>OX383977.1:23924915-24611915 GCA_947532105.1 Athrips mouffetella
ATCTCTGTATTAGTAATAATAATAATAATAAAGTTTATTTATTCAGACAATCACAGTCCACATTGTTAGTAAATACACACAACTTAAACTACGTTAGTAACAAATAATCACACTACTTAACCTACTACTTACTTACTAAGTCGCTCCTGTCTGACCAGGAGACTAACAAAGTGCCTAAGCATAGGCTCAGCCAATTTTGCACTCAACATTTTTAGGATACTGTTGGAACTGCTACGTGTTCTTTGTAGGAGTGATGCGGTTCTTTTCCTTAGAACAGCATGAAAATCATCTGTTCTAGCCTCCGCAAACATCCCAGACGCACTACAAAAACGCGGCAGCCTCAACAGTATCCTAAAACCATTATTATACTGCACCCTTAGTGCATCCAGAGTCTTTTTCGTGTAGCTGGTCCATAGGGCACTCGTGTAAAACGTCTGGCAATAAGCTTTAAATAAAGCTATTTTCGCCTCGTTAGTGTTGGGCCACATTGATCGACGGCGATCGACGGTTTGCCTATACAAAACGAGCGCAAAGTATGGAAATCCTTTCGTATCGAAGTGGCGAACGCGCCCTGAAAAAGAAAAAGAAACGCGGTCGACCGTCGGCAGGGATCGACGGCGATCGAAGGCTGACGACGGCGATCGACAGCTGACGACGGCGATCAACGGCTGACGACGGCGATCGACGGCTGACGACGGCGATAAAAGAGGCAACAACAGTATGAGATGTTTCCATCGATTCGGCTGCGTACGGATGCGAACGCGTCCATACGGCTACGTACGGATGCGAACGCGTCCATACGGTGGCTGCGTACGGATGCGAACGCGTCCGTACAGCTGCGTACGGATGCGAACGGCTCTGTAAGCCGTAAATCGGCATAATGCGTACTAGTGTGCTCTTTTTCAATCGGCAAAGTGAGAAAGGCCGTCGATTATTGTGTCCCAACCCTTAATCACCAAAAAATTTAACTAATAAAAATAGCAGTATACACTCGTTTTTCAACAGCATTTTATATCCCGCATAAGAATGCGAGTCATTGGAATTTAGTATAGAAAACGGATCGCCTTAAAATATTCTCATCAAAAGGACTAATGACTACCGTACAAGTCACAACAAATTACAAAATCCTATTATCTTTGTAAAAGCAATGAAGGCATTGAAGGAAATTAAGGTACCGAGATCCAAATGCCGAAGTCTCGTCTGTGCATTTGCTAATGTATCGCGAGCCCTCCACCGCGCCGCACCGCACCCCGCGGCTTTCGAGAGGCAGAGTTGTTGAGTGACCGCTGGCCGATGCACATCGTGCGCATTTTGGGAGTACTTTTCCCAACGTTTTCTCCGGGCTTTCTATCGGATGTGATTATAAGAACTTTCTGGGACCTATATCAACACTGTGCTATAGTGGAATCATCGTTTTTACCAACCCAAATCGGCTGCTGGACGAATCATCTGGAGCGGTCAACACGTGGCCATTGGTGGCTGACCAGGTGAGATTTCGGCTTTACCATCTAGGTACTGTTCCTTCCTTCAGGCATCGTTCTGTTAATTTGGTAGGGTTATTTTGAATATTTCATAATCATCGATGATGATGTGACACTGCATAGCAAAGGAGATCTCCGCATCTATGCGACATGTTGGAAGATGTCATCCCATAGTAAAATTAATTAGCACGATTTCTATTCCGAGCGAAGAAAGGAGGTCCGAAATCTTTGGTAGAATCACTGCACTGGGCTTCGGAAGCGAAACCGATAAAAATTCACTCTTTATGATGGTGAATAAAAAATTTTCTATATATCTATACGACCTCAACGTTGAACCTCATAAAAGTGTTTTGTTTTACTGAAAACAAATCTAGCGGCCCGCCCCAAAGTGATACGCACGCCGGGAAAACTCTAAAGAGGCGCGATTTATTCCGACTTGATCGACAAGCATCATCTTCAGCCAATTTGCACTAAATATTTATAAATTGTAAATAAGAACCGTTCAGTCTACCAATTAAACTTCCATATATCCATACTAATATTATAAATGCGAAAGTAACTCTGTCTGTCTGTCTGTTTGTTTGTTTGTTTGTTTGTTGCTCTTTCACGCCTAAACGGCTGAACGGATTTTGATGAAATTTGGTATGGTGATAGATGGTAACTTGGAGACGGACATAGGCTACTTTTTACCCCGGGAAAATATCTCATTCCCGTGGGATTCTACACATACAATAATACTCTAACGGGGTTGTATCTGCTACAGCACACCGAAACTTCTTAACCGATTTTGATGGGACTTTTTTTATTCAACTAAGTATCGCTGATTACGAAAACTACTACAATTTTGAAATCCAACGTGGTAGACGTAAACTACCATTATCCCCTGGGGATAAGGTTGAGGTGCGATAGGGTTGAAATGTCTAAAAATCAATATGGGTGTCGTTTGTAAGGTTTATCGAGCCGCTGATTACAAAAACTACAACAATTTTGAAATCCAACATGGTGGACGTGAAATGTTATCATCCCTTGGGGATGAGCCAACATGGTGGACGTGAAATGCTATCATCCCTTGGGGATGAGGTTGGGGTGCGATAGAGTTGATATGTCTAAAAATCAATATGGGTGTCGTTCGTATGGTTTATCGGGTCGCTGATTACGAAAACTACAATGATTTTGAAATCCAACGTGGTGGACGTGAAATACCACCACCCCTGGGATGGGGTTGGGATTCAATAGGTTTGAAATGTCTAAAAATCAATATGAGTGTCAGTTGTATGTTTATATAAGGATAGGGATAGCGGTTAAGATGGCGTTAGGGGTAGAAGCAGGGATAGGGGTAGGGTCAGGGATAGGGAGAGGGAGAGGGGGAGGGATAGGGAGAGAGTGTAAGGGAGGGGAAAATGAGGGGAGAGAAAGGGGGAGGGAGGGGTAGAGGGCGTGGGAGGGGGTAGAGGGAGGGGGGGGTAGAGGGAGGGAGAGGGGGAAGGGGAGGATGAGTGAGGGGAAGGGGGAAAGGGAGGGGAATGGGAGGAGGGCGAGGGGGGAAAGGGAGGGTGATGGGGAGAGGGGAAGGGGGGAAATGGAGGGGGAAGGAAGGGTGAGGGGGGGAAGAGGGAGGGGCGAGGGAGAGGAAGAGAGAGTGGGAGAGGGTGAGGGAGGGGGAGTGGGAATGTAGGGGGGGGATACAAAAGGATAGATAGGGAGGAATAGGGACCTTTTTTACTTTTATGAATACCTCCTCGCTACCCATTCACTTCACTCCCTTTATTGCCTTCTTTTTTAAGTTCGCCTGTAACGGTTGACAATGAAAATTCCGCACTACCTACCTACCAGTTAAATAGTAAGATGCATTTATTCAACTTGGATAAGTACAAATGCATCTTTTACGTAGGGATCAAGAAGGATAAGCGCTCCGTAAAATATGTTTCAATTAAGTTCGAGTTCTGTTTTTTTATTAAATCTACGCGGACGAAGTCGCGGGTAACAGCTAGTTAGTCCATATATTAGTATTTCTGAGATTACCGCTCTCAGACAGATAGGATTACGACCACGACAGAGAAACACGTCGGGAGATGTACGTTAATTTGTAATATGTAAGTAGTGAATGTAGCAATGAAAGAGTCGGTTAGTGGGTTCACTTCTTTTTTAGGGTTCCGATACCAAAGTGGTAAAAAAAGGAACCCTTATGGTGTCGCTCTGTCTGTCTGTCACACCTGTATATCTCAGCAACCACTCAAGCTATCGACTTGAAATTTGGAATAGTTTTAGAATATAGTTGTCCAACTTAATTGCACGTAAAAAAATTAAGAAAAAATTAAGATTATTAATGTAAAGGGGGCCTAAATAGGGGGGGCAAAATTTCAAATTATCGGTACTAGGTCGAATGGGGTATCATATAAAAGGGCTTCACTTGTACATTCAAAAATATATTTATGTATTTTTTTACAAATCTTAGTTTTCAAGTTATGATGAAAAATTACAAAAAAAATACCGTTCCCCCCCGGTATCTCCGAAGTTTGTGAATGGAAAAATCTGAATTAATTACAATCGATAGAAGTTTATATAAGTATTCCAGCAAAAACAAAATAATATTTCTAAGTTGCATAGTTTTTTAGAAATCTGCAAAAAACCTTTACAAACAAATTTTGTTTTGCGGTACTAAAAATGGAATTTATTGCTTCAAAAAATACTAAAGGTATATCGGAACCCTCGGCGCGCGAGTCCTACTCGCACTTGACCGGTTTTTTCCCACAATGGCGCCACTTTGTTTGTGATATCCAACAATGAAAAAACGATTTTCAGTTTGAGTTTAGTCTGTGAAAAGTGGGTCAAACGAAGTCCAATAATCATCTGTATTAAAATGATTCATATTTTGAAGACAGCTGTCTTGTACGAGTAAGTAGCCTTCACCTTTAATGTCAAGCCGAGAGCCATGCGAAGCCGTAAGCAAACTATTTATACAGTTAAGTGTACAAAGTTCATTCATATCCTCATCGTCATCATAAAATCCCATGAAATGTCCACTACATGTCAGGGAGCTCCCTCCAGAATTCCAGCAAAAGCTAGTTTGCTGGAAAAATGCAGAGGGGAAGTACCTACCACAGTCACCTCGCTTGTCAGCGTTACGGCTGGAGCACCATGGACCGCGGTTTTAGGATACCGCTCAGTAAGTAAGATGGTATGATACACAGGAGGATGCTGCTGCCCATCCTCCAATTTATAACCCTTAGTCGCCTCTTACGACATCCATGGGTACATAATTACAGTAGCCTCCGGGTCCAATATAATAACGCCTTCAGGATTCTGTTGGGGCTGGCGCGATGCTGTAGCGCGTCCGGAATGTTTGCTGAGGCGCACACGGACGACTTTTATGCCATAATGAGGAAACGGTGCGCCTCCATGTTAACAAGGCTCCGTGCCAGCTCTAGCAGCCTCCTGAAGGTGTTCGCTGACAGGTGGGACTCCCCTCTGCTACGACACTGGGTGAGCCTCCACATACACCAAACATTTTAGTGTATGTTTTTTACTAACCATAGTATAAGTTTATTGTTACTAACACTTTATGGATCTATATCTGAAATAAATTATTTGAATTTGAATAATTCATATACTAGCCGATAACCCCATAAGGGATCCTAGTGGAACATTGAGTGCCGTGTAGTCTGTGGATTCTAGTGGAACGAGCACGCAAAATGTATACTGTCAGCTGATGTAGTTTGTATGGGAAGTCACGGTTTCGGGACGATATTTGTTACTTTTTTTTTTAACTCCTTCGCTAGGCAGACTTCCTAACTTTCAAATGAACATACTTTGAAGAAAATACTCTGTTTGCTTATTATGAAAGTAATAGAAAACAAAATTTTCATATTCATTTAATCAGTATTGTCAATACCCAAAGGGTGAAAAACGGGACCCTATTGATATGCCTCCAATGTCTGTCTGTTTTTAAATTAAAGCGCCTTTCATTATTAAATAGCAAACTTTTAAAAAATAATTGCATTTTTATCGATATTTTTGTCTTATATTCGCATATTTCGTTTGATCAAGGTTCAACAATACACATTGCATAAATGTCGTAGGAAAATAAATAAATGATCTTTATTTGCTTTTGATGTGGTACAAAAATGGTGTAACATTAATAGTAATGAATCTCACATTTAACCATCATAATGGTTTGCAAACAGAGAGAGTAGTAGCATGCAATCAAATTATGTCAGAAGAAGAATAAATAATAAGAATAAATAATAAGAACCACAATACAATGTCAAGTTTACAAAAATTTAAATAAAAATCGAAAAAAAAAGGAAAAAAATCGAGAAAATCCAAACGACCGGCAAATTTTGGGGTTAGATCAGTAGGTACGAGTATACAGGTGCATTTTAGGTAGGGTTAGGTTATCTTACGACCACAACAAATTAGGCGTCGTTGTGTAAAATGCCGAGGCACTATGAAAAATGGCAAATTTAAAAATTTCTCGACATTTTGTAAAATGCCAAGGTAATTAAGTGAAGTAGCAAATTTTTGCCTGCGACAAAAATACAACTTTTGAAAATTATGTTCGTTCATATAAAAGACATCAACGCGAGACAAAACAATTACTGAACTATGGGCACAGATTAAATAATAGTAAACTAACGTTTACTATGGGTCACATTTAATCACATCACAGAGTCCCTTACGTGTCACAAAAAATATGGATATATAAAACAGCAGTTCTCGGGCGGCATGGAAAGTGCCCCTTCGTGTCTGAATTTCTTCGTGTTTGAAGTTACTGAGGGCATATCTACATATCTGGGTTTTATTCAAGCATAGAAGGTTCTGTTTGATCTTCGTTGTGTTCAAGGCACTGAAGTTGTCATGTTTGACAAGAGCTAATTAATTTTCGGAAATATGAAGCAGGTGCCCCTCCATATCTGGCCTTTTAAGTGTTCGAAGCACCTAGGGCGTCTCTGTATGTCTGGTCTTATTCATTTTCGGAGGTGCATCTTTATATATGGCCATCTTTGTGTTCAAAGGCTCTGAAGGCGTTTTCTGAATGTCTGGGTCTAATTTATTTTCATAAGCAGGCAGCAGCAGAGTGCCCTACCATATCTGGCTGGCCTTTTTCGTGTATAAAGGCACTGAGGGCGTACCTGCATATCTGTGGATCATTTATTTTCAGAGGCAGGCATTGCGGGTGTCATTCAATATCTGGCCGTTAGCCGTCTTCGTGCTCAAGGACATTAAGGGAATCCTTGCATGTCTAGCTAGTACTATTTTGGTTTGGGTCTTATTCATTTTCAAGCGCATGGCTGGTGCCTCTCCACATTTGGTCTATCTGCATATATTCAGCGCCTCTACGTGTGTGCCTTTGTTTATCTTCTTAGCAACCCTGCATGTCTAGCATGTCAGTATAGAGAGCTTGCACTGCTTTAATTTCCAAGGCGCTGAGAATAACACGTCTGGCCCTCATATCTGAAACTAGCTGGAGCCCGCGACTTCGTCTGCGCAGGTTTATAAATTGTAGTTTATGTATTATTCTGATGTATAAGCTATATTATTGTAAAGTTTCATTAAAATCTATTCAGTAGTTTTTACGTGAAAGAGTAACAAACATACATCCATACATGTTTACAAACTTTCGCCTTTATAATATTGTATCTATATTGCAAAGATTTCGGACCTCCTTGCTTCGCTCGGAATAGATACCTTGTTAATTTATTTTACTATGGGATGACATCTGCCAACATGTCCCAAATTTTTATGTCAAATCATCAATGATCACTAGGAAATATTCAAAATAACCCGTCAAATCCATAGAACGACGCCTTCACTACCTTGTGACGAATTATTTCTTCAATCCTCCTTCTAATTACCCTTATTTTTCTGTGGTATATTGTATGTATATTTATTTAATGGCATCACATCTCATTACAAAACGTATTTCGCCAATGTCAAAGTAAAGGAATTGTTACAAAATTATGGCGACACGCCAATGTCCAGTGAAAGATTGATTTACACAGGAATCCACATCTCGAAGATCGACGACGAGGAAAGCCTGTGCACCATGATGACTCCAATAAGTTGATAGGGAAAATTATTGCAGTCACGAAGTCCGCTTCTCTCCATCCAAAAATTTCGGAAAATGCATGTATTCCAATCTTCTAATAGATGTTCACTTTAAATGTTGTTTACTGCATAATCCCCAATCAAAATTATTCATTAAACACTTCAATAAACATATAAAACTAAAATTGAAATAAAAACATGACTGCCATCTTCAAATGTTGAAAAACGAACCCTTTATAATATTTGCCGTCGTGATGTCAGCTGCCATACTTTCACGAACATGACGTCGTGCTGCCAGCTGTCATGTGAAAGAACTGTATCAAAATTTCGACAAGTCAGCTAAGAGCCGCGTGGTCCAGGGGATAGAGCGTTGGACTAACAAGCCGATGGTCGCCGGTTCGAACCCCACCCTGCCCATGAATGTTTTATCATTTATAATTTATTTAAATAGAACATTCTAGAAAGAAAAGAAAGGGATAGCTGAAGATAGAGAGCAAATTACTAGAAAAATCTAACAAAAACCTAAATTCAAAAATGAGTCTAGAATATTCGGGAACGAGTAGCACGGGTATATAGCCGGGCCGCCGAGCGGCTACGCCGTAGTTCAGTGAAAAGCGATTTAAGTGAAGAACAAGGAAAAGAAGAAAAAGTCCTAAGGAAGAGGAAACTTCAGAGGTAACTCAAGAGGTTACAGAGGAAAGACTGTGGAAGAGATGCTGGAGGAAGAGGTAACGGAGGGAAGAGTGCTCGGAGGGAAGTCTCGCATAGAAGAGGTCCCGGAGGGAAGAGTGCTTGGAGAAAATCGCGCATAGAAGAGGTCCCGTAGGCAAGAGGAATTCGGAGAATAGAGTCGCGCAGAAGAGGTCCCGGAGGAAGAGTGCTCGGAGGGAAGACTCCGTTGAAGAGGTCCTAGAGTGAGGAGTGCTCGGAGGGAAAACTCCGAAAACGAGAACCCTGAGGGTAGAGTGCTAGGAGGGAAGACCGCACGAAGAGGCTCAGAGGGCGAACTCGGTGACGTGTAAAAGAAGCTCGGATTGTAAATAACTCCTAAATTAACGGAAAAATCCTACATTGGCGTGAATTTAATCTCGAACCGCTAGCTCGTAACATAAGAATATTAGTAGGATAGGATCCGCCTGCGGTTTCACCTGTATTAAATGTGTTTTCCCGTGGGAATTAAGTATTTGCCCGCGGTAAAAAGTAGCCTATCTGCTATTCCAGGACCTAACCTATGTGTGCCAAGTTTCATTAAAATCCATTAAGTAGTTTTTGCGTGAAAGAGTACAAACATCCATCCATCCATACTTACAAACTTTTGCGTTTATAATATTAAAGCACAGATAATATAATACTATAGTAGATTATAGTAGGAAGTAGGATAGGATAGGATAAGTAGGATTTCTTCATAGCTGAATTATGTTTCGTGGGCACTTTACCCCTTCATGTGTGGTTTTCCTTCATGTTCAAAGGCACCAAGAGTGCTCCTCCGTTTTCTGACTACTTTTCAAGATATTTGTAAGCTAAGAGCGCCTAAAGATCGTGGGTAAATGAGCCATACGGATTTTCTTCGTGTTTAAAGGCAGTGAAGTTGCCTCACATGATTTGGCTCTTTTTATGCTGTGATATGTGAAAAGGAAGACTTTATCTAAATTTGAGGGCCATTGTAAAGGACTTTGACTTTTTAAGGTCGGCGGCGTCATCGGCAGCGTGACTTCTAAAGCATTTTTGTGTTCGATTTTTTTAATTGAAAATACCGTTATTTTTTTTCTATTAATTAATAGTACTTCTGGTACTCGTAAATAAACTCTCAGTAAGTAAATCCTCAGTACTGTTTTCGGAAGGAAGTCCAGTGTCTCCATCACCTGACACCTGGTGTGCTAGGATTAACTGAGCAGTTGTCTCAGGTTTTCAATTTTATGCGTGTTGCATTATAAAACTACAATATAGAAATAACAATAAAATGTCACTCGTAGTAAGTAAACGCTTTTATTTAAAAACTTGAGACATCCAATAAATTTACAAGTAACCTTACGACAGTACAGGCCTTCAGAGCCTTTAGACTTCTATTGTAATTTTTTTTATGCAACGAATATCGGAATTAGCAATACTTGTCACTTGCGTACGTCAACTCTATTATTTATTATTCATTTCCTTTAGCGATCGTCAGTCATAATAAAGTATCTTCATAACAACTTCTACGAAAAATCCGTAGGTTTAACCAGGGCCTGTTACTGAACAGAGATGCACTTAGATACTTGACATTTTATCGTACACGCACATTTCGTGTAGATCGCCCGTTATGGCGCTCAGCAGATGAAGGGGTGGGCAGACACGGGCAGTCACGGACATTGTCTGTCAGTGTGGCCGGTATTGCAAAAATTTTAGTTTTTATCAGAGTAACATTCAAAGATAACATGTTTTAAAATTGCTTCACGTTTTAAACTAAATAACAATCAATCTGAACAACCCTTTCGAATGAATAACTCTTTGAACTGAACAATTATTCAAGCTGTTTTCCTTCCAAACCAAAGATTTTGGAAAATACGCGCATAGAAACGGAGCGTTTTTCTCATGTCAATGACTATAATAATACGAAAATAATTGCAGTACCGGCCACACTGGCAGACTGTCAGAACAAAAAGTCTGCCGTCATGTGCCTCTAAGTTTCCGAAGGCAAGCCAGGAGTCAGGTGATCAAATTACTCGGCATTCGGCCTATTTCCACCAGTAGCAACTACCTTGGGCCGTTAGCACTAAACTTAAGAATCGCCCCTAACTTGTTTAAGACACTCCTTGCAATACTTTGACGGCCCTTATGCAAGAACTTGGGCGATTCTTAAGTTTAGTGCAATCGGCCCTTAGAGTTCTTCACTAAAACTAACATCTGTCGCGTAACAAGACCGATTGCAAAAATACAAAGTACGCTGTGACCACCAAAACTAAATCTCTCCAATCACAATGATCACAAGGCACCAGAAGCACTCATAAACAATAAAAATAACATCACCTAAAAATTGCCATAAAGCATCAAACCAAAACTTTCAAACCGAAAGCCGGAAAATCTTATGTAGAACATTAACAGGTATTGTTTGAGATTTAAAAAAAAACGAACAACAAAAAAAATACCGGTCAAGTGCGAGTTGGACTCGCGCACCTCCTATAAAATAAAATAAAATAAAATACCGTATTAGTCAGGAACGCACAGTCGCATAGAAGTGTATTACATGCGTGCGAGCTCAACACGCAATTGACCAGTAAGTGTTTATTATTATTTTTTACCATAGCTTATGCACTGTAAGTATATAAATTTTCACGCTTGTGTACTCGTTTTTACGATAGAGCTACGAGTAAAACAATAATCGAGCAAAAATCGCCAAAAACATGTTTATTGCAGGGAAGCTTCCCTTAGTTTTTATTTATTTTTATTATTTGACTAGCTGTTACCCGCGAATTCGTCCGCGTGGGATTCCATCTAACTGACCATCCATCCATCCACCCTTCCGTCTATCTGTCGTCCGTCCGTCCGTCCAACCATCTGTCCAACCGTCCGTCACACCATCCCTGTCCCTGCCCCTCTCCTCCCCCTCACCCTCCCTCTCCATTTCCCCCTCCCTCTCTTCCCTCCTCCCCTTCCCTCTCCCTGCCACTATCCCTACCCCTAACGCCATCTTAACCGCTATCCCTATCCTCATATAATCATAGAAACATCACCCATGTTGATTTTTAGACACTACCCAACTGAACTCCATCCCCAGGGGATGATGGTATTTCACGTTCACCACGTTGGATTTCAAAATTATTGTAGTTATCGTAATCAGCAACCCAATAAACCATACAAACGATACCCATATTGGATTTTAGACTTTTATTTTCAACTTCATCCCCCTTTTCACCCTTTAGGTTGTCAAATTTGCAAAAACCCTGAGACACATAAATATTAATTTTTAGTCGTTAGCCTAAATACAAAATTTGAAGATTCTAACTACAAAACTGACGGACTTTCATACAAACTTTCATCCCCTATTTTACCCCCTTAGGGGTAGAATTTTGTAAAACCCTTTCTTAGTGCACCCTAAGACCTCACAAAAAACCTACATGCCAAATTTGGAATTTCTAGACCCAGCGGTTTGGGCTGTGCGTTGATATGTCAGTCAGTGAGTCAGTCACCTTCTTCATTAACATTAAATGCGTTTTTCCGTGGGAATGAAGTGTTTTCCCGCGGTAAAAAGTAGCCTATGTGTTATTCCAGGACCTAACCTATATGTGTGCCAAGTTTCATTAAAATCCATCCTTCTTCATTAACATTAAATGCGTTTTTCCGTGGGAATGAAGTGTTTTCCCGCGGTAAAAAGTAGCCTAAGTGTTATTCCAGGACCTAACCTATATGTGTGCCAAGTTTCATTAAAATCCATCCTTCTTCATTAACATTAAATGCGATTTCCCGGGAATGAAGTATTTTCCAGCGGTAAAAAGTAGCCTATGTGTTATTCCAAGACCTAACCTATGTGTGTGCTAAGTTTCATTAAAATCCATTCAGTAGTTTTTACGTGAAAGAGGAACAAACATACTTACAAACTTTCACATTTATAATATTAGTAGGATAGGATGTTTGAAAACATTGGCAATTACTCCACCGACAAGAGCACAGCTCTTAAGTTTAAAGAAGAAGGATGTTTTAGCGGCAATAGAAATACATAATCTGTGAAAATTTTAACTGTCTACCTATTACGGTTCATGAGAAACAGTTATGCGTTATTAAATTTTTAAGTATATTCGTGTGTAGTATATGAATATGTATTTTTATTGTAAGTATATATATTTTGTATTTTTAAATTGGTTTCTTTTATTTTTACAATTTATGAATACACATTCTTGTGCCCGCTGTGATGACTTGCTTTCACACCAGATAAGCTCACCGTTGTAAACATAATTCATGTATTAACTTTTATTTTTAATTATGTGTGCAATAATAACTAGTACATTAAGTTTTGAGTGCGCTATTTTGGATATTACGCCCGAGGCTCAGAAATTGCAGCCCGAGCCGCGGGCGAGACTTGTGTTTTGTGTCCAAGTATTTTCGACATTGAAGAACTACACCAATTACTGTTTTTTTTTGTAAATGTCAATACTTTTGAAAATAATCATAATAAACTGAACAAATATTTATTAAAATGGTGCTCTTATTACTTTTTCGGAAGACCCAGATTATAAGTGCGCACGCAGGAAGCACTGACTAAACCCTCAGAATAAAGACCTCCTTGCTTGGCTCGGAGACTAAATCAAAGAGATTTGGACCTCACTGCGCTCTAAACTGCCAAACAGCGTACTTCCTTGAATTATTTAAAACTGAATATTTTGTTACTTTACAGACAAATTTGTAGTTATTTAATACAAATATTTTCATGTAATTTACGATTATTTATCATATAATTGAACACAATTCATTTATTCATGAAAATATTATGAATGTTAAACATTATAGAAAGTAAAAAATTAAAAATAGTCAAAAATAAAACACTTGTGCGGTAATATAATGAAAAAAGCACGCGTGTTTAATAAGCTGGATTATGGATGTTAAAACAGTGCAAATAGAGCTGTTTTATGAGCAAGTGTGCTGAAAAGAATATTATGTGACAGTACAGCCCGCTGACAGTGCCACCGGAACCTGCTCAGCGGCAGGCAGTGAGAGAGACTCTTCAGGGTGTAGGGGTTAAAAACACAGTCATAGGCGAAAAATTCGGTTTAATGCATTTTTTCACAATGACACAAACAAAAGGAAGGTGGTGGTCGTGCTGGCGCGCGGGCACGTCCAAGCAAGACAAGTATTCCAGGTAAAACTGTCAATTTCGACACGAGTGACACCGAAAGACAGAGATAGAAGACATTTGAAATAGGCATTTGGAATTTTGGACCAGGACGATGATAGAGCCAGAATCACGAAAGGACGCAGCATGCGAGGCATGCAGCCTCGCTCCGTGACAACAGATAGACGGAAATCGGAGGCATATTAATAGGATCCCGTTTTTTACCCTTTGAGACGGAACTACCCCAACAAACACAAATTTGCTGTATATAAGCTTTGGAGCCAATCTGATTATACCCTAAGGTGCTAAGACCCAAGCGCCAGAGCATGCTCCGCAGCCCTAATGCAGCAACTCTAGCGCTATATTGGGCACAATTTTAATGCAGCTCTTAGTTCCATTTTAACTGCTCAGCAGTGGTTTATAGGTGTTTTAAGAGCTGCAACGAACGATTAACGCCATACTGATGCTCTTATGGCACTCTTTAGTGAATGATTGAACGAAAATGAACGAGTGAAGTACTTTATGATATTACGCAGTTCAGTTTTGATTGTGTAATTGAAATAAAATCTGAAGCATTCTTATTGTAGTCAACCATCAGCGCCATCATTAAAATATTATTTACCAAGTTTAAATTACATCCTTTAATGTTTTGTGGTATATGCTAGCGGCTAAAAACGCTTCCAAGTTCACTGTGCATAAATATGATGTTTTTCGAGTAATTTTGAAGCGCTTTCATGATAACTTCAAAATAAGAAAAAGGTATGTAATAAATTTCATATTTTTGTTTGAATGAAATAATTTTTTACTGTTATTGTGTACTGACAGTATGCCACCTGCGGTATGTCGTTTGTATGGGTGCAAAAATGTAAATGAATTCACAGAAATCTTCGGATAATCCTTAAATCTTGGAAGTAAAAAGAACAATCTTCCTTGAAAACATGGCGTCCATGCAGTGCAGATTTAGCCCGCAGGTTCCACCCCAAAACTTCTTTTATGCGGGTGAAAGCGTTTATTTTAACTCATCTAAAGCTATAAGTGATTTTTATTTCTCTATTGCTATTGGAATCATCAAAAAGGCTGCAATTTTGCCTTTTTTGAAGGCATAAGTACTAATGTAATGTGTTTTACAGGTTTAAACTATAGTTTACGTTGCGTCTGTTTTGGGGATCCGTAAGATTGAAGAAGTTATATATAAATCCCTTATTCAAGTAAGCAACTTCCAATCCAGCTCTTAATATCTATCAGGTATGCATTTATTATAGTCAAATTGACTCCTAAGTACTTAGTTAATTTTTGTTGTTCATTTTCAGAATGCCTTTTAAAATCGGGCAGACATTAAAAAACTATCAGTACCAGCTCACTGTTTGCGCATCAGGATGGGAAAACCATGGAATTTTACATTGGCCAAAAAAGAAAGTTAAGAAATTTATTAAAATTGAAAATTATGTACCAAAACTTGAAATTGTATTGTTAAAAGAAAAAAAGAAAAATATAATATGACAGAAATACATTTCTTTTAATTTAAATTATTACGCAATTTTCGAGCTGAGAGCGATTTGATTCAGTCTTTTCAACGGTGCAGGTTTACTCTGTTATATTACTTAAGGAAGCATTTCTCAGATTTTTAAAGATCTATAGCAGGCTTTAGTCATATTTATTGACTTTCTGGAACTAACATTTGTATGAGAGTTATTATTATCACTATTACTAGAACTTTAAGTAGAATATCAGTGTTTATTCAAACTCTTATACAGCAGACAGCTGCTTTAAATAAATTAAAATGAACTCTTTTAAGCAGTTATGTGGCGTTTAACAGTAACAAGAGAATCCATTAAGCCGCTTTCAGTGACAAAATGCGCTTTTCAACTCTCTATTAAAGACGTAAGTAATAAATAGGCTCTAGAATGAACTGTTCTGAAGGCAAGAGTAGTACTTACTTCCGCTACTGCCACTATTAGTTACTTTTGTATCTATAGACGTTAGCGGGAGCAAATATGAAACTTAAAACTGCTTCTTGAACTCTTAAGCCGCTCTAATATAACTTAAAGTTATAAAATGTGGCTGCAATTTCCACCAGTGTGTTGGTTGGGACGGAACCCTAATGAGGAACTTATGTTTATTGAAACATCCCTTCATTTCTTCCCAGAGCACATATCATGAATCCATTTCTATCGGTAGTCTCACCACGAGTACTAGGGCATATCTTGGAAATTATTTTCCTTTGGCCTATGGTTACTTCAAGAACTGTTATTGATATCGAGAGTAAACAAGTGTGTGTTTGGGCTTGCGTGCGGTGTTCGACCTTCCCTGGATGCGGCCCTGTCGAAACTATCTGCTACGCACTTAGTGACCTGACCTGAGGGGCACACGTGTCATTTTAGGTATTCTTCCATACATTTACGTTCGGTCTGCTTTGACAAACATGACAACTTAACAATGATTAGGCAGGTGAGATCATTGCTTACCCAGAAGTAGTTCTTACAGAAACAATGAGTAACACAGGTCTTTAAAAACCCGCGATAATCGTAAAAGACGAATGAGATAAGCTCATTTTTAGGGTTCCGTAGCCAAATGGCAAAAAACGGAACCCTTATAGATTCGACATGTCTGTCTGTCTGTCTGTCCGTCCGTATGTCACAGCCACTTTTCTCCGGAAAAGGTGGTTGTGGTTCTGAATTGTAATTTTGTTGTGCTTTAAATATGTATTTTTAAATTTGTGGGTCACAGATGCCTGAATAAATAGATTTTTAATTTTTAATTTTAATAAGGAGATATTTTTCTTATCGAAATTGTTGTTAGGCGTTGAAGTTGCACGATGAAATTTACGCGAATCAACTTTTTGCACATATATGTTGTTGTTGGTACTTATTGCATTAACAAACAAAACCTTTTATTTGCAGCAGTGGCACCATCTAGTTGCGTTCGGGGCTAAGCTGGCCGTCACAGATCACCTTAAGTTAGCAGTGATAATAATTATTAAGATTTGAACCGTTGATACATGGTTGATACCGTTCCTTAATTGACAGCCCTGCCGCTGTTATACAGGTGGCAGTAGTTTAATACTGTCACAGTAGTTTTTACTTTACTGCCAAAAAGATAATTATTTACAATACAAGTGATATGCCTAATTCATAGGTAGCAAAATTGTTCTTCAATAGTTAGTTCCGGTCAGTGACGCCGGCGCCGGTCTGCCGCAGCGGTGTCTAAATTAGGCGTGTCGCGTGCTAAACTCGGCAGCTAAACACCGCAATGTGTACTCAGGCTTAGCAATCTGACATATCAATGACTACCTACTGTTTTCACATCCATCGCTTCTTTTGGAACGAGACTTCAACTAGAATATTGAAAGTAAGAAGCGATGGATAGCGATTCGCTGCCGACTGCCAATGTAGAGCTGGTGAAAGGTAAAGAAGCTGCCGACGCCGGCTAAGTTTGCGATTCGTTCGGCTCAGTTATGAAACCCGAAAACCTTAACCTGGGATTGCATGTTCCTATAGCAACCAATTCAGCTTACATTGCAGATTTTATGGGAGTGGTGGGTGCAGTGGCTACGCTACTCTTAGAATTGGGATTTAATATTACCATGCCTATACTATTAAACGAGCAATATTGGTATATTTATTTATTTAGAAAACGGCTCTAACGATTTCGATGAAATTTACCATAAGGGGGTCTTCGGGGGCGAAAAATCAATCCAGCTAAGTCTCATGTCTGGGAAAATTCGTTTTCCTCGTGTTTTTAAGCATTTTTGTAAAATACCGCGTCTTAGACAAAAACCTACAGCGCCATCTGTTGGTGGGTAGCATAACTTGCTCACTCGATGATATTTTAATGTTGAGGCGGCTATTATAGAGCGGAGCTTGGTCGCCCAGGCACTGTTTAATATTTTACAATAATTATTTTATTTTAACGCAGAAAAACAATGCGAGCGATGGGAGATGCCGTGAATCGCATGCTGTCCGTTTTACGACATATACAGCCTATCGCGGAGCTAGTCAGATGCATGCATGATGATGCATGGATTCATGCAAGGGCTTGCTAGCCATTGTAACTACGGCTAACATGAGTGATCACACCTAGCTGAATTCAAAGAGTAATTCGGCATACATTGCTGGGAGGCTTGGTTATGTTAAATGCAATATCCTTACTTGAACAAGCAATGTATGCCGAATTAGTCTTTAAATGCAGCTAGGTGTGATCGTGACTTATACTACCCCTCAATCCGGTCCCTGTCCTATGTTCTGTTATATTATTTTATGAATAAAATAAATTTTTGATTAAATTTTCGATTAGCATCGCTATAAGTCTTTCTTGCAAGCAAAGCTAGTATAGGTCACGATCACACCTAGCTGAATTTAAAGACTAATTCGGCATACATTGCTTGTTCAAGTAAGGATATTGCAAATAACATAACCAAGCCTCCCAGCAATGTATGCCGAATTAGTCTTTAAATTCAGCTAGGTGTGATCGTGACTTATACTAGCTTTGCTTGCAAGAAGGACTTATAGCGATGCTAATCGAAAATTTAATCGAAAATTTCATTTATTCATAAAATAATATAACAGGACATAGGACAGGGACCGGATTGAGAGGTGCAATAAGACTATACTCATACATTATCTGTGCTCATACTATCAGCAGCAGTTTATGTGTCCGTGTGGTGCCGGCAAAGAATAGTACCAACCCATGTCTGCCCGTGGGTGTCGTAAGAGGCGACTAAGGGCTTATGAACCGGAGTATGGGCAGCATAATCTTTCTGTGTATCATACCATCTTACATACTGCGGCCACCTATGGCGGCCACCAACAGATTCTCCAGATCATCACGCGATTTTTCTGGAAATCTGGAGTCATCATATCGAGTGGGTTGCAAGGACGATGACCGACCTCACTAACCCTGGTGTCAGAGTTGTTGAGCCGCCAAAGGCCTCTGACATGGCTCATTAACGACTACATCAGTAGATAGTAGTCGGGACCAACGGCTTAACGTGCCTTCCGAAGCACGGAATTATTAAACTTTTCGGACAATCAGGTGATACATACTGCAATTTCTCAACCAAACTGGGGATCTGGGGGGGGGGGGGGGGGAGATCGCACAAAGGGATTTTTGTTTGACAGTGTCCCCAACGGGAATCGAACCCAGAACCTTGTAGACACCGTTATTCAGACAAGAAGATTCTTAACCTGTTGTCGGCTCAACCTTAATCAGGGGGTCTATTACGTTACGATAGTCGGAACGTAACGTATCTGACATGTTCGAAATTGCGAACCATTTCATATGTAACACGAACTCCCGCGCAAAGCCCGGAAGGGGGAGTACCTACGCAAATAATAATATAGTTAGGGTGCTGGCTATCATTTGGGCATAAGATTTGCTCATGATTCATATTAATAGGGATGATAGATCAGCTCACTGCGAATCGATTTGGAGAACCGACGATTTCGAGATCGATGACCGACCTCACGGGCTCCTTTTCCACACTAATGACATAGTTTTCTGCCGCCAACGACTTCTGCAATGGCTCATTAATTAACGACTATACTTTGATAGATAGTGAGTGATTAAGACCAACGGCTTTACGTGCCTTCCGAAGCTCGGAATGTCAGAATCGTTTTACTTCTCACAGACAAACAGGTGATTCATCCTGCAAAGTCCCAACCAAATTTACTTAGACCACCTAAGCTGTTACTATCTGAGTTATGCATTATCTTCAGAACATCTACAAAAAAAATCTAAATAAAAGTAATCTTCTATCAAAACTGATCAACAGATGGCTCTGTAGGGCTTACTGAATCACGCTATACCTACTTGATACTCGGAAACACCTACGGTCGTCGGTGCCTGTCGCCCTTTTCCTTCAGCATCGTTTGTCTAATAGACGTTTGTTTATTTGGTCAGCCCTGCCGTTGCGCCATGCGCGGCTGTCGCTGGTGGTGTAGCGGTTGCCTGCGAGCGTACAGTGTGGCAGTGCTCCGGTTGTCGCGATGAGGCTCGCGCGTGCGCACCCCTTGCTTCTAATCGCCCTCGTGGTCGGAACCGCCGGCGCCGGCGACCAGCAACAGGAGGATGACATCTACACGCTCACTGGTGTGTTTCAGTGGTTTATTGTGATGTGTTTAATATAATCTGTGGTTTTTGTTTCAACGGTATCGGTAAAGTAAACACAGGTTTTCAGGATTGAAAGTTTAGGCAAAAACCAACCAAAAATATTTTCGTTACAGCGCACCTACAAGGGATGTTTTTAAAACCTCTACATTTTATAATAAAAAATAAAACCGGCCAAGTGCGAGTCGGACTCGCGCAATGAGGGTTCCGTACTGGAAATTTCAGTAACTTACTATGCTACATTTTTGAGTCCGAGTTGCACTTGACCAGTTTTTATAATTTTTGTTATTTTATAGCTTATGCACTATAAAGGTACAAATTTTCACGCTTGTAAATGTTCCCGTTTTTACGAGAGAGCTAAAACAAAAATCGAGCAAAAATCGCCAAGAAACACGTTTGTAGTAGGGAAGCCTCCCTTATTTATTTTTATTTTTAGTATTTGTTGTTATAGCGGCAATAGAAATACATAATCTGTGAAAATTTCATTTGTCTACCTGTTCATGAGATCAGGACGTTCTGAATAAAGGCCAGGTTAAAAGTACCCTAAACCGACGTGCATGTATGAAAGGATTGATGAAAGTACAGGAAGCAAGGGAAGTATGTCAAGATCGTAGCAGGTGGAGGACTGTGGTCTCTGCCTACCCCGACGGGAAAGAGGCGTGATGTTATGTATGTATGTATGTATGTTCATGAGATACAGCCCAAACAAAATATTGTAAAAACAGCTGACTTTGGTCGCATCTTATTCCTTTTTTTTTTTTTAAGATTTTTTTTAAAACAAAAAATACTGTAATTATTTACTCAACGAGTTCTAAACAACGATACCCTACTCAATGGGGTAGGTCAAAAAATTTTTTCGCATCTCCCATAATTATTATATTTTTTTCATGTTTAGTATTTGTTGTTGTAGCGGCAATAGATATACACAATTAGTGAAAATTTCAAATTTCTACCTATTTCAGTTCATGACATACAGCCCGCTGACAGACAGACAGACATCGGAGGCAAATCAATAGGGTCCCGTTTTTTCAGCCTTTGGGTACGGAACCCTAAAAAGTACCCGACTGCGCACAGAAAAGAGGAAAATAAGGATCTATAGGATATGGTTTATTTGAATTTTATAAATTACTGCAGGCGGGGACGGATTTGTGGTGGTGCGCAGTATAATTTTCTTCATCCCCGCCAATCAAAGACTTACTGTAGATCCTAGAGCTTGATTTTTTATTTCAAACTTATTCGTTTTTAGATTTGTTCCGTCAAATTATTCTAAAGCATATTTGCCTTAGCACATAAAACTTCACAGGTTTACGAGAAAAAAGTTTTTTCATCATGCTTAATTTGATTCTAAAAATCCGCCATGTTGTAATTTCATAATATTAATAAACGCTAAAATAAAAATTATTTTATTTATTATTTACACACACTTAACACTATTATAACAGGTACAGACCCAAAGCAAAAGTGCAGTACAAAATCCTTAAATCTATTTACCTACATAACTTATTTATAACGCCGCTTTCTCAAACTGCGACAGGGAGCAAGTAAATAAGTCTACCTGCTCCGATACCTTATTTAAAATAATTAAGAAGAATATAACTAAATAAAAACATCAAAATCTGTTCGACTGAAGGGAAAACATATCATCATCATCATCATATCAGCCGAAAGACGTCCACTGCTGGACATAGGCCTCCCCTAAAGAACTCCATGACGACCGGTCCTGCGCTGCTCGCATCCAGCGGCTTCCCGCGACCTTGACCAGATCGTCGGTCCACCTTGTGGGGGGCCTGCCAACGCTTCGTCTTCCGGTACGTGGTCGCCACTCTAGAACCCTCACGCCCCATCGGCCATCGGTTCTTCTTGCGATGTGCCCTGCCCATTGCCACTTCAGTTTAGCGATTCTCAGGGCTATGTCAGTTACTTTAGTTCTTCTGCGGATCTCCTCATTTCTGATTCGATCGCGCAGAGAGACTCCGAGCATAGCCCTTTCCATAGCCCTTTGGGTGACTTTGAGCTTTCTGATAAGGCCCATCGTGAGCGGCCACGTCTCGGTGCCATATGTCATCACTGGCAACACACACTGGTCAAAGACTTTCGTCTTGAGACACTGCGGTATTTTGGACGTGAAGATATTGCGGAGCTTCCCGAAGGCTGCCCATCCGAGTCGGATTCGACGAGTAACCTCTTTCTCTAAGTTGGATTTACCCAGCTGGACTGTTTGTCCCAGGTATACGTACTCATCAACAACTTCGAGCGTAGAGTCTCCAACTTTGAGTGGAGTGGGTACAACAAGGGCGTTAGACATAATTTTCGTCTTATCCATGTTCATTTTAAGACCCACTTGTTGTGAAACTCTACTGAGGTTATTGAGCATCGTGCCGAGATCTTCCAGGGTCTCAGCCATTACGACAATATCGTCGGCAAATCGAAGGTGGGTCATGTACTTGCCATTGATGTTGATGCCAAGTCCTTTCCAGTCCAGGAGTTTGAAGACATCTTCCAATGCAGCGGTGAACAGTTTAGGAGATATGACGTCTCCCTGTCTCACTCCTCGCTGCAATTGGATAGGTTTCGAGTCCTGGTCCTGAAGACGAACTGACATAGTGGCGTTTTTGTACAGGTCCTTCAACACTTCAATGTACCGATAGTCGACTTGGCACCTCTGGAGAGATCGTAGCACTGCCCACGTCTCGATCGAATCGAAGGCCTTCTCATAGTCCACAAACGCTAGGCAAAGTGGCTGGTTATACTCTTCGGTCTTCTGTATAACTTGCCGTAGCGTATGTATGTGGTCTATGGTACTGAAGCCTTTACGAAAACCGGCTTGTTCGGGAGGCTGGAAGTCGTCGAGCCTGCGCGCGAGACGGTTCGTAATGACTCTCGAGAACAGCTTATAGACATGGCTCAGAAGTGAGATGGGTCTGTAATTCTTCAGCAGGGTCTTATCACCCTTTTTGAAGAAGAGTACCACCACACTTCTGTGCCATGCCTGTGGCGTTTTCCCTTCGAGTATGACAGAATTAAACAGCTTCTGAAGAGCTTTAAGCACTGGCCTTCCGCCTGCTTTCAGAAGCTCAGCCGTAATTCCATCGTGCCCGGGTGCCTTGTTGTTTCTAAACTGTCTGAGAGCCATTCTAATCTCGTACAAGCTGACGTCCGGGATATCTTCGGTATGGTGTCGGGTAAGTCTAGCTCTTGGATCGTTGGCCAGACTGCTGACTGGACTGCTGCTGAAAACATATATGCATACTTAATACACACATTCAGGTTAAATACATAACCCTCCATTTGGGCTTCGCGTCAGTGGGGTAAAATGAAGTATCATTATATAACAACTATTCTAACCCTGTTCACAGATTAACATAAACCTAAATAAAAGTAAAACAAATCCGATTTGCACAATTTAAACATTCTTGCGCAAAGTTATTTTTTTCCGTTTCCTTAGTACTTATATTTATATATTTTATAGATATAACGTCACACTCTCATAAAAAAGTAGAGCGTTAATTTATGTAAACGTAATTAAAGTAAATACATATAACTTTGTAGGTATCTTTCCTTTTAATTTTGGTAGGTAGTGGTAGTTTTCCTTTTAATTTTGTTATAAATTGTGCAATTCAAAATACGTAAAATCTGTCGGGGGGTAGAACTGAAAATTTTTTGTTCTACAACTTTGTGTTTGTGTAACAGACATACAGATAAAGTACCTACTTAGGAAAATAAAAAAAAAAAACTTTTAATTTAATATTTCACAATAATAGTAATAAATATTTATTCTCTCACTGTAACCGTCTTACGGCAAGGTATCTAGCCGGCTGTTTCTCAGTGATCTCCAAATATAAGGTTGCCTGGAAGAGATTGCTCTAAGCAATAAGGCCGCCTTTGCGCGCAATAAGATATGTTGTTCGTACTTAAGTGTTATAAATTTGTGTGCAATAAGAGTTTCTATCTATCTATCTAAAACTAGGTTTGTTCAATGTTATGTTCAATGTTTAAAATTATCTGCCAGTGCCTTAAAAGGTTAAGTCCTGTGCTAAGACCCCAGCATCCTTCCTTATGTGAAGCTAAAATAACAATATAAGGATGGATGGTCTGGATGGGATTCTCTACGTGTGTGATCCGTCTGGAACCACGATCAAATTAAAATATAGATTGAAAATACAAAAATAAAAGTTAGGAAATAAATCAAAAGCAGGATTCCAAAAAGAAAATAATTTAAATTTCAATAAATGAATTATTTTTTTATTTTATTTATTAGGTCCCCAACAAAATGTACATTAACAAATTCTTAAAAATTAACATAAAAGTTAGCAAGTTAAATGTCATTCTAAATAATAAAATAAAGCCAAAATCTCAGATAATAGTTGGATAAAATAATCATAGTAATATGTGTGTGCTTATGTGTATGTGTGTATGTACCTTACCTTATTAAAACCATCTTGTGCGACCTTGAACGTTTCTTCCCATGTTTCGGCAGAGAATATCAAAGCAGTGTCATCGGCAAAAGAAAACAACTCTCCATTTTTGACTTCCAGTCTACACAGGTCGTTAATATATGCCAAGAAAAGCAACGGTCCGAGGACATTTCCTTGTGGTACTCCATATTCCACAGACAGTTCTTCACTTATATAGTCACCAATTTTGACGCATTGGACTCAATTAGTAAAGTAAGACTAAAAGAGTTTAAGCTGTAATCAGCGTATGCCTAAGCGTCCCAGTTTAGTTAAAATTAAGGGGATTGAGACCGTATCAAATGCTTTTGCCAAATCAAGAAATATAGCAATACATTTTTTCCTATAATCTAAGGTCGAGATTTAGAGTCAAAACTAAGCGTGCGCTCAGTCTCACAAGTGTCAAAATTGTATAGGATTTTGACATTTGAGAGACTGCTTAGTTTCGCCTCTGAATCTCGGCCTCAGTTCTCAACGACAAAGTCAACATATGAACAAGATTTACCTGCACGAAATCCATGTTGACGATCAGATAAAAGCTTACTATCCTCTAAGTAATTGATGAGGCGGCTATTAATAATACGCTCTAGGACCTTAGATATAATGATAATGATAATAAATTTATTTGCATGAAATACAGTTTTAAAAAGATGTTCATATTTACATAGTCCTTGTACTTCTACATGCAAGCAGGCGTGCAAATTTTACAATTGTATATTTCAACATTTTACAGTTTAAATTTAGTGACAATATAGTGGTTATATTTAATAAAAATATTATCTTCGCTAAGTTTCTGTCAAGGAAATTGAACCTCCTTTTTGCGCTCGGAATAGAAATCGTGCTAAATTACTTTACTGTAGGATGACATCTGCCAGCATGTCCCAAATTGCAATATCACATCATCATCGAGCATAATGAAATAGTACCTGGGAGACAGAGCTTCGCTCTTTATAATCTTACCCCTTAACAGATGGCGCTGTAAGAGTTTCTGCAACGCGCTTTTTTCTAAAAATGATTAAAAAACGCAGAAAATTAATTTTCCCAGACATGAGACTTAGCTAGATCGATTTTTCACCCTCCGAAACCCCCGTATTGTAAATTTCATCAAAATAGAGCCGTTTTCGAAAAACCGATTACAAATATAGTACCTATATAATATACAAAAATTGCTCGTTTAATAGTATAAGATTCAAAATAACCCTACAAAATTAATAGAACGACGCATTTTCTACCGTGTCACCAATTATTTCTTTAATCCGCCGTGACTTCTGTACACCTAGACATTTTGTTTTATTATCACAGCACGTTCGTTTTAAGAAAAATCACTACAATTATCTGGTTTTACGTTATAAGTAAGCATAACGAGAATCATTCATGTAGGATAAGATTACGTACGTACGTACACCATGAAGGAAAAAAAAATTTACGCGCGTAATTTTTTTTTTCCTTCATGGTACACACGTAGTTACCTACGTCGTATAAGTTATTACAGAGCTATAAGGCTAGGCTATTACAGGATAATTCCTTTTTGACCTAGTCATAAAAGAGTTCACGAAAGAGCATAACGTTAAACTTTCGTTTGACTTTACTTTTATATTACTACTATCCACGTTTTGTTGTTTGTTTGTTGTTTACGTGACGCCCTATCATGAACTCTGGTATAATAATTTGGTTATTTTATTAATGTTGTTGTTTTGGGTTATTCCTCGTGTCCGTACTGGACACGAGGAATTTAATGGTCTCATTATTATGATAAAATAACTGTCTACCTATTACGGTTCATGAGATACACCAAGCAGACAGACAGACTTCAGAGGCATAATAACAGAGTTTCATTTTTCACCCTTTGGGTACGGAACCCTTATTTGATCATCTCTTGGTCGAAAAAGAAAGAAAAATACGAATTCAGTAGAGTAACGGATAAGTTAGTACTTCTTATTTCTTGAAAATGTTAAGCTTAACATGACAGTTGACCACTGCACCGGCTCAAGCACGGTCTTTAAGGACGTAACAATACTTCCATTCAGCGTTTGAATTAACCAGAGAAGTCTGGTATTTGGCCTATCGCAATAAAACCACGGAAACTGGATAAATAAATGGTACAACAGCACTGCACTTACTTTCTCACAATACTTAAGGAAAAACTATCAACCGCAAACTTAAATTTGTAATGCCATACACATAGTGTGGAAATACAAACTTTTATTTACGTTTTTCCAAAACAACGCTCGAATGAAATATATAGATAAATTTAGAATTCAAATCGTCAAACATTATAACAAACAAACCTCAAACGATTTCGAGTAAATCACATGTTTAACTTTTGGTAGTACTGGAACACCCTTTATATGAATTTTCATAGATCAATGGATACTACCGTAGGATACTTGCATGGAGATTTTTTTAATTTCAAAACACATGTTCCTCATGGATAATTGATCAGTTTAGTCTACTGAGCAAGCCCTTTCAGTTTTTGGTACACCCTGTGTACTAAATTTTATTCAAAGATATCATAAACAATATCCAGTCAGGTAGACAACCAATCCTGGATTAATATTATGGAACCAATTTTGGGTAAATCACATATTTACGATTTGGTGGTACAGGAACACCCCTTATATGAAATTACACAGATCAATTGATAGTGGCGCAAGATATCTTACATGGAGATGCTTGGTCATGCAAAGTTTCATCAAGATTCTATGAGCCGTTTTTGAGAAAATTTCAATTTTTCATTTTTGTTGTACGACAGCTACCCTCAAAATGAGAGCCAGCAAGAAACCACTTAGAATCCTTCGATGGATTTGCATAAAACTCCTAAATTCAAAATATGGTGTCAAACGGACCATTCGTTTAGCCGCTAGGCCAAAGCGTGACGGACAGACCGACCGACGGACCGACCGACGGACCGACCAACCGACGGATGGACATTTTTGGGAGACTTGTTTTTTATGATGTATAAGTGATATAGAACACATTTTTGAGAAAATTATATAAATTATTATATAAATTATTCTCGCTCCGCTCGAAAGTAAAAGACCGGTCAAGTGCGAGTCGGACTCGCGCGCCGAGGGTTCTGATATACCTATAGTGTTGTTGAAAGCAATAAAGTCCACTTTTAGGACCGCAAAACTAAATTTGTTTGTAATAGTTTATTTGCAGATTTTTAAAAAAACTGTGCAACTTAGAAAAATCGTTTTATTTTTGCTGTAATATTTTAATAAATTTCTATCGACTGAATTAATTCAGATTTCTCCTTACACAAACTTCGGAGATAAGGGGGGGGGGATGGTATTTTTTTTTACATTTTTCATCATAACTTGAAAAGTAAGAGTCGTAAAAAAATACTAAAATATATTTTAAAATTTACAAGTAAAGCCCTTTCATGTGATATCCCACTCGACCTAGCAACGACAATTTGAAATTTTGCCCCCCCTTTTCGGACCCCCTTTACACAAACAATCATATATTTTTTAAAAAAAATTATGTGAAATTAAGTTGGATAACCATATTCTAAAACTATTCCAAATTTCAAGTCGATAGCATGAGTGGTTGCTGAGATATACAGGTGTGACAGACGGACAAAGTCGCACCATAAGGGATCCTTTTTTTCCATTTTGGTATCGGAACCCTAAAAACTACAAACCTACTTACCTGTACCTACGTATAATATTTTTTGCAGACAGCTGGTGGCTAAGTTGTGGTATTCTGTCTTTCGCGCTGGTAGCTGCTGGCACTCTAAACTCTAACCAAACGTTCAAAATGCTACTTTGCTAATTTGGCTGATCGAATTGGTGCGTGCTGTGGTAGTGAAGTGACGGCTTGACCGTGTTCGCGCGTCGCTGCACAGCGCATGCGCGGGAGCAGGGCAGTGGGCCACCACCAGCTACCACACCGCGCCAACCGCTCGGCACATCGCCGCCTGCGCACCTCGCCGCGCCTTGCATAACCGAACGAAACTATACATACAGAGTTTTAAGCCGTGATCACACCTTCAATAAATCAGAAAGTAATTCAGCATACATTGCTGGTTGTAATAAGGATATTGGAATAAACAAAACCAAGCCTCCCAGCAATGTATGCCGAATCAGTCTTTATATTTAGGAAGGTGTGATCGTGCCTTTAATCAATTAATGTTAAACCTTAAGTCTAAATACAACATCTTTTCCGTCCCTAGCTCCCATTGTCTTATTGGTGGCGTAATATGATACAAATAAAACAGCAAAGCGCGTTGCCTGCCTGTTCGGTCAAGGTAGAGGTCTTCAAATAGACTTCGGACCGAGGAAAATTTACGCAGGTGGGATAGGATAGCTGTTTTCCACGTGTATGAGGTCTTACAAAACACTGTCTGTATCTTCTTACGCTAGGACCTGTGTGGCGGAGTATTTTACTTACTTACTACGATGGCTCAGCGACCCAAAGAGGATCTTGGCCTTCGACACAAGAAGATCCGCCAACTGTCTCGATCAGGTAACAGTTTGAAGCTCGCGCAGGTCTTTCTCAGCTTCATCCAGCCTCTCCAGCGATCAATATCTGAGTCGATGAACCAGACGCTTGCCGTTCCGTTTCCTTATGCTCTTTTCACAGCCCGATCCTCTTGCAACCTTTCTAGATGTCCAAACCATCACAGACGGGCTGATTTGGTTTGCCGATCCTGACTTTTTCTGACCCTCCGACTGTCGTCTGTTTAGTCGGACCCAACATTTTCCGGAACATCTTCCTTCCAGCTACTAAGAGTTAGTTTTCTTCCGTGTCCAGGCTTTGCATCCATACTTAAGGATCGGTCTGATCACGGTCGGAGTATTATAAGTGATAAGATTGAAATTTGAAAACGTACAAAATAATTTTTGAAACATGCTTTTATTAGAATTCTCAAGTTTTTAAATAAAAGTGTGTTACATCCTTTCTTTTCAATTCTCTCTTGTTGTTTTAAAATTTGATAATGTTTATTTATTTTTACCTATGATGTCAAATAGTAAAAAGCAAAAAACCACAGACCCTAGAGTAGGGGACAAAGTCCTTGGCAAGACTAATCAAAGGGTTGCGTCGTTTTATAGTTACCTTTTGCTGTTAATATAGTAGAATTTGTATGGGGCGATCAATTTTTTTTCGTTTTTCGACTTATGTTCCTAGTTCTGAGCATATGCAATATTTTGGACAGGGGGTCTGTTGAACAGCTTCCGTGGTCAAGTGGTTAGAGTGCTCCCTTAAATCCCTATGTGGGACCTCCTCGGTTTGGTTAGGACATTGCAGGATGAATGACCTGATTGTCCGAAAAGTTAGATGATTCCGTGCTTCGGAAGGCACGTTAAGAACGTGCTTCGGAAGGACCAACACACAGTTCGTTAATGAGCCATGTTAGAGGCCTTTGGCGGCTCAACAACTCGACACCAGGGTTTGTGAGGTTTGGGAAATCCACACGACATGATATAAAGACGATGAGGGGTCTGTTCGATTTTCTTTAAATATCTTACGATTAGGACGAACAGTAAATATCTAGAAGATTCAAGTCAGTCTGTAGGCAAATAAAACCATTTAATTATACCAGTTAATAAGGTAGGTAGATCTTTATACTCAAATAGCCGCACGGTTCTGGTTCTGTTTGCGAAAGTCGGTCTAGCCGCCTCCTAACGCTGCAATAACTTATTGCATATTAGAATTCTTAATTTAAAGCCTCGTTAATCTGTAAATATTGCAAAATTTAGGATGCTTATAATATTATAGGCGTTACAAAAGACTGGTAATGTACAAATAGGCCGATATATTCCATGCCTATAGCACGCTAAAAATATAAAAACGATGCCTAAACGTTGGATGGATAGATGGATGGAAGTACACTTTATTGCTCACATAAAAGCAAAAAACAAACATACACGGACAGCTTAACCTAATGTGGGCAAAGGCGGCCTTAACGCTGCAAGCAATCTCTTACAGGCAACCGTCGACGACAGGAATACATTTTCAGAGTCTGCAAGTAATTATTGCCTAGAGTTTGACGCCACAATTTTGTCTTTGTATAAATCTGCTATTAACTATTAACCTTTCAAGCAGGTAATTTTGTATCTTGCATAAAACAACTTGCCCTATATGGATCCCATAGGCCAATGGATATCTGAAAAAATGTTGTGCTTCCCATACTTTGACCAACTGATTAATTTGAATGGCAAATTAAAATAAAATTAACATGTGAGTTCTGGAAATTTCCTCGAATGTTCCTTATTCATCGAATATTCCTCCATTATTCCATACCTCCATTGAAACACATTGTATGTTTTTATAGTGAATTTAATGTAATTGGAAGACAATAACAATGACATAATCTTAAAACAATGAGATGAGAATTTCGTTTACTTTGACTTTTTGGAATTCGTGAACAAAAATTTACATTACATTTATTTTGAAGGTGGTAGGGCTTTTGAGCAAAGTCCGCCTAGGGAACGTACCATCCCCTTGATTTTTTCTGCCGTGAAGCATCTTACTTCTCGGGGTGGGAAATTATTTTTTTTACGTTTGTGGGATTTGACATACTTAAATCCATACATTTTAGTATCGAGGTCCCCTGCAAGAAATTTATTACGGCTCCCTCTATAACAGAAAGTGCTGCTACTTCAACCTCCTTGAGAACCAGCTGATTTTTCTGTCGTCTAATCTGTCATATAGATGTCAGAGTAAAATCCGTATAATTCGTATTCCGGCGGGCAAATTGTTTATAGTAATTGTAACCAACTTAACCCTGCTGCCAAAGTTTTCAAATGAACTCTAACTTTTGAAAATCCACCAGGATGGTGCTGTACAAAGGTCAGGACCTCTAAATATTATTTGTTGTATATAATAGGGACCTAATATTTGCTTTAAAATGCCTTAGACGCACTGCTGGACTGGATGCTGCGCTCACTACATACCATGGTTATGTGGCTTGTGTTTTGAGGTACGGTTTGATCGTGTGGGGAAATTCCACTGATATTTCAAAAGTGTTTATCACTCAAAAGAAATGTGTTAGAGGAATGTGTGGAGTTGGACCTCTTGAGTCTTGTCGCCCGTTATTCAGGAAACTCAGAATACTGACCTTAACCTGCCTGTACATATATGAAGTGGGCGTATTTGTAAGAGCAAACCAACAGCTATTCCCATTACGACCCAATGATAATCCTAGATTACGACCAAGGGATCCAACTCTATTACAGCAACCAAACTGCAAAAGTGCACTTTATAAGAAAAATTGTCACATGATGTGCATAGATATTTTTAATCATATTCCAAGACAAATAAAAGAATTACCAATAAATAAATTTAAACTTGAGCTCCACAAATGGTTATGTGATCAATGTTTTTATAATCTTAAAGAATATTTTGACAAGATTAACTGATTTGTATTTGACATTTTTTTGACCGTTGTGACATTATTTTGACATTATTATGATGAATTTTTGATTGATTTCAGAATATCTTAATATTATTTTGTGTTTTAAATGTATTCGATTTTTATTATTATTAAATTTAATTTCAAAGTAGGAACAAACAATAATATTTGCATGCTAATTTGTTAGTGGAACATGTGATACTATGTTTAAAACCTACCAACTCTGTTTACCATGTATCTTTGCAAATAAACTTATCTTATCTTATCTTATCTAACATTTACTAAGTAGTAAAATAAATGGGTTATCTTAGAACGGGTCATTAACATCTGGGAATGTTACGCGGAGCAATATTTAGGCGCGTCAAAGGGACACAGCTCTGTAGGAAAGAGAAAAATAGTCGAATATTGGGAGATCATCATCATCATATCAGCCGAAAGACGTCCACTGCTGGACATAGGCCTCCCCTAAAGATCTCCATGACGACCGGTCCTGCTGCTCGCATCCAGCGGCTTCTTGCGACCTTGACCAGATCGTCGGTCCACCTTGTAGGGGGCCTGCCAACGCTTCGTCTTCCGGTACGTGGTCGCCACTCTAGAACCCTCACACCCCATCGGCCATCGGTTCTTCTTGCGATGTGCCCTGCCCACTGCCACTTCAGTTTAGCGATTCTCAGGGCTATGTCAGTTACTTTAGTTCTTCTGCGGATCTCCTCATTTCTGATTCGATCGCGCAGAGAGACTCCGAGCATAGCCCTTTCCATAGCCCTTTGGGTGACTTTGAGCTTTCTGATAAGGCCCATCGCCCATTTTGGGAGATATTGGGGGAGAATTCGCACAAAGTTATCCGATCCCAAACTAAGCAAAGCTATGGATACCAGAGACTGATATAAATGCATAAATAGATGAATAACACACAGACACGGAAAAGACGTGATCATCACACAAATGTTTGCCCTGAGCGAGGATCGAACCCACGGTCCACGGCGTAGAGGGCAGGCTCACTAGACTACCAACCATACCAACGGGCCAGTCATGTATAGGGAAATTGGAATGTACGACCTCGGATTGGAGATGCCAGGCTGAGAAATGACATGTCCCGTTGGACCGAAGATTCCTCCACCGACAACTAGTATCATTGTGTTCAGCATGATCACCCAAAGCATTATGGACTGGTTGTCTTGTCGCACTATAAAGTGGTGGAGGGGGTAGGAAGGGGAGGGGAAAGGTGCGAAAACCGAGTATTAAGTTTAGCTAATATCTCAAAAACCACTTATTTTATTTAAAGAGATATAATGTCACATGATAGGTAATAAAATGCTTAATATAACATGCTTTACAAAAGTTTTGGTAAATACAATACACTTGCGAGCAATAAACTGGAATCACTTCATCGCGGGTGGCTCAAGACAAAGTTTTACCATTTATATGCAATAAACTATAGCTTGTGTTATATCATTTGAAAGGTGATTTTGTTAGCTTTCCAATTATATTAAACGATTTTAAATTCATGTCAGTTTCCTATCATAATTCAAAAATTTACTGTAACAGGTCGAAATGTTAACGTCCAAATCAAACGAAAATCGTAAGAAAAAAGTAAAAATATATTAACAATATCTGTTATTTCCCCTCAGTATTTTGTATTACCCCCTCGGGCCCTAATTAGTGCTTGTAAACGGTTATTCATTGACCGAATGAGATTCCTGATGGAATCATGTGGGATTTCTTGCCACTCTTCGATTAAAGCACTTTTCAGTTCTTTTATCGATGCCGGAGCTGGATACCTTCTTCGTACCCGCCTTTTCAGCTCGTCCCATAAATGTTCTATAGGATTCAAGTTGGGACTATGAGCTAGCTAGTCTATTGTGGCAATCCCAACTTGTTCCATGTACTGTCTAGTGAAATGTAAAATGAAATTTTGAGCACATGGCTTAGCAGAATGTCGTTGATGTATCTTTCTTCGTTCAGCCCTTCTCCTCCTTGGACAAACCCGTTGGTGTGATTGGTAGTGAGTCTGCCTTTCACGCCGTGGGCCGCGGGTGGGGACCCAGGGTAAACATTTGTGTGATGAACGCAAGTGTTTGTACTGTGTCAGGGGTTATTTATCTATTTATGTATGTATATCAGTCGGGAGACTTCCCACGCACCTTCGATTTGCCGACGATATTGTCGTAATGGCTGAGACCCTGAAAGATCTCGGCACGATGCTCAATAACCTCAGTAGAGTTTCACAACAAGTGGGTCTTAAAATAAACATAGGTAAGACGAAAATTATGTCTAACGCCCTTGTTGTACCCACTCCACTCAAAGTTGGAGACTCTACGCTCGAAGTTGTCGATGAATACGTATACCTGGGACAAACGGTCCAGCAGGGTAAATCCAGCTTTGAGAAAGAGGTAACTCGTCGAATCCGGCTCGGATGGGCAGCGTTTAGGAAGCTCCGCAATATTTTCACGACCGAAATACCGCAGTGTCTATCAAGATGAAAGTCTTTGACCAGTGTGTATTACCAGTGAACGATGGGCCTTATCAGGAAGCTCAAAGTCACCCAAAGGGCTATGCTCGGAGTCTCTCTGCGTGATAGAACCATAAATGAGAAGATCCGCAGAAGAACTAAAGTAACTGACATAGCCCTGAGAATCGCTAAACTAAAGTGGCAGTGGGCAGGGCACATCGCAAGAAGAACCGATGACCGATGGGACGTAAGGGTTCTAGACTAGACTCTAAACTTCAATGGGGCCCTCATATAACGGCTCTTTCTGGTCGATTGAGCTCGGCTGCATATGCTGTCAGAAAAATCAGACAACTTACTGATGTAGCTACTGCAAGGCTGGTTTACTTTAGCTACTTCCATAGCATTATGTCTTATGGCATACTGCTTTGGGGCCGAGCAGCTGATATACATTCAATATTCGTTTTACAAAAGAGGGCTATAAGAGCAATTTATTGCCTGAAGACTCGTGATTCCCTGAGAGAACTGTTCAAGGAAATCAACATTATGACAGTGCCATGCCAGTATATCTATGAAAATATAATGTATGCTAGAAAGAACATTCATCAATTACCTAAAATTTGTGACAGGCATAATTTTAATACTAGAAATAAGCATAAAATTGATCAACCATATACTAGATTAACTAAAGTCAATACATCTTTCGTAGGTTTGTGTATACGATACTACAACAAAATACCTGACAATATAGTGCAATTACCTGAGAGAAAGTTTAAAGAATGTGTAAAGCAAACGTTATGTAAAAAAGCTCACTATAGATTGGATGACTATATGAATGACAAAGAGGTATGGTGCTCTGATATTCCAGCGAAACACAAGAAACACATTGTAAAAAGCCGACTCTTAAAGTAGGCCGTGCTGCAGTGGTTTCTTGCCGTTTCTTTTACGCTGCCATAGCACGATCCGAAACGGCGTAGACTCGCTCTATTTGCATTGTATTCTGCATGACATTCAATAAGTATTCTGTAAAGAATCTACATTGAATAAAATTATCTGAATCTGAATCTAGAGTGGTGACCACGTACCGGAAGACGAAGCGTTGACAGGCCCCCCACAAGGTGGACCGACAATCTGGTCAAGGTCGCGGGAAGCCGCTGGATGCGAGCAGCGCAGGACCGGTCGTCATGGAGAACTTTAGGGGAGGCCTATGTCCAGCAGTAAGCGTCTTTCGGCGGATATGATGATCAGTCTCTGGTTACCATAGCTTTTTTACCATGGCTTTGCCTAGTTTGGGATCAGATGACCTTGTGTGAAATGTCCCCCAATATTTTTTTTTAAAAAGCTAACAAAATTACCTTTCAAATGATATAAAACAAGCTACAGTTTATTGCTTAGAAATGGCACAACTTTGTCTTGAGCAACCCGCGATGAAGTGATTCCAGTTTATTACTCGCAAGTGTAGTTTATAAAATATTTAGGAAAATATGCCATTTCAGACAAAATTAAAGTTTTGGTTTTGTTTAATTAAAATAATAAACATAAAGTTTAAAAAAGTTTAAAACTAGTCTATGGTCCTATAGCTTTCTCATTTTTTCCTATAGTGCATGTCTACTCAATCACGATCAAGATAAACTGTGTGTGGGCACACAATGGGTGCCCACACACAGTGAATCTTGATCGCGATCGGGTAGAGATGCAGCTATAAGAAAGAAAGAGAAGTTATAACACCACAGACTAGGTGGATACGACTATTTCTTTCTTCTCTATAGCTGCATCTCTACCGGATCGCGATCAGATTGAACGTGTGCGGGCACCCATTGACGCTTCATTTGTTCTAGGTAGAAGTTGTAGGTAGATAATGTAATATTTTAGAAACCCCGCACTATAGAACAGTAAATGGATGCCCGCACACAGCCATTCTTGATCGCGATTATGTATTTTTAGATAAGGATGCAGCTATAGGAAAGAGAAATAGTCATATACACCTAGTCTTTGGTCCTATAGCTTTCTCTTCCTTTCTTATAACTGCATCCTTATCTAAAAATACCTACATCATCGCGATCAAGATTGACTGTCTGCGGGCACCACGGAGCAAAATGTGCTCCGTGGCGGGCACCCATTGTGCAGAACTTGTTATGTTACCCTAAAATCAGTTACAGTTTTGCTGTTTCTCAACCAAATGAAAAAAAATAAACGATTAATACAGCTGAGTAAAGCCCAATTCTTCGTTTGTCATATTACTCTTTTGTAAGATTACATTTACTGCCTGAATTTAACAAAACCAATAACGTCTATTGTTTAAAATCAGCGTTTTTCTAAATAATTAATAAACTATGGTATTTATCAAAACTATTGTAAAGCATGTTATATTAAGCATTTTATCACCTACCGTATGACACTATAACTGTTTAAATCGGATGAGTGGTTAATGAGATATTAACTAAAATTGATACCCAGTTTTCGCATCTTCCCCCTCCCCTTCCTCCCCCATTCACCACTTTATAGTGCGACAACCAGTCGATAATTCTTTGGGTGATCATGTTGAACACAATGATACTAGTTGTCGGTGGAGGAATCTTCGGTCCAACGGGACACGTCATTTACGTTTATTGTAAAAGCGGCATCTTCACTAGATTGTATGCCCGCGGAATACGAAGCCAAGTAATGACCGCCCTTGGAATCCGTGCCTACTCTGGCTGACAATTCTCTGGCTGTGAAATCCGTGGCCGTACATTGTTTGTACGAGGTCGGAATGCCCGACCAAGAATTTACAACCACGGAATGTATAGCCTCGGAATCCGAAGTTAGATGGCTCCGAAATATTGGCTGCGTTTTCCGCGGTCATACCAATCATGTCCTACCGCAGCTTGTACAAGCTCGGAATTCAAAGCCAAGTCTCTTAGGCAAAATGAACTTCAACCTTGCTGCGCAAAATTTATTTACAGAACAAATGTTGCTGCAGTTTTTACTTTCGAGCGGAGCGAGAAAGGTATTGTATTGGTGAAAAAAGAAAGTTTTTCTAATTTTCTCAAAAATGTGTTCTATATCACTTAAAAATCAAAAAAACCAAGTCTCCCAAAATGTCCGTCCGTCGGTCGGTTAGTCGGTCGGTCGGTCCGTCGGTCGGTCTGTCCGTCACGCTTTGGTCTAGCGGCTAAACGAATAGGCCGATTGACAGCATATTTTAAATTTAGGATTATCATATAAATCTATCGAGCCAGCAAGAGGCTCTCTTTTTGAGGGTAGCTGTCATACAATGTAAAGGAAAAATTGCAATTTGCTCAAAAACGGCTCAAACGATCTTGATGAAACTTTGCATGTCCAAGAATCTTCATGCAAGGTACCTTTCGGCAATATCCATTAATATTATATCCATTGGTCTGTGGAAGTTCATATAAGGGGTGTTCCCTTACTACTCAAATTTAAAAATGTGATTTACTCAAAATCGGTTTCAATGAGCTTATTTTAGTGCTTCAAATTGAAATTCTAAATTGGTTATGTACCTGACTGCATATTTCATTTAAATATTTTTACGTAAATTAGTATAGGTAAATTTGTATTTCCATATTATTTGTATGGAATTATAAGCTTAAGTTTGCACTTGGTCCTTATTTACTCGTTAATATCCGCAGCCCTTTATAATCAAGTACCTAGTTAGAACATTCGCCTCTTGATCCGGAAGTTCTGAGTTCGTTTCCCGGTGGGGACACTGTCGAATGATGATTCTCGTATATCGCGAGAAAGTAAGTGCAGTGCTGCTGTACCATTTATTTATTTATTGCTCGTAAAAAAATATTTTGCTGCACAGTGTGATTTTCATTGCTGTTTTTCCTTACTATAGCTGCCTCCTAGGCGCTAAAACTGGTTAATGTTTTTACCGTCATGATAGGTGACTATTTTTTATAACAGTATTATCATAGAGGAAAATGGTATTATTTAATTTTTGACTTAGGAAACATCGGTCAGCGCTAATCCTAGGTTTGATGAAATTCACCTAAAGTTTGAGAGCGGAAATGGCAAGTCTTTTGTATCTTACTCTTTTACAATTTGAAACAGACTATATTAGTATTGCGTACCATACAAGGGACAACTAGATCACTTTCTCCAAAAATTATTGTCTTCCTTGAATGGCTGGCATGAAAAATATTTGTTACACGGCGAGACAGTACTTATTTCTACAAAATCGTGTCGGCTTTCGCCGCTGCCATTGTGGCTACCTCCATCAATAGGTACCATTTATGAAACGAATGTAGAGCTCTAACAATCGCAAACATACACCATACTTGTGTACTTCATAAGTTTCTATTTCGCAAAAACATCAGATAAGAAAACAATCTGTTTTAGCAATGTACAAAGTTTTATAGGGTTTTATTGTTTATTTGTACTTTTTTCTTCAACGTATTAAAATTTGCACAGAAAACTTATATGTCGAACTTTGATCAAAGGAAATATGCCAAAAATTATCGTTAAAAAGCAAGATCAAAATCAATTTTCTTTTTAGAAAAGTTTAAAGTATTTTTTTCAAAGTAGGCTTATTTGAAAGCTAGAAAACTGTTAAGCTAAGAAGATAAAAAAGCCGGCCAAGTGCAAGTCGGACTTGCGCACTGAGGGTTCCGTACCACTACATAATCATAATTGTATTAGTTGAAATTTCAGTAAGTTACTGTGCAATTTTTTTTGAGTCCGACGTCGCTTGACCAGTTTTTATTATTTGTTGTTATTTTATAGCTTATGCACTATAAACATACAAATTTTCACGTTATGGCATTTTATTCTTTTGTTTTTAAATTAATTTTATAACAAAAAATACATTATTTATATTCTCAACGAGCTCTAAACAACGATACCCCACTCGATGGGGTGAGTCAAACTTTTTTTTACGCGTCCCCCTTTAGCTGCCCCCTCTTAATTTTTAACTTTTTTTTATTTTTAGTATTTGTTGTTTTAGCGGCAATAGATATACACAATTTGTAAACATTTCAAATTTATACCTGTTAAGGTTCATGAGATACAGCCCGCTGACAGACAGACAGACAGACATCGGAGTCATATCAATAGGTTCCCGTTTTTCACACTTTGGGTACGGAACCCTAAAAAGTAACAATATCGTTCAGAAATTTAATAAAAAAACGGCCAAGTGCGAGTCGGACTCGCGCACCGAGGGTTCCGTACCAATAAGGTAAAAATACCGTCTTAGTTATGGACGTGCAGTCACGCAGAAGTGTATTAAAAATGCAAGAGTCCGACACGCACTTGACCAGTTTTAATTAGTTTTTGTTTGTTGTCATAGTGGCAACAGAAATACATAAATACAGGGTGTTAATTTGATGGCGTGCCACAGCTCAGGGGCGGGATCAGTATCAGTAACTGAAAAACTCTTCCCAAGGAACATAGGTCGAAAAATAAAAATTAATGTTTGACCTCTCTTAGAAACTGCATCAGCTGATAGCGCATTTTGTATGGAAGGTCAAATTTGGTATTTCGTATTTCGACCTATGTTCCTTGGGTAAAGTTGTTCAGTTACTGATACTGATCCCGCCTCTAAGCTATGGCACGCAATCAAATTAATACCCTGTATATTATGACGAAGCGTTGGCAGGCCCCCCACAAGGTGGACCGACGATCTTGTCAAGGTCGCGGGAAGCCGCTGGATGCGAGCAGCGCAGGACCGGTCGTCATGGGGATCTTTAGGGGAGGCCTATGTCCAGCAGTGGACGTCTTTCGGCTGATATGATGATATTATAACCTTAGCTAGACAGACTTTCTAGCTTTCAAACGAGCTTACTCTGAAGAAAATGCATTGTTTAGGACCCCTTGTGGTGCCGGCAAAGAATAATATCAACCCATACATACCCGTGGGTGTCGTAAGAGGTGACTAAGGGTTAACAGGAGGATGGGCAGCAGCATCCTCCTTTGTATCTTACATCTTACTTAAAGCCGTAACCCTGACAAGCGAGGTGACTATGGTACTTCCCCTCCACATTTTTCCAGCAAAAGCTAGAATTCAGGAGAGAGCTCCCTGTCCTGTAGTGGACGTTTTTTCATGGGATGTTATGATGATGATGAGGACCCCAAGTAAACCGACACCCTGTAGGTATACGATGCCAATTATCATCAAAGCCCTCTGTTCATGTAATATGCCCCAGTGATTGGCTTGATAGTAGCTTGGAGCTGGGCGCTTGCTCAAATCCAAGATAATTCCGCTCACGTCGAGCGAGGCATTCGGTTGGAAGTTGCAACATCGCAGTAGCGGGTGAGGTACGGTCAACCGCTTGTCGGTAGAAACTTTTTCAACTCTATTACCACGCCATAAGGTCCAAAAGTGTTTCTACCGATGTGCGGCCGTGTGTACCTTTATCAAGAAAATTTGTATGGGAATAGGTTTATGGAGGCTGACATGAGTTCAAAAGTAATGGTGGTTTGTACTTACGCAGTGGACGGGACGTGTATGTATCTATGGGCTGGTGAGGAAGAAGAAAAGTGTCAGGTCAGGACAGGACACAATGTAATACACGGACGTGGTACTCATCAAAATTCCCGCTTTTGCTGGAACAATTTGGAGGGGAAGAGTCATAGTCACCACGCTTGATAGCGTTGCAGTTGGCACTATGAACCGCGGTTGTTGGTGACCGCAGTATTTAAGATGGTACAATACACAGATGACACGGCTACTTATCCAGTTCATAATCCCTTAGTTGCATGGGTAGAGCAACTACCGGAGAGGTTTGAAGACGTTTACCGAACACCTGTACAGGGTCCTACCACAGTTCCACTAAAATAGTGAACATAATTTTGCAATGTTCCTTAGACCATAAAACTGAGCAACTCTTCCCAAGAAACATAGGTCGTAATACTAGACCGTAAGGGCACTGCATGTTAACCTACGTCATCTAGTACACGAAATTTGCAACTTTGTAGCGATAGTAGTGGCCTAATACGTCCACAAAACGTTGGTCTGCCAATCCGAAACCTGGCAGGTTTTGTACAGTTGGAGAGAAAAGTGGTTAAATGACAGATTACACGAATGAAATCTATTCGTAGAAATAGAAGGTACCTATACAAGTAAAAAACAACAGGTCTGCCTTGCATCCTCTTGGCAGTTTCGCTAGTCGGACCACATATGTGGTCGGATGTGATTGGACCACAAATTTGGTCGGACTGGCAAAACTGCCAAGAGGATGCAAGGCAGACCTGTTGTTTTTAGGGTTCCGATACCAAAATGGTAAAAAAAAGGAACCCTTATGGTGCCGCTCTGTCTGTCTGTCTGTCTGTCTGTCCGTCTGTCTGTCACACCTCTATATCTCAGCAACCACTTACGCTATCGAGCTGAAATTTGGAATAGTTTTAGAATATAGTTGCCCAACTTAATTGCACATGAAAATTTTTTGAAAAACGTATGATTATTAATGTAAAGGGGGCCAAAATAGGGGGGGCCAAATTTCAAATTGTCGCTACTAGGTCAAGTGGGGTATCATATGAAAGGGCTTTACTTGTACATTTTAAAATATATTTTTGTATTTTTTTAAGTTTCTTAGTTTTCAAGTTATGATGAAAACTGTCAAAAAAAATACCATTCCCCCCCCCTTATCTCCGAAGTTTGAGTAAGGGAAAATCTGAATTAATTACAGTTGACAGAGGTTTATGTAAACTTTACAGCAAAAATAAAACGATCTTTCTAAGTTGCACAGTTTTTCAGAAATCTGCAAAAAACCTTTACAAACAAATTTAGTTTTGCGGTCCTGAAAATGGACTTTATTGCTTCCAAAAATACTATAGGTATATCGGAACCCTCGGCGCGCGAGTCCGACTCGCACTTGACCGGTTTTTTACTTATATAGGTACCTTCTATTTCTACGAATTGATTTCATTCGTGTAATCTGTCATTTAACCACTTTTCTCTCCAACTGTACAAAACCTGCCAGGTTTCGGATTGGCAGACCAACGTTTAGTGGACCTACTAGGCCACTACTATCGCTACAAAGTTGCCAATTTCGTGTACTAGATGACGTAGGATAACATGCAGTGCCCTTAACGTCTATACGAAACAATTATTTTGACCTGTCATGCAAAATGCGCTATCAGCTGATGCAGTCTCTATGGGAAGTTAAAAAGGTTCCTTTGGAAAAGTTGTTCGGTTTCATGGTCTGAGTCACTATTTCATTAGAACCTTAAATATGACAGAATTTGGACAGAAAAAAAAGAAACGTGCACATAGTGGGTTCCGTACCACCCATAAAGAGAGTACTATAATTTCTATTCTTTTGTAAGCATTATACAGGGTGTTACGGAAATGTGTGATAATACTGAAGGGTGTGAATCTGCCCATGAAACTGAACAACTTTTCCCAAGGAACGTAAGCCGAAATACGAAAAAAAAATTCACCTCCCATACAAAATGCGCTATCAGCTGATGCAGTTTCTATGGGACGTCAAAAATTTATTAACCGATGAAAAAAAAACGGAGGAGGTTCTCAAGTCGACGCGTATTATTATTATTTTTTTTATGTATGACCACGCATAACTTTTTACAGAGTAGTCCGATTTTGATAATTCTTTTTTTATTGGAAACGGTATACCCCGACGTTGGTCCCATATAAATTTGGAAGAAAAATTCCAACCCTAAGGGTAGGAAAACAGGGGATGATTGATTGTTCACTGACTGATTTTAATGTATGACCACGCATAACTTTTTACAGAGTATTCCTATTTACCCTAAGGGTAGGAAAATAAAATTTATAGTCTTTAATAAAAAACTGAAAAGCAAGAAATAATAAAACTTTTTATTTAACCTTAATAACAAAGTTCTTAAACTAATGTAATAATACCCGAGTAATTTTGAGTCGGCGCCGCCGCCGTGCATCACGCTTTACGTAATTAATTAATTTGCTTGTTTGGCGCCGACTCAAAATTACTCGGTTATACTTACATTAGTTTAAGAACTTTGTTATTAAGGTTAAATAAAAAAGTTTTATTCTTTCTTGCTTTTCAGTTTTTTCGGCGGTTTAATTTTTTTGTTAAAAAGTTTTTTTTGTGACCTATTTTCCTAAGGAAAAGTTGTTCAGTTTTATGGGCAGATTAGCACCCTTTAGTATAATCACACAGTTCCGTTACACGCTGTATATTTTCGCATTTAAGGAAAAATATTTGTTTCGTGGGCATTAATTTTCGTAACCTACACGTTTATTACCCTTCATTTTCGTAACCTACCTACATATTCTATTGCAGCGCAGTCTAAAATCTAAACACTTAAATAAAAACTTATCAATCGAGAAATTATTGACAAAAATATAGAACGAATTCAAAACAATAACGTTCACGCAATAGTTCGATTTCCAAACTAATAAATAATTATAAAGCTGCATTTAGGTATGTTGCGTTAGCGCAGGTGGCCAACGCTCTTATTGGCTATACCCTTGACCGCCAAACGCAAGACCGCACGAGCTATCACTTTGGATCAAGAGGGGTCTGCATCAGCGCTCTCGTTAAACTAAACTACCTCTCTAATTTTATACTGCGGCTATTTTTAGATAAATGGATTACTCCATTGCGAAGAGCTCGCGGCCATGCTCTTTCTTTCCGAATCCACGATAACACCTAGCTGAATTCAAAGACTAATTCGGCATACATTGCTCGTTGAAGTAAGGATATTGCAATTAACATAACCAAGCCTCCCAGCAATGTATGCCGCATTACTTAGTCCTTGAATTCAGCTATGTGTGATCGTGGCTTTAAGGGGCTGATAAGAGCTAAATTAACTCCCTTTCTAACAAAGGGCAGAGTGCGCGTGCTAGAACGGAGCGGATTCGCGCTGTTTTACGTTTTTCGCTCATTTATGCTTTTTTCTCAAAATCTGTACCCATAATATTAATTATCAAATAGCTATATTATTATGCATAATGTATTGAATAATGAGTAAAAGTTTTGGCATCATAGATTAATGGGTACTTTAGAAAAACGGTTTAAAAGCAAAAAGCAGAGGTAACTTTGGATGTTTTTTATGGCGTACAAAATATATTTAATCGTGTTTCAGAGTCGGCCATATTCTTGGAAAGATGCTTAATTATCACATAATTTTTTTTCACGGCCATATATTCATCACTTTTCGTTAAAAACCTGCTCAAGTGAAGCGTATTTAGCTCTTATCAGCCCCTTAAGCAACGCCGGCCGTGGTCAGGACCCAGATGGGCAACCACTCATAATAACTAGAGCGTATCCGAGCTTCGTAAAACATGCTTATCTGTTTCTTCCATACAGGGTACATACATAGATACTTACACATACATAACATCACGCCTGTTTCCCGTCGGGGTAGGCACAGACCACAGTCCTCCAACTGCTACGATTTTGACATACCTACTTTCGTTGCTTCCTGTACTTTCATCCATCAGTCCTTTCATACGTGCTCGTCGGTTTACGGTAGGTACTTTTAATCTGGCCTTTATTTAGAAGGTCCTGAATTTGGTCCTGGTACGTTCGCCTAGGCCTTCCTTTTCCAACGTTTCCATTCATTCTCGCCTGGTAGATCTCTTTCATCAATCTTTGTCATTCATTCATACAGGGTAGGTACTTACGAATAATAGTTTATATGAAAAGCAACAACTGTTGTTCTAAGTACGTCTTTTGCAAAAAAGTCTTCCCATACAAAGTAACTTCAGTAATAAACACATTTTGTATGGGAGTTAGATTCTTTTTATGCGTTGGTAAAGTAATGAACAAAAGTAATGAGGAAAATGTATGGCAGCTCCAAATTGTCCAAAATTAAAATCATATGATGCAGTTTGTATGGGACCTCGAAAATTTTCTTTTTAGGGTTCCGTACCTCAAAAGAAAAAAACGGAACCCTTATAGGATCACTTTGTTGTCCGTCTGTCTGTCTGTCTGTCTGTCTGTCTGTCTGTCTGTCTGTCTGTCAAGACCCTTTATCTCACGAACGGGTAAAGGTATCAGGTTGAAATTAATACCATATATTAAGATCCATGAACCACACAAGATCTGAAAATTTAAATTTTTTACAACGACGCAATCAAAAGATATGGCATTTTATGTCCTCATCTCCATACATTTATTCAAAAATGAAAAACCTACAGGGTACTTCCCGTTGACCTAAAATTATGAAATTTGGCAAGAAGCTAGGTCTCACAGTACAAATAATGGGAAAAGTCTGAAATCATTAAATATTACAACTTTTCTCACAACTAATGGTAACCAATTGTGGTGAGCTCCCATTTCAAGAACATTCATATAAGAGAGGGGTCAAGTTGGATGGTCGCTGAGGCGATTTTTGTTTTAGTTCTATTTAAAAACGGGAACACTTACAAACTTGAAAATTGGTATGTTTATAGTGCATAAGCTATGAAATAACAACAAATAATAAAATTTGGTCAAGCGCGTGTCGGACCCAAAAAATCTAGCACATTAATTTACTGAAATTTCAACTAATACAATTATGTTTATGTGGTGGTACGGAACCCTCAGTGCGCGAGTCCGACTCGCACTTGGCCGGTTTTTTTTTCTTATTTCGACAAATGTTCGTAGTAAATAGTTGACTTTGTATTGATTTCACTGATGTTCCTCGGGAAAAGTTGTTCAGTTTCATGGGCAGAATCACACCAGAATCACGCCAGAATCACGCCAGAATCACATCTTTCCGTTACACGCAGTATAATTCAGTTTATTAACTATGTGAAGATAATTAAAAGTAGGTTACATTTACTTAAACCATTTAGAAGCCTAATTAGACATTATAATCGAGTCGACCTAGGAAAGCTTAAAAAACCTTACTCCCTAGCGTAATATTATACATATATTCTTTGACCCTATTGGCTCTTGTCGGTAAACGTCGGGGAGCGCAACTCCAATGCAAAACCAAAAATCCTAAAAAAAAACCGGTCAAGTGCGAGTCGTACTCGCACGCCGAGGGTTCCGATATACCTATAGTATTTTTGGAAGCAATAAAGTCCATTTTAGGACCGCAAAACTAAATTTGTTTGTAAAGGTTTTTTGCAGATTTCTATATAAAAACTGTGCAACTTAGAAAGATCGTTTTACTTTTGCCGTAATATTTACATAAACTTCTATCGACTGTGATTAATTTACCTAGTAACTACAATTTGAAATTTTGCCCTCCTATTTGGCCCCCCTTCACTTAAATAATCATATTTTTTGTAATCTTTCACGCCATACTCTAAAACTATTCCAAATTTCAAGTTGATAGCATGAGTGGTTGCTGAGATATACAGGTGTGACCGACAGACAGACGGAAAGACAAAGTGGCACCAATTCACACAAAGTCATTTGATCCAATACTAGACACACTATGAGTACCAGAGACATACATAAATATACATAGGTACACAAATGAACATTTGTTCATACAAATGTTTGCCCTCGGTCACAGAATATATAATAGTGCCTCGGTGGGGATAGAACCCTTAGTTAGCAGGCTCACTACCAACCACACCAATGCTGCGTGGGGTAGACGTGCGAATCGTTTATTGGCTCAGTTAAACTTGTTTACTATTATATATTCTGTAGCTCAGTTTGGTTATTTTTATTTTCATATGTGCCCATGCGCAGAAAGTAATCGTCAGCAATCAGCATATTAGTTATTTGCCCATATACTATAGTTGCAGCGCGGTGACGTAATGCAGGCTTCTCGCTTTCTACCCAGCGCCAGCCTTTTATAGTCTAGTAGTCTAGTAGGGTCAACAGCATGTCACTGGAAACATTTGCAACTCTATTACAATTCCATAAGCTCCAAAGTGTTTCTGCTGTCTTGCTGCTTAAAGTAAATATGGCCTTACCAGTTTACTTTCGTAGTCATAATGAAAACTATTGACTAAAGAAAGGGTTAATGTGGGGTTAATATATACAGTGTGATAATTTATGCGTGCCATAGCTTAGGGGGTGTTTCAGTAACAATGTATACGACGAATAACTTTTTGTTAACAAAACTATCTTAAATCATTTTTTTTCAACATCTCGTTGAGACTCGACTGCTAGACAGGAAGCTCCGTCCAGAATATTACAGCAAAAATCGTGGTAGGTAAATTTTGAGGGGGAAGTACTATAATCACCACGCTTTTTAGCGCTGCGGCTGGTATCATGTACCATGGACTGCGATGTTTGGTTACCTCATGAAGATGGCACGTTCGATCTGCCAAAGGACGTTGCTGCCCATCCTCTAATTCAAACCCTTAGTCCCCTTTTACAACACCCACGAATAGAGATGGGTTGTACCTACTTAATTTGGTTTAAGATTAAAAAGATGGTGAAATTGCCTCACCTTACGTAAAGAAACTGTGTTATTTGCTATCCCTATCGCATTGCAATCAGACGTTAAAACTACAGTCAACGACAGGTCATGCTTAACATTCGCAGCGCGACTCTAGCCCGTACGTCTATTGAAATAAGAACGGTATAAAGTCCAATGTGTCAAGCTTGATGTGCTCTTGATTGTACCTAACTGCGTCGAGTTCGCCTCAATTAAAACTCGTTGCACTTCTGCGAGGACTCTTGTGAAAGTGGTTATATCACGCAAGGCTCTCCCTTGGTCAACAAACACTATTGTTCTTTAGGGTTCCTTATAGTTTCGTCATGTCCGTCTGTCTGTCCGCGGCTTAGCTACGAGAGAGACCCTTAGTATTAGAAAGCTGTAAATTAGTACAGATAATTATACATTTCATACACGAAAACTCAGGACGTTCTGAATAAAGGCCAGGTTAAAAGTACCCTAAACCGACGAGCATGTATGAAAGGATTGATGAAAGTACAGGAAGCAAGGGAAGTATGTCAAGCTCGTAGCAGGTGGAGGACTGTGGTCTCTGCCTACCCCAACGGGAAAGAGGCGTGATGTTATGTATGTATGTATGTATGTACACGAAAACTAATGTATAATATAAGTGGTAAAATATAATCGTGAAAAATAAATATTTTTTAGGGTTTTCTAAAAAGAATATGATTCATTTTTCGATTTAGAGATCCGTTTGCCCCATCCTGCCAGCTAAACGGTTGTTATGGGAAACTTGAAAAACATCACAAAAATGGTGAAATACTCGTATTAAAAAAACTATCACATCTTAGTTGACTTTACAGGTTAATGAACCATAGCCGAAAATGTGTTAAATAAATAAATAAAAAAAAAATCGTCTGTTGGGTAAAAAAATCCCACAGAAGCGAGTTCGGTCCAGTTTATTATTTTTTGAGAGTTGGTGACAATCATGCCGAAAAGAGCTTATAATTTTGATAATTTATTTAATTGTCATGCGCATAATTGTAGCGGTCTATAAAGCCACGATTACACCTAGCTGAATTCAAAGACTAATTCGGCATACATTGCTGGGAGGCTTGGTTATGTTAGTTGCAATTATCCTTAATTCAACGAGCAATGTATGCCGAATTGGTTTTTGAATTCAGCTAGATGTGATCGTGGCCTAAATTGATTGGTTAGCGTAAAGACCACTGCTCTACCTCAACATACTTAGCATTTAAATGTTTGGTTTTGTAAGTTTTTGAGTGTGTTCTTGTTTTAATTAAATGTTGACGGCCCGCGGCACAACGCATTGTCCAACGCAGAGTTGCATTTTTATGCACATTGTTTCTGCACATTGAGTCTCATCCATTTTTGTGCCAAAAATTTATTCTGCTACCGTATTTCGAAGTGAAACTACGATAATATCGCGCCGATAATTATTAGTCTATGGTTCGGCCTTTGACAAGGAAATTCTCATACAAAGTAAATTTCCGAACGTAACGGAGCTCCGATAAAACTTCGGAATTCCAACCCTGATCAAAACAAATTTAAAATTATCTTTAAAATTTTATTAAGTGAATCGTTTAAAAAACTAGAGCGTTTCTGTGCTTCGCAAAGCACGTTTAGCCGTTGGTCCCGACTATTGTCATTCAGAAAAAAATTTAATCTTGAACCAAATAATATTATTTAAGTTAAGATCTTTTGGGTTTTCGATATAAGGAAATTCGAAATCGCCCTAGATTGGGAAATAAAATGTTGTGTATTATACCTACAGCGTGAATTTTAATTGGTTTAGCTCCCGAAGTCCAGTGATTTTACTCATGATAACAAGCAATTTCGCGAGGAAACAAATTTTTTTACTCAAAAAAAATTTTTCGTCTCCACATAGTAAAGTGGTCACGCGTGATCGACTAATTTTGTATGGGAAGGTGAAAATTTGGTTTAGAGTAAAAAATGTTTTCTTCGGGAAGCTTCGTGTTTGCTGTAGTTCTCCGTCTAAGAATATCAATTTTCAACTGTTATCTCATTGTAAAATACTAAAAGCGAAACTTATTTGATTGAAGCATGATTGAAGCACCCATCACAGCAAGAATAAAACTAATTTAAATAAAGAATTTAAAAATCTTTTTTCAAAAAGCTGAATTTGTCACCCTGACGGCGAAATTGATTTTATTGAAAAAATTAAAGCTCTTTAAAAATTAAAAATAAAATACAAGGCCTTTTTTAAATAAAAGCACTTTTCTTTTCCCTTTTTAGGGTTCCGTACTTACCTCAAAAGAAAAAAAACGGAACCCTTGTTGTCCGTCTGTCTGTCTGTCTGTCAAGACCCTTTATCTCACGAACGGGTAGAGGTATCAGGTTAAAATTAATACCATATATTAGAGTCCATGAACCACACAAGATCTGAAAATTTCAATTTTTTACAACGACGAAATCAAAAGATATGGCATCTTATGTCCTCATCTCCATACATTTATACATTAAAGCAAAACCTATAGGGTACTTCCCGTTGACCTAAAATTATGAAATTTGGCTAGAAGCTAGATCTCACAGTACAAATAAAGGGAAAAGTCTGAAATCATTAAATATTACAACTTTTCTCACAACTAATAGTAACCAATTGTGGTGAGCTCTCGTTTCAAGAACATTCATATAAGAGAGGGGTCAAGTTGGATGGTCGCTGAGGCGATTTTTGTTTTAGTTCTATTTAAAAAACGGGAACACTTACAAACTTGAAAATTGGTATGTTTATAGTGCATAAGCTATAAAATAACAACAAATAATAAAATTTGGTCAAGCGCGTGTCGGACTCAAAAAATCTAGCACATTAACTTACTGTAATTTCAACTAATACAATTTTGATTATGTGGTGGTACGGAACCCTCAGTGCGCAAGTCCGGCTCACATTTGGCCGGTATTTTTTCTTTTTATCCCTCTTCTTCTGATCTCTGCCGGTATTTTTAGATAATAAATGATTTTATTTTTTAACTATTCTCTTTCTACATTTGCTTCCATTTCTGTAATTTACTAATGTTCTTTGTTCATTATATCATCGTTATATAAACCATTCTAATTTACCAAACGTCCTGGCTGGTGTGTGTAGTGAGCCTGCCATCTACGCCGTGGGCCGCGGGTTCGATCCCCGCCCATGGTTGCTGTCGTGGAGCGATGCTAGGATAATTGCGCGGGACCGGCCCGCGTGGAGAAAACTTATTGAGGGCATCTGCACCAGCGGGGTGCCATACGGCTACAACAACATTTGTAGTCAGTTTCTCGAAAACAGCTTTAATAAGAGGGAAAAAATCTATCTAGCTTGGTCTCATGTCTGGGAACATTGGTTTTCTTATTTTTTTTAAGGATTTCTTGAAAATTGCGCGTTTCACAAACCTCACAGCGCCATCTGTTGATGGACTTTGGTTAAGATGTTGCAGAGCAAAGCTCGGTCTCCCATGTACCTTCATTATTAGATAGATAGATATAGATGGATAGATATATAGATAAAACGTTTATTTGGGAACGGTACAATTTTTAGACTAACAGCTGTAACTTTTTAACATGTAGAAATTAAACTTGTTTGCAGTACAGATTTCCAGGACTTACGATTTATTTGCCGCACCCAAAGAAAGGCCCTCACTCAGCAATATGCCGTGATTCGTTTAGCGAGCCACGAGGCCACGACCTGCTGTTATTCTGTTAGTACCTTAAGGGTGTGCAAGCAAAGTTACGAGTATTATTGAAGTTAGCGAGTTAGATGTTTTCAATAATGTGTATTTGTTGTGTGCAGATGAGGAGTACTACATGATGCCGAAGCTATTCTCCCTGGACGAGTACCGAGGCTGCCTGGCTCGGCGCGAGGCCTACTGCGTGGGTACCTTCGAGCTTGGCCCAGCCTCGGCGCACGCGTTGCCTCTCTTTAAGCGCATGCAGGTTCGTATTTGACCCTCATATTATGCCCCCGAATATTAATATTTTTTACATACACATACATAACATCAAGCCTTTTTCCCGTCGGGGTAGGCAGAGACCACAGTCCTCGACCTGCTACGATCTTGATCTTCCTGTACTTTCATCAGTCATTTCATTATATATAATTTATACACGTTGTATACAAGGAAAAGCACAAAAAGCCATTTTGTCTCTTTCATAGCATACGAAAAGTTTTAAGGGAGCTTCGAGTAAGCATTGGTATCGCTATCTTAAAGCGTGGTGACTATCATGCATTTTCGCTGGAACTTCGGAGGGAGCTCCTTGTTCAGCAGGACGCGTTTCATGGGATGTTATGGTGGTGATGATGAATAGTATCTCGCAAAGTGCCCCCAGTCATCATCATTGTCAATCTAAAACCTCCGACGAGTGTTGCCATTTGTTTTTTTTTTAGCTTTTTTTTTGCAGCAGTATTTTGTCGCTCATTCGGTGTATTCCTCTTAGAGCACCCGCCCGAATAGCACCTGTGCGAATAACACCTGAACTATTCCACTTAGAGCACCTACGGATAAGTAGCTGCTAGTGTTGTGGTGCGAGTCGAAAATTTTATTAAAAGAGATATCGATTAAAATGCTAATCACCTCATACACCACATTGACTTTTTTGGGTTTGCTCGTCTCATTTTTTTCGTTTAAAATATTTCACATCAACACCACAACACTTATCCAGGTGCAAAGTGGAATGGTTCAGGTGCTATTCGCACAGGTGCTATTCGGGCGGGTGCTCTAAGAGGAATATACCCTCATTCTACTGTCATGTATAAACATGGCGTTGAAACTATTTTATCAAAACCGACAAAGATAAATGCCAGTTTAGGTATATCATAGGTCAGGAAGGGCAGGTCAATCACTCCACTTGCTTCCGTTGTTCGATACAGTCATAGATAAATGATGGTGCAGTCAAGAGCACATCTAGCTTAACACATTGGACTCTGAACCGTTCTTGTTTTAACAGACGAACGGGCTTGAGCCGCGCTACGAGTGTCAAGCTTGACCTGTCGTTGACTGAACAATAAAATTGTCCGTGGTCTAATGGTTAGAGCGTTCGACTCTCGATTTGGAGGTTCTGGGTTCGATTCCCGGTCGACACTGTCAAACAAATTATCACTTTGTGAGAGTTCCCCAGTTTGGTTAGGATACATTTTTTTTTTACCTCAGTTCCTTAGGGAAAGTTGTACAGTTACATGGGCAGATACAAGTCCTTCAGGGTTGATATACCCTTTCTGTTAACCTTGTATAATAATATCCCAGGAAGATTGAGCCATATAAGGGGAATCAGCGGAACAAATTAATTGATTACCAAAAGTTTTAGCTCTGGGTAGGGTCTTTGACTCTCTTCACAACCTTAAATAAATTCCTCTCGATTATTGTAAGGGCTACTCGCAGGACAGGTCGAGAAAGGTCCTTTTTTTAGGACTTTCGCTAGTAACTTGAAAACGGTGCGTCTTAGAGACAAGGCTTTCAGAGATGAATTGAAGCCTAGTAAATTTGCCACAACTTTTCCTTATACATAACTAGCTGTGCCCTACGACTTCGCTTGTGTGAAGTGTTGATTGCGGCTGCGTCGCTTTAAACTTCATAATCGCATATCTTCTGTTACGGTTATTCGTTTGCAATGAAACAAAGTTTAAATGATGCACAAACGTAAGCTTCATACACTATTGAAAAATTCATATGAATCGGTTCAGTAGTTCGTGAGTAAATACAAGACAGCCGCTTGAAATTTAAAATTCGAATATTTCGTCTTATGGTAAACCGATTTCATTGAAATAATACTCGTGCATTGCAACAACTTACGGTTGACACATTATTGAAAACCCCGTTTAAATCTGATCAGTAGTTTGTGAGTGAATCGAATCTGTGTGTTTATCTGTTTTTCTCTCTGTCGGCGGCATAGCTCAGAAGGCTTTAGTACTAGAAAGCTGCAATTTGGTATGAATATACGTATTAACCACCCGGACAAAAAAGTAAAAAAAAGCATTATCTCCCCTGCACGTGAAGCGGAGATTTTTTTTTTGTTTACCCAATCAATAGTGTGGGGTATCGTTAGAAAGGTTTTTTAAAAATATTGTAAGCTTGTAAAGATCATTTTTCGATTTAGGGATCCATTTGCGAAATATTAAGTTTCAAAGTGCAATTTTTTTGTTAGAGTCAATTGTCGACGTCGGCGTCGTCGTCGTCCCCGCCAGTTAAACGGTTGTAATTGAATATGTGAGAAAAATCACGGCAGTCAGTAGTATGTATGTCACAGGCAAGTTGTGAAATTCACCACTTTGTATAATGCCTAGGCGTTTTGCAAAACGTCACGTTTAGGATCTCGTTACGCTAATTCGTTTCTAGCATTTGGCATGAGGCATGAGGAGTCAGAAGGTGTCTCACAAGGCTCGTTTGGCTGTTCATGGGGGAGTTTTGGTACCAACACTGATGTATGGCAGTGAAAGCTGGGTATGGCAGAAGAAGCATGAAAGTAGAATTAATGCAGTGGAAATGAGAGCGCTAAGGAGTATGATTGGTGTTAAATTGAGTGACAGGATTAGAAATAGTGTGATAAGAGAACGGTGTGGCGTAAAAGAAGACGTAGTGACCAAAATCGAGAAAGGGATGCTGAGATGGTTTGGTCATGTAGAGAGGATGAATGAACGAAGATTGACGAAAGAGATCTACCAGGCGAGAGTGACTGGAAACGTTGGAAGGGGAAGGCCTAGGCGAACGTACCAGGACCAAATTCAGGACGTTCTGAATAAAGGCCAGGTTAAAAGTACCCTAAACCGACGAGCATGTATGAAAGGATTGATGAAAGTACAAGAAGCAAGGGAAGTATGTCAAGATCGTAGCAGGTGGAGGACTGTGGTCTCTGCCTACCCCAACGGGAAAGAGGCGTGATGTTATGTATGTATGTATGTATGCATTTGGCTGTTGTGATCGGTGAACGGGATCGGTTAGATTGAGTTGGCTTTGGCTTAGAAATGAAAAATTAAATGCACCAGATGCCTAAACCCATGTACCACCTGCTGTGCTAATAAATAATTAATAATTACGAAACAGATGAAAAAAATAAATAATAAGAGCCCAAGGAAATCGAAACTCCTTGCTTCGCGTAGCGCCGTCAACTGTCATGTTCCTTTTTAAAGAAACTAGCAATATATTTTACGAAATGAAAAGGTAAACCATCAGTTAACTAACAGATAGTCTTGACAATAAATTATAAAAAAATGTCATTACATTTTCACCTCAGGGTGAACAAGACATCTACCGAAAAGTTAAAGCTCGAATGGAACACTTGGAACTATATCTTTCCCCAAGGAACGTAATAACATCTTATGATTAGAAACTGGTAAAGAAGCTTACAAACAATAAACAAAAAGACGAAGAGAAGAAAGTTTATTCTGGCGAATAAAAAAATATATTAATAAGCAAAGTAAGTACATTATAAAACATATATTTATTGAACCAACAATTAAAGGGAGGCGAGCGCTTTTGAGTTTTTTGAAACCGTTTAAGAAATGGATTAGCGAATTAGCGTAACGAGATCCTAAACGTGACGTTTTGCAAAACGCCTAGGCATTATACAAAGTGGTGAATTTCACAACTTGCCTGTGACATACATACTACTGACTGCCGTGATTTTTCTCACATATTCGATTACAACCGTTTAACTGGCGGGGACGACGCCGACGTCGACAATTGACTCTAACAAAAAAATTGCACTTTGAAACTTAATATTTCGCAAACGGATCCCTAAATCGAAAAATGATCTTGACAAGCTCACAATATTTTAAAAAGACCTTTCTAACGATACCCCACACTATTGGGTAAACAAAAAAAAAAATCTCCGCTTCACGTGCAGGGGACATAATCCTTTTTTTTTTTTACTTTTTTGTCCGAGTGGTTAATACGTATATTTATACCAAATTGCAGCTTTCTAGTACTGAAGCCTTCTGAGCTATGCCGCCGACAGAGAGAATAACAGACAAACACACAGATTCGATTCACTCACAAACTACTGATTAGATTTAAACGGGGTTTTCAATAATGTGTCAACCGTAAGTTGTTGCAATGCACAAGTATTATTTCAATGAAATCGGTTCACCATAAGACGAAATATTCGAATTTTAAATTTCAAGCGGCTGTCTGCAATTTACTCACGAACTACTGAACCGATTCAAATGAATTTTTCAATAATGTATGAAGCTTACGTTTGTGCATCATATAAATTTTGTTTCATTGCAAACGAATAACCGTAAGAGAAGATATGCGATTATGAAGTTTAAAGCGACGCAGCCGCAATCAACACTTCACACAAGCGAAGTCGTAGGGCACAGCTAGTTATGTATAAGGAAAAGTTGTGGCAAATTTACTAGGCCATCTCTGAAAGCCTTGTCTCTAACACGCACCGTTTTCAAGTTACAAGCAAAAGTCCTAAAAAAAGGACCTTTCTCGACCTGTCCTGCGAGTAGCCCTTACAATAATCGAAAGGAATTTATTTGAGGTTGTGAAGAGAGTCAAAGACTACCCAAAGCTTAAACTTTTGGTTATCAATTAATTTGTTCCGCTAATATTATCATTCTTCCCTCATTATAAGTGGCTAAATGGATGTCAGGTACAAAAAAAAAATAACAATGTTATCTACTCGTAAATATATAAAAGAGCATGTCCTGACTGACTGCCTGATTCATCAACGCGAAGCCGTAACCGCTATAGATACAGATATGAAATTTTGTAAACAGGTTCTATGCACACCAAAACCACCCACTAAGAAAGGATTTTGGAAAATTCATCTCCCAAGGGGGTGAAAATAAGGGGTGAAAGTTTGTATGAAAGTCCTTTGTTTCTTGAGCTAGATTCACACAAATTTGAATTGAAGCTTCTGGTAAAAAATAAAGAAACACGTGTTAAAGCATTTCTTAAAAATCACCCTTCAAGAGGGTGAAAAAGAGGATGATTTTTTTTACGTATGTTGGTCTATAACTCTTTCATTTTTAAAGGTAGAATTATAGAAATTTGGTTCCAAGCTCATGGTAAAAAATTAAAAAGTACTTGTTTAAGAATTTTTCAACTTTAATCCCCTAAGGGGGTGAAATAAGGGACAAAAGTTTGTATGAAAGTCCTTTGTTTCTTGAGTTAGATTCACATTAATTTAACTTTAAGCTTATGGTAAAAATAAAAAACACGTATTTAAGAATTTCTGAAAAATCACCCTAAAAGGGGGTGAAAAATGGGATGATATTTTTTCCGTATGTTAGTCTATAAGTCTTTTATTTTTAAAGGTAGATTTATAGAAATTCGTTTTTGAGCTTTTGGTAAAAAATAACAGAGAACGTGTTTTAGAATTTTTCAAAATTCATCCCCTAAGGGGGTGAAATAAGGGATGAAAGTTTGTATGAAAGTCCGTCAGTTTTTAAGTTAGGCTCTTCAAAATTTGTATTTAGACTGACAACTAAAAATAAAGTTTTATTTGTCTCAGGGTTTTTAAAAATTCTTTACCCTAAGGGGTGAAAAGGGGGATGAAGTTGAAACTCCTTTATTTCAAAGTAATATCTACTAAATTTATTATTTAGGCATTAGGGTTGTAATTCTGTGGAACATACATCACTGTTATTGAAATTCCACCCCAAATTCAACCCCTTAAAGAGGAAAAAGGGGTGAAAAAGTCTAAAAACCAATATGGGTATCGTTTGTATGGTTTATCGGGTCGCTGATTACAAAAACTAAAACAATTTTGAAATCTAATGTGGTGGACGTGAAATATTATCATCCCCTGGGGATGGGGTTGGGGTGCGATAGGGTTGATATGTCTAAAATCAATATGGGTGTAGTTTGAATGGTTTATTGGATCGCTGATTACGAAAACTACAACAATTTAGAAATCTTAGGTGGTGGACGTGAAATACCATCATCCCCTGGGGATGGGGTTGGGGTGCGATAGGTTTAAAATGTCTTAAAATCAATATGGGTGTCGTTTATATGTTTATATAAGGATAGGGTTAAGACGGCGTTAAAGATAGGGATAGGAGTAGGGGTAGGGTTAGGGGCAGGGATATGGAGAGGGAGTGGGATGGAGGTAGAGATAGAGGGAGTGGGAGAGGGTGAGGGAGGGGGAGAGATCGCACATTGTCTGAATATCACGCGGGCGAAGCCGCGGGCACAGCTAGTAACCATATAATCGGTTCTGTTGTCAAATTGGAGTAGGTAATAAAATTTTTGTATAAATCTACGTCTACTCGTAAATCTTGCTCTTAAAAGTATGAAACAGGTAAACATTGTCATATGAAATTGTTATGTATAAACTATGGTATTAATTAATAAATACTCATAGTGATGTTCAGATAATAGCCTTGGTAATATTATTATGTCACTTTGCCCTAAAGACTTTGATCGCTTTTTTAGCGTAGGTGGTATAATATGACCACGGCTATTATCTTATCTGAATATTTATTAAACACCATAGCTTATTACATAATAATTTTATGACAATATTTTCTTGCGAGCCGCGGTAGCGGCCGGCATGTGCCAGGAACGAATTTTGCATCGTCTAGGTTCAAAAGGTTATCAAATGGTATAATTCTAAGACTGACCGTGAATCGTCCTAAATACCAGGTTATTGACACATCTGTGGAAAAATAACGTGATACGGGATGACCCATTAATAAGACGTGGTGACTTTCATGAGTGGATGCACCTTTCAGGAGCAAGCCGAAACGTGAAAAAAGTCTAGGTTTTCGAGGCACCACGCAATTACGCAATTATTCGAAACTGATAATTTGATTTTAAACTATTATTACCAACCTATGTACTTTTATAACAAACCAAAAAATTTGCGTTGTATACACAGCCGTTCGATGGTGGAAACGCTTTGACCTTATGCGGGTCTCTGGTTTTAGACGTTTATAGCGTAGCGCTGGGTCAGCTTATACTGGTTTTCTTTCCACTTGCTTACTGCCGTGCGTACAATTTTTTGCGACCTACGATGTGTTAGGACTGTCTATACTCGTAGTAGTCAAAATGATCTGAAGTAAACAAGATCTAAATTCGTGGTGCTAACAGAATATCAGTGTTGCTGGTTCACGCTAGCAACAATAATGCTGAGTTAGCGCCGTTTTCTTTGCGCAGTCCAAAATATATTAATAACAGCCTTTTTAATTAGGTTTTCTGTATGTTTGTGTTTTTACCATAAGTTATGTTTCTTTTGTATTTTTTACTGAGTACAGAAATAATAATTTCTATTCTATTCTATTTCTATTCTATAAATTACTACAGAACATTTTGACTAACTACTACTATTTTGAAAATTTTGATTGCTTACAACTATATGACAATCCTAATTGCCTATGTGAAATTGAACTTTTTTCTGCAGATCGTTTGATTACGATAGACGCTTTTATAAATTTGACGCTGACTGTACCTGGTATAATTTGTGCACAGGACTACTCCGCGAACTGGGTGTTCCACTTCAACCACAGCCTGGTACACCGCGGCTTGTGCCTGCAGCGCTCCTGCGCCGGCGCCGGCCTGCAGCCCGCCTCCACTGCACATCTACACGCGCACCAGCTTGACGAGTGGTAAGCGAGCTTATTGCAATCAGACTCAATTCTATTAGACGCTATGGAGAAACCATTTCTACAGCGTATAACGGAAATTTGTGATAATTGTGAATCTGCCCATGAAACTGAACAACTTTTCCCATAGGTCACATAGGTCATAGAACGAAATAAATTTTTGACCTCCCATAGAAACTGCATCAGCTGATAGCGCAATTTGTATGGGCGACCAAATTTGATTTTTCGTATTTTGACCTATGTTCCTTGGGAAAAGTTGTTTAGTTTTATGAGCAGATTCACACCCTTCAGTATTACCACACATTTCCGTAACACGTTGTATGAGAATGTAGCGTGACCATTTACATCTGTCTCATGTCTCATCACATCACTTCGACACTAGATTTCCCCTTGTATTGTTGACAGAAGCCAATTTCGAAAATTAAATATTGAATTGATAGTAATATAGTAATCAATCGTGCGGATAAGATATTTGAGCGGGGCAGAAGAGCCAGCTTTATATGAATTTAGAAGGTCAAATAATTTTTGGATAAATTTTTTTTGCAATTTCCGTCTTCCGTCCTTTTGCCCATTTCTGCCGCAGTTTTCCGGTTGAAAATGACTCTTTCACAAAAGATAGTTATCTATCACCAAAGAGATTTGAACCTCGCTGTGCTTCAGTTCTTTACCTGAGGTTATCACCATCTTCATACCAGCTGCAGACAGACATCCCCTAAAGATCTCCACAATGACCGGCTCCAGCGGCACGCGGCTTCTCGTGATCGTCCGTCAGTCCCTCTTAACAGCCTCGTGGCCTAGTGGTTAGAGCGCTCGGCTTTCGATCCGGAGGTTCTGGTTTCGATTCCCGGTGGGGACATTGTCAAACAAAAATCCCTTTGTGCGACCTCCCCAGTTTGGTTAGAACATTGCTGGATGAATCACCTGATTGTTTAAAAATAAAGATGATTCCGCGCTTCGAAAGGCACGTTAAGCCGTTGGTTCCGACTATTATCTAATGATGTAGCCGTTAATGGGCCATGTCAGAGGCATATGGCGGCTCAACAACTTTGACACCAGGGTTTGTGAGGTCGGTCACCGATCTTGCAACCAACACGATATGATGATGATGAGTCCCTCTTTGGGGTCAGCCTGCCCACGTACGTTTTCATGGTCGCCACTCTAGAACCTATCCACCCTATCGACCATTCAGCGATGTGCTCTGTCAATATAATATTAGCAAGTTTGTGAGTTTCGCTACGGAGGTATATGATGGTGTAAGTAGGTAGTATTTCTATCTAAGCGGCTGATCGGAGAGAGAGCGTCGCGTCGTATCTAGTCTCGTCTATAAGTGTTTAACCACTTAGCAACCAACTTTCTTGCAACCGTAATCAAATAATCGGAAGAAAGCCTCCGTGCATTTATCAACCAACACTGTAGAGAAACATCTAGGCCCTTAAAAACGAAGCTTGGCTTCTGCCGGTTGCGTTGTTTGGAATCAAGCGACCCGTAGATTAGTCAAAGTAGTAGATGCTGCTAACTGTTGAATATCAAGGCAGGGCGATGACCGGCGCCTTCAAGGTTTGATTGGTTGATTAATTATACAACGTGTAAGGGACGATGTACCGAAAACTGAAAGGGCTAGCTAAGTCAACGAAACTGAACAACTTTCCCATAAAAACATTTTTGGGAAATGAAAAAAAAATTGCCTCTCGATAAAAACTGTTCGATCAAGGTGAGCAATTTGTATAGAGGTAATTTTTTTTTCATTTTTAAAAGTATATATTTCTAAAACTATTATAAATATTTATAGTCGATAGCGTGATAAAGAAGCTCAGCAACTGGCTTTAATGTAAAAGTTGAGGTAAGGGTATACCTTCCTGAATTACCTTGAGACCACTTCGTAACCACTTTTTACCTTAACAGAAAAAAAAACATCGTAACAAACAAGATATAAGAAGTGATGTGGTCGAAATAGAATTTTAATTCAATTTGTAAGTATTACTGAAAAGAAAAAAGAAATCTAAACCCTTTTTTTGTAATATTTTTCCCATTTGAAACCATTGTTCTGCTACATTTTTTTTTGCCCAGCAGTGGGCAAAAAAAACATTATAGGCTAGATAAGATAAGATATGAAAATATACAATATTTTAGACAAAACAATAAACGATGTGGTCGTTTTACATTTGTGATATTTTTGAAATACCATGAGACATACTATCTTATCTAATAAGACAGTGGGTGTCATGGGCGGTGGTTGCCACTTTGACATAAAAAAAAAAAATCTTAGAAAAAAAATACTTTTCTCCCATTTTTGTGAATTTCGGGGTCAACCGCGTCAACGTTCTTCGTCAAAGAAATTTGACCTCATATAGAAGTAATATATAAGAAATAATTCGTCACAAGTAGGGATGTGGGCATGCTTTCATCTATCGATAGTCGATAAGTTACACAAGGACAAATCGATGTTTAAACTTTGACCAAAAAGTTGAAGTACTAAACTTTAATAAAAGGCAAATCTGTTAAAAGCAGTGATTAAATTCATAAAAAAAAAATACTTTTTGCATTTTTTACTAAAGGTGATTTCTTACGTAGGTGTTTTAATATTAAAGATACCAAATTTCTTACTTACTTACTTACTAAAAGTAATGGACGGTAGCGGTGGAAGCAAGAGGGGTAGGAGGTGTAAAGGTTCTTTTTTTTATTTTCATGAATATCTCTAGCTTACATACAAATTATGTAGGATTTTAAAACAAACTTTTATCCCTCAATTCAATCCCTTTGGGATGGTTTTGCAAAAATGCTGAAATACGGGTTTGTGTTTTTCTTCTAAGTAGCTCAAATAAATTTTCAAGCGAAATTTCGTGTATCTTATCACGATCGAAGTGTTTATCTATCTATCTATCTATCTTATCTTGCCTTATAACGTGGAGCTGAGTTCCTTATTGGACCTTAGAGCACAAGGAGCCTGTAGTCTTCTGGTTTCGGATAAGCTTGACCCAGAATCTTCATACGCTTGTGAGCCAAAGCGTTGCATGAGCACAAGAATTGCTTGTCAGAATTGTTTGTAGCGAAAAACTTTGAAACCTTTTTTGTAGAGAATTTTATATAGATTAATTTAGTATTTTTATTAATTTTCTTACAATTTGTTGATTCAGGATGATTCATGCTGATTGAGACATTTCAATTTGGCGAAGACACACAACGTTATATTTGTTTGACAGTGTCCCCATCGGGAATCGAACCCAGAATGAAAACAAAACGCGTTGAATGTTGTAAAATATAATAAATGGTGCAGCAGCACTGCACTTACTTTCTCGCGATATGCAAGTAGAACTGTCAACCGCAAACTTAAATTTGTAATACCATACCTACACATAGTATGGAATTACAAACGTTTATTAAGGTTTTTCTGAAAAATGTTCTACCACATGAATTCGGAACTCGAATTGTAAAATATTAAAACAAACCAACCGTAAACGATTTCGAACAAATCACATGTTCAAATTTTGGTAGTACTGGAACACCTTTTATATGAATTTTCACAGATTTTTAAATTTCAAAACTCTGTTTCTTATGAATAGTTGTTCAGTTTTGTCGACTGTAAAGCTCTTTCAGTTTTTGGTACATCCATGTACTAAATTTTCACAAAATCCAATCAAATTGAATATCCAAACAAAATTAAAATATAGATAACCAAAACAAAATTAAAATTATAGAAAATAATACAAACTTAATGGAGTCAATTAGGGTCAATGTAGGTACCACTAGTTGACCATTTAAGCGGTTTTATAACAAAATTCATAAAAAAACTAAATTATTAGTTCTACTTTCAGAGTCACTTCTAAAAGTTCGACTATTAATTAGTTAGGCTTGTGATATAATAAGTGTTAAGGACTTTACAAAATATGCTCTTAAAGTTTTTTTTTTTTGAAATGTTACATTGCAAGACCACTTCGAATAAACATACTAAAGTACTAGCTAGACAATACCATAACTTTATTGTAAGACGCCAACATAGTTAAATTCCATATAAAATCGCGGTATTTTTAAATTTTCTTACTTTCAGTTCAAATTTAAGTTTTGGTCAGCTATTGGTGCTTGGTCATCTAGTGGAGCACTGACCCTATGTAAATCACAAGTTTACGTTTTGGTAGTACAGGAACACCCCTTATATGGAATCACACAGACAAACTGATGATGGCGCAAGATACCTTGCATAGAGATGCTTAGTCAAGCAAAGTTTCATAAAAATAATTTGAACTATTTAAAAAAAAAATCAATTCTTCATTTTTGTTGAATGACAGCTACCCTCAAAATGAGAGCCAGCAAAAAACCATTCGGAAACAAAAGTCTTAAATTAAAAATATGGTGTTAATAGGACCATTCGTTTAGCCGCTAGGCCAAAGCGTGACGGACAGACCGACCAACCGACGGACGGACATTTTTTAGGGGACTTGCTTAAGTGATATAGAACACATTTTTGAGAAAGTTTGTGCAACTTTTTTCACGAATACAATACCTTTCTCGCTCAGCTCGAAAGTAAAAATACTACTATCGATAAAAAATACATCACTCATAAACTCCAACATGATCCCACAAAAAACGATAAATTACAGTAAAATACGTAACAATTTCCATATTATCTGACTGTAGAAATGATAAGTTGACATTTTTTTATGCAATATTTGTGATAATAATCCACAAACATGAAAAATACTGAATAAAACTTACAGATGAAAAGACAAAATTTCTTTGCAATTTTCGTTTTGTTGTTTTAAAGATGTACAGCCATCAACTACACACGTTATTATTAAAAAGAACAATCACTAATATGGAGAGCAACTTAAGAATAAATTCACGATATTTTGAAGTTATTCACTACATGTTTTTTATAATTTACACATTGTTTACAACATATAATTCAGGAAATATTTTCAACCGTTAAAATCCCAACAAGTTACAATAATCCTATAAACTTTGTAAATGCAATGAACGCGTCGTTCATCTAATTTGGTAGGATGTGATCACTGACCACTTGACATGGCATGAGACATGCTAGCAGTTGTCATCCCATACTGAAAAAAAATTGCATGGTTTCTTCTCCGAGCGAAGCAAGGAGGTTTTTGTTCTGAGTTCGTCGTAGCCACAGACCTATAAAACCGTCGTAGCAGCCACGTTGCAAGGCACGCTTATCTGACGTTATTGACGTGTAAATGAGGTCGAAATTAACATTGACGAGCGTGTAGCTGCTAATTTTGGGGAAGGTATAGCCTTAGAAACTATTAACTTCAAAGAGAAATGTTATAAGTAAAGTAATAACTATAAATTTTGAATGCTAATTAGATGGATAAGTTTTATTGCTTTTTAACTCAGAATAAAGTGCTTAGCGGAACAAGAACAAATCGATTGCTTTGTATTAATGTGTATAAAAGCATTGGAACATTTAACTAACATTTAATTCTTCACGGGTAATATAATAAGCGACTGCCACCTTGTTACCTGCCTACAAGTCTTCTTTGAAGAATATTTTTCCGTAGGTTTCCGTAGTTTTTTTTATAGAGTCCCTTTTTTTCACCCTCCGAGTCCTGAACCCTAAGAACCATCACGAACTTCTCTACCTCATCATCATATCAGCCGAAAGACGTCCACTGCTGGACATAAACCTCCCCTAAAGATCTCCATGACGACCGGTCCTGCGCTGCTCGCATCCAGCGGCTTCCCGCGACCGCCACCAGATCGTCGGTCCACCTTGTGGGGGGCCTGCAAACGCTTCGTCTTCCGGTACGTCTTCTCTACCTGTGTGCAGTTTATTTCCAGCTTCAGCCAGAAGGGTGGTGCAGGTGCCTGGTGGTTATAGGGAAATCCTAAGTTTTATTACTTAAGTCAGATCAGTGCTGGCTGTGGTGATGTCTGCCTCTACCATCGCTCGCTCTCTCATGGTAATCTTTGGCCGTAGACAAGCAGCTTTCTATCATCGTAAACTATACTGTCCTGTAGTGGACGTTCATGGGATGTTATGATGATGATGATGATGAAACTATATAGGGTGTAAGGGACAGCCTTCCGAATACTGAAAGGGAATGATCAGTCAACGTAACTGAACAACTTTCAGCGAACAAAAGTTTCAGAAAATGAAAAAACAATCGGCCTCTCCATACAAAATTGCAAACTTGATTGGACAGTTTGTACGGATGGGATGAATTTTTTTTTCATTTTCGGAAACTTTTATTTCCTGAAAGATGTTCAGTTACGTTGACTGATCATGCCCTTTCAGTATTCGGAAGGCTGTCCCTTACACCCGTTATATCGTCCCAACTACCTAACTCGCCCATATACTTAATATCTAGAGATACAGCGTAATTTTTTTAACACCCCGAATATTATAGGAGGTGTTTCTGCCCATGAAACTGAACAACTTTTCCCATGGAACATAGGTCGAAATACGAAAAAAAAAATTCCACCTCCCCATAAAAATGTGCTGTCAGCTGATGCAGTTTGTATGGAAATTCAAAAATTTTGTTCGTATTTCAACCTATGTTAAATAAAGAGTTATGATTATGTTCCCTATTATGGTCCCTCATGTGAAAAGTTGTTCAGTCTCATGGACAGATCCTCTTAAAATATCCGGGGCTATAAAAAAATAAAAGTGTAAGTATATTATAATTATCTTATGGATATAACGGTCCTACTGCAACATATCCGCACCAAAGACAATATATTTTCCCACCAATACGATTGGACTATGATATGAATGTACTGTCAACCGTACGTCGTTAGAAACTTTTTGAACTCTATTACCACGCCATAAGGTCCAAAAGTGTTTCTACTGACGTGCTGTTGACTGTACCAACAAAATTGTACGTTAACGTGCAGGTTCTCGTGGTGTGTGAACGCGAGCATGAGAGCAGAGTACGGGCTGTGGGCGCGCCCCCTCAAGCTGGAGTACTGCCGGCGCGGGGAGGGGGAGAGGGAGGGGGAGGGGGAGGGGGAGCCTGCGCCCGCGCCGCTCTCCGCGAGCGAGCAGGGGTTCGCCGCGCTGCTCGCCGCGCTCGTCGCGCTCGCCGCACTCAGCACCGCGCTCGACCTCACGCTTCCCGACCACACCAAAAAGGGTCAGTATCACTATCAAACGCACAATCAAGTAGAAGCACCCCGAAACACTTGTAGCGCCACCATGATGCCGGGCCGAGCCACACGACGCGTAATGGCTGCGGTGCGGTGCCTAAACCAGCGGTGCCGCTGCGGCGTTATACTACAGAAATATCCATGGTATGCCACAAGAGCGCTGCGTTGCGCTGCGGTGTCGCACTGCGCGAGACGAAGCAGGGAGGGGTGAATTCGCTGCGGTGCCGGGGGGTGCCGCTGCGTTGTTCATTTTTATATGGCACTGCAGTGTAGCGCAGCACCCCGTGTGACATACCATGCATATTGTTATAGTATGATGCCGCAGCGGTATCGCTATCAGGCACCGCAACGCGTCGTGTGGCTCGGCCTTTAGCTACATACACGCTTTATTTTCGTCCTGCACGACAAAAACCCTTTTTTTCTCCCCGAAAGTGTATTCTCATCGTGAGTAACTGGGCTTTGGGAGCAAAAAAACCAATGACAATTCACGCTGTATACTCATTGACTAACACGATTTAAGCGTATACTACAGTGAAAGTCGAGATGACATTTTGATGTTGCAGTAACGCATCCCACTAATAACTACCTAAGCAGTTTGCCTTGATTTTGTTGCAAGAGTCAACTTGTGCCGCTCAAAGCACATTCACACAGCTTGTATTGACGATATCTAACTTTCTTCCCGTACCTACTTACCTAACTTAAAAGCGACCTAACTTGACCTATTGGAAGTCCCATTCAAAATAAATATAAATTGCAAATACAAATATAATCATCAATGAATGGATAAGGTACATGTAAGATCAGGTCACCCTTGACCAAGGAATATACTACTCTCTAACACTTGCAGCGCGATCAAGCCCGTACGTCTTCTGAAATAAGAATGGTACAAAGTACAATGTATCAAGCTTGTTGTGTTTTGACTGCGACTATCTAGCGATTAACAAATCGCAAATCGATCGGCGTCTCACGATCGTTGACAAGATGCTGGAATCGAGCGCAATCTCGACGCGACGGACGTTGCCTAATGCGGCCAGCCAGCTGCTGCTCCCCACCTCACGACTTCATCGGCATCTCACTCGTTCGTACAGATTACGTTTAAATTCAAAATTATCTTAGCCCATTCTTATGGTTCCGTAGGTACCCAAAGGGTCCAAACGGAATACGTCGTCGTCGTCTGTCTGTCAGTCTATCCGAAGGCCATATGTTTTAAACCGTGTAGCTGTGTTTGAAATTTTCACAGAGTATGTGCTGTAACTAATAGTGGATTACTTAACAAATAATAAAGACAATGATAAATTAAGAAGTAAGGTAAACTTGTTTTTCTTTGGTATTTTTTTAGCTTTATCGTAAAAACGGGAACACTTGAAAGAGGAGTGAAAACTGGTATGTACTTATGCATATTATAGGTAGTGCCACAGGGTAGTGCATAAGCTGTTAAATTACAACAAACAAAAACAACTGGTCAAGTGCGAGTCAGAATTGAGCGCATTTAATACACTTCTGCACTCGCACTTGGCTTTTTTTAGGGTTCCGATACCAAAATGGTAAAAAAAGGAACCCTTATGGTGCGACTTTGTCTGTCTGTCCGTCTGTCTGTCTGTCTGTCACACCTCTATATCTGGTTGCCCAACTTACGAGTAATTGCACATGAAAGAATTTTGAAAAAATTATGATTATTAATGTAAAGGGGGCCAAAATAGTAGGGGGGAAATTTCAAATTGTCGCTACTAGGTCAAGTGGTAGTATCATAAGAAAGGGCTTTACTTGTACATTCTAAAATATATTTTTGTATTTTTTTACGTCTCTTAGTTTTCAAGTAATGATGAAAAATGTCAAAAAAATACCATTCCCTCCCCTTATTTCCGAAGTTTGTGAAAGGAAAAATCTGAATTAATTACAGTTGACAGAAATTTATGTAAACATTACAGCAAAAATAAAACAATCTTTCTAAGTTGCACAGTTTTTTTAGAAATCTGCAAATAACCTGTACAAACAAATTTAGTTTTGCGGTCCTAAAAATGGACTTTATTGCTTCCAAAAATACAAATAGTATATCGGAACCCTCGGCGCGCGAGTCCGACTCGCACTTGACCGGTTTTTTTTCTGAGTAGTGCCGCTAACTTTGCACGTGGGTCGCAAACTTTGAAGAGACAACTTTTTTCCGACTTGATCGACAAACAGCGTCACAGTTTTAGCTGATACGCTGGAGGGAGCTCCCTGTCCTGTAGGGCACGTTTAATGGAATGTCATGATGATGATTTATAAATCATACAGACAAAAACTTTTTTCGTGAATCATTACATTTATTTGTAAAACCGTATCAAATCTATACAGAACTCTTCGATATTAGCGTGCGTGATTAACTGTCTATGTCCAGCAGTGGACGTCTTTCGGCTGATATGATAATGATGATTGTAGTACTTAATAGTAATGGTCGTGCTTTCCGATCAGAAGATTGATGACAGAGGCATTGCATTGATCAAAGATAGTGGCAACAACAATTCCAACATTCCAAACAACCAGAGATCACTAAGCTGTAAGTAGCTCTCGCTCAAGATCATTATTCAAAACATTGTGCAAAATAGTGACACAATGTTGTCGATAGAGAGGGCGTCGGACGGAGACGGTCAACTGCACGTCAGTGGCAAAATTTGCAACTATATTACCACGTCGTAAGGTCCAAAGTATTTTTACTGACATGCCGTTGAGGGTACATTAGTGAAATGATTACAAGATCGAACCTAATAGATTATTATTAGAGTTTGCAAATTGTAGTGTGAACGCATGCTCTTGACCGGGATTGTCGCAAGCCTTAAGTTGTATAACGGACCGGTCCCTATTGGGTCCGGGTTGTATGTATGTATTGTATCATATCGCTATCAACCGATACTCAACAGTTATCTAACCCTCGATAGTTGTGAAACCAAAACCACCACTTGGCTGATTTCTCCAATAATTCGTTCACGTGGGTTGTCAATTTACTTCATGCTTTCACATTCTTCATCTATACTATAAGAAAATAGATAACACGTACCGGAAGACGAAGCGTTGGCAGGTGGACCGCCCCCCACAAGGTGGACCGACGATCTGGTGGCGGTCGCGGGAAGCCGCTGGATGCGAGCAACGCAGGACCGGTCATCATGGATATCTTTAGGGGAGGTCTTTGTCCAGCAGTGGACGTCTTTCGGCTGATATGATGATGAAGAAAATAGATCCGAGGAATGGACATGAAATGGAGGTACAGCTGCTACTTCTTCCAGTACAATTTCCCGAACTCTATTCCGCTTCTCCCCGTGTGGTGCCGACATAGAATAGTACCAACCACATCTCTACCCGTGGGTGTCGTAAGAAGCGACTAAGGGCTAATGAACTGGAGGATGGGTAGCAGCATCTTTCTGTGTATCGTACCATCTTGCATACTGCGGTCAATAACAACAGCGGTCGCCAGCCGCAACGCTTACAAGCGTGGTGACTATGGTAAATCCCCTCCTAAGTACGCACTTTTGCTGAAGTTCTGGAGGGAGTTCCCTGTCCTACAGTGGACGTTTTATGGGATGTTATAATGATTCCGTTTCTACAGTATACAGTCAGTTGCAGTTAACCTTAAGGGTAGTTTTGCATAGAGCGACTGCCATCTTTGACTTCCGCATCCTAGGGGCAAACCGGAGGACAAAACGCATTAAGCTTTGCCTTCCCTTTTTCAGAAACCCCCTTTTCGAGAAATCCTCTTTTTGAAAAGTCCACATCATGCTCCTAAAAGTGTTTAGCCAACTGCCTGTCCAATATTTTCCAGTTGGTGTCTAACTAGATTTTAAAATTGTATAGTATTTGAGCAAAATGCAATATAGACCCCCAAGCGATTAAGATATAAAATTTGCTGATAGTAAAAACAGTAAATCGATTTTCAAAAATCCCGACTTTGAGCATCCATAAAATTGACTGATTTGGTCAAAATGACCAATAGTCTCGGCGTCAGTAGAAGACCCCACGCGATCTAGATAGGTAATTTGCTGATAGTCGAAAGAGTAAAATAATGGACATGGGCTTGAGTAATAGTAGTTGAACGTATAAACTTTCTAATTCTGATTAAGGGCACCATCACCATGCACTTGACCTGTCGCTTGGTAGGTTCAGTTCGATTGCTATGCGACCTTGGTTCACCAGTATTTGGTTGTACGGTCAACCGCACGTCGGCAAAAACTTTTTCAACTCTATTACCACGTCATAAGGTCCAAAAGTGTTTCTACTGATGTGCTGTTGAGTGTACATTCTGTTCGGAACGTGCTTACGTAAGGAAAAGGGCGCCAACCTATCGAGGCCGATGATACTCACCCATTCTACCGCTACTGACAATAATCGCTTTCAAACAAAATGTAAAAAAAAAACCTGCCAAGTGCGAGTCGGACTCGCGCACCGGAATCCAATACCACTAAGGTAAAAATACCGTCTTAGTTAAGGACGCACAGTCACGCAGAAGTGTATTAAAAACGCGAGAGTCCGACACGCACTTGACTAGTTTTTATTATTTGTTTTTATTCTATAGCTTATGCACTATAAACATACCAATTGTGTTCCCATTTTTACGATAGAGCTAAAACAAAAAAAAATAGAGCAAAATCCCATAAAAACAGGTTTTAGTAGGGGAGCCCCCCTTTACCTATAATATATTTTATTTAATTTTTAGTATTTATTGTTTTAGCTGCTGCTTGAAATTTTCAACTGTCTAGCTATTACGGTTCATGAGATACAGCCCGCTGAGAGAGACAGACATTGGAGGCTTATTAATAGAGTCCCGTTTTTCACCCTTTGGGTACGGAACCCTGAAAAGTGTTACCTACCTGTTTACTTTGTTCCGAGATACTTATAACTTGTCCCTTGTGGTGCCGGCAAAGAATAGTACCAACCCATACATACATACCTGTGGGTGTCGTAAGAGGCGACTAAGGGTTAACTGGAGGATGGGCAGCAGCATCCTCCTTTGTATCTTACATCTTACTGCGGTCATCTACAACCGTGGTCCATGGTGCCAGCCGTAACGCTAACAAGCAGCGAGGTGACTATGGTACTTCCCCTCTACTTTTTTCTCAGCTAAAGCTAAAATTCTGGAGGGAGCTCCCTGTCCTGTAGTAGACGTTTCGTGGGATGTTATGATGATGATGACTTATAACTACGCAAATTAAATTGCCTTACTTTTCCCGACGTTTTAGCTGAGTTGCATCAGCCGTGGTCAGGGTTAAACACTTAAACTGAAACAAACACAAACAAACACAAAAACAACAATAGACAACATGAAAACAAACAAACAACAACATATAAACATGTAGAAAATCGTTATTTTAACTGCTGCTTGTGATGGCTGTCAATGAGATTAGATCCAATCAAATAGTAATCACGCTGACTTAGCGCTTGTCGTGGGAATTCTAAACGTAAGGGAGAATTCAAGTGATACGACAATTAATTTTCTTAAATACGAGGTTTATTTCTAACTAAATTATCTCAATACAAAAAATCAAACAGGGGCGGGCTCAGAGGTCGACCCAAAATGACCGTTACCAATATTCGTTACCACGGAAGGTATGTATGAAAATGCCCTATTGAAAATAGCACTAATAATATTTTAACCAAGTAGTTTCTTGCAGTCATTACACTAAACTAAAGAACAGGGGTGGTTCCGTAAACCCTACGTTTGGTGATTGAACGAGATTACCACGAAAGTCCGTTAATTATTTATCACTGTGCTTCCTTTAAAATAAGACTCCCCTGGTATGTCCTGTATTGCGTAGACGGGGCGTGACCGCGTTCACCGCGGAAGGTCACGGGTGAGCTGGTCGAGTAGCGGGACCCGCAGATGCTCAGGTTGGCACAGCTGTAGTTGTAGCTTAGCTTCGTAGTAGCTGTAGCTTAGTTGTAGCTAGGTTGTAGCTAGGTCGTAGCTAGGTTCTAGCTTGGTTCTTTGTTTTGCTCAGTCGTAGGCTAGTTGAAACTGTAGCCTTGTTGTATCCAGGTTCTAGCTGTAGCTTTGTTAGGCTCTTTGTTCCTGGAATGCACCAGTTTAGAAAATGAGTGACGGTTCTCGTTACGTGGGTTTCGTGTCCGTGGTACAATCCGCCCGATGAATGTGAGAACATTCAAGGGAGTCTCACCTACCTTTGATTGCTACAACGGTACACGAAACCAGAGCAGATTTACAAAATAAAATACTAAATGATAGATACGACAATGAAAAAACCGTTACGACGCGATGACGTCATTTTGAAGAAATGAATAACGGTCGTGTGACGGTTATCAAAATAACACGGCATCTTGCCACTGCTTTTAATGAATGCCTTGAATAATTACAATGCTATAGCTTAAAATACTACTTCCAATTATTACATACGACACGAAATATTAACAAAAGATCGAGGATTACCTACGGTTGACGGAAAGAAAGAATCACTACGAAATACACTGATAGTTTATTAAAATTATGTTCACACTTACCCAAAAAAGAGTGGGATCCTAGAGCACTAATAATTACTATTAGATGATAATCCGGCACAGCCGGCAGAAACGGCCGCGGAAGGCGCGCGACGTAGGTCTGTCTCGACAAGCGGTCGACGGCGGAATGGCTGAGTTTTGCGGGGTTCTTCTCGCTGCAGCGCAGCTGCAGCGGGGAGAGCCTTTCTGGCCTGGGGCCACTGAGGCTGGTGTCACTCGACGCCTGCTACTACAGGCGTGTCACGGGGGCGGCCTCCCGAGGGGCCTGTCGAGTCCGGTCTTCACGCCGCGGCGAGGCAGCCCACCAGGTGATTCCCCGTTGGGGGAGGCCTAGTGAGCGCCTGCGAGCCAGCGGCGGCTTCTCTTCGTCGGAGGTGGGCGGGCGCGGTGCGGCGTCGGCACGCTTGCGCGGCGCGCGCGCACTGCGCACGTCGTGGTTGGGGGCTGGTGGTAGGGGCCCACAGTCCTGACTACTCGACGGGGAGTAGTGGACGTGGGCTGCCTGGTGTGGAGGGGAGGGGCCTCAGCATCCTGTCCTCATGCGAGCCAGGATGGAGACACCCTCCGTGACAATCGCCGCCGGGTCGGTGCCTGCCCTCACGGCCTTGAGGACGGAGAGCAGGAGCTCGATGGCGAGGTCGATTGCGTCGGCTGCGTTGCTAGTGGTCGCCCCCGGGTGCTTCACCGTCTTGCCCACGTTTTGTGGGGCGGCGACCGCTTCCTGGGGCGTCTGATTCGGCGTGGGTGTTGCAGCTGTGCTGGGAGGCGCCTTCGACTGCTTCGCCTTCCTCCCCGCGGGAGGCGGGGCGGCGACCGCTTTCGACGGCGCTAGTTGCGGAGGGATAAGGCCGGCTGAGATGGCGGCGGCGGCGGCTGGATTGGTGGAGGCGGCGGCTGGATTGGCGGAGGCGGACCCCTTCTTCCTCCTCCTTCCTCTCCTCTTCCTGACCGGCCCACCGGGCTCGTTCGCGGAGGCCATGAGTGACCCCGGCGCGTTCGACTCTCCCTTGGGCTCGGCGACGACCCTGGCCGGTGTTGTGGTCTGGGTGGAGGTTCGCGGTGCGGTGCCGGCTTTCTTGTTGCGAACCTCGCGGCGCAGGATTGCGCACGCGAGGCTGTTCGCCGGGTGGGCCTGCCCGCAGTTCGCGCAGGTGGCGGGCTCGGTGCGTGGGCGTGGGCACTCCTTCGCCGGGTGCTCCTCGCCGCAGCAGACGCAGGCTTGCCGCCGGTGGCAATTGTGCGAGCTGTGTCGGAACAGCTGGCACCGGTGGCATTGCGGGACTCTCTGCTTCCCACGCCATCCCTCGATCTTCACGCCGGGCACACACAGGAGCTCGCTCACTGCGTAAATGCTCGGGGTGAGGTTTGGCGTGTAGGTGAGCTGGGCGAAGTGAATGCACCCAGGGCGTCCTCGGCGGGCTTGGATGGGGCGCACGAACTGCGGTTCGTAGCCCAGGCGGCGTAGCTCGGCGGCGATGTCGTCCGGGCTCGTGTCGGCTGGCAGACCGCGTATCGCGACCTTCAGCGGCTTTTCTTCTTTCGGCGCGTAGGCGAACCACGAGAGTCCGGTCTGCCCCTCCAGCGCAGTGAGGTAGCGCTGGTAGGCCCGGAACTCATCAGCGGTTTGCGCCAGGAAGCGCAGCCCCTTGCCGTAGGGGCGCACATTCGGCGCGTGGCCCAACTGCTCCTTCAGAGCACGGAGGTGGCGGGCCCAGTCGGGGAAGTTATCCACCACTATAGGGGGTGGCTTCCGCGCCGACCGGGGCTGTCCTGCGGCTGGCTTCGTGTTTGGGGCCATCTGCTGCGTCACCGGGGCAGGGGGCGGCGAGCGGGGTTTGGCGGAGGCGGCCGCACCCGCGTATGAGGCGGGGGGCGGGGTAGGTGGCAGCGTCGGTGCGGGGGCCGTCGATGTAGACGGCGGCGGCGTCGTTGTTTGGTCCATGTCTTGCGACGTGGACTGCGGCGACAGGGTGAGCCGGCGGGGCGCCGGTTGCGGAGCGGGGGGGGAGGCCGGGGGCCTGTCCCTCCTTTCAAGGCGCGGGTCACGCCATGGGACCTGCGTCGGCGGCTTATAGGTTACGAGTGGCGTGGGCTGGATGGCCCAGGGAGGCGGCTGTCGGGGGCCCGCGGTTGCGGGGGATTTCGTCGGGGTGCGGTGAAGCGGCGGCGAGGCGGGCGCCTTTGCGGCGCGCTCGTTGGCGTATTCTTCCCGAAGGTAGAAGGCCTGGGCAACATTGCGGGGTGTCCTCGGTCTCTTCTTAACCTTCGCGATGGAGGCGGGGGGAGTCATGTCTCCCTAAGAGGCAGCGTGCTGGGTGTCGCGTCCACACGTAGACAAAACCTACCCCCAGAGGGGCTGGGGGCAGGTGGGCGAGTCGTACGCGGTTTGTGGGTATCTGGGCTCCTCACGTCATGTAAACAACCCAGAATACCCACCGCGAGGTAATATCTACCGAATGTGGGTAGTCAGAAAAAGTGCGCGGACTGGATCTGACCTCCTCGACGCGACAGGCGAGATCCAATGGCTGAGTGCTCCTCAGCGCCGTTAGTTAAACCTCGCTTCGGCTAGTGACGCACCATCGCATATTTCTCGACTTGAGTCGGCCTATTTGCTATCCTGAGCGCATTGACTGGGTCTTTAGACTTTCCTAACAGAAAGTGTTCACTACATTACCTCCTCTCCCCCCTGTAGGATTTGATTTCCTTAGAAATGAAATCCGTAACTTCTAGCTTGAAATTTCCACTAAACCCTTGTGTTCCGCCTTACATACTTCCTCATTCATACAACCTACATTATGGCTATATCATAATAAATTATGATAATGCCCTACATTCACAAAACTAAAGTCTTCTGATTCTTTTGTTCTGAAGACTTTGCGGAAAAATTCTGTGCTAAAATATTGCTACTGTAGGTAATTGGTTGGAGTTGTTTGTCCCAGTAAGTGTGAATACTACTTATTTTATTTACAATATTTACAAGTTATTTGTGTCAGCAACTTTAGGTACTAATTCGTATTGACAGTGTATTATTGCTTGATAACGTAAGAACGGTAACATAGGGCAGGGCCAAATATATTGTGCCCATGTTCTTCTTCACGACCTGTTCCAGTTGGGATAGAGCCAAGTATCTTGGGCCCAACTGAACCTTCCTAAATAGTCTGACGTTCTGTCTGCGGTAGAGCCACTTTTCTAATGGACGCAGACAAAACATAATAAAAAAACACGAAACTCTTCTTGCGTATCAATTGGGGCAGAGCCAAGCATATCTTGGACCCAATTGACACGACCACATCCTCTAAGCGTCCTGTCTGTGGAAGAGCCATCCTTTCTGATGGGCACAGACAAAACAAAACAAATTCTCCACGTCTAACTAGGCGTCCTGTCTGTGGAAGAGCCATCTTTATTGATGGGCACAGACAAAACAAAACACATCTTCTTCTAGGCGTCCTGTCTACGGAAGAGCCATCCTTCAGATGGGCGTAGACAAAACAAAAAAAACTCATAAGACCCACTCTTGCTATTTCGGTACCGTTTTGTCAATTTAAAAAAACATTGCGTTTGCTGACACAAAAAAACAAAAAAATCCTAATCACCTATTTCCTTAATGTTCCTAACCTGTATTCTACATGATGACCTAACTATGAGTTTATTTACAAAATTATTTACATTTTTTCTTCATATTTAAAAGTGATTCCAGTATTTATCCTGTAGTTTTTTGGATCGATTTCGCTGCTTGTTTGATGTCAGCAGTCGTTTCCAAATGCGAATACAGAATCGAATCTGAAGGCAAATCTTTATATGTTTTTACGATGTGTTTACGTAATGCTTCTACCGTGGTTCCCGGATCGTCTCCGCGTATCGCGACCTCATAAGTTAATTCCTCCTTTTGTAAGGACAAAAACTCAATCTCACTCATTTTAAGCTGTGCTGCTAAATCATTAAGTCCACAAATAAAAAAAAAAAACTAAGTTATTACGATTATCTAATAATTATTAAAAACGAAAAAAAAAAAAAATTGAAAGAAGTTGTTGCTTCTTTAAAGTCAGTGTCGGTAGACACTGTGTTTTGAGACGACTGATGTTAGGTCTCGTGTGCAGTTGTGGATACTGGCTCCCTTACCCTTGGCAACGGTTTGGGCAAGAGGGTGGTACTACCCCAGGCGAGCTTGCACAAGGCCCTACCACCTCGCGAAGAGAAAATATAGAAATGTTTAAAAAAAAAATGAATTATAAATTAAAATGAGTGAGCGTTGGTAGAAGAAAAAAAAATATACTGCTCTTTGGGTAAATGTGAACGTACCCTAATATCTGCTCCGTTACAAACACTAACCTAGCAGCGTTATTTTTACTACCTTAATAATAAAAAAAAAAAATATACACACGTAACGAAATAATAAAATTAAAAAAAAAACACAAAATTATTACAAAAACCTGGAACGAAACACAATATTTGATTTGATGCGTGATGGTCTAGCTATAATTACCATAAAATAAATTCCAAAAAAAAACGTTTCCAAAAAAAAAACCCTGATTACGACCCTGTCACACATCAAATCAAACAAAAAAAATAACACTTCACAAAAGAAAGAAATTGTACCGTGCATGCAATCAAAAGAAACCAGTGACAAATAAATGGTAATCTCGTTCATACACACAAAAAAAAAACACGTTGAGGCGCCACTTTGTCGTGGGAATTCTAAACGTAAGGGAGAATTCAAGTGATACGACAATTAATTTTCTTAAATACGAGGTTTATTTCTAACTAAATTATCTCAATACAAAAAATCAAACAGGGGCGGGCTCAGAGGTCGACCCAAAATGACCGTTACCAATATTCGTTACCACGGAAGGTATGTATGAAAATGCCCTATTGAAAATAGCACTAATAATATTTTAACCAAGTAGTTTCTTGCAGTCATTACACTAAACTAAAGAACAGGGGTGGTTCCGTAAACCCTACGTTTGGTGATTGAACGAGATTACCACGAAAGTCCGTTAATTATTTATCACTGTGCTTCCTTTAAAATAAGACTCCCCTGGTATGTCCTGTATTGCGTAGACGGGGCGTGACCGCGTTCACCGCGGAAGGTCACGGGTGAGCTGGTCGAGTAGCGGGACCCGCAGATGCTCAGGTTGGCACAGCTGTAGTTGTAGCTTAGCTTCGTAGTAGCTGTAGCTTAGTTGTAGCTAGGTTGTAGCTAGGTCGTAGCTAGGTTCTAGCTTGGTTCTTTGTTTTGCTCAGTCGTAGGCTAGTTGAAACTGTAGCCTTGTTGTATCCAGGTTCTAGCTGTAGCTTTGTTAGGCTCTTTGTTCCTGGAATGCACCAGTTTAGAAAATGAGTGACGGTTCTCGTTACGTGGGTTTCGTGTCCGTGGTACAATCCGCCCGATGAATGTGAGAACATTCAAGGGAGTCTCACCTACCTTTGATTGCTACAACGGTACACGAAACCAGAGCAGATTTACAAAATAAAATACTAAATGATAGATACGACAATGAAAAAACCGTTACGACGCGATGACGTCATTTTGAAGAAATGAATAACGGTCGTGTGACGGTTATCAAAATAACACGGCATCTTGCCACTGCTTTTAATGAATGCCTTGAATAATTACAATGCTATAGCTTAAAATACTACTTCCAATTATTACATACGACACGAAATATTAACAAAAGATCGAGGATTACCTACGGTTGACGGAAAGAAAGAATCACTACGAAATACACTGATAGTTTATTAAAATTATGTTCACACTTACCCAAAAAAGAGTGGGATCCTAGAGCACTAATAATTACTATTAGATGATAATCCGGCACAGCCGGCAGAAACGGCCGCGGAAGGCGCGCGACGTAGGTCTGTCTCGACAAGCGGTCGACGGCGGAATGGCTGAGTGCTCCTCAGCGCCGTTAGTTAAACCTCGCTTCGGCTAGTGACGCGCCATCGCATATTTCTCGACTTGAGTCGGCCTATTTGCTATCCTGAGCGCATTGACTGGGTCTTTAGACTTTCCTAACAGAAAGTGTACACTACACGCTTTTGCATATGGCAATGGCCTCTGGGTTTTGGGCAGTTGATCTTCGATAGTAGGTACCTAAGTAATATAATCTCCCCAAATTCTTAAGCCTCCCGCATTCAACAACACAACATTCTTAAACCTCTCGCATATCACTTAATAACTTGCCTACCTCAGATATCTACTTGAGATAATTGACATAGGAAAACGTTTTTGTCACGTCACTCGTGTGCACAGCGCCGAATTGTCAAGAATGAGCGATTTTCTAGTAGGTACTGATTTTAGTACGTTCTTCCACCAATAGATGATGCTCCGGTTGTAACAAGGGCAATTCTTTTTTAAACCGTAGCCCTGTTAGGCCACAGGCAACAAAATGGCACGTCCATTTTATTGTTTTGGTGGAAATATAGCTAGAAAGTTTAAAAATGTGTTTATAGTGAAAAGTGTACTTAATGAAATTGTGAACATGTTACTTAGACAAATCGAAATATGAAAATTTTAATTTGACTTCCCATACAAAATGCGCTATCAGTTGATGCAGTTTCTATGGGAGTTATTTTTGTTTTTCGTTTTTCTACGTATTTTCTTTTAGTAAAGTTGTTCAGTTTCATGGTCTTAGTAATATACTAAAATTATGTTAACTGTTAAAAATATATAAAATTAATTTTTGACCTCTCATAGAAACTGTATCAGTAAGGTAACGTACTAAAATTATGTTAATTTTTTTCATTAGGACCTTATATAGGGTGACTTTTAATTAGTTCTTGATAGCAAAAGATATGCATGTTCTCATGATACTGAACAACTTTACCCAAGGAACATAGGTCGAAATACGAAAGTCAAGTTTTGACCTCCCATAGAAACAGCATCAGCTGATAGCGCATTTTGTATGGGAGGTCAGTTTTGTTTTTCGTATTTCGACCTATGTTCCTTGGGATAAGTTGTTCAGTATCATGAGTATGCATATCTTTTTTTATCAAGATCTAATTAAAAGTCACCCTATGTAGGTTATGGGACTCAACGAAAAGTGCATGATGAAAAGCATAGATGAAAAGTTAACTAAACTGAACAATTTTCAGTAAATGAAACTTTCACTTAAAGTAGTTTACTTTCGTTGACTGATCAGTTTTTGGAAAATTGTCTCTTACGCCCTGTATTTGTGCGCAGGAGTAAGCTGGGCGCTGTCGTTTTCGGTGCGCGGTTCGTGGAGCGCACTGCAAGCGCCGGTGCGCGCGACCTCACCCGACGAGACGGACCTGCGCGCGCTGGACGGACTGCGCGTGATGTGCATGATGTTCGTCATCATCGAGCACGTGGCCTGGCTCACCACGCAGGCCTACGTCGAGAACATCAGGCAGTACGAACTGGTTAGCTCTTCTTGCGTTCCTTATCAATCCTCTAGCTTAAAGGAGTGATCACACCTAGCTGAATTCAAAGACTATTTCGGCATACATTGCTGGAAGGCTTGGTTATGTTAATTGCAATATCCTTACTTCAATGAGCAATGTATGCCGAATTAGTCTTTTGAATTCAGCTAGGTGTGATCACTCTTTTATCCGACCAGACAACTTCCTTACTAAAGAGTTTTGACGAGGGCACTTGTTTGTCGGGCTAACACTGCCCTTACTATAACTTATTTTTTTTTTTTTATTGAAAATGGGCTTACTCTTGACCTCGATCTAGTCTTGAAGACAGAGATGAGGTCGACGATGGAACGAGCTTACCCAGAAGAAGCCTATTATTCCTTTTACAGCGTCTAATAAAATGTTTTTCTATGCTTACTTATTATTTTATCTAATTTACAGTATACTACTAGTCCTATCCTACTTCCTATCCTACTAATATTATAAACGCGAAAGTTTGTAAGTATGTATGAATGGACAGATGTTTGTTACTCTTTCACCCAAAAAACAACTAAAAGGATTTTAATAAAACTTGACACACATATAGGTTAGGTCCTGGAATAGCACATAGGCTACTTTTTACCGCGAGAAAACACTTCATTCCCACGGGAAAACGCATTTAATACGGGTGAAACCGCAGGCGGAAAGCAGTTATATTATAATTCAAAGGAGCATACCACAACATTGGACGGTTGGGTAAATTATAATTGTTGTATTTTGTGCAGATGCGTCATGACGCGGATGTGATCCTGGTGGCTAACAGTACGCTGACGGTGCAGATCTTCTTCCTCATGTCTTCCTTCCTGCTGGCTCACAAGCTGTTGGAGCAACGCCGCCGAAACCAGAGGATTCCTTACATCTCCACATTTTTTGACACCATGTGGAACAGAATCATCAGGCTAGTACACTCCATTAGATTACCTATAGGAATTCGGCAACTGTCTACCGACCAGTTCTGCGGTTCTACTAACCCGAACCTTAACAAATCTTCCAACCCCGATTTAGTTAATCTTCTCAGTGGACAAGTAAGCATCAAAACTTGTAGGAACTTTTCTCGCAAACTTGCCATCAATCAGTCAACATTCATCATCATCAACGTGATGTAACTTGACAGGTCAAATAATGAGTTCGTTAGAGCTTCTGCCTTCTGCACCATAGATCGCGAATTTGATCCCCGCTCAAGACAAACATTTCTGTGATGAACGTACGTGTTTGTTCGTGTCTGGGTGTTATTTATCTATTTATGTAAGTATATCAGTCTCGGCTAGCTAGGTTACCTCGTCTTGTGTGAAATATTACGCATTGTAGGTACTTATTATTCATTTACTGTCGCGTGGTACCGGTAAAAAATTGTACCAACCTATTTATACCCGTGGTTGTTGACTAATGATTATGAACCGGAGGATGGGCAACAAAGTATTTCTGAGTATCGTACCATCTTATATACTACTATAACAAAAACCGCGGACTGTGGTGCCAGCTGCACAACAAGCGTGGTCATTATGGTACTGCGCCTCCAAATTGTACCACGTGTATTTGCTAGAATTCTGAAGGGCACTTCATGTCCTGCAGTGGAAGTCTCATGGGATGTGTGTGATAACATTTGTGTCTGCGCGTGCCCGCCCGCTTTCATGTCTAATGTTTTGTAACGTGGTGCAGGGTGAGCCCAAGCTACTGGGTGGTGGTGTGGTTCGCGGCGTCGTGGTGGGGCCGGCTGGGCGACGGGCCGCTGTGGGGTCCACTCGTCGGCTCCGAGGTGGCCGTCTGCCAGCGCAAGTGGTGGACCCATCTGCTCTACCTCAACAACGTCATTGACAGCGACAACAAGTGTCTCATACAGACCTGGTGAGACATCCATGAGAATTTTCGCATAAAGTATTCCCAAAAGATTCCATTTTAGCATGTTCTTTATGCACCGTCCCCGCATCTCTGTTAGCTAAATATCCTGCACCCAAAGGTTGCCTGGAATAAATTGCTGTTTACCAATAAGGCCGCCTCGTTGTACACCTGTTTCTATTATTAAATTTGTATTTCTCGTAATCGTAAATCGTTTATTCATTGTTGGATACTAAAATCTGACGTCAGCTAAACTACATCGCTTCACAAACAATGTGGCGCCTATTTTATAGTAAAGAATAAAATAGGCGATTACGTTAAGCGAGGAAGAAAGGGATGTCGCTATAGGAAAAGCTCATCTCTTACTGTGCTATAGGAAAAAAGAAATATTCACTTTCTCTTTCCTTCAAATTGTTGCAGCTTTCTTAGCTTCTCGTTCAGGAAAGATAACGCGAAGTTGACATTAGAGGCCATTTGTCCACTTTTTAAGCTCGGTATGATGGTTAAGTGGGGTGGGTGATGACGACGTGTGTACGATCTCGATCCGGAGGTTCTGGGTTCGATTCCCGGTTGGGTCAAAATTCAAAACAAAAATCAATTTATGAGACTTTTCCAGTCTGTTTAGGACATTGCCAGATACATCACCTGATTATCTGAAAGTAAGCTGATTCTATGCTTGAAAGACACGTTAAGCCGTTGTTCCCGGCTGCTTTCTACGAAAGAAAGAGAGAAAGAAAGAAAGTTCTCTCTTCTGTAAGACAGACTTTCTCCCATCAGAAAGGGAGAAAAAGAGAGACAGAAAAAGAGAAAAGAGAGAGAAAGGGAAAGGAAAAAGGAAAGGGAAAAGGAAAGGGAAAGGGAAAGGAAAGGGGAAGAGAAAAAGGAACGAAGAAAGGAAGAAATGTTTGTGAGCCATTTCATGTCCATACACGATGACAGCGTGTGTTGTGGCAGGTACCTGGCGGCGGACATGCAGCTGTACGCGGTGGCGCTGGTGCTGACGCTGGCGCTGGTGGGGGTGGGGAGACGTGCAGCGCTGATGGTGCTGGCGGTGCTGCTGGCCGGGACCGTCGCACTCATCGCCAGCCTCGCCTACGCCTGGCAACTCTACCCCACGTACGCCATGCACAACCCGGAGTAAGTCACACCTATACAGTCATCATTTAATCAACATTGGAGTATGCTACTCATACCATTGAACTAAACAACTTTCTTAAAGAAATATGGGTTGAAGAATGAGAAAATTTTCCAGAAAAACCATCTCTTTGAGGCGCGAGGTAAGGAAGCCAAGAAATCTCTTTTTCGACTTTGAATGTTACTTATAAAAAGTTGTTCAGTTTTAGGGTGGTATGGGAAGTTTAAGTTGGGTACAATCTTATATCGAAATAAAAGAAGTCACTTAATTACAGTAACAGGTTATAGTTCTGAGCCTATTGAAATACCTTCTAGTGTTGATGTTTAGATAAGGCAAATTTGTGTTATGAAAATGAGTTAAATAAATGAAATAAATAAATATATAAAACTTAGGAAGTGATAAACTTACTCGTAAATCTGTTATTAAAGACCTCGAAATACTTTTCGATAGTCGATTGACTTCCCGCAATCACTACAGTCACATAACAACGAAAGCTTATCACCTACTTGGCTTTATAATACGCTAATTTTAGTAGTTTATGCCACTGGGTTTTTGGCGGGAGCTCGACATGGGCGTTTACCTGCTTAATTGAAATTTTGGTTTTTTGTGCATTTAGTGATTTAGTGGATAATAAAGATAGTGTGTTATGCAGTAAATTTACTACGGAGTGCGCAGCTGATGAAGATTTCAAGTGATCTCGTGTTTAAGCCCCGTTTGTGTTGTATGTGCAAAAAGTTGATTCGCGTTTTCATCGTGCAACTTCAACGCCTAACAACAATTTCGATAAGAAAAATATCTCCATATGTCCACTAAGTTTACATGTACCATCACTCACACATGCAAACAAAGCACAACCGTACAGTTTTGACCGCACGCCCACAATCGTAATATTGAACCAAAAATTGCTAACAAAAATAGTACTTTCAGTACATTAACTGTATTTTTGTATTAATTAGCGAAAAATTTAACTAAAAATAGCAGTATTCGTTCGTTTTTCAACAGAATTATATGTCCCGCGTAAGAATGCAAGTCATTTGAATTTTTGTATAGAAAACGGATCATCTTAAGGAGTACCTGCTCCTGTTTAATTGCAGACTGGTGCGCTCGATTTACTCAGGCGAGTCTTCGTTCAACGTGCTGTACCAGTCTCCGCTGAGCAACGCGCCGGGAGCGCTGGCCGGGTTACTGCTCGCCTTCACACATCACACGCTCCGGGACAGGGGCGTCTGTCTCAACAACTACAAGGTAGCAACCATAAGCACAGATTAAATAATAGTAAACTAACGTTTACAGATCTGTCATTCCTAGGTGGGGTGCTGCCGACAAATTTCAACCTTACGGTCTAAGCATAAAGTCGATACTTGCAGTGTACCGCTTAGGACACATTTTTAAATCGCCGGAGATCGCGGACAGGTGGGCTATGGCGATGATTTTGTCACTTGAGATACTGATCGAGATGCAAGTTGGTATGTAATATTGTTTAATCAAACATGCAAATGCTTACTTACCTATTTTGCTGATAAAGAAAAGTAAAATCGACTGCTTTGGGTATACGCATTCCCGTACGCCGCGTTACATGGAGTGTCACAGGCCTGCCATAAGCCACGATCAAACCTTCCCTTATTCAGAAACGAATTCGGATTGCATTGCTTGTTGAAGTAATATTGCAATTAACATAACCAAGCCTCCCAGCAATGTATGCCGAATTAGTCTTTGAATTCAATTAGGTGTGATCGTGGCTATAGTCTCATCACAGAAACCTTCTTGAATGTAGCGATCTGGAAGGTATACCTAGGAGTTCAATCCTTGAACTGGGCCACAGAATAAAGTAATAGTGATATTATCATACAGAACGGTCACTCTCCGCCCCCTTTGCAATCTACCCTGCATCCGCACCCCCGCGCGCATCCGCTCGCGTGATTTTCGTGGTCCTCCTGAGGGTCTTTTGTACTGAATATGCAGGCCTAGCGACCTTCTAATTTCAAATTCGCGCTCGTTGTATGTAGTGTCCGGAGTGTGACTGGGCGTCGCGTCGTGAAAAAGTCTGGGGATGATACCCGCGCCGCATCGTTTTTGACGCAAATGCTATAAATCTGTCCTGCTTCGGCAATATTAGGTATTGACCGTTTGTAGTTATTATTGAAGAGTGCGAAATGATTGCGGCGTGCGTAGGGAAAATTGCGAAAATTTTTTTTTCAGACCACCTTTGGAAGCGAGCCTTTTTGCTTCCACGAAAATATTGACGTCAATGATAATCAATTAATATTGTGTGATCTGTGCATCTGATTGTCGGTGTGTGCCATTAAGATGCAACCATTGCTCATTCTGAGCGTTTGATTAAGCAACCCGCTGGCAATTTATTAAATTGCGGTATAGCAAGGTTTGCTTTGACTTTGAGTTTCTGGGTCTCTGGTTTCGGTCCACCTGCGTGGTTTACTTCCGGTGTTCAGCGTAGCGCCAGTTCAGCTTATACTGTTTTTGTTTCTACGTGCTTGCTACCGCCGTGCGTACATATTTTCACGATTGGATCTTGTATTATTAAGGCTATTACCATTATTACGACTAAAGTATAAGCGTGTGGAGTGCAGGCAAACTAGCAAGTCACGTCCGCATAGTCTATACAAGTAGGTAGGTAGTAGCAGTACTCCAGTAAAAATACGGTTTTGCAAAACATTAAATGTTAATAGCTACTTTTTTGTGTATATCGTATTTAAATATGATGTTAAGACACAATATTTACGAATCAACCTAAAATTTTAATCGGATTATTTTTTTCGAAATACAGCTTAGGCAAAAATAGTAATAGACAATTATATACTTTATATCATAGATAAACGTATATTTTACATATAGGCATCAAAATCCACCTTAAATATATTTAAAAATATCATTTTTTTTTTTCAAAATATAAAATCGACAATTATTTTCATATATAAGGCCCAATAAAGTCGAGGTAAAATAATATAAATAAACTGAGCTAAACTTAACCTTTTTAAATGTAAGTGATTCTTATATATATTCACAGAAATCCCATACAAAATAAAAATAAAGTTGTTTGTGATCGGTGGTTTACTTTAAATGTAAGTGATTCTTATATATATTCACAGAAATCCCATACAAAATAAAAATAAAGTTGTTTGTGATCGGTGGTTTACAAAGATTTTGTAAACATTTATGTTGGATTTGCCAAAAATGTGAGTACTTAGCACTATTTAAATTATTAGAAAGCAAAACGGCTCTATTACTATTTTTGGTTGCGAAGATAAACTTTATTTAAATTTCGTGGTAAAAAAAGTTAAATAATACAAAAAAGGTAATATTTTAGGTGGATTTATGCATAATATGAAATTATGTAGGTATACATAGCAAGCCGTAAATAAAAACAATAATCTATTAACATTTTTTTCCGAAATTCCATATTTTTTAAATTGTTGGACGGCAACAAGCTTTACACAGAAATATAATCTATCGATCTGAAAAAGGAACACGGCTATTACAAATTATTTTCGTTTCGCCATACAATATCTCGTAATTTTACTGGAGTACAGAGCCAGCATAGATCGAAGCACAGCATATAATATTATAGCCTTACGAAAATTGTGAACTCATTTTAGCATCTCACTTAGACCATGAAACTGAACAATTTTAAGACCTTGTAGTCCAGTCAATCTACGATATAAGGTAGCATTAAATGTACATTTATAGATATTAATTTTAAATAGTGACTAGGGTAGGGCTTTTGTGCCAAGTCCACCTGGGGAAGTACCACCCCCTTACCTATTTCTGCCATAAAGTAGCAGTGTTTACACTGCTGTGTTTCGGTTTTAAGGGTAAGGGAGCTAATGAAGTTACTGGCACATGAGATATAACATCTCAATTCCAAAGGTGGGCAACGCGCTTTGCTGTCTTATTAGCGTCAAACGTGGGTGCTTTGGGCGGTGGAGACCACTTACCATCATGTGGCCTACCTGCTCGTTTGCTCACTTGTAACATAAAAAAAAGAAAGGCTATTTGAAGCTGTAAAATTATTTATAATTAAATCCAGCAATTTTGTAAAAAAACATTTTTTGTCAAAGTACCTACCAGTTTATGCTGACCTTTGCTACATGGTAAATATTATACAAATTGAGTTCACCTTATACTCGTACTGATTGAAGAATATCAACGTTATGTCGGGGATTACTGTGGTATTACATTTTTGAATGTTTTTACTGGTAATTTAATAAATTATCCATTGAAGTGCATTGACTGACGACTGGAGTATAGGTCGATATACAAAAAGCAATTTTTGACCTCCAATACAAAATGCGCTTAAAGCAGTCTCGGGTTCAGATTATGACATCTAAGTTCCTTGGGAATAGTTGTTCAGTTTTACAGTACAACCAACTCAAATAATGTTAACTAATAGTGATCAAAGTTGCTTGTTTATATGTCGCAAGCGAAGGGTTCTAGAAACATGTACTTATAGGGCAGCGTTTAGCAACTTTCACTCTACGCAGCTGGTGTTGCGACAGCGCAGCGGGCCAGTCTAGTCCTGTAGGGCATCGCATCTCCTGTAGCAAATAAAGTTAGGTAATCTCTTCAGTCTATCTACCTACAGTAGTAAAATTGTAGGTAGATTGATTTCATTTTGCAACTTTCACTCTACGCAGCTGGTGTTGCGACAGAGCAGCGGGCCAGTCTAGTCCTGTAGGGAATCGCATCTCCTATAGCACGCACTGCTTCAATATTGACATTTAAACGGCTTGTTTTGGGACGACCAGTGTGTTTGGCGTCTCCAATGGATCCAGTCTCCCTGAGTTTGTCACTTAATCTCTTCACAGTTAAAACACTATTCCGAATTTTCGAAAAGCGGCCGCCAAGCTTTCATTATTTTTGAAATTTTTGAAATATTGTTCAATAATGAAGACACGTTGTTCTATCGTGTAACCCTCCATTTTTGAACGAACTCTAAACTTTCAGCTGTCGAATTCTTTTTTAGGGTTGCGTTGCCAGCACTTTACTGCATAAATGGCGTCAAATTCAAATCTTGCGTTAATATTTGGACACCCTTTATAAAATGTCAAAAAATATAAAAAAGGGTCTGATAAAAAATTTACTTGACTGTATATACATCCAATGACAATAGTTTGAGGGGTCATTACACCGTTCTACATTCAGACGACTAAATTGTACCTATGTATAAGGAGCGTATGGGACAGCTTTCCAAAACTGAAGGGGCATGATTGATCAGTCAACGTAGGTAACTGAACAACTTTCAGTGATTGAAACTTCAGGACATGAAAAATTTTAATCAGCCTCTCCATACAAAATTGCAACCTTGATTGGACAGTTTGTGTGGAGAGGCCAATTTTTTTTTCATTTCTTGAAAGTTTTACTGACAGTTGTTCAGTTAATTCAGTTCAGTCATGCCCTTTCAGTTTTCAGAAATCTGCGCCTTATACCTGTATACCTATGTGTGCATTTAGCATTCATTCTAATCGGTTTCCCGAAAATGACTTATACGGTTTCGATGAAATTTACTAAATGGCAGGGATTTGGGAGTGAGAAGTTGATCTAGCGAGATCTCTTGTCTGGGAAAATACGTTTTCTCGGTGTGGTTTAAAAAATAATAGTTCGATTCAGAAACCCTACAACAACACTATTTGTTGATGGTTTGTTTCACTCTAGTGTTTCGACTCCACACTAGATGGCGCAAAAATATTTTTTCACGCTAGAACTTTAAGGGGCTACCTCCCTTCCACTAGCGGCCCCATCAAATAAAGTTAATATTACTCGCTAAATACAAAACTTATCAAAAATCCGGAAAAGTAAAGATACCTTTGTTTATTTAAAAATAAACTCCGTAAAATAAAGTTCATTATTGTTAAAGATACAAAAAGTGCTAAAAGTGGCCGCTTTTCGCATTTTTGTGTCTGTAACTACAGTAAAATATATTTTTCAGAATTGATAGGTTCTGAATAAACTAGGGTACTTTTATTTACTATACAACAATACAATACATTATTCTTTATTGTTCAGGTGCAGTTGCTCAGGTACCTACAATTTAGTTAAAATTTAGACGCCTCATATATCCTGATTCAGTCGACTGAATTGCTGTATCTGAATAGAGTAGGGGTAGGTAGGTAATCAATTTCAATAGGTGCTCGACATTGATAAAATGTATGTTCATGTGTTGCAGCTGTTCCGCTGGTTGTCAGTGGTGTCGCCGCTGGTGGCGCTGTGGTGGGTGCTGCAGTCGCCGCGACTGCTCGGGTCGGGTCCGCCCGCGCGCGCCCCGGCGGCCATCTTGGCGGCCATCGAGCGACCCGTCTTCTCCTTCTTTGTCGCCTTCGCCATGCTCGGCGCTATGCATGGAGTTCAATGTATGTTTCACCACCTTCTAGTTAAAATGCTTATTTACACCTTTCTAAATTCAGTCGACTTGGTAAATCATTTGGAAGCCTAATTAGAAATCCTAATTCAGGCGACCGAATTTAGGAAGGTGTAATCAGCCCGTTTACCTAGATTTTCAGCAACTTTTCGTCTATGTTAGCTTGTAGATGTAAGGCCCAGCTGACTCATGTACTGTACCTGATTGATACTTGAAGCCTCATCTGTCATAATATCCTAATAAAAGTCTTCTAGGTACTGGATAGGGAGACCCTACCACACAGAAAAAAATCGTGGATATTACAGTTTTATCTGGTACTATGGACCGCGATTGTTTTTGATTACAGTACTTAGGTATACGTCGCGCAATCTAACTAGCGCTGACGGTTATTTTCTGCGCATGGGTCACATCACAGGTGGAGGGCCAATGATCGATTCGTACGCCTCCCCCCACCTGCCCCGCTCATCCCCGCGACTGTCCGCGACTAATTTAGTTCTGCGCATGACGGTCAGCGCTAGAATAACATATTTATAAAAAAATATTACGTTATGCTATTTTAATGATCCTGAATCTTAATTATAGACTTTCGGACTTTATGTCTGTTTGTTTGTTCGAGCATCACTCTCCCTCGTTAAATACCCTAGGTAAGTGAGCCGACTTCTTTAAAAACATTTAGCAAAAACGAGATAAGGTTAGGAAAATGATGACGATGCAGCTAATTAAGTACCCAATAATTGTTTGCAGCGCCCCTGCACAGCGTGCTGGGTTGGCGCGGCTGGCAGGCGCCGGCGCGGCTCTCGTTCGGAGTGCTGCTGCTGCACATGCCGCTCAACAAGTCGCTCGTGGCCGACCGGCTCGGCGCCGCGGAGATCACCCGCATCGAAATGGTAACGCCACACTTTATCTACATACAGCCCCAAATCAGGATTTTTACGGTTGATTTCCTTGAAATAGGCCCGCATGTCGTCGGGACGAAACTATCAGCTCTACGCCGTCTATAAAAACGTGAGTTTATTATAATTATCACTTAATATATGTACCTACCTGTCTTATTGCTAAGTAATATAGTGTGAACTGTGTGAATCAGTAATTGGCTGAAGTGCTGTGTATTAATACTTTGGTTTGTAAAATGCTGTTGATTCAATAAATATGTTAAATAAATAAATAAATAATACTCACTCTTCATTAAAAAAAACTGTCCTTGTCGGCCTCAGCTTCGCGTCAGCCTCTCATCATGCGTTTACGCGACGTTGTCGCTCCGTTATGATTGTATCTACGCAAGATGCAAGCATTCGTCTTGCAATCATCAAATTGACGAAAGCGTGCACATGACGTGCTGTTGCGTGGACAACCGATCTAACCTACCTCCTCCTACCTTTGTATTGACACAGCGTGGTTTCCCGTTGCAGATAATCGAGTGGTTTGGCGTGGCTATGGTGACGTACGGCTGCGCGCTGCCCCTCGCCCTGCTGGTGGAGTACCCCGCGCAGCGCCTGCACCGCGCCCTGCGCGCGCTGCTCGCCCCCGCGCCCCGCGCGCACCCCCGGCACCCGCCCGCCGCGCGCGCCGTATTAGAAGAGAAGACCGACGCAGACTGACACTCACCGCGCTGCGGAACGTCATGAGCTCACATTGGAGTGGAACTGCTATGCTAAAGCGAGCATTACATTATCCAATCTGCAGTCACTAGCTGTCTAACTGCATTTACACGATCCAAATTGAACACTCTAGCTTAAGCCGCTCACACACCTTCATTAATTCAGAAAAGAAGAATTAATTCGGCATAAATTTCTCGTTGAAGTAAAGATATTGGAATTAAAATAAAGCCATCGTAATAGATCCATTTTGACAGCTGTCAAACGTATAAAAAATTACGACAATTACGTCAGTTGGTGATAAGAAAACATTAAAACGGCCCTACTTAAACAGAACCAAGCCTCCCAACAAGTATGCTTGATTGCGGCTTCAGCTTGTGCTCTGCATATTGGATAATATAATGCCCCCTTAAAGCCCATACCTATTACACCATTCTAAATTCAGTGTACTGAATTAGGATTTTTAATTACGCTTCTAACTGCCGTTACTCAGATAAGTCACATAGACTTAATATTTCGTTAAGTCTTATGCTGTTCTATTCGATTTCATTGATAATGAAAGTGACAGTACACACGGCCCGTCGTCGGTAGAAACATTTTGCAACACTGAGCAGGTCTCTGGATTGGGGCATTTGTACCTTTGCGCTGTTTCAGCTTAAACTGGTTTTGTTTCTACATGCTTGCTGCCATGCATACGTACTTAGAATATTGGTTTAGGTGAAAGTTGTACAGTCGACGACAAGTCAAGCTTGACACTCGCAGTGCGACTCTAGCCTGTACGTGTATTGAAATAAGAACGGTACAAAGTCCAATGTGTCAAGCTTGATGTGCTCTTGACTGTACCTGGTTAAAACGATCCAGTATCACAGAATTAACAAGTTGTATGAGAATACGTGGTTCGGTGTAAATCAGACTTTAAAGCAGCAATTCAAACTTCATTTGTTTTTGTGTTTATGTGGTACTTACAATCAAGGTTTTATTGCTTTATGGATGGCGATAATTACGTTGTACATTACGTTATACATTACTGTACATAATTATTAGTGGGTGGGTACTTTCTTTTAAGTATATATGCATAGATATACAACGGGTAGGTAATTCCAAATACGCAAAACCTCTCGGGGGGTAGTTCTACCCATGTATACTGCGTATAAACTCTGTCTGTGACCGTTAATGCGCAGAAGTCAAAAATGAGTCGCGGGGGTGAGCGCGGCATGTGGGGGGAGGCGAGCGAATCGTTCATTGGCTCTCCGCCTGTCACCCATGCGCGGAAAATAACCGTCAGACTTGTTCTGTACGCGCTGTAGCTTAATCTCTTTTGTTCTACAACTTTTAGAAATTGGAAAAAAATCGTTCTTTCATATAAAATAAAAATCTGTCTGGTCATTTTGTATGAAGAATATTTCTTGTTACTTTTATTTCCAAAAGCTGAAGAACTACCCCCGAGAAGTATTGCGTATTTGAAATTACACATTGTATAGTTTAATCCATTTATTCGTCTATTCCAACGCTTACCAACACATTTTGCAGCTATGTCACAAGCAATCGGCTAAAGCTGTCAGAAAAAACAAGTTTGTAAAACAATGTTATTCTTACCGTCAAATATAATCTGGTTTTCGTAACATGACTGCAAAATACATTGTAAACCGTCGGATTAAACGAAAAAAATGCGTGGATTTTACTTATGTTTGAATGAAGTTCTGTAGTGTAGAATCTTACTTCTTATCTTATATTTTTTTATAAAGGTTTTATAGCAAAAACACCAAAATCATCATCATTATTGCTGACTGTTTGATGTATATGTTGTCAAAAAAATAGGTCATTGCACATTATGTACTTACCATTGTATAGTATCATATTATTTGCGTATTAATCAATAATGATGGGATTTGATTGGCGTTGCATCCACACACACGATACGATTAGCAGTGGGCACTGCAAGCAGGGCCTTGCAGACAGGGCATTGTAAGGGCACTTGTAGTCTACACAGCAAGCCCTTTAAGTTTTTTGTACACCGTCACATGATAATGTAATAATCCCTTTATTTCTAGCTGTAATATGATAAGTAGAATTTTTGATGTATGTTATAAGTGTACAGTAATTTAATGTATTGTAGAGTAAAGCCAGTGAGCTATCAGGTGTGGGTCATTGATTGTGGTTTTGGGAGTAAATAGATGATATAAGTTTTAATTTGTAACCTTTGGGCAAACTAAATGTTTACAAATTAGATCAATATTGACAGAATGACTGGTCCGAGGTGTCGGACACTAAGGAAAGCTTCTATAGGGTGACTTTTAATTAGTTTTTTGATAGAAAAATCTATTACAGTAGAATCCGGTTATAACGACACTCAAGGGACCGGTGATATTACGTCGCACTATCCGGACGTCGTACTAAAGAAGTATTTTTTTACGTTATTTCCTAACAAATCAACGAAACATATGCGTCGCTAAAAGCGGTCGGTCGTTATAAGCGACGTCGTACTAAACGGATTCTACTGTAATGTACTCATGATACTGAACAACTATCCCCAAGGAACATATGTAGGTCGAAATACGAAAATCAAGTTTTGACCTCGCATAGAAACTGCATCAGCTGATAGCGCATTTTGTATGGGAGGTCCAATTTGGTTTATCGTATTTCGAACTATGTTCCTTGGGAAAAGTTGTTCGGTATTACGAGTACATTCATAAACTTTTCTATCAAGAACTAATTAAAAGTCACCCTATATACAGGGTGTTACGGAAAGGAGTGATAATACTGAAGGGTGTGAATCTGCCCATGAAACTGAACAACTTTTCCCAAGGAACAATAGGTCGAAATACGAAAAACCAAATTTGACCTCCCTTACAAAATGCGCTATCAGCTGATACAGTTTATATGTGAGGTCAAAGATTTATTTTGTTCTATGACCTTTGTTCCTTGGAAAAAGTTTTGTTCAGTTAAATGTGCAGATTCACATGCTTTAGTATTAACATACCTTTCTGTTATACGCTGTATAGGTACAATGAAGTACACTCAACAGCTCGTCAGTAGAAACACTATTGGACCTTATAGCGTGGTAATAGAGTTGAAAAAGTTTCTACCGACGAGCGGTTGACCGTACATAGGTGCATACCGGAGCATGTGTTGTCGGTAATCTGAGATAATTATTGTGATAATTTTAGGTAAGGATAAAAGACTTATGGTATAACTTTAAGAAATAAATCGTTAAATATGAAACAAATGTTTTTCACTGTACCTAACCTCGACCTAATAAAGCCAATTGTCTCCCGATTACTGTAGTAATCCTGTACTGAGCAATATTTATATTTAAGTAAATATATATATTTGTAATCGGTTTCTCGAAAACAGCTCTAACGATTTCGATTAAATTTAAAATATTGGGGTTTTCGTGGGGTGAAAAATCAATCTAGCTAGATCTGGAAAAAATCGTTTTCATCGTTGTTTTGGAAATTTCTTGAAAACAGCACGTTTCAGAATCTTTAACTTAAACCATAACTAGCACCGAAAATTGAAGGAATAGAAAAAAAAATGTGTTATTTATGCAATCCTATCCTACTTACTAATATTATAAACGCAAAATTTTGTAAACATGTATGTATGGATGGATGTATGTTTACTCTTTCACGTAAAAACTACTTACTAGATGGATTTTATTGAAACTTTTCAATACTATAGCTTATACATCAGAATAACACATAGGCTACAATTTATAAACCTGCGCAGACGAAGTCGCGGGCACCAGCTAGTAAAGTATAATTTCGCATAAATTGCTTTACATTTTACATGAATTTTCCATTTTCCGGAAACTCTATGGAAAACTGCTATAGGGATCAAAATAATATAAAAATTTGGCATGTCCCAAAGTATCAAAGGTTAACGGCATTAGATGTTGGTAGGTGTTTGCTCAAGATTATATTATATTATATTAAGACTAGTATTATATTAAGATTATATAAAAAAAAATCAAATTCAAAATATCAATTTATAATTGATCATAATGACAAGTCAAAGATTATATTATATTACGCAAAGCGAAACTTGGTCGCCTAGGTAGGTTTCTAATCTTCCACCGTACGTTTTACAAGAAACTTCTACCGCACTGTGGTATCAGCTTCCTGCGCAGGTATTTCCGGACGGGTACAACAAGACAGCCTTTAAGGTGGTTTCTGAGCAGAGGTGCTGACACTTCGAGAAATAAATTTATTGCATAATAATTACAAAACATTTAATAAGGATTGTTTGTTTGGCGGCAATTTGGGGTAGTTCTATATTTTATTATCCATCACATCACACCTTTGCTTATCGTGAATAGCTTTGTATTGCAAAAGTGCCAAAAACGGCCACTTTTAGCACTTTACCAATACAAAGCTATAAATGATAAGCTAAGCTATGATGTTATGGGTTATAACATATATAACTATCCCATATTGCCGCCAAACGAACAATACGAATGAAAAGTTTTGTATTTGCGACGCAATAAATTTATTTCTAAAAGTAAGGTGCTGCCACTCAGCGACCACCTTAAGAAACGAGTCTACAAATATCTTAAAGGCCGGCAGCGCACCTGTAACCCCCTTAGTGTTGCAGGTGTCTATGGGCGTCGGTGATCACTTACCATCAGGTGACCCGCCTGCTCGTCTGCCTCCCTCTTCTATAAAAAAAAGGACTGACTGTCATAACACGGCTATTTTGGCAGGTGGATAAAATCGGAACTATTGCCACTGCAAAGGGATTTTGCACCTGCCAAAATACCAGTTTCACACTGTAGGTTGGCGGGAGCTAGAATGCGTGGAGGTACCCACTTTACTACCAAAACAATAGGATGAGAGCGATGGAGCATTGACCGTGTGTTGCCGGCAAAGAATAGTACCAACCCATCTCTACCCGTGGGTGTCGTAAGAGGCGACTAAGGGCTTAAGAACCGGAGGATGGACCGCAGCATCTTTCTGTGTTTCGTACCATCTTACATACTGCGGTCGCCAGCCGCAACGCTTACATGCGTGGTGACTATGGTAAATCCTCCGACTACCACGAGTTTTCTTTTGTCGGAGTTCTGGAGGGAGCTCCCTGTCTTGTAGTGGACGTTTCATGGGATGTTATGGTGATGACGATGGTGAGAGTCCTGGTCCAACAGTTGTCGCTGGCCATTCAACGCGGTAACGCGGCCAGCGTCATGGGTACGTTTGCACCAGGTGCGAACAGGGACAGGGTACTAGACTAAAGATTTTTATCTGCTTAGACTATATTTTATGTTAAAATTGTAATCATGTGTATTCGTTTTTCGAAAGGATAAAACTTATAAGCACCTAATAAATAACACTGAGCAAACATTTGCAAACAGTAAAACTACATTCTTACAGGCAGTTTGTTTTTAGCGATCGCACAGTTTGTCTCCACGTAAGAGGCGACTAAGGGTTATAAACCGGAGGATGGGCAGCAGCATCTTTTTGTGTATCGTACCATCTTACATACTGCGGTCACTAACAAAAGCGGTCGCCAGCCGCAGCGCTTATAAGCGTGGTGACTATGGTAAAACCCCTTCAAAAAACCACGCGTTTTTGCTGGAGTTCTGGAGGGAGCTCCCTGTCCTGCAGTGGACGTTTCATGGGATGTTTTGAATGATGATAAACAGAAATACTCGTACATACCTAATCTGTGAAAATTTCAACTGTCCACATAATCTAAACTGTCCACCTATTAAGGTTCGTGAGATACAGCCCGCTGACTGTAATATTAATAGGGTCCCGTTGTTCACCCTTTGGGTACGGAACCCTGAAAAGGAGAAATAATATTCTTGTTCTTTCGAATTATCGGAGTATGATTTGAAGCCTACGTTGCCGGCCGCCATTTTACCGCCACCAGTACCTACATCAGCGTCCGGTAGATTATCATTGTGAAAACGTTACTTTAATGTTAGTCATTAGGCACTTATGATAATGTTAGTACCCAATATACGTACTTATTCCAGTTGAGTACACATGAGCCACGCCGCAGCCGCATTGAGGACGCGGCAGTGAATTCCTCGGTAATAATACCTCCATTATTATACCATACCAAGCAACGGGAGGCGTCACAGACATCATTTAAAAACGAACAGGCGAACAGTACAACGTTACACTTTGATGAGTATCACGCGCGCTCGCGGTTAGTGGCTCTACTAACGCCTTTGATAGAAACCTCACCATTCAAACTACCTCTCTCCGTTCTCTTCACGAGACTCGATCTGCATTCCAGCCAGTTCATTGGCAAGTCGCTAGATGGCTACTGAAGAAGCGACGACTAGCTCTTCTTTTTTTTTGTAGTGGACTCCTGTTGTTAGCCCTAATGGCTGTATGTAAATTACAACCCGAGCTTTATAAATTACTCCTCTCCTCCGTCCGAGTATTTTTCCTTCTCAGACTTCTTCTAAACAGTCTTCCCTCCGAGCACTTTTCCCTCTTAGACCACTTCTACGGAGTCTTCCACCCGAGCACTGTAACCTCCAGAAACCTCTTCTACAGAGTCTTCCCTCTGAGCCCTTTTGGATTCTTCTTGCATTGATCTACCTTTGCACCAGGAACATCCAGGGGGGGACTTTTTGACTAACGAAGCCACGAGCGGATTTTTGAGCCAATTTTTATTTTATTATGTTTGTTTGATTTAGATTTTATTGTAATTTTTCTAATTCATTTGCTCTCTTTCTTCTGCTATTTTTTTTTTGGTCTTTCTAAAATGGAATAAGCAAATGATTGATATCGATGGTTGGGACCGGCTGGATTCGAACTGGCGGCACCCTTGGGTTCCAAGCCGCAGCTGTCGAAATTTTAAAACAGTTCTTTCGAATGATTCGACAGCTGAAGATCCGACGTCATACATACTTGTGACAGTATCTAAAGAAATGCAGCCAGCCCTGGCTAAGAATATTGGCTAAAGGAGTGATCACACCTAGCTGAATTCAAAGACTAATTCGGCATACATTGCTGGGAGGCTTGGTTATGTTAATTGAAATATCCTCACTCCAACGAGCAATGTATGCCGAATTAGTCTTTGAATGCAGCTAGGTGTGATCACTCCTTTAGAATAGACAATAATTAGCAAAGTTAGGCCTGGATCAGTGCGACGCGGGTGGACATCTGACGTGGATGTCCGTAAAATGTATGAAGTATTCGTTCAGTCCAATGCTGAGCTATCCTCTCCGCAATGCACTGAAACTGAACGGACTATATTCCACACATTTTAATGTCGGTCGCGCCGCACTGATCCTAGCCTTAAGCAAAGAATATATAATATTACGCTAACGCCTTAAGGCTTAAAAGGTAAAGACGAGTGTAATTCTTTTTATAAGCCAAATTATGGTTAAATTAGGGAACATCAGACGCGTCAGACGAAGCGCCTCAATTAGTAGTCCTATCGTGTTAGCTGCCACTCAACGAAAGAAACGACCTCGAGTCATGCATTCAGAATCCGTCGTGACTTCCTCAGATGCTGGTTGAGTGCCGCACGTAAACCAATATACGCTCATTAGTATACCATCGCACTCGCCCACTTACCATGCATCATTGCACTCGTTCAATGCTTTTTAAAGGTCACAATCAACATGTCTTGCCTATTAATTTATATATATCTATCATACCTACAGGTATTTTGATCAGTGTAAGATAAGTATTGGACTTTCCTATAAAAACCTTGCACTGTCGTCAATTTGTGGAATATTGTTTTCAATATGACTTATTCTTTTATACCTCGGTTATGTTAATCGCAATATCCTTACTTCGACGAGCAATGTATGCCGAATTAGTCTTTGAATTCAGCTAGGTGCTATCGGGGCTTTAGTATTGGACTTATCCATAAAAACCATGCATCGTCGCCAAATTAAGGAATATTGATTTAAATATGACTTCTTCTTTTCCTAACGTAAACGGTACGTAGTTTACTGTAGGACAAGGAAGATCTTTTACCGCAAATGTGTGATTATAGGACGTGACATAATCAACACACTCGCTCGATGGCTTTGCGGCTTGCGATTGGTAACCGCAGTATAATGGATGAAAGAATAGTTTTGCTTATATTAGCTGTATGGAGATGATAGCACGATTAGTCAATTACGCAGAAGAGTACTGTTGCCCACCCTCCAGCCAGTATAAAAGACTAACGGAGTTCACGGAGTTCCCTTTTCCGACACCCACGCTACAGTACATATAGGTTATTCTGTGCCCGTGTTCTGTGCCCACGCCTAGATATAGTGGAATGTAGGTACTATTTTCGGGTGGTACAATCTGGTACATACCATGAAGGGTTTTCCTTACACAAGTGAGTGGGCCAATGAGCAGGTGGGACATCTGATGGCCATAGCACCCACTGTCTTATTAGTCGCATAATTCAATACTAATAAATTAAGACATAGAGAGAGAGAGAGACATGCAATCGTCTAGTCTGTGTGGTGCCAGCAAAGAACAGTACCAACCCATCTCTACCCGTGTGGGTGTCGTAAGAGGCATCTTTCTGTGTATCGTACCATCTTACATACTGCGGTTACCAACAACAGCGGTCCCCAGCTACGCTTACACGCGTGGTGACTATAGTAAATCCCCTCCAAAGTACCACGCGTTTTTGCTGGAGTTCTGGAGAGAGCTCCCATCCTGCAGTGGATAGTTGAGACAGACAGAGTTGTATGGGATGTTGTGACAGCAAAGCGCGTTGGCCACTGTGACGTACATAATAAATGTGGGTACTCTGGGAGAATATCATTCGACTGCCGGCTGGCGAGCGGGGATGTTCTGTCTGTGTCCCACGTACCATTAATAGCTAGTTTTACTAGATGCATCCCGATAAATAACAGTACGTCCTACCGGACGCAACAGTGGCGACGACGATGAAATGAAAGCGTGGTGAGTGGAAACCAATTTTTGACAATATTTTCAAATTATCCGCAAAAAATAACTAGAAAAACCTTTGCCATCTCAGTCAATGGAAAAAAAAAGGAGGATAAGACACATATCTACCCTGAAAAATGTCTCCGTGCACGTATTTGCTAAATTATGCATTGATTAATAAAATTGAACCGTTTGTTTACAAGCGACCGCCATCCCAAACAATGTTTCTAGTAGGTTTCGACAAAACATACAGAGAATTTCGCTTAGACTCTCATGTGTGTGGCATTACTAGCCCTTGCTGTGCCTTATTTCTCACACTCAAGAAAAATAAAATAACGGAAATGCGTTTCAAGTATATCTTTCGTCCATTGTTTCCGCTGATGGCTGCCTGACCGTATTTTAATTAATGATGGATTATTTCTGTTACCGAGGTAATTTAGGTAATTTACAGTTAGTAGCTGCTAATACCTACACAAGATTTAAATTATTACAAGTGTGTGAATTCCTTTAAATAACCTAATATACAAAAACAAAGCAAACAAAATATACATATTTATCAGCCTCTGTAGGTAATCTATAGTGCAGTCAACAAAGGGTCAAGCTTGATACTGGCATTGCGAATCCAGCCGTACAATAACAACGGTACAAAGTTCAATGTGTCAGGCTTGATGGGCTCTTGACTGTACCAACTTAGAACTTGCGGTTCTCGAACCATAATTTTTGGGATCGAATCTCAGTGGAGGCACGTCAAACAAAAGTGGTTAAGACGTTGCTTAGTAAAACTACTTGATTGACCGTTAAAATAATATGAATGCGTGCTTCGGGATGCAGGCTTAAACGGTTGTTCTAGTTATAATAGGCAGATCAGTAACTCTGACACCAGGGTTTGTGAGGTTTTACGTAAGTGCTTATATGCTTGCGTAAGTGCTTATTATGACACCGACGTAATGGTAAATAAAACTCGTTACTATGTGTCGTACCGTACCTACCTATGCACCTAACTTATTAGAGTACGACGATGTTTTGGCGTGTGCGCACCGTGTATACAGGGTGCTTAGTAGCTTAAACACAATATAGGCAACCAACTTATGATTACCAACAGAATCACCTGCACTATGTATATAACTTGCTTATGAAGCAATACCAGCTAATCGTGTTGTAAACAATTTATAATTAATAAGTATACATTCGGTAGAGAGGACCAAAATACCAAGACGAGAATAAAAAATAAGACAGGTATGTAAATAACGACCCTTAATGTGGAACAAATTTCACTGTGCAAACTGCTTATAAATATCTATTGATCCAACTATAATTACCTACCTACCAAATATTTTTGTTTAATACATCAATAACAATCACCTTAAAACTACTTATTAACTTTTATTATTAATAATAAATCGTGGTAAGTAGGTACAGAATGGATGAAGTGTTATTAAATGAAATCTTAAAAAAAAAATATGTAAAAAAGATGGGCTCAATAATTATTACACCTCTATATTACCTGCAAAGTATAATATACAAGTAGGTACAGCTAGCCAACTGAGCTTGCTCCGAATAACCTTACTCGAAGCAGACCAAGATATGGCACCAGGGGTTTCCTGAATCTTGAAAAAAAAGGCAAAACGAAAAGTTTCGTACACATGAGATTAGATCGATTTTCGGCCCGAAAACCACTAATAGTAAATTTCATTGAAACTCGAGTCATTTTTGATTACAAGTATATTTTTATTTATACAAAGCAAATGTTGCTCGTTGATTAGTAAGTAGTATAGTATGTTGGGCACATTGAGTATTGTCACTAGAGTAGAGGAGACATTGCGAGAAAAACTTGTGTGCCGGTTAACATTGAAAACATGCAAAGATGACTGATGAAAGTAGGTATAAGTAAGAAAGTCAAACAAACTTCATATGAAAAAGAATTTGCCGCATAAGACGAAATAAAGCGCTTGTGGTGCTGCAGTACTTTCCTTCGTCAAGTGTAGAAAAAAAATTTAGTTTTACAATCAAATCAAATATAGTTAATTCATTGTTGGATATTACAATTTCTTAATGAATTATCAAATTAGAGCAATATTACAAAGGTGATTTCCATTAACTACGAATTATTAAAGATTTACTAGTAATTAAATAAAGATTTACAGCCATATTTGTGTTTTGTAAAATACGCATAGCATCATTATTGGCTAATATAACGAACTGATGGCAATTTTCTATGATATGATATTTTCAACTACGGTTTTTAACTGTCGTTAGATGACACGCTCATCACTGTGGTAATTTCTGTTTTATGGCTTTTTAAAATAAATTAAATCTTTTTAGAAGAAAATATACTAAAGACATTTGAGATTTGCAACCAGTACTTGAGTTCAAATGCTTATGGCACTGATTTTCAGTCAGCACCAGAGTGGTGGTTACTAAAAAAAAAAAAGTATTGAAACTTAGGCGCTAAACAATTTTACGATTACTAGATATTTCTTAAAACAGAAAAAAAAAATTGAAAAAAAAACAATAAAAGAGACAAATCAATGTGATTTAAATAGACATACCGTGGTATAACGTATGCAAACATATTTACACTATACTTAAGTATCAGTGTTTCCATTTTCCTGACGATGATCAGCAGCGCCGTCCAGTTGAGCTTTCACAAGGTGCGGGAAAACACCCTATTGAAAATAACAAGTAATAGGTACTAAACTTACGTACCAAGAGTAAAAACAAAATATCAACTTGTGTGTGTGGTTGCTTTTTATCATAAAAGAGTCTTGATATTCTACAAAGCCACAAAATAAACTAACGAAAACAACACAAAGGAAAAGTTAGTTTTAACGATAATCCTCGAATGGATTGAAATCCTCAGTTATATTGGTGATGCAACGAAATCAAGCTAGTATTTTTCCATTGTGTATGTAAGACCTTAAAAGTTGCAAACACATATAGACACCTTCTTTTATTGATCCAAACTTACAGTAAAGAAAAAAAAGAAGGAAATGTATATTTTGTTTCGATTAAAATATACACAGTTGTCACAAGAGTTTGTTCGTCCATGTATTAGCTGTGAAAACAAATAAGTTCTTAATAATACCACAAATAAATACCTAACAACTGTTGCATTAAACCAACCACTGTGCTGGTTTACCGGCTAGTGGAGAGCGCGTGGGTTCCTGTGGTGCTAAGACCGTAGTCCGGTAGGTATCTTACTCGTCGGTGAATGAAGGTTGGAAGCGGTGTCTATACATCACTTACTTTCAGGGCGCCACCAGTCACAAAACTGGAAATGTGTTGCAAATAAAGGTGTTAAATTAAACTACTTAATTATAATAAATGAGAGAGCATCTTATTTCGTACCTTTCAAATACATTAGTGTTACAATTGACGAGGAACAATAGGCTTATCCTCAAAAGCAATTCTCGAACAAACCACTTCTTCTAGGAGTTATTCTTAAAAAACAATTCTTTCTTAAAAATATTTCTTTCTAAAGATAGTCCCTAAAGGGATGTGAAACTTATGACGATAAGCTTACTTACTATTTTACATACAACGACATTTACATGGATAGGCCCAAAGATTTCGGACCTCCTTGCTTCGCTCGGAATAGATACCTTGCTAATTTATTTTACTATGGGATGACATCTGCCAACATGTCCCAATATTTTATGTCAAACTATCAGTGATCACTAGGAAATTTTCAAAATAACCTGTCAAATCCATAGAACGACGCCTTCGCTACCTTGTGACGAATTATTTCTTTAATCCTCCTTCTAAGTACCCTTATTTTTCTGTGGATAGGCCTCTCCATGTAAATGAGTGACGTGACGAGAACATATATCCTTAATTCTAATACATGTTGGGGTACGAGTTGGTTCGAAGCCAAACAAGTAATACACCAACCCGAATACGGCACACCGGTGTGGGGGTAGCGTTCACTCACAACGGGTGACCTGGCAATGCAAACAACGGAGAGACGTTCCCGTACAGATCTTCACAGAATGGTTGTGTCGAGGTTCAGAATAAAACGTGTGATGACTCACTTGGTCTGCGCATTGCGTTACCTCCCATGACGATGTACCGATGACATGACGATTCTCTCTTTTGTTATAAAAAAAAATGCGAGTCAGCGCCGCGGCATCACGCGTGGGCTTATGACGAGACTCACGATATGTGAAAGAAGCCTAAGCTACCAGGTAAAAGAAGAAGGCGACATCCTGTAACAAAGGAATTACGTCAACAGAATGTCATCCACATTTTACGAATTCTACCTAACGGGAATACAAAAATAAACCACCGACCTGTCGCCTCCTGGTTCTGTTTGTCAATCTGACATTGTACTAATGGGTGATCCACAGGATTACCCTGGATATTTGTCGATTTTCTTGGAATGGGTCCGAGATGTGTGTGCTCAGTTACACGGAAAATGAATGACAGGTTAGTTAGTTCTCTTTGTCAATCGACAAAATGCGAGGACCGGATAAAAAAATAACAAAGCACCAAATTCAATAAGAACTTTACAATCCAGTTGGAATAATTTCTACGAAGGGGTTTATCTAATAATTTCTATTTACTTCTGCTTTTCTAATTTGGAAATATTATTTAAGAGAAAGACCGGTATCGGAATGATGGCGTGGAAAACGCACTCGTCTCCACATTCTGTGGCACTTGTCTATGGTAACTGTCAGTCGACGAACGTAAACAGTGTCTGTTTATCCTAACAAAAATACATCGAAAAACACATTAATGTTAAGAAAAACGTATTTAAAACTATAGGGGACGATGTGACGACATCACTCCGGCACTGTGAAGTGAAATGAGGTAGTGAAAACACAAAGAGGCGAATAAGACGACGGCGAACGTTGACAAAACAACAGGTTGTTTTGTATCACTGGTTTTCTGCCGGTATACTACAGATTCTATGTGACGAGACGCAAGTGGAGCTCTGCTATTCTGTCCCTAGTCCACCTAGAATGCCGCAAACCTATTCCACGTAAGTCCTACACAATAGATCAACCTTGCCAAAGGCAATAGACCTACCGGTGAAACCGTGTACTCTGCTGGAGCGTCTTGGCTTCACTGAGTGGGACGTACTCCAGCGCAGTTCCTGCGAACAGTCCTACGAATCACCAGCAACGTACACGCCTTCCCAGGTGATTCTTTACAACATTGAACATTGTAGAAAATAACATGCAACAACACTCCCCTCCTAAGAGCGAAAATAGTTTCGAGTACCGCGAGGTAGAATTTTCGCGATACACGGAGAAACTAAAGGTAAATATTTCTTATAAACAAGTTACGTGTAAGCAACGAAGAACCATTGACCCTTGCTTTTACAACGCACCATTTCTTCTAAGCTACTTTTGGTTAAGTAACCGAACGCGTTCTATTCTTTTTATAAATCCTGTTCTATTTGTAAGTTTATAACACCTAGGAAAACATACGAATCCTTTAGCTTAAGATTAAGTCTTTGTAAATAGTCCTATACTAACTAATACTTAAGTCTTAACCAACTCAGGTTTTGCAAATATTTAACTTTACGGCTATTGTTACTATTGTATACTATTTTACCCTACTCTTAAGTAAATTACTACTCTGTTACGATTATATGTTAATTCCTTATCCTAATGCGCGCGCGACTATACTAAAATATTTGGTTGGGGATCCCCTTTGGATACCTAAACTACACTTAAATGATAACGATTTGTTGACCTACTCATGCAAAAATATTTACTCGCTAAGGATAATTCTACTCTTCTACATGTATAATATCTTTAATATGGGTAAGTCCCACTTTCTTTCCGTTTAGTGCGCGTAAGCGATACACTAACGGGCTAATCCTTTCTTCTACTACACACTTTATATTACGGGGTGCTAGTTTACTTGCGAAGTTCTCGCTAGCTTTCGACTGTATATAGTCTTTCTTCCAGACTATTTGACCTACTCTCAAATTGACGTCTCTCTTTCTCCTATCATAGATTCGCTTTCCTCTTTCATATGCTGCGGCCAGCTTTTCTCTAACTTTTGAATAAATCGTCCGAAGTTCTTTCAAGGATTCAGCGTATTCATTTCTCCCAGAGAAGGTCAGTTCACCTTGTTCTTGAGAATTGGGATTGTAATGTTCTGTTTCCAAGATAATCTCTCTCCCATGAACTAGAAAAAATGGTGTGAACCCAGTGGCATCATGCTCACTATTATTCATGGCTGATTGAATATGTGGAATATGGACGTCCCATTCTCTTTGGTCTTTCTTAAGAAATGCTGAAATGGTATCTCCGACTACCCTATTAACTCGCTCCACAGGATTTACCTGTGGCGTATACACCGCGGTGTAGAAGAGATTAGGGATTTTGTATTTTTCTACAAATTCCCTAAAGTCTTTAGAGGTGAAGACACTACCATTGTCGCAAATTAAAGTTCTAGGTACTCCGTGCACTAGGAATACATTCTCTTCTAACTTCTGGTTAATAACAGAAGTCACAGCTCTTCGTATAGGAAAAAGAAACACATACTTTGTGAAGTAGTCGGCGACTACCAAAATAAAGGTATTGCCTTTCTTGGACTTGGGCAGAGGACCATGTAAATCAATTGATATAGTTTCAAATGGCCTGTGCACCTTCTTAGGCTGTCCCATTAATCCTGGTCTAGCTTGGTTACTAGATTTATTAGCAAGACAGACTTCACATTTCTTGACATAGCTCTTGACATCTTTTAATAATTTGGGCCAATAATAACGTAAAGCGATTCTCTTTAACGTTTTATTAATGCCAAAGTGTCCCGCTGTTGGCTTGTCGTGGTTCTCAGATAAAATCTGCTTTCTTTCCTGAATGGGTACTACTAATTTCCAAGCGGTGTCATTTTCTAAGGCGTATTTGCATTTTATTAATTTATATAGCTTCTTGTCGATAATATTGAATTTAGGGTAGCGGTGAGGGTGCTTCTCACAGTTCTCATACAGCTTATCGTACCATGGGTCATTCGACGGGAATGTAATCCTTTCTACGACATTGACTTCTAGCCTGCTGAGCGCGTCCGGCACTACATGCAGATGGCCTTTCCTGTGTTTGACATCAAACTGGAATTGCATGAGTCGCATCGCCCATCTCGCCAATCTACCACTTGGTGACTTTATGTTTAGCAGCCACTGGAGTGATGCGTGATCAGTAATGACTGTGAATGGATGTCCTTCGACATAGCATCTAAACTTTTCAACACTATACAGGGCTGCTAGGCATTCTTTCTCTGTCACCGAGTAATTCCTCTCCGCTGCGGTAAGGCTACGCGAAGCGTACGCTATGACCTTCTCTTCTCCTTCTATATTCTGAGTGAGTACGCTCCCTATACCCTTATCACTAGCGTCACATTGTATGAAGAATTCTTTTGAAAAGTCTGGACAAGCCAAGACTGGTGAGGTTATTAAGTGTTCTTTGAGTTTATCAAAGGACCTTTGAGCATCGTCGCTCCATTCAAACCTTTTCAATTTCTTACTGGTCAGCCGATTTAATGGTGCTGCCACCGTTGAAAAATTTGGAATGAAGCGGCGGTACCAACCCACCATTCCCAGAAAACTTTTCACTTCTTTCGGAGTTTTAGGTTCTGCTAGTTTAACAATTACCCTCGTTTTTTCTGGATTAGTTCTCAGGCCTTCCCTATCAACTTTGTATCCCAGATAATCCAGTTCCTCTCGGCAAAAGTGTGACTTCTCTATATTAATAGTAAGCCTTGCGCTTTCTAACTTCTGATAAACACGGTCTAACAGAATTAGATGGTTATTGAAATCGCCACGAGAGACCACTATGATATCGTCTAGGTACGTAAAAACAGATAGGGTTAAGTCTGGGTTCTGAAATTCCGCCGTTATAACGCGGTCCATCAATCTTTGGAGGGTTTGTGCTGCAGTACTCAGACCGAAACACATCCTTCTAAATTGAAATAATCCTCGACCGGGGACGCTAAAAGCCGTTTTCTCCCTGCTATCTGCGCTCAGTTCTACTTGCCAGTAAGCAGACTTGAGATCAATGGAAGTCATGTATGTCGCTCCTCGTAGACTATTGAGGATAAAGTCTATGTTTGGTAGTGGGTAACTATCAAATTTTGTTACGGAATTAAGTTTTCTACAATCCAAGCATACGCGTGGTTTCCCATCTTGTTTCTTAACTACCACCAACGGACTGTTCCACGGTGAGTTAGACGGTTCTATCACTCCTAGTTGCAACATATGATCGACTTCCTTGTGAATGAGTTCCAGCAGGGCGGGCGAATATTGATGACACTTTTGTCGCACGGGTGGATGATCACCAGTATCGATCGTATGTTGAACTAAGTCAGTTTTATTTAAAGTATTCTTAGAAGTTAAATTCTTAAACTTTTCTATTCTCAAATTTAATTGCTTGATTTGTTCTGGAGTTAAGTCCGTCGAAGTTTTAAGTACACCAGCTTCTATGAAATTTTCTAACGTCAAACTATTCGTTTCTATTAACTGTAATACTTCTGAACCGATGTTAAACATTTGCCAAAAATCGATTCCAAAAATAATTGGTGTGCTTATTTCTTCTACGACTAAAAATGTAACCATATGGGTCATGTTTTTATATTCTACAGGCAGGCGAGTATTACCAGCAGCTGTACTTTCCGATCCATTAGCAGTTATGATCTTAACAGTGGATGTTGTTTTTTCTAGGGTTGCACCACACTGGTTCAAGTAACGGAAAGCAGAGCCACTGATCACACTGCACACGGCCCCCGAGTCTAAGAGACCTTTGCATTCTTTACCTAAAATCAGAACTTTTAAAAATGGTCTGGTTTCTTCAGGTTTAGGGCAAAACTTAACTTCTTGAATTTTTGACATATCGCCGACAGATGGTTTTTGCTGATTGTTACGGGTGCGGCCAGGGGACTCTATCCTTTTTCTGCGTCCGAGGCCTTCCCTCCGTTTAAATTCTTTTGAGGGTTACATTTTGGACACTTGGGTCGGATAACTCCCTCCTTCCCGCAGCCGTAGCAATGCAACGTGCCATTGAATTTACAGTCGTTGGCGATGTGTCCTTCTTTCTTACATTTACTGCAAGTAATACGATAAATTCTCGGTCCACCGACCGCTCCTACGTTCTTTTCCTTCTTTTCTGGGTTTGACTGGCGAAAATTTCGTGTTTTGTAACACAGATCCGAGTGTAAAGAGTTTTGCGTGGATGTTGAAGGATAAACATATGACGAGCATTCAGCTTTCATTTCCTCTATCTGTTTACACTTGTTTCGCAAATCGTCTACACTCGAATATGCTTCACCAAACACTTTTGATTTGTAAAAGGGGGCTAAATTATCCTTAATGATTTCTACCTGTTCCTTCTCAGGAATCGGTGTATCTAGCCTTCTAAAGTAAGTTTTCATCAAGTAGATGTAGCTGGTCACGCTTTCTGATGGGTGTTGGGTCCTATTGTAAATTTCTTTAAGAGTTTTTCTGTTATAGGACGTTGGCAAGAATTCGCTTTTTAAAGCTTCTACGAAGTCTTGCCAAGTCACTTGTTGTTTACCGTAAAAGCGATACCACTCTAGAGCTTCTCCTTCGAAAAGGTCAGCTACACCTCTCAACAATTCTGAATTGCTAACGTTTTTAGAAATACGTAATTCTTCTATCCGTTCTATAAAAGCATGTAGACTAAGTCTGCTGTCGCGTCCCGAATATTTGATTCCCCATCTAGAAACCGAACGCATAGGGTCAATAGTTACTCGAAGCTCACCTGTGCCAACTGAGGCGTCTTGAGTCTCTCCGCGGTCTCGATCCTCATCCTCGTACTCTACTCCTTCCTCGCTTACCGCGGTCACATCTAAGGCCTGTAGGCACAGAGCGCACTTCCTCTTAAGTAACTCCAACTTCTTCTTCGAATCTTCTTCATCTGAGGGTAAACGACCAAGTCTGAATTGAATATGTAAGAGCCTAGATATGAGTCTTTTAGTCTGTGATGGGGTATAATCTCCAGCAGCTATTTTAGAGCCTATCTCGTTTAGTTTGTCTCCACAGATGTCTAATTCTAATTCTAAGTCTAACAGTAGTGGATCAATAGTGACATCCATCTGTGAGGTCGATATCAAAATCGAAATTCTTCTTCTCATCTCGGCTACAGTCTTGACATCAGAATGTCCACGAATACGGAGTTCATATTTGAGTTCATCACCCAACAAATCTCTAAAGTAAATCTTTGGACCAGACATGGTGAAAGACTACCGAGTACTTCTATTCTTAAAACGATTCTATCATAAACAATGACAAGACACTAACCTCCAACTTGTTCCAACGATACCTGGCCACACGTTGTGAGCGCTATTTTGTTGCATTAAACCAACCACTGTGCTGGTTTACCGGCTAGTGGAGAGCGCGTGGGTTCCTGTGGTGCTAAGACCGTAGTCCGGTAGGTATCTTACTCGTCGGTGAATGAAGGTTGGAAGCGGTGTCTATACATCACTTACTTTCAGGGCGCCACCAGTCACAAAACTGGAAATGTGTTGCAAATAAAGGTGTTAAATTAAACTACTTAATTATAATAAATGAGAGAGCATCTTATTTCGTACCTTTCAAATACATTAGTGTTACAATTGACGAGGAACAATAGGCTTATCCTCAAAAGCAATTCTCGAACAAACCACTTCTTCTAGGAGTTATTCTTAAAAAACAATTCTTTCTTAAAAATATTTCTTTCTAAAGATAGTCCCTAAAGGGATGTGAAACTTATGACGATAAGCTTACTTACTATTTTACATACAACGACATTTACATGGATAGGCCCAAAGATTTCGGACCTCCTTGCTTCGCTCGGAATAGATACCTTGCTAATTTATTTTACTATGGGATGACATCTGCCAACATGTCCCAATATTTTATGTCAAACTATCAGTGATCACTAGGAAATTTTCAAAATAACCTGTCAAATCCATAGAACGACGCCTTCGCTACCTTGTGACGAATTATTTCTTTAATCCTCCTTCTAAGTACCCTTATTTTTCTGTGGATAGGCCTCTCCATGTAAATGAGTGACGTGACGAGAACATATATCCTTAATTCTAATACATGTTGGGGTACGAGTTGGTTCGAAGCCAAACAAGTAATACACCAACCCGAATACGGCACACCGGTGTGGGGGTAGCGTTCACTCACAACGGGTGACCTGGCAATGCAAACAACGGAGAGACGTTCCCGTACAGATCTTCACAGAATGGTTGTGTCGAGGTTCAGAATAAAACGTGTGATGACTCACTTGGTCTGCGCATTGCGTTACCTCCCATGACGATGTACCGATGACATGACGATTCTCTCTTTTGTTATAAAAAAAAATGCGAGTCAGCGCCGCGGCATCACGCGTGGGCTTATGACGAGACTCACGATATGTGAAAGAAGCCTAAGCTACCAGGTAAAAGAAGAAGGCGACATCCTGTAACAAAGGAATTACGTCAACAGAATGTCATCCACATTTTACGAATTCTACCTAACGGGAATACAAAAATAAACCACCGACCTGTCGCCTCCTGGTTCTGTTTGTCAATCTGACATTGTACTAATGGGTGATCCACAGGATTACCCTGGATATTTGTCGATTTTCTTGGAATGGGTCCGAGATGTGTGTGCTCAGTTACACGGAAAATGAATGACAGGTTAGTTAGTTCTCTTTGTCAATCGACAAAATGCGAGGACCGGATAAAAAAATAACAAAGCACCAAATTCAATAAGAACTTTACAATCCAGTTGGAATAATTTCTACGAAGGGGTTTATCTAATAATTTCTATTTACTTCTGCTTTTCTAATTTGGAAATATTATTTAAGAGAAAGACCGGTATCGGAATGATGGCGTGGAAAACGCACTCGTCTCCACATTCTGTGGCACTTGTCTATGGTAACTGTCAGTCGACGAACGTAAACAGTGTCTGTTTATCCTAACAAAAATACATCGAAAAACACATTAATGTTAAGAAAAACGTATTTAAAACTATAGGGGACGATGTGACGACATCACTCCGGCACTGTGAAGTGAAATGAGGTAGTGAAAACACAAAGAGGCGAATAAGACGACGGCGAACGTTGACAAAACAACAGGTTGTTTTGTATCACTGGTTTTCTGCCGGTATACTACAGATTCTATGTGACGAGACGCAAGTGGAGCTCTGCTATTCTGTCCCTAGTCCACCTAGAATGCCGCAAACCTATTCCACGTAAGTCCTACACAATAGATCAACCTTGCCAAAGGCAATAGACCTACCGGTGAAACCGTGTACTCTGCTGGAGCGTCTTGGCTTCACTGAGTGGGACGTACTCCAGCGCAGTTCCTGCGAACAGTCCTACGAATCACCAGCAACGTACACGCCTTCCCAGGTGATTCTTTACAACATTGAACATTGTAGAAAATAACATGCAACACAACAGCGTCTCAAATTTTTAAATCCATAATAATATGTAGGTACAGATAAGGAATTAAAAGCTAAACAAAAAAAAAAAGAGACTAAGTATTTATAAGGAAACTTTTATATGCTAAATATTGGGTATTTGGAGACGTAAATACGTCATTATTATTTAGCCATTCAAAAATATTATAAAATGTTTTGGATAAATTTTAAAACATAATTCAAATTCTAATAAATTTGGAACAAATAACCTAACAATTCATCGGAACACAGAAATCTCACTCCCTAACGTTTAATATAAGCGTTCTTTTAACAAATAAGTGTAAATACTACCTAAGTATCGCGCGCAAGCGCGAAATTGCACCTTAATGAGAATAAAGATACTGCAATATTGTCCACAGGTGGAGTTTCTGCTTAAAGATGACTTAAGACTGCCAGCGACCACAACAACAATACTGGAACTCTCAGTGTTGCAAGAAGCATCCACAAATGAAAGGAAAATGGAGAAGAGTGGACGATACCTAGAAGAAACTTAATTACCAAACGAACGAAGTTGTACATTTTAATAATGATACTAACTTATTCAAATCGGTTCAATGCAAGACTTATAGTGCATTGATATTCAAGCACGACACACGGAACCCATTGTATAAAGCCGACTCTTAAAGTAGGCCGTGCTGCAGTGGTTTCTTGCCGTCTCTTTTACGCTGCCATAGCACGATCCGAGACGGTAGTCGAGTCGCTCTATTTGAATTGTATTCTGCATGTTATGATGACCATGAAGTATTCTGTAAAGAATGATATATAAAAGTATTTCAAATCATATAAAAAGGAAGAGATGTGACGTACATAATAAATGTGGGTACTCTGGGAGAATATCATTCGACTGCCGGCTGGCGAGCGGGGATGTTCTGTCTGTGTCCCACGTACCATTAATAGCTAGTTTTACTAGATGCATCCCGATAAATAACAGTACGTCCTACCGGACGCAACAGCCACTGTTATGTCCTGTAGATAATTCTGTTATTAATCGGAATGCATCTAGTAAAACTAGAGAAATATGGTACGTGGGACACAGACACAACATTCCCGGTAGCCGGCCGGGTGTCGAGTGATATTCTGTCCAAGTACCTTCCCACATTTATTGTCAACGTCACAGCCACCTTGGAAACTAAGTATGTATGGTATGTCTCCTGTGCCGATAATTTTACTGGCTCCTTTACCCTTCGTACTGAAACATAACAGTGCAATCACCGCTACTTTACGGTAGAAAAAGGCAATGGGGTAGGTACTTCCCCAAACGGACTTCGCACAAAGCCATAAGTATCATCTTTGAAGTAGAACCTGTACAGATATAAAGTAAGTAATTGTATTATATGGGAACAGTGCAGTCAGGTCGTTGGCTGACCATTGTTTGCAGTAATTGAGAGATACCTGATAGAATTGTGGTGAAGTTCAGTAGCCGTGGCTACGAGTTGAGGTGTGAACATCGTGCGCAGCGAACCACTGCAGTGTTTCCGGCGCGTGCGTTGTTTTGAATATTCATGTTGTTGTTTGAACTTGAGTGCGGCTGTGGCTGCGGATGGCACGCGTCACGTCACGCGCGGTTCGGGTCAGGGTCGCTGTTTGTTCAGTGCAGGGTTCATACCCAGGTATATTGCGTACAAAATAGCTCTGTCTGTGACCGTTAATGCAAAGAAGTCAAAGAATTAGTCGCAGGAGTGAGCGCGGCTCTCCCCAGGGGACGAGCGAATCGTTCATTGGCTCTTCGCCATGCGCGGAAAATAACCGTCATTAGACATACTTGTTCTGAACGTGCTGTAGGACCTACGTACCTATGTCGCAGCCATGTCGTTTAATACGCCATATTACAAACGACCGGCAAATTGTAAATGGTCGGCTTATTGTAAAGGGAAATTAGTTTTCCCCGTGTTTTTGAGCATTTTGTAAATTCCGCGTTTTAGACAGAAACTTACACCGCCTTCTGTTAGCGAGTAGCATAGCTTGCTCACCCGATGATATTTTCAGGTTGAGGCGGCTATTATAGAGCGAAGCTCGGTCGCCCAGGTACTAATCCTTTAAATTGATGTCCGTAAAAAAATAATGGTAATTAATAAACACATTCTGCAAAGGCGAGTGTAAATCACGTACTATCGAATACGTCACGTACGCCCAGCAGCAATTCAGTAGAAACACTTTGGTCCTTATGGCATGGTAATAGAGTTGTAAATGTTTCCACTGACGTGCTGTTGACCGTACTATTGTATAATGCAAGCGCGCAAACATTACGACCAATTACAAATCGCAATATGCATTAACTTTGACATTAGTTATTTGAAATTAGCAGATTCCAAATTTTTGTGTTTTTTTTTAGTTCTACTACTTTCTTACAAGTATCAAGGGAGCTGGCCAGGCCCTGCTCGGCTCTCGATCCGGAGGTTCTGGGTTCGATTCCCGGTGGGGACACTGCCAATCAAACATCACTTTGTGTGACTTCCCCAGTTTGTTTAGGGCATTGCAGGATGAATCTCAAGATTGTCTGATAAGGTAGATGATTCCGTGCTTCGGAAGGCATGCAGGCAGGCAACGTAAGCCGTCGGTCTAGGCTACTATCTACGGAAGTAGTCGTTAATGAGCCATGCCAGAGATCTTTGGCGTCTCAATGACTCTTGACACTAGGGTTTCTATAAGGTCGGTCATCGACCTTGCAACCCACACGATATAGTAATGATGACGCTTGTTAGCTTTGCGGCAGGCACCATATTGGGGGACATTGGGTGACATTTCATTTCATACGAGGTCATCTGATCCCAAACTAGACAAAGCCTGTACTTTGGGTATCAGAGACTGATATACATACATAAATAGATAAATAACACCCAGACACAGAACAAACACTTGTGTTCATCACGCAAATGTTTGCCCTGGGCGGGGATCGAACCCGCGGCCCCCGGTGTGAAAGGCAGGCTCACTAATAATCATACCAACGGGCTTGTCAACCATGGACAACGGTTATTGGTGACTAAAGTATGTCAGATACAGATTTACCCTTAGTCACCTTTTACGACACCCATGGCTATAGATATGGTGATATAATCTTAGCCGGCATTACACGGACAAAGTATTGTGCCCGTGATATAGATCAAGTTTTTAAAACTGTATGTATGAGTTACTTCAAGCCACGATCACACCTAACTTAATTCAAAGACTAATTCGGCATACATTGCTGGGAGGCTTGGATATGTTAATTGCAATATTCTTACTTCAACGAGCAATGTAAGACGAATTAGTTTCTGAATTAGGGAAGGTGTGATCGTGGCTTTATGTTAGCAATTAGGTGCGCATGCGCAACCTTATAATAATTACGTAACACGACCTTCCTCCCCTCCAGTCCCCAGTTGTCTCATGACAATTGATAAAATCTCTTCAAGTTGACGGTTGACTATTTGCATTTTTAATTAGCCTTTATGACGTCGAATTAAGGAATGAATTTAATTAACGCACTTTGACCGTCGTTTGTTTGACGACTATTAGCTCGGTGCTGTTGTTTCTAGCGGTTTCGTGGTAATTCTATGGAGGTTAAGCCACGATCACATCTTCCCTAATTCAGAAACTAATTCGGCTTACATTGCTCGTTGAAGTAAGGATATTGCAATTAACATAACCGAGCCTCCCAGCAATGTATGCTGAATTAGTCCTTGAATTCAGTTAGGTGTGGTCGTGGCTTTAGCGCCTGCAGTACAGAGGTCACCAATAATTAGAGGGCATCAGTAAGTAGGTACAGTCAGTAAAAGGCAAGGCGATCCACCTCTAACTTTAATTCAAAGTTTTTCAATACAGTTTTAAAAGATGTTTATCCCTTTTTACTGTCTTTAAATTCGTTTAAAAAGTCGGTAAAGCAAAAATTGTAGTCCTTCATATAGTTTAAGCTTCCTTTTAATTTAAACTTATATTGTCATCCTACCGTGTTGTAGCAATGCTCAAAAAACGTTTTCCTTTTACTATATCTCTCCATAAACCTCCAGGTCATCATCACAACATCCAGGACAGGGAACTCCCTCCAGAATTCTAGCTTCTGCTAGAAAAATGTGGACGGGAAGTACTATAGTCACCTCGCTTGTCAGTGTTACGGCTGGCACCATAGACTGCGGTTGTAGGTGACCGCAGTAACTAAGATGGTATGATACACAGGAGGATGCTGCTGACCATCCTCCAGTTTATAGCCCTTAGTCGCTCTTACGACACCCACGGGCATGTATGGGTTGGTACTATTCTTTTCCAGCACCACACGGGACAATCTCAACTTTTAAGAAATTTTTGTTTGTATTTACTTGTTAACATTTTGACTACATGTGTTCTAAAATTAAATAAAAAAAAAATATAGCTATAATATAGGTATTATAATGCCCAAGAAACTGTGACTCACTGAAAAGAGACTCTACAACACATTCGCACAAAGCGCTATAAAACATGCGCACGGCTCGGCAATTCTCTGCCTGTGTCTGTGTTCCCGAGTTCATATTACCCGAATCTATTCAAGCCGCAAGTGAATAGGCTTCTTCTGGGCAAGCTCGTTCCATCGTCGACCTCATCTCTGTCTTCAAGACTATATCGAGGTCAAGAGTAAGCCCATTGACAGTAAAAAAAAAAACATCATTGTTGCCCTTGCCTTGTAAATTCCGTTTTTGCCCAATAGTTTTCACGGTTTTTACACAGAACGACTGCCATCAGACCTTTGCAACCTAGAGGGTAAACCAGACCCAATCGTAGATCAGGCTTTGCCAAGTTAGTGGCCAACCTGGCTGTCAGAGTTTTCAAGCCGCCAAATGGCCTCTGACTTGTCTTAACGACTAATAACATTGACCACCGGGACCAACGGTTTAACATGCCTTTCGAAGCGCAGAAACGCTCTAGTTCTTGTGCCACTAGCGGTCACCCATCCGGGTTTTTACTGCGGCCAATCACGTTGTTTAACTTTCGTGATCCCGAAAGAAAGATCATACCAATCTGACCATTCTAAATAACTTTTAAAGTATAAAAACAAACGGTTCTTATTATTTATTACAGTAACCAAAGAAACATTATACTTACTAATAAATCTACAAATCTAAATTAAGAGCTATCAGCCATTTGATTGCGTCGCTTTTTAGGGTGGTGAACAGGTCTTCAGGTGGACCAGGATAACCATACAAAGGACACTCTGTAAGTATGTGCCACATCGATTGCATATCGGCGCCGCAAGGACAGCGGGGAGAGTCAATCCAACCGCAGCGGTGTTTGAAGGAGTAGTGTAGGCAACGAAGCAGTTGACCCCAACATAAATTTCTCAGGCAGATTTTATTTGACAGGATAATGAAGAATCATGAATTAAATGTAAATTCAAAATATCCAAAGAAAAATTTACAAAAAAAAAATTTCATACATTTTTTGTATGGAAAAATTAAAAATACCGATTTTTTTTTTATAGAAGGTTTGTCTCATGTAGTGTAATACCCCAGCAAAGTTTCATCGACTGAGGATTTAATGCGGGGGTCTTCATACAACGATCCGGTTCGTTGCCTAGACTAGAGGCTCTTATTTTAATCGTAATCGTAAAACGCATTAAAAAGTGTATAGTCTTTTTGCTGACTGTACAGAGTTTAACGATTAGACATCACGTTTTGATGAAATGGTGGTTTCATACAAATGACATCAACGCGCTTCTAGTTGAATTCCATTGAATTTAAACATTTGTTGCGTATTCGACTGCGAAGCGATTGTTTTCTGCATGACTGTATTCCACCTTCTATGAGTATTCTGTAAAGAATCTACATTTGCAGTAAATTAGTGCCCCCGTCAGTCAAAAAAATATTGCTCGCTAAACACAATTTTTTTCGCAAATCCGGAAAGACAGATTGAAGTAAAAGTACCCTATAGTTTACCTAGAACTTATCAATTCTGAAAAATGTAGTTGACTGTAGTTACAGATACAAAAAGTGCCAAAAAGACAGACTAAGTGCCAAGAAGTACAGACTAAATAGGTTCTACATAAACAATGGTACCTTTACTTTTTGTGTTTCCGGATTTTTGATAAATTTTACATTTAGCGTGTAATATTTTTTTAACTGATGGGGGCGCTAGTGGACCGCAGGTAGCCTCTTAATATATACTATAATATCTTTAGCAAATTGATTGCCTAATGGAGTCAACACCTCGAACTCCGACCTGCGACAGACGACCTGCATACTGTTACCGTGTTCTCACATGCCAATACTCGGAAGGCCGGTCGTCTGCGAACACAATGGAGACGCGTCGTTTGGTACTGGTTGCCGATTACCCAACGAAGTGAATCCCAGTACGTCCCAATACCTACGCACCAAGTTGCTGCAATTTTGTATTCCCATTACGTCCCAATCCCAACGCTTTTTTTTATAGTTTTAGTATATTCGAAAAAATACCTTCACAATTTTTAAATTCATTATTTAGATATTATAATAAAAGGCAGATAGTATATTTTTCAAAATCACATCATTATCGGCATCTTCATTAATAGTAGGCATAAATTATCATGTTAGTAACCTAATTTTACTCTTATTTATAATAAAAAAAAACCGGCCAAGTGCGAGTCGGACTCGCACCCTAAGGGTTCCGTACCTATCTACCATATGATATACTAAAAGCTTTTGCTCTTTGATTTTAAAAACTCCGCGACCATCCAACTTGACCCTTCTTTTATAGAAAAGTTCTTAAAACGAGAGCTCACCTTAATTGGTTACTATTAGTTGTGAGAAAAATTTAAATATTTAATTAATTTAGACTTTTCCCTTTATTTGTACTGTGAGACCTAGCTTCTTGCCAAATTTCATAATTTTAGGTCAACGGGAAGTACTCTGTAGGTTTTGCTTTTTTGCATAAATGTATGGAGATGAGGACATAAAAAGCCATATCTTTTGATTGCGTTGTTGTAAAAAATTGAAATTTTCAGATCTTGTGTGGTTTATGGACCTCAATATTCGTTATCAATTTCAACCTGATAACTCTTCTCGTTCGTGAGAAAAAGGGTATTGACAGACAGACAGACAGACGGACAACAAAGTGATCCTATAAGGGTTCCGTTTTTTATTTTGAGGTACATAACCCTAAAAATTTACAGTTTAAATAATTCAAAAATCAACATTGCAAAATTATCAAATTCAGTCTTTTTGATGAAATAATATTAACCTAATTTAACACTAAGAATAAAATATCAACAATATTAAAGAATCAAAAATTAACAACACAAAATAAAATAAAATTTATTTTTGCAATTAAGACACAGCAGGTGTCACTGCTAAAATTTCTTGTTAGCGACTAATTGTAAAATGAATAAGGAGGAGAGAAATTTCAACTAGCCGCTTGAAGACGCGATAGCTCAGTAGGTAGAGCGTCGGTTCAAATCGGCTATTGAAAAAAAAACCGGCCAAGTGCGAGTCGGACTCGCGCACTGAGGGTTCCGTACCACCACATAAACATAATTGTATTAGTTGAAATTTCAGTAAGTTAATGTGCTAGATTTTTTGAGTCGGACACGCGCTTGACCAAATTTTATTATTTGTTGTTATTTTATAGCCTATGCCCTATAAACATACCAATTTTCAAGTTTGTAAGTGTTCCCGTTTTTAAATAGAACTAAAACAAAAATCGCCTCAGCAACCATCCAACTTGACCCCTCTCTTATATGAATGTTCTTAAAACGGGAGCTCACCACAATTGGTTACCATTAGTTGTGAGAAAAGTTGTAATATTTAATGATTTCAGACTTTTCCCATTATTTGTACTGTGAGACCTAGCTTCTTGCCAAATTTCATAATTTTAGGTCAACGGGAAGTACCCTGTAGGTTTTGCATTTTTGAATAAATGTATGGAGATGAGGACATAAAATGCCATATCTTTTGATTGCGTCGTTGTAAAAAATTTAAATTTTCAGATCTTGTGTGGTTCATGGATCCTAATATATGGTGTTAATTTCAACCTGATACCTTTACCCGTTCGTGAGATAAAGGGTCTTGACAGACAGACAGACAGACAGACGGACAACAAAGTGATCCTATAAGGGTTCCGTTTTTTTCTTTTGAGGAAAATGACATAAAATATTTAAAATTTGTCTTAAAAAATTGAGAACTTCAAGAACTTATCAATACAAAAAATATTTATTCAAAACACTTTTGTTGTTAATATAGGTACTATAACGAACCTATAAGGCTCGTGGGGGCAGTATAACTCAGATGACTATAATATTGGAAAATTGGCTACCTGCATTGATCCTAATGGTAGTTTTCCTCAACAATTAAACACCCGCATCAATTTCAACGAATATCAAGTTTATTGATAAGAAAACATTGAGAACACTCCTGAAAGAATAAAATACACAAAGGCTTCATCAGCCGAACAACGCACGCAAAACAATTAGTAATACTTTATCGCTATTTATAGAAACGCGAGTATAAATCACATGAGGTACCACGTTCGTAGACACAAAACGAATGAATCGTGGCGAAGAAATCACCGCGGAGAATGTATAGCAGGAGCGGTGTATCATTACAGTACTTTACTCATAAATCGTTATAAAAAACGAAGTGGGACGTATCGGAAATAAAAATAAAATCAAACATTCAATTCCTATTACGCACCAAAATGGTGCGATATCATATGGGACGTAATGGGATTCGCTCGCCCAACGAGTTACGTGTCCTGCGACTTGTGAGGTGAGGTGAAATGACGAGGAAGCGCGCGGAGAGACCACTCCGAGGTCACACGCTGCGCCGGCGCAACAACATTCACGCGGACTGAAGCCTTCCGCTAACTAAAAAGCTCAGCTCTTCTAGGCGCTTCTTCCATAACGTCGCTTATGAAACAACACCGCGTAGGTCGATTTTTGAGTTTGAATGCCATTTGATAGAATTTCAGATGCTCTATCGAATGGCATTCATACTAAAAAACTGGTCAAGCAAGTGCGAGTCGACCTCGCGTGCCGTGGGTTCCGATATACCTTTATATTAAGTATTTTTAGAAACAATAAATCCATTTTTAAGACTGCGAAACTAATTGTTTGTAAATGTTTTTTGGAGATTTCTAAAAAACGGTGCTACTTAGAGAAATCGTTTTATTTTTCTGTAATATTTACGTAAACGTCTATCGATTGTAATTTAACTAGCGACCCACCTCGGCTTCGTACGGGTGCAATGCTGATATACTACAGAATGTCTTTATACTATGAGACCTAGCTTCTTGCCAAATTTCATAATTTTAGGTCATAATCATAATCATAATCATAATGTTTATTTGCTTTCATATGGTACAAAGATGTTACTAATTCAATACATTCAGAATCACATATGAAGCCCTGTAAGGGCACTGCAAGTTAAAGTACCTTAATTATTTTAACTAAATGAGATCAAAGTACTCTTAAAAAAACTACAAAAAAGAACAAAAGGTTTATAAAAATATAGGAACATATCCGTATTCACATTTCTTATTCTATTCTTTACTTTGAAAAAATTCAGTTAAATTATAAAAACAATTTCTAACTAAGTAACTTCTAAGCTTATGAATAAACACATAATCTTTTTCTTCCTTGACTATATCATTTGGGATTTTATTATATACTTTGATGGCCATTACATAGGGACTAGCATGAAACATTTGGAGTTTTATTACTGGTAGAGCAAGTCTATTCTGGTGGCGCAGATTAAGTTGTCGCGAATGGTGGTCTTTGGATTGTGTAAAAAGATGTTTGTGATACCTAACAAATTTACTTATTTCTAAAATGTACATAGATGTTAATGTAAGAATATTCAACTTCACAAAAAATGGTCTGCAGCTATCTGTTTGTTTAATGTTTACAAGAATTCTGATACATTTTTTCTGCAGAATAAACACATCGTTAACATCAGTGCTGTTACCCCATAACATGACGCCATACTGCAACCACGCGTGAGCATAAGCGTAGTAAGCGCTGGTAGCAGTTTGTAGATCTGTTGTTCGCTTTAACTCATACAGTGCGTAAGTAAATCTCGACAATTTAGAAGCAAGCTTTTCAATATGCGCTTTCCAATTAACATTGGTATCAATTTCAATACCTAAGAGAGAACAACTGTTTACTTGCTCTATTTGTATATTGTTATGAGTAAATTCAATGTCTATTGGATTTTTTTGGTGAGGTCTAAACTGAATAATTTTAGTTTTCATTAAATTTATATCTAAATTGTGATCTTTAAGCCAGTTTTCTATAAGTTGAAAGTTGTAAGAAAGGATATTGTTTATTTCAGATGAATTACTACAAGGCAATATCATTGAGATATCGTCTGCGTACAACATACATTTAACATTGTTGCTGAAATTTAATTTCGGCAAGTCATTAATGTACAGTATAAATAATAAGCAACCTAGCACACTTCCTTGTGGGATAGAATTAGTTATCGGTAAAACATCAGATCTTACTTTGTCTACTAAACCTGTATCCGAGTTAAAATTTTCTATTTCTACACACTGCACGCGATTGTTAAGGTATGATTGGAACCATTTATGTGCTATTCCCCGTATACCTATACCGTATAACTTGTTTAACAATATATAATGTGAAACTCTGTCGTACGCCTTGCTTAAATCTAACAGGACTCCTACAGCGTATTTCTTATCGTTTATAGTACCGAGTATTCGTTGAATAATTGAGTAAACTGTAAGAGTTGTAGAACGTTGCTTTCTGAACCCGTTTTGAGAATCATCGATGATATTGTATTTTTCACAGAACGAATTTACACGACTTGCCATAGCAGCTTCAAATATCTTTGAAAAAGTAGATAGCAATGATATAGGGCGGTACTGATTCATATCTGAAGGGTCTCCTTTTTTAGGCACGGGTTTGATAACAGCAATTTTTAAAATTTCCGGAAACACTCCTTCAGAAAATGATTGGTTTATAAGCCATGTTAAAGGTTCAGCCAATTCATTGACACAGTATTTTATTATAAAAGGTGGCAACTCGTCAAAACCGAAACTTTTTTTGTTTTTTAGTTTATTTATAATATTAACTGTTTCAAGAATGTCTATTGGTTTTAAATAAATAGAGTTCTCGCGTGGGCTAGTAACATTATTGCCTTGTGTACGCTGCCTGCTGTCTAAGTTATGAGTTTCACCTATCGACGCGAAGTGTTTATTAAACATATCGGCAACCTCAATCGGATTGTCAATAGAAATATTTTTAGCTTGCAAACAAATATTATTTCCTTGCTTTTTTGTGATTTTATATGTACGTTCTTTTATTATTTGCCAAGCGGTTTTCATGAAATTTTTTGCTTTTCTTAATTTACGAATATTTTTTAGTTTTTTTGAAAGTTGAACAGTTTTTTTTAATATTTTTTCGTATTGTCTATAGTGCTGTTTTAAAGTTGGATCGTTGGATTGTGATACAAAAATTTTTAATAAACGTTTATGTTTACATGAGATTTTAATGGCTTTTGTTAGCCACGTCTTGCTAGTCTTGTGGAGTTTCAATTTTATTGTTCTCAAAGGTATAGCGATTTCCAAAGCCTTATTTATAACATCATGAAAAGACTTAAAATTTTCATTCGTGGTTTTACTATCTAACGAAATTATTAAATTCCAGTTTATAGTTTGCAATATTTGCTTAAATACATATTGATTTTTATCGTCGAATATTCGTTTTTTTATCAAAACGTGTTTTTTATTTGTTTGCATTGATGACAAAATATCTACTTCCACACCTTTGTGGTCTGAGAGACCATAATCATTCAACGAAATATTAATTATTTTTTTGTCAAAATTTGTAAATAACAGATCTAAACATGTGGCACTATTTTTCGTAATCCTAGTTGGTGCTGAAATATTTTGATGAAAATTAAAAGTTTTAAAGACAGTAAGAAGCTCTTTAGAAAGTTTAGATTTTTTTATCATGTCTACATTTAAGTCGCCCCCTATAATTATGTTTCTCTTATAATATTTGGAATTCAACAGAGTGAGAAGCTTTTCTAAAGCTCTAAAGAAAATTTTTGGTTCACGTGTACTATTTGGCCAATACAGTGTCACTAGTATAATATTTAGCTTTGGTAGCTCTACTGCACAGGTTTCAAATATAAATTCTATCGAAATATCTTTGATATCCTTAAGCTCTACATAGTGATTGTTTTCTCTTAGGAATATACAGACGCCTCCTCCTTCATAATTCTTCCTACAGAAAGAAGCAGCTAGGTCAAAGCCTTCCAGCTGCAGTAAAGCCTTTTTCTTCGAACTGATCCACGTCTCTGTGAAACAAAGTGCTTGCAGGTCTATGTGATCGTCTGCTAATTCTTCAAGCAAATGAATTTTATTTTTAATGCTACGTGTATTTTGGTATATTATTTTAAATTTAGTATCGAAATGTATAATTGCTTCGTTTAAAAACTCTATCTCCAGATTTCCTTTGATGGTTTCCTTCTATAGGATTAGGTACGTAATTGGTACTAGGATTATTGTTGGCGTGCAGAGGTGGGTTTAGGTTGTTTACTTCTGGCTTGTTCTCTTGGGTTGTATTGCGTTCCTCGTCTTGCAGCTGCTCGCCAATTGTAAAAAGATTTCCGTCAATAAAGAGTTTGTTGTTATGAATTACTGCATGCTTCCCTTTTTGTCTTGCGTCTCTTAAGTGTTCGCGAAGCTTTTTCCTGTTATTTTGTCCATTTTCATCTAAATACTCAGAAACGAAAAGTCCAGTATCTTTGAAATAGTTAGAGTTCTGCATAATGTACCTTATCATCCTTTTACTTATAAGTTCGATCATTAGAGGTCGGCGATTGCCTCTCTTTCCTATGCGAGATAAATCTTCAATGTATCCTGATAAGTCAATATTTAAAATATCATAGAATACGTTAATTACACGATCATTCAAAATATGCTCGTCTTCAAAATAAGTTTCGTTAAGGCCATAAAGGACAATTTTCTTGCAATTGCTTTCAGCAGCTGTCAACGGGAAGTACCCTGTAGGTTTTGCATTTTTGCATAAATGTATGGAGATGAGGACATAAACTGCCATATCTTTTAATTTTTAATTTAATTTATTAATTACGAAAGGTACATGCATTTCTTACAAACTAAATGATCGCCAAACTGTGACAGTTTGTTGGCGAAGAAGGCGCAATACTAACAAAATCATGCACCTGGTACTAGCTATATATACTTACTTAAATAGGTACATCAAGCAGGCAAGTACAGCCAGGAGTAGGTCAAGCCACTCACAGTGCAGTGTTTTGATTGCGTCGTTGTAAAAAATTTAAATTTTCAGATCTTTTATGGTTTATGGACCCTAATATACGGTATTAATTTTAACTTGATACCTTTACCCGTTCGTGAGATAAAGGGTCTTGACAAACACACAGACAGACAGACGGACGGACAACAAAGTTATCCTATAAGGGTTTCGTTTTTTTTCTTTTGAGGTACGGAACCCTAAAAAAGGACGGGTTGCACTTCAGGACACTGCCGGCAGAAGTGAAAACTTGCATTTTTGAATATTATGCTCAATCGCGCCATTGCTCGCGTACTCCTTTGATGTCACTGAATGAAAACCCGTATTGTAATAACAATACGGTTGACAGTTGACGCTTTTCCGATCAGGCTGACGCGACATCGACGCGACATCTGACGCGAGTTTAACATTTTTTACCCATCTAAAAAAGTGCCAAGCGCCGCTAAAGAAGTTTTCACTTTAAAAAAAATTTTGACTTATGTCCATTCTTCCGCGAATTTTATCTGTGACCCGGAGTCCATAGATTGTTCGGTCACTGTTTTATCTCTTGCATGCTTGCATGCATGCGACAAATATCGCCACTGTGGGACTATGCCCTTTATTATTTTGAAATACTCTACATTGCACTCGTGCGAAGCCGGCCGGGGCAGGTCACTACTTTAATTTAAATTGTTATTCAAATGATTGACTTTGATGACTTGTCGTTTAGTTGTCGTCCTTGTAAATGCATTCACCCCGGGTTTTACTATCGCACTTATCTCAGAAGATCAAATAACGAACTGGCAACGCAAGCGCGACAGTGAATAAAGCCACGATCACACCCAACTGAGTTCAAAGCCTAATTCGGCATACATTGCTGGGAGGCTCGGTTATGTTAATTGCAATATCTTACTTCAACGAGCAATGTATGCCGAATTAGTCTTTGAATTCAGCTAGGTGTGATCGTGGCTGCAGACTGTCACTGTCACTGTCGCTCGAATCGAGAATATTCCCCGCCGACCTTCAGCCATTATGTAACATTGTATTAGAATAGAATTGCACGTTTTTATCGCGCGTAATTACTGCTTCGAGAGATGATGCGCGTCGCGACACCATCCCTGACATAATGCGCACGCGCACCGAACAATGCGTGAAAGTCCCGCTCCGCAACTCAGTCTATATTGTATTCTAATGTATGGGATAGTGCTGTACGTGAACAAGGTACAAGGTTGGGTTTGACATTATGAGTATTTATTGAGAGACTTATCTGTGCTTAAACCCTTATTGTTCTTTGACATGCTATTATATTCCTTGTGAGCCTAATTTTTAAGGATTCTTTGTACACTTTACTACTCCCACGCCACTGGTTTTCTGAAAGTATCTAGTCTCTCTGCTGATATCCATCTCCCCAGCAAGCCCAAGCGAAATATGGGCAAACCCTATACACTACTACATCGTGAATTTGAAAATGGAAGGGCGCGTAGTCCCGCAATATTCAATACAAAAGTTAGCGTAATTATATATTCTTTGACAAAAGACTCTCAGAAGGGCCATGAGGATCTCGCGGGCGGGTGCGCACGGAATTGCGGGGTAGATTGCAAAGGGGGCGGAGAGTGTCCGTTCTGTACGATAGTACTATTACTTTATTCTGTGATATGGTTAAGAGGATATGGGAAAAGATAGATATTTGACAGTACGCGCAGTCTTTTCGCTTGAGAGAAAGGGATTAAGTGCGCAATCCGCAACGCATTCGATTGCGACAGATATACTGTGCGTGTTACCAAAACTAAATGACGTAAGCACCTGATATAAAATGTCGACTTTTTGTAAAAACTAAGTAATAAATAAAAATTTTAGGTTGACCAAACCCTAGCAACTACAAATACCTTTCTGTATACTTAATTTCACTACTTAAAACGCCTCAGATTCCACAAAAAGAGGAATAAATGAAAATTGAAGAGGCAACTTTGGATTTTTATTTTGTCGAGTCGATTTTCACTAATAATGTTTTGGTCTTGGTGATTCCCTCACTTTAATGGTCAAGAAACTAAATAAATAAAAAGATATTTGTCTTCAAAATACCCAAAAAAAGTTACATATCGCCTTAAGCATATAAAACAAGTGCTATATGGGCATTTCATCAGTAAACTGTCAGATTAAAAGCATTCAAACTGACGGAACTACGAGCTGACAACATTGGGTGGCTGTGCCTGTAGAGACGTCTCCGAAGGGGACCGAAGGGAAAATAAATAAGGATAACAGAAATTAAATAGATATTATTACCTGGTTAGACATAAATAATTTGCATATAACTTACCAAAAACAAATTTTATTGATGATTAAATAATTAAACTGGTCATCATAAATTGAAAGTGCTAGTAATCGAATAAACAATAATTTTGCTTTCCATAAATAATACGATATAATTTCTAAGTTGCACAGCTTTTTTTAACATCTCCCAAAAACCTTTAAAATCAAACTTAGTTTTGCGGTCCTAAATGTGGACGTTATTGCTTCTGAAAATACTATAGGCAAATCGGAACCCTCGGCGCGCGAGTCTGACTCGCACTTGACCGGTTGTTTTTTCTGACCACATTTTCAGACGAGCTCAATCGACCCGAAAGACCCGTTGTAATTATGAGGGCCTCGTTTAGTTTAGTGGCTTGTGTTATCCCTAAGATGACTGTGTATTAACAAAGTCTAATGTTTCATAATTAAACACGTTACGTAGATTATCGATAAAATTAATATACCTACACAAAAACAAGTCCAAGTAAGTGAAAAGTATTTAAAATTATAAACACTTGTGCTTGTGATTGTACAGGCAGATAGGTATTTCTCTGAATACAATTTATCGGGGGCAAATGACACTGGGGGCGTTTGACACGGGGGCATTTGACAATGGGGGCATGTCACTAACCCTTAATAACTATGTCGTTATCGAACAGTTATTCCAATATCACTGCGCCTGCCTGCGCCATTAATGGCCGTGCCTTGCGAGCACGTGTTCACATCAGTGTTGTTATACTATTCTGTGAAAACATTTAAATAGCTGTTACGGTCCAAAATAGAGCCTTTCAAATATCGGACACACAGACATACAGACAGACGACGTAGGCGTAGTAATAGGGTCTCGCCGGGTGGTGGTTTGCGACTCCCACAGATTACTAAAAAAAAAACCGGCCAAGTGCGAGTCGGACTCGCGCACTGAGGGTTCCGTAACACCACATAAACATAATTGTATTAGTTGAAATTTCAGTAAGTTAATGTGCTAGATTTTTTGAGTCCGACACGCGCTTGTCCAAATTTTATTATTTGTTGTTATTTTATAGCATATGCACTATAAACATACCAATTTTCAAGTTTGTAAGTGTTCCCGTTTTTAAATAGAACTAAAACAAAAATCGCCTCACCGCCCATCCAACTTGACCCCTCTCTTATATGAATGTTCTTGAAACGGGAGCTCACCACAATTGGTTACCATTAGTTGTGAGAAAAGTTGTAATATTTAATGATTTCAGACTTTTCCCATTATTTGTACTGTGAAACCTAGCTTCTTGCCAAATTTCATAATTTTAGGTCAACGGGAAGTACCCTGTAGGTTTTGCATTTTTGAATAAATGTATGGAGATGAGGACATAAAATGCCATATCTTTTGATTGCGTCGTTGTAAAAAATTTAAATTTTCAGATCTTGTGTAGTTCATAGATCCTAATATATGGTATTAATTACAACCTGATACCTTTACCCGTTCGTGAGATAAAGGGTCTTGACAGACAGACAGACAGACAGACGGACAACAAAGTGATCCTATAAGGGTTCCGTTTTTTTCTTTTGAGGTACGGAACCCTAAAAACTGGTCGAGTGCGAGTCGGACTTGCGCGCCGAGGGTTCCGATATACCTATAGCATATTTAGAAGATAAGGATTTTTTCAGGACCACCGATGCCTTTCGGGATCGGTTCGGTCGTGTTTGCCTTACCTATCTACCAGATCTATGAGCAAGTTCAACGAGATAGCTGCAGGACGTTTAGCCGTATGTAACCATTTGTAACGTTTGGGCTAGGTGTTCTCTAGGCATTTAATTAACTACCTTATTAAACCATTTCGCTGCGACACATACATGACATACGACGTAGTCCAAACCCATTTTGAGAAACAAATATAAGCTATCCAAACAAATAGGAAACAGAGGTTAGTCGATTTTGGAAAGTTTATTTGACAAAAAGTACCAGTACTTTTCTAAAAGTTATGTATAGCTTTGTTATAAGTTAACTTACTGTCACTTATTGTATTATGTGACGGTAGCATGCATAATAATATTGTGTATTAGGAATTACATAAAATGTTTAAATTATAGTTTTGTTCCGTTTACCATTGGATCTGACTAGGTTTGTCGTACAGTCTAGAGCACATCAAGCTTGACTCGTTAGACTTTTTACTGATCTTGTTTCAATAGACGAACGGGCTAGGGTTGCACTGCGAGTGTCAAGCTTGACCTGTCGTTAACTGTACTAGGTGACGTCAAACAAAAATAAAACACCTGTTAATTTACCTACGAGTATACAACTGTGTACGCATAAAAATTGTTTTTGCATACCTGTGTTTGTATAAGTTTTGCTATAATTGTCTTTTCGCTTTCCACTGAAATGCATGTTGATAGGTACGCACTGCAGCTAGCACGTAGAAACAAAACCAGTACAAGCTGAACCAGCGCTACCTATAAACGCCCGAAACCAGAGACCTGCTCAATGACAAAGTGTTTCCACGTGTCGACGACTAATCTACAAACAAGCAAGCACAACAAAAGTACAATGCGCGCAGCGAAAGATGAGACTTGACGGACCACGTGGTTAACCTGCGTAGTAGACAGTTCGCAGGCCATTTTGGCGGCAAGCGGGGAGGGACGCAAGGCTGTACCTGCGCATCTCTATAATCCGATCCACGAGTCAATGCAAAAGCTTACCAACACATTTTTCAGCCGTAAAAGCAGACAAAGTACGACGAACCAGAGTATATTTGACGGAAAAAATAACATTGTCTTACAAACTTGTTTTTTTCTGACAGCTTTAGCTGATTACTATTGATCATGGAGCACAATAGCCTTGATATAGCTGCAAAATGTGTTGGTAAGCTTTGGCATTGACTCGAACGGACTATACTTTCATCTGATAGGTCTCATCTTTCGCTGCGCGCATTATACTTACACTCTCCTTGTTTGATTAATTTATTTCAGCATATTTGAATGAAACTTGGGACACAAAAATTAGACGTGACATATCACAGTGGACGTGGTAAGATTTCCACTTGCGGGGAATTTTACCCCAATTCTTTTTTGCTACAGGTTCTCTTTTGCCCCACAGTGGGACAATAAATGATGTCATTGTCATGTTAGCCCTCCCTTCCATGACGACTGGTCCTGCGCTGCTCGTATCCAGCGGCTTGACAGCCTTGACTAGATCGTCAGTCCTGCCCCCGCTACGTCAACTGGTTCGTGGTCGCCACTCTAGAAACTTTACGCCCCATCGGCCATCGGTTCTTCTAGTGATGTGCCCTGCCCACTGCCACTTCAGTTCAGCTATTCTTAAAGCTGCTTCTTCTGTGGATCTCCTTGTTTCTGATCTTAAGGCCCATCGTCAGCGACCACGTCTCGGCCTAGACCTTTGTCTTGAGACACTGCAGTATTTTAGACAAAAATAAATACTCGTAAATGAAGTACACAACAATAAAAATATTGACTTGTTATGAAGTTTGAATACTCGAAGCCGGCGTAAAGCCACGATCACACCTTCCCTAATTCAGAATCGAATTCGGCTTACATTGCTTGTTGAAGTAAAGACATCGCAATTAACATAGCCAAGCCTCCCAGCAATGTATGCCGAATTAGTCTTTAAATTCACTTGGGTGTGGTGTGATCGTGGCTTAACTGATTTCTAATATTCTCATGACGCAATACTTCATGATTCATTATAGTATTAAATAATTATGCTGACCTGTATTGTCTAGCGTCCAACTAATCAACAACTCTCCTATGTAGCATAAAAGCCAAGGCTGCCTAGTTGCAAATTAGAACGTACTGTATTGACTAGCACGTATGGAACAATGTCATCCGATTAAAGCACAGAGTAATGAGAATCCGAATACATACTTCTCTTTTATGTAACAAACAGTTTACTATTGATACTCTTGTCAATAACGCACAGTTATTTCGTGGAAACAAGAATAAAAATAAGGTGATGAACGAACAGCCCAACTGTCCCAAAATATTAAAATCAACGTTACATAATATCAAATTAAATATATGCACTCTGATCAAATGTGCGGCAGGGGGGGAGGACACTTGACTCCATCTAACAAAACATTGCGCTTTCAATACTAATATTTCGCAAACGGATACCTTAATCGAAAAATGATCCTAGCAGACTTGCATTATTTTTAAAAGACCTATCGATCGAAACCCCACACTATGGGGTAGACAAGAAAAAAAAAATTTCATCCCTACTTTACTTGTATGGGAGGCACCCTAAAAAAAATTATTCTACCACTTTGTCGGCGTAGATGAAATGTTTATTCGTACAAAATTTCAGCTTTCTAATACTAAGGGTCTCTGAGCTAAACCGCGGACAGACAGACAGACGGACATGACGAAACTATAAGGGTTCCTTTTGACTACGGAACCCTGAAAAGTCGATGTAATAAAACCCTCTATCGACGCCGACACTTCAACATTTGCCGCCTTTTGCCGCCACATATCTCTTTTCCGATAAACATATATTATTTTTGGAAGCAAGATAACTATTTTTAGGACTGCAAAACGAAGTTTCTTTGTAAAGGTTTTTTTGCAGATTGCTGGAAAACAAAAATCTAATTTGGAGTATACAAACAAAGCGCTTTTGTATGACTCTCCAATCGACTTAACAATAATTTGAAAATTTATCCTCCCTATTTGGGCTCCACTTCATCTATATATATAAAAGAAGAAGGTGACTGACTGACTGACTGACTGACTGACATATCAACGCACAGCCCAAACCACTGGGTCTAGAGATTCCAAATTTGGCATGTAGGTTCCTTATGAGGCCTAGGGGTGCACTAAGAAAGGGTTTTACAAAATTCCACCCCTAAGGGGGTAAAATAGGGGATGAAAGTTTGTATGAAAGTCCGTCAGTTTTGAAGTTAGAATCTTCAAAATTTGTATTTAGGCTGACGACAAAAAATTAATAATTACGTGTCTCAGGGTTTTTGAAAATTCGACACCCTCAAGGGTGAAAAGGGGGATGAAGTTGAAAATTCTTTATTTTTAAAGTAAAATCCACATAATTTATTATTTAGGCATTAATGATGTAATTCTCTGCAACGTTCATCACTGATATTGAAATTCCACCCCAAATTTAACCCCTAAAAAAAGGGAAATGGGGTGAAAAAGTCTAAAGACCAATATGGGTATCGTTTGTATGGTTTATCGGGTCGCTGATTACGAAAACTACAACAATTTTGAAATCAAACGTGGTGGACGTGAAATACCATCATCCCCCTGGGGATGGAGTTGGGGTGCGATAGGTTTGAAATGTCTAAAAATCAATATGGGTGTCGTTTGTATGGTTTATCGGGTCGCTGATTACGAAAACTACAATAATTTTGAAATGCAACGTGGTGGACGTGAAATACCAACATCCCCCTGGGGATGGAGTTGGGGTGCGATAGGTTTGAAATGTCTAAAAATCAATATGGGTGTCGTTTGTATGGTTTATCGGGTCGCTGATTACGAAAACTACAACAATTTTGAAATCAAACGTGGTGGACGTGAAATACCATCATCCCCCTGGGGATGGAGTTGGGGTGCGATAGGTTTGAAATGTCTAAAAATCAATATGGGTGTCGTTTGTATGGTTTATCGGGTCGCTGATTACGAAAACTACAATAATTTTGAAATGCAACGTGGTGGACGTGAAATACCATCATCCCCCTGGGATTGGAGTTGGGGTGTGATAGGTTTGAAATGTCTAAAAATCAATATGGGTGTCGTTTGTATGGTTTATCGGGTCGCTGATTACGAAAACTACAACAATTTTGAAATCCAACGTGGTGGACGTGAAATACCATCATCCCCCTGGGGATGGAGTTGGGGTGAAATAGGTTTGAAATGTTTAAAAATCAATATGGGTGTCGTTTGTATGGTTTATCGGGTCGCTGATTACGAAAGCTACAACAACTTTGAAATCCAAGGTGGTGGACGTGAAATACCATCGTCCCCTGGGGATGGGGTTGGGGTGCGATAGGTTTGAAATGTCTAAAAATAAATATGGGTGTCATTTCTATGTTAGGGATAGCGGTTAAATTGGCGTAAGGGGTAGGGATAGGGACAGGTAGAGGTAAAAGGTAGAGAGGTAGAGTGGTAGAGAGGTGGAGAGGTGGAGAGGTGGAGAGGTGGAGAGGTGGAGAGGTGGAGAGGTGGAGAGGTGGAGAGTTGGAGAGGTGGAGAGGTGGAGAGGTGGAGAGGTGGAGAGGTGGAGAGGTGGAGAGGTGGAGAGGTGGAGAGGTGGAGAGGTGGAGAGGTGGAGAGGTGGAGAGGTGGAGAGGTGGAGAGGTGGAGAGGTGGAGAGGTGGAGAGGTGGAGAGGTGGAGAGGTGGAGAGGTGGAGAGGTGGAGAGGTGGAGAGGTGGAGAGGTGGAGAGGTGGAGAGGTGGAGAGGTGGAGAGGTGGAGAGGTGGAGAGGTGGAGAGGTGGAGAGGTGGAGAGGTGGAGAGGTGGAGAGGTGGAGAGGTGGAGAGGTGGAGAGGTGGAGAGGTGGAGAGGTGGAGAGGTGGAGAGGTGGAGAGGTGGAGAGGTGGAGAGGTGGAGAGGTGGAGAGGTGGAGAGGTGGAGAGGTGGAGAGGTGGAGAGGTGGAGAGGTGGAGAGGTAGAGAGGTAGAGATGTAGTGAGGTGGAGAGGTAGAGAGGTAGAGAGGTGGAGAGGTAGAGAGGTGGAGAGGTGGAGGGGTAGAGAGGTGGAGAGGTAGAGAGGTGGAGAGGTGGAGAGGTAGAGAGGTGGAGAGGTGGAGAGGTGGAGAGGTAGAGAGGTAGAGAGGTAGAGAGGTAGAGAGGTAGAGAGGTAGAGAGGTGGAGAGGTAGAGAGGTAGAGAGGTAGAGTGGCAGAGAGGTAGAGATGTAGAGAGGTAGAGAGGTATAGAGGTAGAGACGTAGAGAGGTAGAGAGGTCGACGGGAAGAGAGGTAGAGAGGTAGAGGGGTACAGGTACAGGTAGAGGTAGAGGGAGAGGGAGAAGGAGGGGAAGGGGGCGAGGGAGGGAGTTAGGGAGGGGGAGGGGGTGATGAAAAGGGAGAGGGAGGGGGAGAGGGAGAAGGGGGAGGTGGAGAGACAGGGGGAGGGGGAGGGGGAGAGACAGAGGGAGGGGGAGAGGAAGGGGGAGAGGGAGAGAGAGGGAGAGGGTTTTAGTTTTTCTCAATTACTTCTGCGAATTGGCTCTCTTTGAAATATTACATAAAGGTGTCTCTCATCTCTCTCTTTACATTTGTTAGGTACTGCTGCTAAGTTCCTCTGTTCTGAGTAATTTATGAGTAACGTCTGTATATTAAATAAAATTCAGCTGGATCTTGAATTATACTCATAGATTTGCGCAGGCTTAGTCCTGTTTTTCCTTAGTAAAAATTACCCCGAAATGACGGGAAAATATCTCATTGCTTCGGAAAACCGGTAACAACATAAATAAGAAATCCACGCGAGCGAAGCCGCGGGCAACAGCTAGTATAATAATAAAATATTTTTTTAATAGTTTCGTTTGCGATATTGTTGGGCAAGCATATTCTAAAACTATTCCAAATTTCAAGTCAGTAGCGTGAGTAGTTGCTGAGATAAACAGGTGTAACAGACAGACAGACGAAGTCGCACCATAAGGGTTACTTTTTTACCATATTGGTACGGAACCCTATTGACTGTAATGTCAGTAGGTAGAGTCAAGTAGAGGAGAGGTAGGGAGATTGCGTTCAACTTTCGTATTCATAATAACATCCCATGAAACGTCCACTGTTGGACAGGGAGCTCCTTCCAGAACTCCAGCAAAAATGCGTGGTACTTTGGAGGGGATTTACCATAGTCACCACGCTTGTAAGAGTTGCGGCTGACGACTGCTGTTGTTTGTGACCGCAGAATGATGTTAAGCCCTTAGCAGTTTTTTATTATCTAATATGTGCCCTTAGTCGCCTCTTACGGCACCCACGGGTAGATATGGGTAATGAAATGTAATGGGATAAACAACCCAACTGTCCCAAATATTATCTTCTCAGTGCCCTTAGTCGCCTCTTACGACACCCACGGGTAGATATGGGTAATGAAATGTAATGGTATAAACACCCCAACTGTCCCAAATATTATCTAATCTGTGCCCTTAGTCGACTCTTACGACACCCATGGGTAAAGATAAACAACCCGACTGTCCCAAATATGAAAAATCATTTTAAAGTTGTCGCTTGTGCATTTATGTGCAAGAATAAATAAAAATGATTGTAATGTGATTAGGTAGAGTCAAGTGAAGGTAGGCTGTTTACTTCTCGCATTAATAACCAACAACTCGTTAATGCAAGCGATAATAGCATGTCGTTACTTGCTGGTAGATTATTACCTTTTTACTGTTTTTCTAATGACCTAATACTTGCAGGTTCTAGTAATCAACATCGTTCACATTCTATTGAAATTACTTGCTCCAGGTCCAAGCGAATGAAAAATGAATAAATATATATATTTTTTCGTTACATAACCACTAACTTTTACTTAACTTATCATCATTATCATCATATTAGCCGAAAGACGTCTACTGCGAACATAGGCCTCCCCTAAAGATATTCATGATGACCGGTCCTGCGCTGCTCGCATCCAGCGGCTTCCCGCGACCTTGACCAGATCGTCGGTCCACCTTGTGGGGGCCTGCCAACGCTTCGTCTTCTGGTACGTGGTCGCCACTCTAGAACCCTTACGCCCCATCGGCCATCGGTTCTTCTTGCGATGTGCCCTGCCCACTGCCACTTTAGTTTAGCGATTGTCAGGGCTATGTTACTTTAGTTCTTTAGTTCTTCTTTACTTAACTACTGTAAGTAAACACTGGCAAGATGAATCAAATGTGTCCTAACTTGACGGGTCTTGCGTCGTTTTATTACAGAGTTTCCATCCTTCCAGGGTGCCCCCTTGTGGCTCCATCTCGAGACCCTGAATATCATTTAGGACATTGTGTTTGTCAAGAAGAATCAGACCAAACTTGATAAGGTCGTTTATTATACAGTTCCCATGGTCACCTTCCAGCTCCATCATCAGATCAGCTGTCCGTCATAATACTTTTGCATTGTCATCCGATTCACCTGCGCGTGGAAAACTTAAGGGTGTTTATGCACTACGTCCGATCCGAACCCGTGGAAAAAGAATCAATAGTGAAAGAAGCCGATTTCACTATTGATTCTTATTTTCACGGATTCGGATCGGATTCAGATCGGACGTAGTGCGTAAATACCTTAATGGAAAGCTGGGAGGTGCGTCCTGCCTGTGGGTCAAGGATTTGGAAGGTTCCATCATTCACAGCTAACACACAGGGACAGGTCTAACTAAAGCATCATCATAACATCCCACGAAATGTCCACTGCAGGACAGGGAACTCCCTCCAGCACTCCAGCAAAAACACGTGGCACTTAAGAGGGGATTTACCATAGTCACCACTCTTAAGCGTTGCGGCTGGTGACTGCTGTTGTTGGTGACCGCAGTTAAGATGGCACGTCACATCCTCCGGCTAATACTCGTACTCATCATTGGCCCTTCGTCTCGCCTCTTACGACACCCACGGGTAGAGATGGGTTGGTACTATTCTTTGCCGGCACCACACGGACGATCCAAAATTCTAAATAAAGGCTTTTAATTAGATATACTTACTTGTTAGATTTATACACAAAACTAAAAAATATAAAATTTGTAACGATAGTAAGAAGTTGACACGTAAACATTTTACTAATTGAGAGTATGAGCATATTTAAACGCGAACTTTATAAAATCTTGGCATGTAAATGTTATTATAATGTTAATTCATATTTAAATGACAAATTTTAACTTAATTAATAATTTTTAGATTTTGACACTTCATTGTATTATGTAACATTATTATTTGATCATGACAAGTTGACATCCTATATTTTGATAATTTTGACTTCTAGATTTATTTTGTATTGTTAATATTTGTATGCCGAATGGCTGAACATGTTGAGCTGTATTACCTTACTATTAAGATCCTATTATACACATGTTTCACAAATAAATGAATTGAATTGAATTGAACTAGTTGGGGTAGATGGTTAACAGGACCCTGGAAAGATCGCCAACTTAGACAAATTATGTTACCGTGCAGAGTGAACCCGACGAAGCAAGCGACGAGCGATTGCCATCACTCGCTGCTAGCAGCTAGAAGCCAGGAAAGTAGTTAAGTATTTAAAACGCCGCTTCAGCCACCTTATCAAACGAAGAAACTGTTTCTACGTCATGCGTAACATCTCGCCAACTAAGCACCTTTGCAACCGCGTCATAATCCACTAACCACACGCGCGGTGCTTGACCGACATCACTGCCCAACTATGACCGGACGTACTATCACGCCCACAAAATACCACTCACTCATCTCCTCTCTCCTCTCTAGTCGGATTATTTGCAGACAATGCACATGAGCATTCGATATGAATGAATTAACTTTTCTTCCTTGATATTTATGCCAATTCAGTGTTGCTGTTGCTAAAATACAAAAGCTCCGCTCTCGGAGCAGGTTACTTATTTACCTGATCAGGATCTTAGAGTAACATAAAAGCTAGATGCTACATATCTTTCAAATACTGGCATAATGTAACGTGATGTAATCAGTTAATGCTGCGGTAGTAGGTGACTAAGTATAATAGGACGAAATTGATTGCGAGTGGAATGCATTCAACCTTACATCGATATAAAGTGAAGTTGCGTCGCGGCCCCATGTGCAACGCTGTAAAGGTGATGGCGAAACTGATAAAAGATGGAAGAGTACTACATACAAGTGAGTGATGACATGTAATCAGAGACTTTTGTCCGCAAATTAGATTGATAACCGCCTCGTCCACGGCTCGTTTACAACGACAATTCAATTTTCGACATTAACCTCTATTTGCTAAATTGTAGTTGGATGCGAATGGTGGCAATTGAATGATGATTCAAACATTATGCTGGAGTACTTATACCTTCCTATTATTATTACCTTTTTCATTAGAGCGCATCGGAGCGTTAAAAAGCTACCTAGAATTATTACTACGCTTAAATATTGTTGTACGTAAAGACACAGAAGTGGTTGTCATTGATATTATGCGTTTAGATATTAGGTCATTATGCGTCGAGACGAAGTAATCAATTATGAATGGCGAAAACCATCTCTAGTAGTTACCATATAATATGAGACCTTTCATAAACGAGTCAACAAAAAGTCTTATAAGGCCGAAAATGCACTAGCATCAGTTTTTTGCAAGGGACGCCAGTGACCAATGACACTAACTATCAGCAACATAAATACGCTCTCTAAATAACACTCAATGCATTGTGTGAAAAAATGCAATGTTGAATTTCTCTAAACTAAAATAACCTCTACTTGACGTCTTAAATCTTACGAACAAACAAATACTTAACAAACGAAACGTTGATATGTTAAAGCGTAAATAAATCTAGGTAAATCATACATACGACAAAGATCTGCATGATAAAATGTGGACGTTTTGACTACTCTATGCTGACGCTGATAAAACAAGCACGCCTTATGAGACAAACACACAGCAAGCAACAACACGGTCCACGCGACCGCAAATTACGTACGTACCCGCAACATTCAAGACGTAATGCATTGACACGTTTGTTTAACAAATATTGGACATCAAAGAGTCGCTGGTTTGAGTTGACTCGCAGTAATAACACTAATGACCTGCCTTCGTGTCAACGTTTGTGACCAAATGGTGATAGCCATTTTCTTCACGATCACGAAGACACGAAAGTTGAGTAATGTTACCTGTTGTCACCGCCTGGATGTGTGAGTGGTTAGTGGCATAACAACAGCGTTTTCCTGCTTCAGAAGGTACGTTATCCGTTGGTACCGGCTTTAATTTTAGATGGTAGTGGTCGATAGGCCATATCAAGGGTCATTATGTAGCTCAAAAACAATAATAGCAGGAAGTGTTAAGTAAGATTAGACAATCATCTGGATTCGTAAAAATTTCTTGAATTTGTATGGTGTCGGTGGTCGGCGACCATTGAAGAATAGACACAGAAGTATTTTATCTACGTGTTGTATAATGACGTAAAGAGAAACTGGACACGTCCGTCACGCGTCCTGCGATGGGTTAATATTGGATGTTATCTTATTTTTATTAGCAATATTGCAATATATAGCGGTGGTCTGCTAACGTTAGAACTTGCACTAATCGTGGGCGTTTCTCCACACGCGGAAGTCGTACAAACGTTGGAGTTTACTCCCCTTTGAACCCTATGTTAGCAAACTATAATGAGTTTCAGAATCTCAATAATAGCATCGATATTTTTGGCGACACTTTCATCAACTTTAAAAACAGTATTCTGTTCACTGTTCAGAATCACAGCATGTAAACGTCATTTTTATATTTAAATTTATTTAATTTTATTTAAGTTCTTAGTTTTTCGTGCTCTTTATCATTTTGTTTTTGTGTAATTGTTAGCGTCATATTCCCATAGAATGTTGTGTATGCCTATAAGTGACGCATTCATAGAGATTTAGATTTATGTGTATATTATTATATTAACCAAATTATGTATGACTGTGTTGTTGGCGTACCTATATTGCATAAATAAATAAATAAATAAATATTCGATGACTTCAATGTCTTCGACGAATTGAGAAACATCACACCTAAATAGCATTACACGGAGGAGGTAAAACTTTGGTGTCTCTGAGGTATGCATCTATAGGAAGAAAATAGAAAGATGTTCGAATAAGTAATATTTCTGATAGCTGCATAGGCGCCTAAATTTCGAACCTTGTAACGGTTACGACACGATTTGAACGACGGTACCGATACGATACGATTACGACGATACGTTTTCGACGATCACGATTATTAACCATTTTAATACCTACAGTCCATCACACAGCAGTAGAAAGAAACACCAGACTTTCATTACGGGCAGCGCTCACATCAATAGTGCAAGTGTCTACATTGATGCGTGGTTGAATGTGCCTAATCTGATAAAGTTTGTGGTTTCTGTGTACGATGACCCCTGACAAATCTTCCTTTTTTGTCTACATAATGATTAAACGTCTTCGTATACAACATTTCCGGAAGCCAAGCTAACTACGCAACTAATGAGCTTATTTACAAAAATATTGGTAGGCACTACTACCACAGAATATATAAACGTAATCATGTTTACTACAAGTAGGTACTACTACGTAAAATAAGGTGTGAGGGACAGCTTTGCGAAAACTGAAAGGGCATGATCATCATCATCATAATTTCAGCCGAAAGTCATCCACTGCTGGACAAAGACCTCCCCTAAAGATCTCGCATCCAGATCGTGGACAGTACCTACATCATTGTGATGTGGAGCTGGGATATTGTACCTATTAGAAAAGTAAGTGACAATTAGTAGTAGGTAAGTAAGCAGTAGTATTTCGTAATAAGTAATAGTTTGTTTAATCTTTTTCAAATCTAATAACGAAACCATCAATGCAGTGTGTGCAATTACAGCTAATGGGCATAATCTGAAGTGTTAACATTTATGTTGTAATCCATTCATTGAAGTCAACCAATATTGCTAGCATTATTTAGGTTCTGATTGCTTTTACGATGAAGGTTGATGTGCATTCGCTTTAACTAGGTAATTGGACAACGTCGTCGAATCGGACGGACGAGGTAATCTGTCCTACAATGGCCGCAGTGACGGTCTATCGCCCAGATGATGAATGTTCACTCAAGTGCCAAGGCAACTTATGACGGATCTCGTCAACAACAACAACCAAATACAAAACCATGCACTCTGACCAAGGAGGTTTAAGTAGCAGCTCTTTCTGCTAAGGAGGGAGCCATAACCGTATCACTTTCTTGCGAGGGACCTCCATACTAAAATGTATGGATTTTTTCCAAATCCTAAAAACGTAAATTTTTTATCTTTCTCTCTGAGAAATATGTGACATGGGACTAATAAATGCTACTACCAGTTTTTTTTTTTATTGAAAATGGGCTTACTCTTGAGCTCGATCTAGTCTTGAAGACAGAGATGAGGTCTACTATGGAGCGAGCTTGCCCAGAAGAAGCCTACTCACTGAACTCGGGAACACAGACGCAGGCAGAGAATTCCACCCTTTAGCCGTGCGCATTATAAAAGATGTTTCGAAGCGCTTTGTGCGAATGTGCGGAATATCAACCAAGTATGGGTGATATCCTGCGGTGCGTCTGGACTCCCGATGGTAGAAGGAAGATGGTGGAATAAGCTCGTGGAGCTCTAGAGCATACTCTCCGAAGTACAATCTGTAGAAGACCGACATATATGCAACTTTGCGACGGTGGGTCAGACTGTGAAACTTGGTTTTCAACAGCATCTCATCACCAACGAGCTTCTTGGCTCTGCAATCTATCGAGTCAATTGCGGCGAGTTGATATTTGGCTGAGCCATCCCAAAGGTGACAGTAATTCTCCATGCAGGATCGGACTTGGGCTTTATATAAAACTAGAAGCTGTCCAGGAGTGAAGTAACGCCTAACCTTATTGAGGATGCCCAGCTTTTTTGCGGCAGTTTGGGCTTTAGACTAAATGTTAGCGCCGAAGTTCAGGTTTGCACTCAGCTTCATGCCAAGTAGCTCGAGGCTGTCGGTAACTGGTACAGTTGTACCTCGAAAAGTAGGAGCCAGATTGAACGGACTCCTTTTGGCGGTGAACAGACACGCCTGCGTTTTGGTGGCGTTGAAACTCACCAGATTTTTGTCACCCCACTCGGAGACACGACTTAAGGTTGAGTTTATTCGCTCTACCATGGCTTCTCTCTCGAAGAAGAAGTTTTTCTGGTGAAAACATTTACCATTCAGGAAAAAAACAGTGTTAAAAATCACGCATAAAATGGCTATTGCGGATTATTTACGCTTCCGTTCTTAGTATTAATGATCAATTCACAAGTAAAAAAAGATATATTTTCACTTTCGCAAACAAAGTTTATACTAAAACTTTAGATTTGTAAAGATTTCTTGATTTTTGTAAAATTTAACTGAGTTTTTTGACCGACTAGTATAGGCGACTGGGTTACGCGATACACCTCACTAGCTCATACAGAATATGTATATGACGGACTCTATAGTTTTTTAAATATTGAAGAATGGTTTTTTCCACAGAAAAATAAGGGTACTTAGAAGGAGGATTAAAGAAATAATTCGTCACAAGGTAGCGAAGGCGTCGTTCTATGGATTTAACGGGTTATTTTGAATATTTCCTTGTGATCACTGATAGTTTGACATAAAATATTGGGACATGTTGGCAGATGTCATCCCATAGTAAAATAAATTAGCAAGATATCTATTCCGAGCGAAGCAAGGAGGTCCGAAATCTTTGGTTTTTTCATGCACTCTGACTTTATTTATTTAATGGCATCATATCTCATTACAAATCTTATTTCGCCAGTGTCAAAGTTTTTTTTTTTATGTTAAAATTAAGCAAACGAGTAGGTGGGCCACCTGATGGTAAGTGGTAACCACCGCCCATTAGCACGCACTGTCTAATTCAAGGAGGTTTAAGTAGCAGAACTTTCTGCTATGGAGGGAGCCATAAGCTTAGCGTATCACTTTCTTGCGAGGGAGCTCCATACTAAAATGTATGGATTTTTTTCAAACCCTAAAAACTTAAAAATTTTATCTTTCTCTTTAAGAAATATGTGACATGGGACTAATAAATGTTACTACCACAGTTTTTATAGTGAAAACACGTACCATTCAGGAATAAAACGGTCTTAAATATCACGCAAAAATGGCTATTACGGATTATTTACGCTTCCGTTCTTAGTATTAATAATCAATTCACAAGTAAAAAAATATATATATTCACTTTCGCAAACAAACTTTATACTAAAACATTAGATTATTAAAGATTTCTTGATTTTTGTAAAATTTAATTGAGTTTTTTGACCGACTAGTATAGGCGACTGGGTTACGCTGTACACTTCAATAGCTCATACAGAATATTTATATGACGCACTTTATAGTTTTTTACTCTTGAGGTCTAATTAGTGGCATATTTTGAGACTAATAAGACAGCAAAGCGCGTTGCTCACTTTGAGAACTAAGATGGTATGTCTCATGTGCCGGTAAGTCTCATGTGCCGGTAAGTCTCATGAGCCGGTAGTTTCACTGGCTCCCTTACTCTTCGAACCGAAACACAACAGTGACAACACTGCTGCTTCTCGGCAGAAATAGGCAAGGGAGTGGTACTTCGCCAGACGGACTTTGCACTATAGCCCTACCATCATCTTAAATAAATTGTTACAAAATTATGGCGAGATCGCCAATGTCAAGTGAAAGATTTATAGGAATCCACATTAGGAAGGGGGCCTGATAACTATGATGACTCCGATAACTTGATAGGGGAAATTATTGAAGTCACGATGACGGCCTCCTTTCACCATCCAAAAATCTCAGTAAATGTAAGTATTTCAATCTTTTATTAGGGTTCCGTACCTCAAAAGAAAAAAAAACGGAACCCTTATAGGATCACTTTGTTGTCCGTCTGTCTGTCTGTCTGTCAAGACCCTTTATCTCACGAACCGGTAAAGGTATCAGGTTGAAATTAATACCATATATTAGGATCCATGAACCACACAAGATCTGAAAATTTAAAATTTTTACAACGACGCAATCAAAAGATATGGCATTTTATGTCCTCATCTCCATACATTTATGCAAAAAACCAAAACCTACAGGGTACTTCCCGTTGACCTAAAATTATGAAATTTGGCAAGAAGGTCTCACAGTACAAATAATGGGAAAAGTCTGAAATCATTAAATATTACAACTTTTCTCACAACTAATGGTAACCAATTGTGGTGAGCTCCCGTTTCAAGAACATTCATATAAGAGAGGGGTCAAGTTGAATGGTCACTGAGGCGATTTTTGTTTTAGTTCTATTTTATAAACGGGAAACTTACAAATTTGAAAATTGATATGTTTATAGTGCATAAGCTATAAAATATCAACAAATAATAAAATTTTGTCAAGCGCGTGTCGGACTCAAAAAATCTAGCACATTAACTTACTGAAATTTCAACTAATACAATTATGATTATGTGGTGGTACGGAACCCTCTGTCCGCGAGTCCGACTCGCACATGGCCGGTTTTTTTAAACATATAATGAGCCAATACAGTTCTGTTCATAACAAGACTTTTACTTGTCAGTTGGTGGTTAGCAGTATCGTAATCTATATATATAAAAGAAGAAGGTGACTGACTGACTGACTGACTGACATATCAACGCACAGCCCAAACCACTGGGTCTAGAGATTCCAAATTTGGCATGTAGGTTCCTTATGAAGCCTAGGGGTGCACTAAGAAAGGGTTTTCCAAAATTCCACCCCTAAGGGGGTAAAATAGGTGATGAAAGTTTGTATGAAAGTCCGTCAGTTTTGAAGATAGGATCTTCAAAATTTGTATTTAGGCTGACGACTAAAAATTATTAATTACGTGTCTCAGGGTTTTTGAAAATTCGACACCCTTAAGGGTGAAAAGGGGGATGAAGTTGAAAATTCTTTATTCTTAAAGTAAAATCCACATAATTTATTATTTAGGCATTAATGATGTAATTCTATGCAACGTTCATCACTGTTATTGAAATTCCACCCCAAATTCAACCCCTAAAAAAGGGAAATGGGGTGAAAAAGTCTAAAAACCAATATGGGTATCGTTTGTATGGTTTATCGGGTCGCTGATTACGAAAACTACAACAATTTTGAAATCAAACGTGGTGGACGTGAAATACCATCATCCCCCTGGGGATGGAGTTGGGGTGCGATAGGTTTGAAATGTCTAAAAATCAATATTGGTGTCGTTTGTATGGTTTATCGGGTCGCTGATTACGAAAACTACAACAATTTTGAAATGCAACGTGGTGGACGTGAAATACCATCATCCCCCTGGGGATGGAGTTGATGTGCGATAGGTTTGAAATGTCTAAAAATCAATATGGGTGTCGTTTGTATGGTTTATCGGGTCGCTGATTACGAAAGCTACAACAACTTTGAAATCCAACGTGGTGGACGTGAAATACCATCGTCCCCTGGGGATGGGGTTGGGGTGCGATAGGTTTGAAATGTCTAAAAATAAATATGGGTGTCATTTCTATGTTAGGGATAGCGGTTAAATTGGCGTAAGGGGTAGGGATAGGGACAGGTAGAGGTAGAGGTAGAGAGGTAGAGAGGTAGAGAGGTAGAGAGGTAGAGAGGTAGAGAGGTAGAGAGGTAGAGAGGTAGAGATGTAGAGACGTCTAGAGGAAGAGAGGTAGAGGGGTACAGGTAGAGGGAGAGGGAGAAGGGGGAGAGGGAGGGAGTGAGGGAGGGGGAGGGGGTGATGAAAAGGGAGAGGGAGGGAAAGAGGAAGGGGCAGAGGGAGGAGGGGGAGGGGGAGAGACAGGGGGAGGGGGAGAGACAGAGGGAGGGGGAGAGGAAGGGGGGAGAGGGAGAGAGAGGGAGAGGGTTTTAGTTTTTCTCAATTACTTCTGCGAATTGGCTCTGTTTTGAAATATTACATAAAGGTGTCTCCCATCTCTCTCTCTTTATATTTGTTAGGATACTGCTGCTAAGTTCCTCTGTTCTGAGTAATTTATGAGTAACGTCTGTATATTATATAAAATTCAGCTGGATCTTGAATTATACTCATTGATTTGCGCAGGGTTAGTCCTGTTTTTCCTTAGTTTAAAATTACCCCGAAATGACGGGAAAATATCTCATTGCTTCGGAAAACCGGTAACAACAGAAATACGAAATCCACGCGAGCGAAGCCGCGGGCAACAGCTAGTAAGTAATAAGCATATTATAGTAAATATTTTTTTATTGTCAGCTGAAGAACTAAAGAATATTTTTTCTTTGTTATACTACGAAACGAAACAAATTGCAGCTGCATAAATATTTTCCGTAGAACAAAAGGTGTCTGATGTTTTTTTTGCAACAATAGAGACGTAAAAGGCAGATGCGTTTAGTAGTACAGTCAACGACAGGTTCACAAGACAAGCTTGACACTTGCTGTGCGACTCTAGCCCGTACATCTTTTGTAATAAAACCGGTACAAAGTCCAAGGTGTCAAGCTTGATAAGCTCTTGACTGTAACTATTAGAGGTTGGTTGTACGTATAGTACTTATCTAGTCCCTGGAGGTTGGTGGTTTAAAATAACAGGGAGGCTCTGCCGGCTTAGCATGCTGCAGTTGTCAGTTTATCTAAGCCCATTGGTCACGTTTTTTTGACATCCGAGCAGAGTGATACATTTTGAAAGACAAGGACGTCTAAAATATCAAAAACTTAATTTGTGAATTTGCTCAACATTTTCCTCCACTGACATTTCTTCGCGCTTGGAGGTTTTAGATTAGATGACATAATTCCCCAAATAAAGTGACATATCTCGGACATATATTTTCTCTCGGGCAGCGTGCTAAGCCCTCAGAGCAAAGTGCACTTTATTGAAAATCCAAAAGGGTATTTTTTTAGACATTTGACAAATTTAGAGGGTAAATTCTGATATTGATAAAGATCTATTTGGTATTAGGTCTAAGGATATTTAAAGTTATAATTGTTTTTTATCAGGTTAAACATACTTGAAATCGATACAAAAAAGTACTTGTATAAAAATAATAATAATAATAAAATAAGCATAATTTATGCTAAAAACATAAAAACGAATCATTTATGCTTATTTTACGTTTTTTATGGAAGTACATTTGTGTATCAGTTTCAAAAATATTTAACTCAATAGGTACCTATAAAAAAAAATTCGACAACTCCAAATTTCATTAACCCTATACAAAATTGATCTACATCTATAACAGAACTTACCCTTATAATTTGTCGAATGTCTTCAAAGTCCGCCTGTAGAATGCACAAGTAAAGCCCTTTTTGAGCTAGTAACGATAATAAAAAAACCGGCCAAGTGCGAGTCTGACTCGCGCACTGAGGGTTCCGTACCTATTTACCAAATATGATGTACTAAAATTTTTTGCTCTTTGACTTTAAAAACTCCGCGACCATCCAACTTGACAGACAAACAAACAGACAGACATCCAACGATGTCTGTCTGTCAGTTTGTGTGTCTGTCTGTCAGTTTGTCTGTCTGTCTGTCAGTTTGTCTGTCTGTCTGTCAGCGGGCTATATCTTATGAACCGTAATAGCTAGACAGTTGACATTTTCACAGACTATGTAATTCTGTTGTCGCTATAACAATGAATGCTAAAAATAAAAAAAAGTTATAAATTAATTATATGTATTCTTTATTGTACACAACAAAACAATTATAAAATGTTACAGATGAAGTTTACAATGGCGAGCTTATCTCTTTGAAGAGATCTCTTCCAGCAATCTTAAGTAAGAAAAATATAAGTATATAGACGGCGACAAGAATGTGTACACCTGTGTGTGTATGTGTGTTAATTACCTGTTTTAAAGCGATTTTTGCTCGATTTGTCTTTTGTTATTACGGTGCATTCCTTGTGGTTACACCAAGTTGTTACACCAGTGTAACCACGAGGAAAAAGCAATTCCTGGTGGAGACACCGCAGTAGAGATAGACTATCGATTGACGATACTACATTTACCTAAAACCAGACCGCGGTCTCACTCCGCGTGTTTTTAGCTGTGCGCATAGTAAAATATACTTATTTCAAAGCGCTTTGTGCATTCTTTACTGCACAATTAACATATGGAGAATTACATACAAGAGGACATTTACAGAGGCGGGCATATCTCTACAAGAGATTTCCTCCAGCCAACCTAACTTTTTAGCTCTATCTTAACCTCTCAAGCTCCATCTCAAAATTCGCAGGCATTGAAAAGGAAACGTAAATATTTACGCGATAAGGCATAATTTCGTATAAATTTCATTAAATTTTTCATGAATTTTCAATTTTCCGGGAACTCTATGGGAAATAGACATACCTACAGTAAGGGTCTAAATTGGTAATTTTATAGTGCAAAGCTAAAAAATAACAAACGTTAATAAAAACTAGTCAAGTGTGTGTCGGTATTTTTAATAATAAATAAAATAATAAAAATAAAAAAATAAAAAAAGCCTTTTATTCCTTAATTATCATGCAAAACAATTCATAATTAATTTTTTAAGTAATATTTAATTTAAATTGATTTTTGATATTATATACAATTTCACTATTTATTATTTAATATCATATAAATGAATTCTTTAATTAAGGACCCCTCGTTGGGTGAAGGCCTCCTCCAACCTGTTCCAATGTTCCCTGTTTTGTGCTGTAGTACTCCAATTTTTTCCTGCGTTTTTTTCGATTTCATCCATTTTAATACACTTTACTTAATTGTACGGAACCCAAGGCGCGTGAGTCCGACTCGCACTTGACCGGTTCTTTTTAAGTGGTGGAGTTGAATTGGGAGAGACCCTATTACTACGCCAAAGTGTCATCTATCTCAAAAATCAAAATCAAAATATTCTTCTTTCATTATAGGATATTAAAAATCTCTCAATGACGTCAGTTACATTTAAGTCGCTTCACATAGGTACAGCTTATCTGTATGTCTGTTTGTCAGTCCAATACTTGATAGGCTCTCTTCTGAACCGTAATAGCTAGCTATTTGTTTTCACAGACTAGTATAACAAGACTGATGTGAACACGTGCTCATAAGTCACGGCCATTCATGGCGCAGGCGCAGCGATATTGTAATAACTACGTACGTATATTAAGTGTCCGATAACGACATAGTTATTAAGGCACATGTTAATTTTATCGATAATCTACGTAACGTGTTGAATAATGAAACATTGCGTTTTGTTAACACATTTTGTTTTGTTTTTGTTTGTTTTGTGTTGTTAGGTTAACACTAGATTTTAAACTAATTCAAATTCAAATTCAAATTATTTATTGCTTCCATATGGTACAAAAGATGGAAAATACATAAAACAGAACACAATATGGACCCTGGGAGGGCGCTGCAATTAAATGGTAGTAATTACAATAATAAAATATCTCGGAAAAAGGTGTCAATATTTAACATAATTCAATTATTTGTAATAAATATTGAGACGACAAAACAGTAACAAAACATGCAATTAAATCATATTTGATGAAAATTTAGAATAAAAAAGAAAAAATATTGTAATGTCAAAATCTTAAACCTAATCAACCTAATAAATTAAAATTAATTATAGATAGTATTGGCGGGAAATCGTATTTATTCATCATTCAAAAAATCCTGTAACTTATAATAACATTTTTCTTGTAACTAAATGAGGGTTTGTTCATATTTATAACTAGCGGCCCGCCCCGGCTTTGCACGGGAAGCTAGAGTTCATAAAAAGATCCTATAGATAAAAGCACTTTCAGTATTCCTCGATTTTGAAACGTATATATTAATTGTTTTAGATCTATCGTTAAAGTAAATTATAAAAACTGGTCAAGTGCGAGTCGGATTCGCGCGCATTTAATAAATACACTTCTCAGCTGGCGGCTCACACCTTGGCCCGTTTTTTGGTCTATAGGAATTTCATATTAACTTTCTTCCCTAATTTTCATTTTTCAAAAACGCTGAAACACATGTTTATTTCTTTCTTTTTATTGGGCTCAATCCTAATTTTAAGTAGGATTTTCATACGAACTTTCATCCCTTATTTCACCTCCTTGGGGAATGATATCTCAAAATTGCTGAAACACGTGTTTGTTTACTTCTTACTATTAGCTAAAATCCACATTTCAAGTACCGTATGTCAAAACTGTAGGATTTTCATACAAACTCCCTACCCTCACCCAAAGGGGGTGAAATAATGGATGAGTCCATTATTTCACCCCCTTTGGGTGAGGGTATCTCAAAATTTCTGAAACACTTTCATTCTTTCTTTCTTCGACCGTGTGACGATAATGAAATCTGTAGGATTATTAAAGCGCTAAATAATACCAAAGCAGAAGGACTTGACGGCGTTTCTACGAAAGTCTTAAAAAAATGTAGGGACGTAATAGCACCGATACTCTGTTACTTAATAAATCTTTCGTTCCAATATGGAATATTCCCAGAAGCACTGAAATTGACTGTAGTAAAGCCAATCCACAAAAAAGGAATAAGGGATAACGTAGCAAACTATAATCTTTGAAAAGTCAATAAATAAATAAATAAAATTCATTTATTTCAGATAGAAATATCCATAGTACAGTACAAAAATAGCTTCACTCTGATTACATCTACAACTAAGCACCTTTATTAATCTGTTCTGAGATCCAAAGACAACGCTCTTAAACTTGGCAACACGATGGCGGATCAGTGCATCCAGATCCGGCAGGCGAGCTTCCGTAAACATCTGTGAGGCGCTGCAATATCGCGGCAGGCGGAAGAGAACCCTGAGCGAGTCGTTATATTGCACTTTCAGCCGCCGATATTCTTCGACAGTGTAGCGCGCCCACAGTTGTGGGGTGTATAGCGGTTGACAGTATGCTGCAAATAATGCCAGCTTGGCTTCGCGAGAACATTTGAAGAATCTTCGCGCGATCATATTTGCGCGTACTGAAAGTGCTCGTCGCTCACGGTCCATATCACTACCATCCCGCAGATCGCAGCAAATCATGTGCCCTAAATATTTAAATGAATCTACCCACTGCAGCTCGGCTCCTGCCAATCGTATCGGCAGCACAAACGCCTTCTTTTTCCCGTAGTGAAAAGCCATACAGACCGATTTATTGGCATTATAAAGGAGATTATGCGCCACGGCATATTTTTCACATATCTCAATCAACTGACGCAATGCAGCAAGAGAGGGGCTCAGCAGCACCATGTCATCGGCATAACTTAGGTTATTTAGACATTCTCCACCAACATGACAGCCGAGACGGGTGCTGCTGAGCTCCTCTATTAGCTGGTCAACATACAAGTTAAAAAGTAGGGGGGAGGTTAAGCCCCCTTGCCTCACCCCACAGGGTAAGTAAAATTCTGAAGAATAGGAGTTTTGCCACTTCACTATGTTAACCTGATCTGTGTACCAAGCCATAAGCAAAGCAATGCAAGCCGAGGGCACCCCCTTATCTTTTAATTTATTCCACAACAAATCATATTTTACGCGATCAAAAGCCCGGCTTAGATCAAGAAAACATGCGAAAATATTCGTTTTTCTTTTCAAATAATATTCAACAGTTTGTTTAAGCGTGAATATCGCACCATCTGTTGATCCGCCTTTTTGAAAGCCGAACTGCGCTTCATTTATTTCTACATAACCTGAAAGAAAATCCAGCAGTATTGAGTCAATGTACAATCGAATGATAAATTTCATTAATAAACAGAGAATACTGTGTAAGGAACAATATGGGTTCCAAAGCGGTAAATCCACGACCTTAGCTAGCTTCGAACTTGTGCACAACATAATCAGTAACCTTGATAGCAAGAAAAGAACGTTTGTCATATTTTTCGACATGACTAGGGCGTTTGATTTTGTTCACCACAATATATTGTTGAATAAATTAGACAATTATGGGTTCAGAGGAGTAGCACTTGACTGGTTCATGAGCTATTTGCAAAATAGAAATCAATGTGTAGAGGTTGTTAACATCAATGAAGAAGCCGTAGTAAATAAGTATTACTCCAATTATGAATACAACAACCTAGGTGTGCCCCAAGGGAGTATCCTTGGTCCACTTTTGTTCCTTCTTTACATTAATGACTTGCCTAGCTTTATTTCTCATCAATGTTGTTTGTTTGCTGACGACATTTCCCTTATAATTACAGCTGACTCAAATACTGAATTAAACAAACTGGAAGATGACATTAATATTTCTATTAACAAAGTGATAAAATGGCTGAATAACAATAATTTAAAAATTAACCTAACGAAAACTTGCTATATTAATTTTATGAATTATGGAAATATATCTGTTGACATGAATATTCAATATAATAATGAAATAATTAACAAAGTTGACAGTACAAAGTTTTTAGGGTATTGGACAAGAATTGCAATTGGAAAGATCATATTGAAAACATTTGTAATAGAGTAAATAGTTTTAATTATGTTTTAAGTAGACTAAGAAAATCGGCAGCCATGAATACTATACTTACTGCGTATCATGGCTACGTAGCCTCAACATTAAGATATTGCCTCTTGATGTGGGGCAACAGTACTAATTTTATTAGAGCTTTCAAAGCCCAAAAAAGGTCTATACGTGCAATCGTTGGTATACCTTCAACTGAATCATGTAAACCGTTTTTCCGGAAGCTTAATATATTGACCCTCCCCTCTATGTACATTTTAGAAGTAGCAAAATTTGTAAGGAATCATAATTATCTTTTTAAAAAGAAATCCGATGTTAGTTCTAGGACTCTAAGATATCCTTTACATATAGTCATGCTATGTGTGTCAAAATATATAATGCATTACCAGATGCCTTAAAAACCCTCCCTTATAATATATTTGTAAATAATTTAAGAAAATGGTTGCTGGCTAAAAGTTTTTCTCTACGGAGGAATTTTTGACGAACCAGGTATCCTCCATACATAAATTTTGCATGCCCTAACTGGTTAAATGTGCTTGAACATTATTTATCTTAACATCTTGCCTGCGTGCAACACCACATTTATTGCAAATAAAGTTTTATGATTTATGATTTTATGATTATTTCTTATTATTAGCTTAAATCCAAATTTTCAAGTACCTCATCACAAAACTGTAGGGTTTCTATAGAAAATTTCATCCCTCATTTAGAGAATGAATTTTGAAAAATCCTTAAACGCGTACTTTTTTACTTTCTAGCGGAGCGAGAGCGTATTCGTGAAAAAAAGTTTTTCAAATTTTCTCAAAAATGTGTTCTATATCACTTAAACAACATAAAAAACAAGTCTCCCAAAAATGACAGTCCGTCGGTCGGTCGGTCGGTCAGTCGGTCGGTCGGTCCGTCAGTCGGTCTGTCCGTCACGCTTTGGCCTAGCGATTAAACGAATGGTCCGATTGACACCATATTTTGAATTTAGGAGTTTAATGCAAAACCATCGAAGGGTTCTAAGTGGTTTCTTGCTGGCTCTCATTTTGAGGGTAGCTGTCGAAAAACATTGAAATTTTATTTGCATGACCAAGCATCTCCATGTAAGATATCTTGCGCCAGTATCAATTAATCTGTGTATTTTATATAAGGGGTGTTCCTGTACCACCAAATCGTAAATATGTGATTTACCCAAAATTGGTTCCATTGAGTTTATTAAAATTTTCTATAATATTAATCCTGGATTGGTTGTCTACCTGACTGGATATTATTTATGATTTTTTTAAATAAAATAAGGTACACAGGGTGTACCAAAAACTGAAAGGGCTTGCTCAGTAGACTAAACTGAACAATTATCCAAAGGGACAAGTGTTGGGAAATTAAAAAAATCTCCATGCAAGTATCCAACGCTAGTATGGTGAAAATTCATATAAAGGGTGTTCCAGTACTACCAAAAGTTAAACTTGTGATTTACTCGAAATTGTTTGAGGTTTGTTTGTTTTAAATGTTTGACAATTTGAATTCTGAATTGATCTGTATATTTCATTCGAACATTTTTTTTGGAAAAACGTAAATAAAAGTTTGTATTTCCATACCATGTGTACGGCATAAATATTTTTTTTTTGTGGTTAATTTAATTCAATTCATTTATTACAAAGGTAAGTACAAATTTAAGTTTGCGGTTGATAGTTTTTCCTTGAGTATTGCGAGAAAGTAAGTGCAATGCTGCTGTACAATTTATTTTTGCTAACCACGAGCTCTTAACCAAATTTCTATAATTCTAACTTTAAAAATAAAAGACTTATAGAGTAACATACGGAAAAAAATCACCCCCTCGAAGGGTGATTTTTAAGAAATGCGTACACGTGGCTTTATTTTTTGTCAAAAGCTTAAATTCAAATTTGTGTGAATCTAGCTCAAGAAACAAAGGGCTTTCAAACAAACTGTCAACCCTTATTTCACTCCTTTAGGGGATGAACTTTTAAAAATCCTTCCTTAGTGGGAGGTTTGAAGCGCATAAAAGCTGTGTACAAAATTCCAGATCTGTAGCTATAGCGGTTACGGCTCGGCGTTGATGAATCAGTCGGTCAGGACAAGCTCTTTATATTTAGATTATAACGGGTCTTTCGACTTGATTGGGCTCGGCTGCAAACGTTGTCAGAAAAGAAAAGACAGTTTACTGATGTAGCTACCGCAATGTTCCTTTACTTTAACTACTTCCAAACAAAATTTGATAATAAATTAACTTCCATCAGATTTAGTTTCTATGGGAAGTAGACTTTTTGTTGTTCCTTGTCACGGGTAAATTCACATTAGAGCAGTCTTTAGGGTTCCGTACCCGAATAGTCTATACGGAGCCCTATTGCTGTCATTCACGTGTCCATCCATCGTCTGTGACACAGGTTTTTCAGCAAAACGGTTAGAGCTACAGTCTTCGTTCTCAGTATAAGCTTCTTGTTGACCCAAAGCCATACAAATTGTCAAAAATGTTTTTAGGAGGGCTCCCATACATCGATAGGGGGGCGAGGAAAAAAAAACCTATACCATTGAATGGGGTATAGTTGTTTAGAACTCGTTGAGAATGTATACACTGTATTTATTTATTTATTTTATTTTATTTATTAGGTCACCAACAGAATGTACATCAACCAATTCTTAAAAATGAACATTAAAGTTAACAATTTAAATGTCATTCTAATTATAGGTGACGACGGCATTCACAAACTTAAGTAACTAACTGAAAATAAATTAAGAATAATAAGTTAATATCTAAACATATTTTAAACTACCTACTCATAATATAAAGAAATATGAAGTAAAAACATTTATGTGAGATTTATAAAATTTTACATTTGAAGGAATCCGTATCCGAGGAATTAGTATCCGTCTTACTATAAAAAAGTTAGACATCTGTTGAACACTTGATTAAAAAAATCGTACCAAATAACTCTGTCTATGTCATTGATGCGCAGAAGTCAAAAAAACCGGCCAAGTGCGAGTCGGACTCGCGCACTGAGGGTTCCGTACCACCACATAAACATAATTGTATTAGTTGAAATTTCAGTGTTAATGTGCTAGATTTTTTGAGTCCGACACGCGCTTGACCAAATTTTATTATTTGTTGTTATTTTGTAGCCTATGCCCTATAAACATACCAATTTTCAAGTTTGTAAGTGTTTCCGTTTTTAAATAGAACTAAAACAAAAATCGCCTCAGCAACCATCCAACTTGACCCCTCTCTTATATGAATGTTCTTGAAACGGGAGCTCACCACAATTGGTTACCATTAGTTGTGAGAAAAGTTGTAATATTTAATGATTTCAGACTTTTCCCATTATTTGTACTGTGAGACCTAGCTTCTTGCCAAATTTCATAATTTTAGGTCAACGGGAAGTACCCTGTAGGTTTTTCATTTTTGAATAAATGTATGGAGATGAGGACATAAAATGCCATATCTTTTGATTGCGTCGTTGTAAAAAATTGAAATTTTCAGATCTTGTGTGGTTCATGGATCCTGATATATGGTATTAATTTCAACCTGATACCTTTACCCGTTCATGAGATAAAGGGTCTTGACAGACAGACAGACAGACAGACAGACAGACAGACAGACAGACAGACAGACAGACAGACAGACAGACAGACAGACGGACAACAAAGTGATCCTATAAGGGTTCCGTTTTTTTCTTTTGAGGTACGGAACCCTAAAAATGACTTATTTTCTTAATGACTTGACTTCTGCGCATCAACTGACATAGCCAGTTATTTTGTGCGCATTTTTTTAATCAAGTGTTCAACAGATGTCTAACTTTTTTATAGTAAGACCCTTTATGTTTGTTTCAATAATTTTGGAAAAAAAGGAATAGCAACAGATCTAAGGCCCAGCTTGTATGAGGTAATTTATGTTTATTGCTTTCATATGGTAATAAAATGTGTTACATTTATTATCGTATCACACATAAAACCCTGTTAGGGCACTGCAAATACTTTACATTACCTAATAAGTTATTTATTATTAAGCTAATTATATAATAGAATCTTGAAATCACAGCTTTAAGGATTCATGGACTTTACGAGTAATAATTAATATTAATTTCTACTTGTTACATTTACCAGTTCGGGAGAAAAAGGGTCTTGACAGACATGCAGATGGACAAAAAAGTGATTCTTTAAGGGTTCCGTTTTTTCCGAGGTACGGAACCCTAAAAATCACGTCGTGTGCCTTGCCAGTAAGGAAGACCACTAATTTATTTCAATGATCACTTTGATTGTAACCATGCAGCTAGCTCTAAACATTCAGCTTGCACAGAAAACTAGCTGGAAGCATAAGATTTTTTTCAGTATACGCGACGGGCATTGACGCTGGCTCGGCGGCGGCGTGTTGTTTTGATGTCGCCAAAATAGCTAGTCGCCAGTTAATGAACTCTAGCAAGTCTAGGCATATTAATAGACGCGTTTTTATTGGCTTTGTAGGTCAGCGGTATGCGCGGGAGTACGGACGTATAGAGTAGCGGGTGTTGACTTGTAAAGCCGCAATCACACCTTCCTTAATTCAGAAACGAATTCGGCAGATATTGCTCGTTGAAGTAAGGATATTGGAATTAACAGAATCAAGGCTCCCAGCAATGTATGCCAAATTAGTCTTTGAATTTAGGAAGGTGTGATAGCGGTTTAATTGCCTCCACAGCACCCGTTATTACTCGTCGACCTCTGTATCTGTTACCGGCACTACCCGATTTCTGGACTTCCTAGTTTGGACTTGGCTAGTCTACTTAGTGGACTATGAGAAGGCCTTCGATTCGATCGAGACGTGGGCCGTGCTACAATCTCTCCAGAGGTGCCAAGTCGACTATCGGTACATTGAAGTGTTGAAGGATCTGTACAAAAACGCCACTATGTCAGTTCGTCTTCAGGACCTGGACTCGAAACCTATCCAATTGCAGCGAGGAGTGAGACAGGGAGACGTCATATCTCCTAAACTGTTCACCGCTGCATTGGAAGACGTCTTCAAACTCCTGGACTGGAAAGGACTTGGCATCAACATCAATGGCGAGTACATGACCCACCTTCAATTTGCCGACGATATTGTCGTAATGGCTGAGACCCTGGAAGATCTCGGCACGATGTTCAATAACCTCAGTAGAGTTTCACAACAAGTGGGTCTTAAAATGAACATGGATAAGACGAAAATTATGTCTAACGCCCTTGTTGTACCCACTCCACTCAAAGTTGGAGACTCTACGCTCGAAGTTGTTGATGAGTACGTATACCTGGGACAAACAGTCCAGCTGGGTAAATACCACTTAGAGAAAGAGGTTACACGTCGAATCCGTCTCGGATGGGCAGCGTTAGGGAAGCTCCGCAATATCTTCACGTCCAAAATAGTAGCCCTAGGTTGAGAGACACTTATCTTGCAGCATGTATCAAATACAATAAAGATCACCCTAAGGAAAAACTGAATTCTAGCCACCTAGGCATTGCGTTAGAGAAGGCTCAACCAATTTACACTGTAGAAAACTTGACGCCTGAAAACAAATCTCTCCACGCAGAGGCTCGCAAGAAAGCAAAAGAATTGAGCTACAAGTTCGTTTGGGTGCGCGACGGGAAAATATTTATGCGTAAAAATGAGGACTCTAAATACATTATTGTTCGGAACGAAGATACTTTGCGTCAGCTTTCTTAAGTTTTTATTGTTTATGTTTGCACGAGTTGGTATTTTGTTTTGTAAAATTCAATAACTTAAGTATATATTTTCAAAATGTTAGAGGGTTAAGAACTAAAACAAATGAGCTTTACACTAACGTCCTTTGTAATAATTATGACGTAATAATATTTTGTGAAACATGGTTAAATAGTAGCGTCTACGATTCGGAGCTTTTTGACTCCCGTTATACAGTTTATAGGAGAGATCGAGAAACGTCAGGGTTTCATTCTAATAAGGGTGGAGGTGGCGTCCTTGTAGCAGTCACAAATCAGCTTAAGTCTAGACGTATGTATGAACTAGAATCTAAGTGTGAGGATCTCTGGATCTGTGTAGAAGCAGAGACAAGTCACGGGAAATACGAACAGTATTTTATTTGCGGTGTGTACCTACCTTCTCCTATTAAAAAACATGTACTTGAGGAATTTATTGACAATACCAATCGTAACTTCGAACTACATAATTTATCTAATACTTTAATTGTAGGCGATTTTAACCTAGGTGGTATTGAGTGGACGCTTCCAAACAATTCTACTGATTTAAAAGCTAATACCAACCACAGTTCGTTCGGGGATGCTCTTTTAAACACTTTGGCGTTAAACTCCCTTAATCAATACAATCATATAAAAAATGATAATAACAGGATATTAGACCTAATTCTAAGCAATATTTTGGTTACAGATGTAAAACCATGTTCTAATCCACTAACAGTTGTCGATAAGCACCACCCCCCCTTAGAGTTCTATATAAAATTTCATTGCTCTCAAAATTTAGCAGTCAATAATATTGAGAGATTTCTTTTCTTTAAAGCTGATTATGATAAAATATGTACAGAATTAAATCAAGTTGAATGGGATCTTAAATTAGACAGTACCAAAACGGTGGATGAAATGTTAGGTGATTTTTATGTAATTCTTAGGGAAATTATAGCAAAACATGTCCCAAAAAGTAAATCAAGTAAGAAAAAATACCCGGTTTGGTATAGTCGTCAATTGATAAATCTTTTACGTGAAAATTTTAAATTTAGGAAAAAACTCATTAAGTATAATAATAATCCGTTAGACCAATTAGCATTTGATCTATTGCGAACTAGATGTAAAATATTACAAAATGTTTGCTATAAACGATATTTGCAGAGGTTAGAATCTTCTATTGCGTCTAATCCTAAGCTCTTATGGTCATTCATTAAAAGTAAAAAAGTAAATAAAAGTACATACCCATCTCAGATGTATCTTGATAGTAGGATTGCGTCAAATGGTCCTGATGTTTGTTCCCTTTTTGCTGATCAATTCTCGTCGGTCTTCGCTCTCAGCCCTAATGCTACATCTGCAACCTCACATTCTCTTCCTTTAAGTAAAGAGAGTAGTACTGCTTCTCTAGGGCAAATGGCACTTACTGTTTGGGACGTCCGTAAGGCTTTAAAAAGACTTGATCCGTACAAGGGTGCCGGCCCTGATGGTATCCCGTCAGTTTTTGCTGTCCGTTGTGCTCAAGCGCTTGCTTATCCATTGTCTATTATCTATAATAAATCGCTTTCTTCAGGAACTTTTCCTTCTTTTTGGAAAAGAGCTAATATTGTGCCAGTCTTTAAGAATGGGGACGAAAAGCTGGTGACAAATTACAGGCCAATTTCTATTCTCTCTGTCTTTGCAAAGCTATTTGAGAAACTTATCTGCCCCACCATCGCATGGCACTTTAAAGAAGTTATCACTCCACATCAGCACGGCTTTATTAAAGCGCGCTCTACTGCCACCAATTTGGTTTCCTTGATCGAGCATCTGTCTGGTGAGGTGGATTCTAAACATCCGTTAGATATTATATATACCGACTTTAGTAAAGCTTTTGACAAAGTCGATCACATTATCTTAATTCAGAAGCTTTCGCGCTATGGAGTCTACGGAAGTTTACTTAACTGGTTCAGTTCTTACCTTCGTGACAGGGAATCTTCGGTGGTGGTAAATGGTTACTCTTCAGGATCATACGTCTCCCTATCTGGGGTGCCACAGGGTAGTCACTTGGGGCCTTTGTTGTTTAACGTTTTTATAAACGATATAACTGATTGCTTTCTTAACTCAAAGTGCTATCTATTTGCGGATGATTTAAAGTTAGTCAGGCGTGTTCATTCTCCACAGGAAGCTGAGCTTCTGCAAAGCGATCTGAATAGACTTGTTTCTTGGTGTGACGCAAACAAGATGTGCCTGAATGCAAAAAAATGTTTTGTGATTCGGTTTACCAGAGAAAAGAAGCGCATGATCCGTTCTTATTCGATTAATGGTGAAACTTTGGACGAAGTGGAATGTGTACGTGACTTAGGAGTATTATTGGATAGCAAGCTGCGATTTCACACACATATTGATAAGATCTGTAAAAAAAGTTTCCGAGTCCTCGGATTTATCTTGCGCAATACTAAAGAATTCCGTAATTCCAAAACTATGATTATGATTTATAATGCTCTAGTACGCAGCAATCTTGAATACTGCAGCGTGGCGTGGAATCCTAATTACAACGTTTACATAAAAAAACTAGAAAGTGTGCAAAAAAGATTTATGTGTCATCTCTCATATAGGTTTGGGTTGGCAAAAAAGATTAAATCTTACTCAGAAAGACTTAAACATTTTAAGATGAACTCCCTCTCCGATCGTAGACGCTACCTGGATATCATGTTCTTCTATAAATTGGTTAGGGGTATTCTGGATTGTCCTGAGCTGCTCTCTCTTGTTAATATTAAGGCGCCAGCTAATTTACCACGTTCTAATAAGTATAGACCCTTTGCTTTAAGACCAGCCAGAACAAATCTTGGGCACCACTCACCTTTAAACAGAATGGCCCGTGAATGTAACATTACCTTCACTCAGAGTGACATTTTAGCGGATAATTATTGTACATTTAAAAATTTTATCCACAAACTAATTCTTACCTGATAAAATCTTTTTACTCATAGCGCTTATTTATTATTGTTATTTATTTTTATGTAGGTACTTGACTTAACTTTTCAATTAATTTCAATGTTCTTGTAAATTTTATTCCTATTTAATTTAATGTTCAATATTATTTAATATTATTTATTTGCCGTCATTTTAAGAAAGCTGTAATCACCTCTAATTGGTTTACCGTTTAGCTATAAACCTAGTTTAACTGTATCTTCTATCTCTTTGTTTAATGTGTAATCTGTTGGTGATCATAAATAAATAAATAAATAAATAAAATAAATACCGCAGTGTCTCAAGACGAAAGTCTTTGACCAGTGTGTGTTGCCAGTGATGACATATGGCACCGAGACGTGGCCGCTCACGATGGGCCTTATCAGAAAGCTCAAAGTCACCCAAAGGGCTATGGAAAGGGCTATGCTCGGAGTCTCTCTGCGCGATCGAATCAGAAAAGAGGAGATCCGCAGAAGAACTAAAGTAACTGACATAGCCCTGAGAATCGCTAAACTGAAGTGGAAGTGGGCAGGGCACATCGCAAGAAGAACCGATGGCCGATATGGCGTGAGGGTTCTAGAGTGGCGACCACGTACCGGAAGACGAAGCGTTGGCAGGCCCCCCACAAGGTGGACCGACGATCTGGTCAAGGTCGCGGGAAGCCGCTGGATGCGAGCAGCGCAGGACCGGTCGTCATGGAGTTCTTTAGGGGAAGCCTATGTCCAGCAGTGGACGTCTTTCGGACGTTTCGGATATGATGATGATGATGATGATGAGTCTACTTAGTTACTTTTATGGCAAATAGTACTTCTACAGGGTGTTAATTTGATTGCGTGCCATAGCTTAGGGGGTGGTTCAGTAACGATAAAGGAACTCGAAAAAAATATTTAAAAAAATCCTACTAAAGAAATTTAAACTCCATTTAAACTAAACTAACGCGGGGGCAATGACCCGGAGCACCGTGCTATCAAAAGCGCGCGAAAGAGTTTCAGTTATATATGTGCCTACCTTATCCACTGATTCTCGCGCGCTGGCTCAGTGATAGCGTGGTGCTCCACGTTAATTAAGTTTCAATAGAGTTCTTTTTTTTTTCAGCAGGATTTTTTCATATATTTTTTTGTGTTCCTTTATCGTAACTGAAGCACCCCTTAAGCTATGGCACGCAATTAAATTAACACCCTGTATAATCCACTTTTTTCGCGTTTTCCGCTTATTAACAAATTTTGCAGCCGACAGACTATATTTAACGGAAAGAATTACAAACTTGTTTTTTCTGACAGTTTTTGTCGATTGCTTTTGAAATAACTGCAAAAATTGTCGGTAAGCGTTGGATTAAACGAAAAAAAAAAAACCGCCCAAGTGCGAGTCGGACTCGCGCCCTAAGGGTTCCGTATCTATCTACCATATGATATACTTACTAAAAGCTTTTGCTCTTTGATTTTAAAAACTCCGCGACCATCCAACTTGACCCTTCTTTTATAGAAAAGTTCTTGAAACGGGAGCTCACCTTAATTGGTTATTATTAGTTGTGAGAAAAATTTAAATATTTAATTATTTTAGACTTTTCCATTTATTTGTACTGTGAGACCTAGCTTCTTGCCAAATTTCATGATTTTAGGTCAACGGGAAGTACCCTGTAGGTTTTCCTTTTTTGCATAAATGTATGGAGATGAGGACATAAAAAGCCATATCTTTTGATTGCGTAGTTGTAAAAAATTTAAATTTTCAGATCTTGTGTGGTTTATGGACTTTAATATACGTTATCAATTTCAACCTGATATCTCTTCTCGTTCGTGAGAAAAAGGGTCTTGACAGACAGACAGACAGACAGACGGACAACAAAGTGATCCTATAAGGGTTCCGTTTTTTTAATTTGAGGTACGGAACCCTAAAAATGGATCACACCTACCTACGCGCAGTCCTGGACTGTCCATCATGGATACAGTAATACTATACAAGGTTATTCTTGGACCCCTGGTCAACTTTTTAGTATGTTGCTCAGAAGCCGTATCTAAACAACTTTTCCCAAGGAACATGGGTCGAAAAACGAGAAAAAATTTTGGTCATCCCATAAAAATCCCACTATAAGATTGATATGGGAAAACAAAATTATTTCTCGTTTTTTGACTCATGTTCCTTTGGGAAAGTTGTTTAGATATGTTCAAGCAACATTTCACCATAGGGGCCCAAAAATAACCCTATATAGTACCACAATAATACTAGCTGGACGGCAGTGTACATCCATGATTTCTGTAGTAAGTTACGTCAGACTTTTACTGACTAAGGCCACATACCAAAATTGCGTTTAAAACCATGGTTATTTCTTATTATAACGGTAATCGCCAAAGGCAAAGAATATACAATATACGCTAACCAAAGGTACAGGTACCCGGTCAAGAGAGCTGCACCTCGGGAAAGCTTTACCTAGAGTTCCTTCTAGTACCATCTCACTCTCATGGCATGGGAGCCATTACGCTGACACCCATTGGGAGCTCACGGATTAAGGCGTGAAATAATTCGGATGTATGGGACGGACATGGTTCGGATGCGATGTCGCTTCAAATTAATTACTTACAAAATGTACTCGTATGAAAGAGATGCGGCGTAAATTACACAGAAAGGATCCCCGCCGCATACTCTCTGTTTAATTTACGCCGCATCTCTTTCATACATTTTGTACGAAATTAACTTGAAGCGACATCGCATCCAAACGATATATCCTTCCCATATCCGAACCACATCGCTTCTATGTATTTCATATAGGACGGATATGGGAAGGATATGGTTCGGATGCGATGTCGCTTCAAGTTAATTTCATACAAAATGTATGAAAGAGATGCGGTGTAAATTACATAGAAAGGATATCCACATCCTTACTGTGTAATTTACGCAAAGAGATTCTAGGTCGCATATCACGTCCGAACCATATCCGTCCCATATCCAAATCACATCGCTTTGTGTATTTCACGCCTAACACGGCCACGCTACCGTCTCGCATGGAGTCACACGAGTCCTGAGATGTCATTTTTATACGACAAGCAGCGTGAAATGTAACTCTTAGTATTCTTAGACGGGCTTAGCACAGGCAACTGGACAGTAACCTAACCTAAGCTACCGAATAAATTTCAATCTCGTTGGATTTGTAAAATAAAATAAAATAAAAATAAAAAATAAAATAAACATCATTTAGAATATACCACAGGTCACAGACCAGACTTGTTTGTCATAAAATCGGGTTCGGCCGGTAACATCACCTCTAACTGTAAGACTAGGACAGGCAACCGTTATCCCTCGCCGGCTGTTTGCCCGTCGATCTCAGAGATTATGATTAATTAGAGATTAACATGTAGGTTACGCGATAACGCGGCCCCATGCCTTTATCTTGCAACAATTTTTACCAGAATAATTATAATGCAGAGAGGTCAGTGCTCTTTTTAATCGTCAGGAGCTTAATTTTTTGCAAGCTGAAAACTTTATTTTAGTATAACAAAGTGGATCGGTATTTGAAAAAATCATGATACCTAAATATAAATAAATGGTACAGCAGCACTGCACTTACTTTCTCGCAATACTCAAGGAAAAACTGTCAACCGCAAACTTAAATTTGTAATGCCATACACATAGTATGGAAATACAAACATTTATTTACGTTTTTCTAATAAAATGTTCGAATAAAATATACAGATCGATTCAGAATTAAAATTGTCAAACATTAAAACAAACAAACATCAAACGATTTCGAGTAAATCACATGTTTCACTTTTGGTAGTACTGGAACATCCTTTATATAAATTTTCACAGATCAATGGATACTACCGTAGTATGTAGGATACTTGCATGGATATTTTGTTAATTTCCCAACACCTGTTCTTTATGGATAATTGTTCAGTGTAGACTACAACCTGTGTACTAAATTTTATTCAAAAAATCATAAAGAATATCCAGTCAGGTAGACAACCAATCCAGGATTAATATCATAGAAAATTTTAATAAACTCAGTGGAACCAATTCTGGGTAAATCACATATTTACGATTTGGTGGTACAGGAACACCCCTTATATGAAATTACACAGATCACTTGATACTGGCGCAAGATATCTTACATGGAGATGCTTGGTCATGCAAAGTTTCATCAAGATTCTATGAGCCGTTTTTGAGAAAAATTTAAATTTTTCATTTTCGTTGTATGACAGCTACCCTCAAAATGAGAGCCAGCAAGAAACCACTTGGAACCCTTCGATGGATTTGCATAAAACTCCTAAATTCAAAATCTGGTGTCAATCGGACCATTCGTTTAGCTAGGCCAAAGCGTGACGGACAGACCGACTGACCGACCGACCGACGGACCGACATTTTTGGGAGACTTGTTTTTTATGATGTATAAGTGATATAGAACACATTTTTGAGAAAATTAGAAAAAACTTTTTTTTTTACGAATACAATACCTTTCTCGCTCCGCTCGAAAGTAAAAAGTGGGAAGGTATTTGAAAAACTCAAGAAGACATCATGAAAGTTATGGACCTACCTATAACAAAGTGGGTAGGTATTTGAAAAACTCAATAAGACATCATGAAAGTTAAGGACCTACCTATAACTAAGTGGGTAGGTATTTGAAAAACTCATGAAAGTTAAGTCTATTTAGGGATATCGAATTAACATCAAATTAAACATTTTCCTGCCTCTGTTTAGATTGTTTAGTTTTATTATACAAGGTGCAACATATTCAGTTTCTATGGGAGATCAAAAATTCTTTTTTCGTCTTTCGACCCATGTTCCTGAGGGAAAGTTGTTCAGTTTCATGGGCAAAATCGCATCCTTCAAGGTTTATATACCCATTTTGTTGCACCTTGTATTGTTAAAATGGGTTTCCCGCGATATCTGGCAGGATGCAATGTATTACCATTATCATCAGAGAACATGGAGTGAAGTAATCCTCAACCAACAAGCGCTCTAACCAAACTCTACTAACGCTTGCATCTTATATCTTATCATTAACACACTGTGTGCCTTGCAGGTAGGTACCTATACAGGTTGAAAATCTGAATGGGCATGATCAGTCAATGAAACTGAACAACTTTTTCCAAGAAACATATCACCGGAAATGAAAAATATTCGGCTGCTCCATACAAAATAATTTTTTTTTTGGACTGTTTGTACGGAGAGGCCTATTTTTTGTTTCTGGTGATATGTTTATAAATAAAATTCGTTCAGTTTTGTCACTCCCTTACAGCCTGTATACCAGTAGGTAGGTAGTAAAGAGGTGATAAGCAAGATGTTGGTGTCGTTGTGTGAAGAAAGAAAGTATTCAAGTCGCGAGTGAATACGCTTCTTCTGGGTAAGCTCGTTCCATCGTCGACCTCATCTCTGTGTTCAAGACTAGATTGAGGTCAAGAGTAAGCCCATTTTCAATAAAAAAAAAACAAGAAAAGCAACGAATTATGAGGAGATAATTAATAGTACAATTTAATATAATTTGTCCGGTGACTGACATTCTAACCATGAAACGGTACAACTTTTCCCAAAGAACATAAAAATTTCGGCTTTTCCATACAAACTGCATGTATGGCAGGTCGAAATTTTTTTTTCGTATTCCGACCTATGTTCCTTGGGAAAAGTTGTTCAGTTGCATTGTTAGAATCTACCTACCATTTAAGTTTGTGCAGTCGGTAACCGGACACATTATAGTACCATGAGTAGAAGTAGGAGTCACGGAATATTGAGATTAATTGTCATCTCGCAAATTTCAAACTGCTTCTTAGATGACGCTGCAAGAATTTTAGAAGAATTGATTGGTTCATGAAAATAAACAATTGGAAATGAGGACTATGGGTCATGTCATTGTCCATAGCATAGCGGCGATATTTGTCAAATGCATGTACGCTACAAATCGTTTGCATTTTAGATCTGCCTACACGCAATCGACATGCAAGCGATAGAACAGTGACGTAACGATTTATGGACTCCGTGTCAAGGATCAAATTTAAGCAAAAAGTAGCCTAAGTCAACATTTTATGTCTGGATGCATCTGCAGTTGCAAGCAAGTGATTAATATCGCTAGGTGATGTCGTGCGGCGTACGTAGACACAGTTTTCTTTCTTTTTATGAACGATGCATGCATGATACAAGCGAGTGATTAATATCGCTATCGTGCGGCGTATGTGGACAGTGACTCTACCTGAACCTACTGCTATGGAAAGTAAGAAAGGGCCCGCGGGCGTGAAAGGCAAATAGAAAGATAACTGTTGGACGTACAAAACGACAGATGTCATGTCGGTCGTCGTGATGTCTGTGTGTTGGTGCAACTGACCTACTGAACCCAGCGATCGGCGGGTGACGAGATCTGGTCCGCCCGCACGGCGCACACGCTGGTTATACAACGTGTAACGGAAAGGTGTGATAATACTGAAGGGTGTGAATCTGCCCATGAAACTGAACAACTTTTCCCAAGGAACATAGGTCGAAATACGAAAAAACAAATTTGACCTCCCGTACAAAATGCGCTATCAGCTGATCCAGTTTCTAAAGGGGGTCAAAAATTTATTGTTTTCTCTGACCTATGTTCCTTGGGAAAAGTTGTTTAGTTTCAAAGTTGTTTAGTTATAGTTTAGATAATATTTTTTATTTTATTCTAATTTCCAAAAGTTGTTCAGGTACATGGGTAGAACTACCCCCCGAGAGGTTATGCGTATTTAGTATCTTTGGGTCCGATTCACCACTAAACTTCCAGATAGTTACAATTTTAATTATTTATTTTTTTGACAATTTTATTCATTCTAATTTTAACTGCAAATACTCTATAATGACCAATTCATGATATTTTTTTTTAAGTACGTTTGCATGCCTCGTAACTTGTAATGCCCTTACAGGGTACATGTATCAAACTGCTATGTATTAATAAGAACTTTAAGCTGTTTGTGTAAACAAGAATAAATGATATGATATTAATTATAGTCTTTGGATTTACGAAGGTGTGATAGAGGCTTTAGTTTAGTGTATAACGGGATCGCGCAGCGTCGATCTTGTTGAGTCTGTGCTAGCACATTAGCACCTCCAGTCACATCGCTCGTAGATGTTTGTTACCATCTCTTCGCTAACAGCTTGTCACCGCTCGTTCGCAGTTCTCTCTGACCTGATAGGGCACGTACCTGTGTAACTTTGTTTTCGTAACCATTTAGACGACCCATACAAAAATAAAGTAAAACTAAAGTAACTGATATATCCCTGATAATCGCTAGAGTGGCAATGGTCGCAAGAAGAACCGATGGCCGATGGGGCGTATGGGTTCTAGAGTGGCGAACACGTACCGGAAGACGAAGCGTTGGCTGGTGGACCGGACTAGGTGAACCGACGATCTGGTGGCGGTCGCGGGAAGCCGCTGGATGCGAGCAGCGCAGGACCGGTCGTCATGGAGATCTTTAGGGGAGGCCTATGTCCAGCAGTGGATGTCTTTCGGCTGATATGATGATGATGATACAAAAATACCTTAAGCACAGCTACAAAAAACCATAAAACTTGAATTTGTAATGACCGTAATCTAAACGATCAATTAAAATAAAAACGATGTCACCAGCCAATGTTAATTAACTTTTTAATAAAACCACTCGCTCGTCAAATGAGATAAATTGGCATAGATTATCATATCGCATAAAGTAATTTTGATAAATACATTATTATCAGCAAAAGGAATTGTCTAATATGATATGATTGTTTTGATTAGAAAACACAACTACTAAAACTTAGGACGGCAAATAGGTATATCGGCATAATTTTGCGGTACTCATTTTGCTTTTTACTAAAGTTAGATAGGTTTATAAGGATGTCAATAAACCATGATTGCTTTCTAAAAGTGGTAGCTGACCAAAATAGCAGCCAATCCAAGTGTTTAGATGCTTCCCATAATTGATATAATTTGGGGGGACCATTTACTTTTTACAATAATTAGAGCTTACAAAGATGTCAAAAAACCATGATTGCGATATCAAAGTGGTACTTGGATGAAGAGACAGCTAATCAAAAATGGACAATACTTAATTTTACAAGATCAACTGTATCTCAAGAACCAATCATCAGGTTTCCTGTTTTTTCTTTTAGACTGAAGGTTCGCATGTGTGCTTCAAATTATGTCGTAGGCATTGTTTCAGTAGATTTGTAACCGTAACTAGATGAGTTGCTGGAAACTAAGATGCCGTTTGTACATATAGAAATGTTATTATCATGTAATCTGTAGGCAGGTAGACAAGAGCATGTTTAGTTTTAAGAAAAGACTGTATCCGTTTTCCATACTAAATTCAAATGACTCGTGTTCTTATGCGGGACATGAAATGCTGTTGAAAAACGAGTGTATACTATTATTTTTAGTTAAATTTTTCGCTGACTAATACAAAGATACAGCTAATGCCTAATGCACCGAAAACCGAAAGCCGAAAGCCGGCTGTGTCCAGTTGCCGTCTTTTTTCCCTATTCCATCTATCCCTACTAGCTAGGTAGGGACACTTAGTTTCTGGTATGTACCTATTCCATGTCAAGAGTAAAGCCACGATCACACCTAGCTGAATTCAAAGACTAATTCGGCATACATTGCTAGTTGAAGTAAGGATATTGCAATTAACATAACCAAGCCTCCCAGCAATGTATGCCGAATTAGTCTTTGAATTCAGCTAGGTGTGATCGTGGCCTTAAGGAGTGAACTAGCAATCAGTATGCCGAATTATTCTTTGAATTCAGCTAGGTTTTCGTGCACTAACAGTTCCCTACCGAAATACGATATTGGTACCTGTGATGGATAGTGGCCATATTATGACTAATAATAGGTATTGTAAGTCTGATACAGGAAACCTAAATGTGATAACCTGAACGCGTTCAGGCGCGGAGGGATGACATGGCTACAGTAATATCCCCCTTATATGAATGTACGAAGAAAGGTAAATTTAGTTGGACACCAGAATGTACCAACGCATTTGAAAAGATTAAAAAGAGATTAGCATCAGTAAATAACTTGAGACATTATGATCCAAATTTGCCTGTAATTTTAACTTGTGATGCATCAGACACAGGGCTGGGGGCAGTGCTGTCGAATAGAGATAAGAATGGTATAGTGAGACCAATCTCATTTGCAAGCAAAAAATTAAATGATGTAGAGCAAAAATATTCAACTATTGATAAAGAAGCAATGGCAGTTATTTTCGGTATAACTAAATTTTATAATTATATCTATGGTAGATTTTTCGAACTTGAAACTGATAATGCAGCATTAACAAGAATATTTGGACCAAATAAAAGCATTCCGAAAATGGCTGCTAAAAGATTGCAACACTATGCCATATTTCTCTCTGCGTTTAATTATAAAGTACGGCACATTAAAACATCCGAAAATCCAGCAGATTTCTTATCAAGAAATTCATTAAATAGCACCAAAGATATAAATAGCATTGAAAAGCAATATCAGTGTAATATAAGTAATATTTATAACATTGAGAGTTCTGATATCAAATCACTGGATTGGAAAAAGGTTCTATTAGAAACAAAAAAAGATGTGAACTTGTCATCGGTTATAAGATATATGACGGATGGATGGCCAGAAAAAAATAAAATAAGAAAAGAATTGTTACCGTATTATAATAGGTTAGCAGAACTAACTACTGATAGAGGTTGTGTATTTTGGGGCTACCGAATTGTGATACCAAATTCAATTCAGGATTCAGTTTTAACAGAACTTCACAAAAGTCATTTTGGTACCGTACGAATGAAAGAAATAGCAAGATCATATTTTTGGTGGCCCAATTTAGACACAGAAATTGAATCAATAACTAAAAGTTGTTTAATTTGTTTACAAAATAGAAAAAGTCCACCCACAATCCAGAAACCATGGCCAATGCCTCCTTCAGCTTGGTACAGAATACATGCAGATTTTCTAGGTCCATTTAATAACAAAATGTACCTAGTAATAGTTGACAGTTACTCAAAATGGCCAGAAGTATTTGAAATGTCCAATATTACATCATTGCGTACAATTGAAGTTTTTAAAGCTGTTTTCTCTCGTTTTGGATACCCAGTACACCTAGTTACCGATAATGGACAAACATTTACAAGTTTAGAATTTCAAGAATTTTGTAAAATAACTCAGATTAAACATACCTTCTCACCGCCGTATCACCCAGCAACTAACGGAGCAGCGGAGAGGTTTGTGGATACATTTAAATCAGCCATTAAGAAAATAATACAAACTGGCAAAAATACACAATACGCCATAAACTTGTTTCTGTTTGATTATAGAAGCACACCTCAACAAACAACCGGAGTATCACCGGCTCGTTTAATGTTGGGAAGAGAACTAAGAAACAGGTTCAGTTTGATTCGTCCACCACCATTAGTAGAAGAAATAGAAAGGAAACAGCAAAATCTAGATCAGGGAAATAGACAAACAAAATTTGAAATTGGTCAGAAGGTTATGGTTAAAGATTACAGAAAAGACCGTAAGCCATGGGTTCTGGGTTTGGTTATTGAAGAGTCAATACCAGGCGTCACTTATGTAGTAGATGTTGAAGGATTAACATGGAAACGTCATGTTAATCAGATGTTAGCATGTGCTCAAACTGTAGGTGAATAATTGTGTATTCGTAGTTGGATATGTAATGTGATTTAAAATCAAATTTAGTTAGATTGTTGTTTAAGTTGTTTTTTTTGTTGTTGTAATTAAGTAAGTTGCTCTCTACACTTTGTGCGGAAGAGTGTGATAACCTGAACGCGTTCATAATTTTACCTTTTAAATATTTGTGTGAACGCATCCTTCTTCTGGTTCCGACCTTGTATGGTGGTGTTTGTGTCTCAGTGAAATAAATCACAATTAATTAATTTCGTGGTTTAATTTAATATATAACACTAAACTTTTAGGGTATCATCCAGAGACGTTTCGCCAGCACGGGGTCAGCACAAACCAGGTCTAACATTGGTCTGTCTAACTCATTTCGCTATAGTACGGTAATAAATAAGTTAGCACTACATTTATTCTTGGTCTATGCCCGTGATAAGAAAATTGTCATGTTGAGGAATTATGACCGGTGACAGAGCTACGAGTAGACCAAGGTAAGACCTGGGTTTTGCTGGTCCCTTGCTATCTTTGAATTCCCTGTCTTTGAATTACACCCTTAAAGTTAGTTAGAAAAATTAAGACGCAAAAATGGGAAAGGCAGGATAGCTTCTTAGGAATCTGAAGACAAGGTAGAAGTTTGATAAACAGATAGATGATACGCAGTGATGTAAGTAGTCTGGTGAAAGCTGTTATTATTGACTTATGTTATTTTTTTCCTTTTGATTTCGGGGAAGAGTCATGACCCCCCGACCACTCCCTGGATACGCCCTAGGGTGTGTCTTTCAGGGTTGGCAGTCCGTGTCATCGGATCGTGTCGGTTGTGTAGTTTTGGACAACAAATCTCGGTAGTTGTCCTCGTAGTTCCCGACATTAGAACAGGGCCCGCCTTTTGTGACAAAAGGCGACCAATAACAAATTGGCAAGTTTAAGACGTCGACAATGGAAAGATTTTTGCACTGTTTCGTTAACGATGCCACTATTCGGATAAAGGTAGGTATCCTAAGGCTCTATTGTGAAGTCCGTAGGAATTAACTTGAGACCTGGGCCAATGACGTCTTTTTCAATGTACGGTGATCAAAATGTTGAGTCGTAGCATAGTGTTTTTCCGACTTTGTTTCGGATTAAGAAAAAAATACTACTCTACGCGTAGCCTACGACGCAACATTTTGATTACCGTACAGAGACGTAAAAAGATCGTACGGGTTATATATACATACAAGCAGTATTTTATCTTCCATTCGTAAGTTACTCACCTGACCTCCACTTTAAATGAGTAAGTGTGCACCAATCATTCCATTCTATTGTGACAAATTACCCTGTTCCTGAACGAGTAGAGAAGCATTCAAACTGCGACGTACTCGTAGGTACCCACGCTAGCTAGGAATGCTAGGATGCATCAAGACTTTGGATAGCGATAGGCATTGAGCATTATGATTATCTAACACATAAACATGCAAAATATCCCTTCACTGGTGGACCTTTACAGAATAATACGAATATTGTACTGAACTCTGATCTTTGCGTCTCAAGAAAAGACGGAACATTTAATTGTAGTGTACTTATGCTGGAGCTTTTAGCGGAATGGGCAGTAATCTGAAAGTATGATGGTTTGAAGAAATGGTTATTTATGTATGTGTATAAGGGACGAGGTGGATTGGAACCGGTTCACGCATCGGTCGCCACATCATCACCAACCAGTGCCACTAGACACCCGCTAGCTACCTAGGTCCCAGCCATCTGCACCACACACAGCAAGGTCTTTACGGAATGGTTTGCGATTGCGATGCAAACCTTTTGTTCTTCAAACTTTCGTTAAAGTCTATTTTATCTACAATCTCTTTTGCAGAGGGCAGCTAGCGTTTATTTTTTTGCGTCGATCTTTTATTCATTTATGAAAGGATTTATTTATAAAATACACAAAAGCATTAGTTTTTGATAATGCTCATTCAGTGTTTTCAAAGTCAAATTTAGCTGCGAGATTCATATTGATATTGATTTGTTCTTTGGCACTATCAGTTGCTTATCATCACCGTTATCACAATTTTACCAAAATTGTTTGCTGGTAATTTTATCGTGATTTATATTAGATACGCAGGTACCTTTCTATGGAAGTTTTCAATTCGAACAGGTTAAAAATTAGTGTCATCTCCGTTGGTAAAGATGTTTTGTTGGTTAGTACGGTTGTAGGTATTCTCGTAGATAGGTAGGTACTTACAGTAAATAGGTACCATATTTTCGTTTTTTTTCATCTGATAGTTATGCAACGTAGACGTAATCTGAATGTGACATGAATTGATTAAAGGAAGTGCATCGACTGCATCAGAAAAAGGATGCGCCAGCGGGGCGGTTGCATTGCAGTCAGTGGGGTGCGCGCGGACTGGCAGGGGACAAGTCAGGGTGCTGGCAGGGGGGCCGGGGGCCGGGGGCGGTCAAGGCCGAGCGGCGCACGCGGCGGCGCGGCGGCGGCAGTTTGTCCCGCGCGCTCCCGCAGACCGGCCGCGCAGCTCCCTCCAGTTTGTGCAGTGTTGGTGCAAGTGTACAGTTACCTGGGCGCGGGTCGACGACCGCGCGAGTATGAGCCGAACCAGTGAGCCCCTGCGCCCTGCTGACCGCCTGAGCTGAGGCTCCGATCCGGCCTCCGCCCGCTACGTCCCGAGGGATCGACCACATAGTCGCCGCCGCTTGTTGGCCCTCCACGGTACGGATTCCTTACCAGTCGCCTGTAGACATATTATATGAGTGTGCACCTCTCGCGAGTAGCGAGCGAGCCACGGAGCGCATCGCACCGTCTCTATTGAAAGCTCGAGAGAGTGAGGTGAGGCCGAGATACACCTCGTTAACGGTTTGTGATAGAACAGTGCCAAGTGGCTCGTTTCACAGCGCCATATGTGAAACTGAACATCCCGGTTCGGTTCAAGTTTAAAGTTGACAACTTACAAACTGTTTTTCTATCATTAATAATAGTTTAATTCGAGCGAAGCCCGTGGATTGCGTATCTACTATCGACAAAGCTGATTGATTAACATTCCCCAGATACCTGCGTGACCTCGCGCCCCATTTTATAGCCGAATTTCTGAGAACAAAGGGGGCAGCGAGCGAGCGTAACTTTCCTACACCATCTTACTAACTTCTACAACCAGTTTCCTTGCTTATCCTGTCTGGAAACAAATATAAAAGTACAAGAACACGCTTTCAAGCAAAGTGAATAGTAACAGTTTAAAACATAATAAGATGCCTACTCACGGCCGCATGTCGGTGGAAACACTTTGACCTTGAGTGGGTCTCTGGTTCCGGGCGTTTGTAGCGTAGCGCTGGTTCAGCTTATACTGGTTTTGTTTGTGCGTGCTTAAAACAAATAATACAGTAAGTGTATTATTTTCACCGTATGGTGTGTGTGTTTTGACCGTGTGGAACCAGCAAAGAATAGTACCAACACATATCTACCCGTGGGTGTCGCAAGAGGCGACTAAGGGTAAATGAACCAGAGGAAGGGCAGCAGAATCCTTCTATGTAGGTATCGCATCATCTTAAATTTTGCGGTCACCAACAACCGCGGTTCATGGTGCCAGCCATCCGTAACGCTGACAAGCGTGGTGAATATATGGTAGGTAGGTACTTGTGGAGGTACATTATTGCAGCAAAAGCTGGAATTCTGGAGGGAGCTCCTTGACCTGTAGTGGAAGTTTCATGGGATGTTATGATGATGATTATTATTTTCACAGTAATAGGAATCCTTTATTTCTTAGAAGAAAAATAATATAACAGCCTGGATCAGCGAGAGTAAACTTTTGCAACAAAATTACTGGACCACTGCATGGGGGGCGCCAATACTACACAGAAAAATTATATTATTACAAATGAATAGCCTTCTTTTTAGATTTAACTAAATAACATGCCTACTTACTTAGCATTCATGATTGAATTTGCTACTTAGAGACCTGAAGGGAATGTACTCAGTGAAACGGAACGAGAACTCGCGGCACCCAACAGAAGGGACAAAGTTTGGGATATAGTAAAAAGAAAACGTTTGACGTTGACAATTAAGTCTTTTCTCATACTTTTTGTCAAAATATTTAGCACTTCTGTAGAACAATAACAAAAACCCCCTCAGGCAGGGTAGAATTGGGGACTCACTAGGGGGTGTGTGAGCTCGTGTAGGCAAAGTTGTAAGTTATTTTTTTTTTTTTTTTTTATTTATTGATCTTTATTACATAAACTTATAACTAACTTATAACTAGCACCGTTAAACCTATGTAGGTTTGTCTCGACGCTATCCTCATCCGCACAAAGATTAATACAAAATAAATTATAACGAAAGCACGAAAAGATAAATAATCAATAACAAAGTGTAAAACTCACTATAAATGACAATCTATACGCTGCATACATAGCCGAGCGAGTGGGCTCTGCACGCAGTGTTCCTCCAGAAACCGGTTTGATGTCTCTGTACAAACAGGCTGCTCAATTTTCTCAGTCAAGAGTTGATTTAAAAAAGATTTATTTGAGCTCTGCATCAAGTTTTTTGAACATTTCTTGTTTGAGTACTGAGGCTATATTATTTGGTGTGATACTGTTCCTAATTTTGTTTGGTATTTGGTTAATTAGTTCGGGTACAATATACTCCGATACTCGTTTACCATAGTAATTTATAAAAGTAGGTTTCATTAGTATGTTGTTGGTCACTTGTCTCGTTATTATAGGTTTTTTATAAGAAATTGGATGCTGAATTTCAGTCCTAAAAAATTGTTCTTTCAGAATTTGGAGTTTGAATTTCATATTTACTGGTAGTATTTTACAAAATCTAAATAGTTCTTCATCCGTTTGTAGTGTCTGTTTAATATTATATGGTATAATCATTTTAAGAAGTCTTACTTGGAGCTTATATATCTGATCGAGATATGATTTAAAAGTTCGACCGTAACTGCTTAACCCGTAGGATATAATATTTTCAGCCAGTGCCGTGTACATAGCCAATTTGATATTATATGGTACTCGGTTTCGGAGTATATAGAATTTTGCCATTACAGCACGTAACCTATTGCAGACTAGATTAATGTGAGGACCCCAGTTAAAGTTATGGTCAATTATCAGCCCCAGATATTTTTGTTCGGTAACCTGTTGTAACGGCAAGCATCCACATTGTATGGGAGTTGTATAGGAGTGCAGGCATTGATGATTATGGCCTACAATCTACAATCTACAAGTAGAACAGACAAATCAGGTTAATGAAAATAAAATTGTGACCGCTGTAAACCAAAATCAATGTTTTCAACGCCAAAGTCTTCTAAATAAATAATACTATTGCATTAGATGTAGAAATTCTGCTCTTTAAGTTATACTCTCTTTACGATAGAACTCTCAAACAACTACTGATGTTTTGTCTCTGCGTACCCCGACGGTAAAGAGGCGTAATAACATGTATGTATGTAAATAAATATTCTTGCTATGTGCTCTGTTACCACCGTCAATTCAGGGATCTCTTAAGCGGGTAATGCTATTGACATCCTAAAGAATGTCTTTAGTTCGAACTGGATAAAACTTAAAGGGAGAGATTAAGATTTAGATCGTGATTGGCTACGTAACCTATGGTACATAAAATATTTTAATTGTAGAGAGATTCATGTAGAATTATTTTTTTTTTTGATCCTAATATCCTTTTGCCAACTTATTAGTGAGTTCAAAAGCAACAACTTTTGTTCTAACAAAGTTGCTAACAAAGCACGAATTTTTTTTTACATCACATACAAAATAAGTTTTCATCAACCTTACTTTGTATGGGAAGTCGATTCTTTTCCGCTGATTTTTTTGTAGGCTAACTGTCAAGAACAATAAAATAACCTTGTATACATAATACTAAACTTTGTCTTCAATAAACCAATGAGACAAAAAACAGTCAAATTACAATTGTACCCCAAGAACACACTGACAAACAACCCTCATAATTAAAAACCTTTGCTATGCAAAAGACGAAAAACAAGTCATACCTAAATCGTTGCATGAAATTCAAAAAGCTTAAACTTTTGATAGAATTTAATGCTTTATAAGAAAATATTTTGTTTTTCTAGTTATAATAATTAAAGACTTAAGCACGTATAGGTTATGGGCAGATAAGAAACAAATTACCATCTAGCATTGGAAACAAATACTTTTTTTAACACATTTGCTCATAAAACAGCTCGATTTGCACTGTATTAAGTTCTTCAGCTTACGCGTGCTTTTGTCGTTATATTATCGGACTAGTATTTTATTTTTGTTTTTTTTTTTGGCATGGAGTAAGGAGTTCTTATGTCTATTATGTTCATAATACTTTCAAAAATTAACAAATTATATTCGATGCTATGATAAATAAACGTTCATTCTATGAAAATATTTAATTAATCGACTATTTAATTAATCGACTAACTAACAATTAGTCTTTTCAATAAGAAAATATCACATTTTATTTTCAAAAATTCAAGGATACGGCTATTTGGCAGTTTGCTTCCTGCTCGCGCATGTATAATCTGTATGTAATAAAAAAGTAATGCGCGCGCAAAAATTGGCATGTATATTTGTAGTAATTTTTAACCAATTAACTTTCAAAGCAATTTAAATACCCCAGTAAAAATATAAATTACTTATGCCATTTTTCGCGTCCTAAAACTATATTTAGAAGAAACATGGTTAAGAAGTATCTTATGCTAATTTGACAGAATAAATTGTAAAAGTACTTATAAATAACTTGTTTTACAAATTACTTTAACTTGACAATTTTTTTTTCACAATCTTTGGATAAGTTCATTTAATAAAGACATAGTTTAAAGTTTGACAATCTGCATTTATTATTATGGAGTACCTACGGAAGTACTTAACGAATATTTTAATAGTTTAGTTGATTGATGATTGATTGATTTAAGAATCATTATTTTTTTACTTAAGTTGTTGTTTTAGAACTTACTTGCTCTTCATTTGTATTTGTATAAAGGTTCATTTCATGGAAATATTTAAAGCAATCAACTATATATCATATTAAGAATACGTATAATTAACTAAGACTGTAATTTATATGACATTTATAATATGAAATAAATGAAACTAAACTAAGTGATATGATAATAAATTAGTCGTTTATGTGAGAAAATATTTCAATATAATTCAAGGATAAGGCTGTTTGACAGTTTAGTCAACGTGCCTCCTGCGCGCGTATATTGCGCACCATGTTTACATATATTTGTAGTGTTTGTTGTAATTATTTTCAAAAGTTTCGACGTCTACAAATAAAAAAAAAACAGTAATTAATGTAGTTTGTCAACGTGGAAAATACTTAGACACAAAATACAAGTCGGGTGTACTTAAATATCATAGGAAAAATACCTAACTTCCGATTAGAATTTTTCTTCGGGAAAAAATGGAAGCAAATTTTATTTGTTTTTATTCGCAAATATGTTAAAAAAAACGTCGTAAGAAGCGCATGCGCTTTAGTCATTACACTCTTAGCTCCATTACGCCCGCACCTGCTGCAGCTCTAGCGTAATCACCAAAATAGCGCATTTGCATCTTAATGAACTACTCTTATACTTAATTAAACAATTTTGCGATGAAGTTCATGAACATAATGTATGTGAAAATTCAAAGGTAAGCTAGTAAGACATTAATTAGCTGGCTGTGAGGATAAATATTACAAGTAATATTTGCTGATTCTGATAAGATAATACCCACTCTCCCACCTATAATGAGAGGTGTGTTCAATGTATTTCCAAAGTACGTTCTTGTCAAAAGATGATCAAATGCAACAAAGCGTGAACCAAATGATGATTACCGTGTACGACTGCGAATTGAAATCCTCCACAAAAACGTTAATACACAAAACAACACGGCAATAAGTTTGTTCATCACACAGATAGGCATTTGAAGGTCTTACTTGTGTTTTGTGATGTTTTTTAATATTTGTACTGAGAATTATCTGATGCAAGTAAAAAATTTAATTTAACAATTTTATCAGTGACGTTAGTCAGTTTCAAAACTTAACCCACGACTATGGATACAAAAAAGGTAAAGACGATATGTTATTTTTTTGGGTATTTTTAGGGTATTTTGAAGACAAATATCTTTTTATTTACTCAGTATCTTGCGGTGATGATCAGGTATGTGTTTCTTGACCATTCAAGTGATAATATCTCCAAGACCAAACCATGATTAGTGAAAATCGACTCAACAAAATAAAAATACAAAGTTGCCTCTTAAATTTTCATGAATTTCTCTTTTTGTTGAATCTGAGGTGTTTTAAGTAGTGAAATTAAGTATACAGAAAGGTATTCGTAGTTGCTATCATATGCCCAACCTAAAATTTTATTTAATTACTTAGTTTTTACAAAAAGTTGATATTTTATATCGGACGCTTACGTCATTTAGTTTTGGTAACACGCACAGTATATCTGTCGCAATCTAATGCGTTGCGGATGAAATCACTTTATTCCTTTCTTTCAAGCGAAAAGACTGCCCCCACTGTCAAATATCTATCTTTTCAAATATCCTCATTGATATCAGCGGTATGCGACTTTCAAATCCATTTTACAATAAGTGTCAAACTCGCGGGCCATCTCGCATGGTGTTGTGTTGTGTGTGCACGATGTTAGGTCGCGCGCCCTTCTGGTTGATCCCACGACCTCGACTGTTGTTACGTCGCACTCTCTGGCAGCGGCGGTACCGGTACCGAGGGCACACGAATTCCGGTGCTAATCTAATCATTGGCAATCAATCGCCATTATAGACATTTGAAACTTTTGGAAAAGGTGGTCATATTTAATTTTTTCTAATGGTTTAGGGCTCAGTAATGACAGTAAGCAAAAATTTTAAAGTAAATGATTTTAATGCTTTTTACCAAAGATTTCGGACTTCCTTGCTTTGCTCGCTTCCTTGATTTTACTATGGGATGACATCTGCCAACATGTCCCAATTTTTTATGTCAAATTATCAATGATCACTAGGAAATATTCAAAATAACCTGTCAAATCCATAGAACGACGCCTTCGCTACCTTGTGACGAATTATTTCTTTAATCCTCCTTCTAAGTACCCTTATTTTTCTGTGCTTTTTACCTCAAAATATTTTTTCTTTTTTACCTTTGTAACAAAATAAAACATAGTAATAAAATAAAACTGGCCACTTCGGTGATTTATTTGGAGTCCAAATGACAATAAAAGAGGTCGTATTTTTAATTTTGGATAATATGGACATCTATTACAGAATTTTACTAAATCAATTAATACAAGGTGCAAAATAAATAGGGTATATCAACCCTGAAGGATGTGAATCTGCCCATGAAACTGAACAACTTTGCCTAAGCAACATAGGTCGAAATATGAAAAAAAATTTTGACCTTCCATAGAAACTGAAACTATATTATATGGCAGGTAAAAAAAAATTTCGTATTTCACCTATGTTCCTAAGGGAAAGTTGTTCATTTTCATGGGCAGAATCACATCCTTTAGGGTTTATATGTACCCTTTCTGTTTACACCTTGTATAACATAAATAAATCTATTGTGACCCCACCACTCAACTGCCGCCGGCCCTGTACTGGGGGAACAGCTAGCTAACTGAATACGAAGCACATGAATTTATTTTGGAATAGCCTAAAAATTTGTGAAGAATTTAAGATTTTTAAGAAAAATTTATTATTTCATTCCTACATCGTTCCTTTTATAGGTCCTAATCCGCTCGGAGCAGAAACATCATAGTCATGTATTAAGATAATCCCCTCTGCTGCAATAAACCGATACATATCGGACAATGAAAGTTTTATGAGTTGGTTTAGTTTTAACACAGTTTTAATGAGCTATTTTTCTCCTCCCCCCACCTGCCGCGTTCACCTCCGCGACTCATTTTTTGACTTTGTATTTATTTATTTTATTTAGATATACACAACAGATCACCATCAAATGATGTATATGTAGTAACAAAATTTGAGTAACATTGGTTTTCTTCTAGACAGAAATCCAAAAAAGTGTACATACAGCATGATTTTTGTTAGTGCGACGAATTGTAGGTATCTAATAATATGTACTTTTGCGCATTAACGGTCACAGACGGAGTTATTTTGTACACTACGACGTATAACCTAAAGTAGTGTAGGTACTGACTGGCTAAAGGAGTGATCACACCTATCTGAATTCAAAGACTAATTCGGCATACATTGCTCGTTGAAGTAAGGATATTGCAATTAACATAACCAAGCCTCCCAGCAATGTATGCCGAATTAGTCTTCGAATTCAGCTAGGTGTGATCACTCCTTAAGACATAAAATTATGGAAGGGAAATTGCAATGTGTTTTGGTGGTCTTTAGCTCCGTGATGTAATATTGACATGTACGGTGCGGTATTTGTGGTGCCACTATCAGTGATCTTTCCGCGTTGATATCGACGTCGCGCGTGCGCTGTCGTGGTGGCATAACGTCACGTCTCGGGAGATCGTGCTGTTGATTTCAGGATACAGGGTGTGACAAAACTCTGATCATGAAACTGAACACATTTACCAAAGACCATAGGTCAAAACATGAAGCAAAAAACCATTTCCATAAAAACGTAAACTGTACGGGGCAAAAATTTCTTTTCGTATATCTAGATTATGTTCATTAGAAGAAGTTGTTCAGTTCCGTGGGCAGATTCAAGTATTTCAGGCTTAATTCTTACCCTTATAACCCTTTTGGTTACACCTGGTACATAAGTCTTCGTTCCGTCCGGCCTTTCTCAACAGAGAGAGTTTGACTATGTCAGTTGCAGATTATGCTCTCTAACTTGATGCTGGCGGCAGTAGCTGGTCCCCACTCGCTGCCACCACATAAACAGCTGCAACGCCTGCAACCACGGCTCTTATAGAACTATAATAGGGAGCATGTCAAAGTTGTCAAACAACAATATTGGTGAATTACGCAATCCTATGCCTTGATGGCTTTGATTTGCATGTCGCGATCGCCCCCCGACCGTTTGTCGGAGTTCAGCAGTAGTGATAGTGACGCAATAACTAAAATGTGTAATTTCACAGTTTGTATGCGTTGTTCTAAGAAAAATATCGTAATTCGTTCCGTTTTAGGTTTGGATTTGCTATTGGCATCGAATTGGAAACGACCTTTGGAAACTGCGTTGACCAGCGGATGCAAGACCAAAGTTAGTTCTATGATAAAGTGGTCTTAGACCCTGTTTAGAAGACGCGCGAGTTTGGCTTGGTTTGGCGCGTTTCATCGTACATTGCTTAATCGATAACCTTTTTGATCACCTGCACGGCTAAACAAAGCGGCAGTGTACGTGAAATCGCACAATAAAACAGCGAATTTGCTCCTTCTGATCAGAGTGTTAGTCTTTCCAAAACTTGCAATTCGCAGTGCTCTTGCACGAGAGGCCATTGCAAATGCAACGCAGAATTGTTCAGTAAATAACTTCGAAGCAATTACTGAAACGACACAACATTATAGAGAATTCCTATAGTTACGTAGCAGCACGCTTGCGCTTGCGTGCAGCGACCAATGATCCAAGCTATTTGTCCGAGTGTTAGTTGCTCTTTATTTCCTTTAGCCGTAGTCAGACCCTGGATAGGCTGGTGGTCAAACATTACAAGAGTTTTCAGTGTTTCGACCAAAGATTTCGGACCTCCTTGCTTCGCTCGGAATAGATACCTTGCTAATTTATTTTAGTAGGGGATGACATCTGCCAACATGTCACAACCCCATCATCGATGATCCATAGAAAACATTCAAAATAACCTGTCAAATCCATAGAAAAACGCCTACACCACCTAGTGACGAATTATTTCTTTAATCCTCCTTCTAAGTACCTTTATTTTTCTGTGGTTTCGACAGGCACGTTAAGCCGCTCGTCCCGGCTATTATCACTGTTAGTAGTCGTTTTTAGGGTTCCGTACCTCAAAAGAAAAAAACGGAACCCTTATAGGATCACTTTGTTGTCCGTCTGTCTGTCTGTCTGTCAAGACCCTTTATCTCACGAACGGGTAAAGGTATCAGGTTGAAATTAATACCATATATTAGGATTCATGAACCACACAAGATCTGAAAATTTCAATTTTTTACAACGACGCAATCAAAAGATATGGCATTTTATGTCCTCATCTCCATACATTTATTCAAAAAAATCAGTTCAAAAACTAAAACCCGACTACTGGCAAATCTTGCTCTAAAAAGTATGAAACAAGAAAATATTGTCATCTGAAATTGTTATGTACAAACTATGTTATTTAATAAATATTCATACCGATGTTCAGATAATAGCCGTGGTCATATTGTTATGCCTCTTTTCGGATAGGTGGCATAACATGACATTTTTATTTCAATTATTTTGGGGTTGTAAATACATAAAAAAGCTAACAATATATATATTTTTGAAATGTGCTCACTAAGCCCTTTCATTTGATACATAACACGGTACGGATATTTTTTTTTTTTATTAGTCCTTGACTTAATCTGCTCTAGAGAGCGCCACATACAATTAAACGAAATTTCTTGTATCCTATAACCAGCGGATAATTAAGAGGCTTCTAACGACATCTCATTTGTCAAAATATGATAAGTAGTTTAGAAGTTATGATGGAACAGATGAACATACATACATACATAGCCTGTCAAAATCATAACCCTCCTTTTGCTTTGCCGTAGTCGGGTAAAAATGCAAAACCTACAGGGTACTTCCCGTTGACCTAAAATTATGAAATTTGGCAAGAAGCTAGGTCTCACAGTACAAATAATAGGAAAAGTCTGAAATCATTAAAAATTACAACTTTTCTCACAACTAATGGTAACCAATTGTGGTGAGCTCCCGTTTCAACAACATTCATATAAGAGAGGGGTCAAGTGGGATGGTCGCTGGGGCGATTTTTGTTTTAGTTATTTTTAAAAACGGGAACACTTACAAACTTGAAAATTGGTATGTTTATGGTGCATAAGCTATAAAATAACAACAAATAATAAAATTTGGTCAAACGCGTGTCGGACTAAAAAAATCTAGCACATTAACTTACTGAAATTTCAACTAATACAATTATGTTTATGTGGTGGTACAGAACCCTCAGTGCGCGAGTCCGACTCGCACTTGGCCGGTTTTTTTTATTGTCAATGGGCTTACTCTTGACCTCGATCTAGTCTTGAGGACAGAAATGAGGTCGACGATTGGACGAGCTTGCCCAGAAGAAGCCTATTTACTCGCGACTTGAATAGATTCGGGTTATATGAACTCGGGAACACAGACGCAGGCAGAAAATTCCACTCTTTGGCCATACGCATTATAAAAAATATTTCAAAGCGCTATGTGCGAATGTGTGGAATATCAACCAAGTGTGGGTGATATCTTGCGTTGCGTCTGGACTTTCGATGGTAAAAGGGGGATGGTGGACTGAGTTCATGGAGCTCTTGAGCACACTCTCCGAGGTACAACCTGTAAAAGACCAACAGACATGTATGCAACTTTGCGACGGCGGGCCAGAGTGTGAAACTGGGTTTCCACCAGCATCTCATCACCAACGAGCGTTAAAACAATTCAGAGGCCATTTGGTGGCTTGAAAAGTGGTAGTCCGGTTGGCCACTAACCTAGTGAAGCCTAAACTAGACGAGTTGAGGTCAGATGGTAGTCGTTGTGTTTCCAATGTCCTCGTCAAAAGGTTAAGTAGCCGATTCCGAAGAAAACAATTGGGGCAGAACACGTCTTCTCTCTCGCTTTATTACAAAGAAAAGAGAAAGAAGTACTGTTCTGTTTTGTTCCATCTGCATCTCGGCATACGCCTACCTTATCTATTCGTGTGAGTAGTAAAGTAACGAAGTTGTTGGTTTTTAGGGCGGAACACTTATCATCACTTTGTTGTCCGTCTGTGTGTCTGTCTGTCAAGACCCTTTTTCTCACGAACGAGAAGAGGTAGGTATCAGGTTGAAATTGATAACGAATATTAAGATCCATAAACCACACAAGATCTGATAATTTAAATTTTTTACAACGACGTAATCAAAAGATATGGCTTTTTATGTCCTCATCTCCGTACATTTATGCAAAAAAGCAAAACCTACAGGGTACTTCCTGTTGACCTAAAATTATGAAATTTGGCAAGAAGCTAGGTCTCACAGTACAAATAAAGGGAAAAGTCTAAAATCATTAAATATTTCAATTTTTCTCACAACTAATAGTAACCAATTAAGGTGAGCTCCCGTTTCAAGTACTTTTCTATAAAAGAGGGGTCAAGTTGGATGGTCGGGGACTTTTTTAAAATCAAAGAGCAAAAGCTTTTAGTATATCATATGGTAGATAGGTACGGAACCCTTAGGGCGCGAGTCCGACTTGCACTTGGCCGGTTTTTAAATGAATAAGAAAAATAGTTTTATTCGATATTTGTAGCAATGCCATATGCATAAATACAATTTGCCAAACTTTTTGAAAGTTAGGAATGGTTTATGCTCCTTAAATTTACAAAATAAAAAATAATAATGAATATTAAACAAACTAATATCACAACAAACAAATTCAATATTTCAATTCTAATAATTAAATCAAAGTACCTACCTACATACGCTTTATTTACTTACGATATTTTTTACTTTGGTTCTCTATTAAATATTTTAGGATTTTATTTTTAAATACTTAGTTGGTATGTGCGGTGTTAGATGGCTCAGTCGGTAAGGATTGCGACGTTTTGCCAACTCTACCAGGCTCCTCCATTCCGCAACACTTTCAGATTCCTCTTTGAACATCGCAAATAATAATATCACCTTTGTTGTACGTACACTCAACAGCACATCAGTAGAAACACTTTTGGACCTTATGGCGCGGTAATAGAGTTGAAAAAGTTTCTACCGACGAGCGGTTGACCGTACAGTCTACTGTACCTTATCTTAATAAAATTAGGTGTGTTGTAATGTAATAAAGACGTCTGAGAAAGGGAACCGTCCGTTCTATTGTTGTGTTGATCTGTGAGCGGCGCGCGCGACGGAACGAGTTCAAACATTCTCTTTCTAATCAACCCGCTACAACTGGTAGTCGCAAGACGTATGCTTGATTAACATTACGGTACGGTGTTTAAGCTAATAGCAGCTAATACCGTCCAACTGGTGTGCGTGAGTAGAGAGACATGCGCGAGAGCAAGCGAGGCAGCCGATGACGTTCCGCTTCACTCAAGAGATCCAATGCACTACTTATAATGCGTGACACACAAGTCTTCTTTATTATAAATTGCAGCTTTACTACTTATTGTTGATCCTACCGTAGAGTTATGTTATGTATGTAGATATAGGAACAGGGGAGCTATTACGGTAGCGGGATCGTGTCAGCCTTATGCGAACCATTTCCGTTCCTCCGCGCGAAGCCTAGAAGAGAGTAGCCCTATGCAGTACTTCTCTTATCAGAATTATTTGCGGATTCCCTTCCGGGCTTTGCGCGGAAGGGAGTCCGCAAAATATAATTCGTATTGCAAAGGAAATGGTTCACATATTATGGCATGGTAATAGCTGAATTCAAAGACTAATTCGACATACATTGCTGGGAGGTTTGGTTATGTTAATTGCAATATCCTTACTTCAACGAGCAATGTACGCTGAATTAGTATTTGAATTCAGCTAGGTGTGATCGTGGCTTTAATGTGCAGAAGTCAAAAAATGAATCGCGGGGGTGAGCGCGGTATGTGGGGGGAGGCGAGCGAATCGTTCATTGGCTCTCCGCCTGTCACCCATGCGCAGAAAATAACTGTCATAGACAGACTTGTTGGAGACGGTTTTTTTCTTGCGCATGTGTCACAAGCGGGTAGGTACCCGCGACCCATTTTCTGAGATTTGCGCTTCAATGGTCACTGGTACTTGCCGGGGATTACCTTTTGACTACAGGCGTCGTGACGAAGAACGTGCGAAAATAAGTCAAATCTACAGCGATTATTACAAAAATTAAAACATAAAGCTTATCGTTGGTGGCATTGTAGCAAAAAGAAATTTTATTTGAATTTTATTCTGCATGTTATGTCATATGACACGTCCAAACCGTATTCTGTAGATATCCCACAGATTTATAAAGGAGAGCGTCTCCTTGAGAGATATCCATAGATGTATAGATTGATAAATGAATCTAAATAGAAGCGTTGTCTCATCTAACACAGCGCACTGCTATCACACAATCACTACGAGCAGCAATTCTCAATTTACTTCAGGAAGTAACTTCGTATGAAAATAGAAGCTATTGCCCCTGCATCATGACCTCGCGGTGAAATACTGCGTATCGTTTCTGCAGTCTCGGTGTTCCTCGGCGGATAATTATAGAGACCGGTCTGGCGACTGGTCGCTGCAAAACAACAACCAGCGCCTCAGACTGCAGCTGCTTGGTGGTAGTGTAGTGGCATGGCGTCTTATTAGGGTTCCGTATTCAAAGGGTGAAAAAACGGGACCCTATTAATATACCTTTGATGTCTTCTGTCAGCCGGCTGTATCGCATGAACCGTAATAGGTAGACAATTGAAGTTTTCACAGATTATGTACTATGCTCTTATGGAGTTTACAGTGCAAGGACTATGTACATATCACCTAACATCTTGTTAATACTACTGTATTTACAGCAATAAATAATTTTGAATTTGAATTTTGAATTTGAATCTGTTGTCGCTATAACAACAAATAAAACAGGGCGGGTCTTCCCTACTAGAAACATGTTTTTAGGCGATTTTTGCTCGACTTTTTGTTTCAGCTCTATCGTAAAAACGGGGACACTTACAAGCGTGAAAATTTGAATGTTTATAGTGAGTTAAAGAATAACAACAAATAATAAAAATTGATCAAGTGCGTGTCGGACTCGCGCGCATTTGAGACACTTCTGCGTCCATAACCAAGATGGTATTTTTACTTTAGTGGTACGGAACCCTCGGTGCGCGATTCCTTCTCTCACACTGCCGGTTTTATGTAGTCCGCCGCTGGCCCGTAGATATGTACTGACGACTGGTTTAGTTATACTATGGCTATACGCACCTTCACCTCTTCAAATTTGTCTTTTATTCCGCAGCTTCTTTCCGTGCAGGGATTTTCAAATGTTTAATAACATAAATACTGAAATAAACCCATGTCAAGTAATCAGTCACATTACAATCATCATCATAACATCCCATGAAAAACGTCCACTACAGGACAAGGAGCTCCCTCCAGAATTCTAACTTTTGCTGGAAAAATGTGGAGGGGAAGTACTTACCATAGTCACCTCGCTTGTCAGCGTTACGGCTGGCACCATGGGCCGCAGTTATAGGTGACCGCAGTAAGTAAGATGTAAGATACAATGGAGGATGCTGCTGCCCATCCTCCAGTTAACACTTAGTCGCCAGTTACGACACCTACGGGTATGTATGGGTTGCTACTATTCTTTGCCGACACCACACGGGACAGCCATTACAATATCATAACTTAATCTTTACACGATTTGTCTTGTCTTGTTTTTCATTTTTTTAGTTTTTTGGTCTGGCTTCTGGCTGATACCATTAACATTTAACTCGCCGTCGTTACCTCGCTCGCTCGGATCGTGCGTTGTGGTCGTAATCTTTTTGGGGATCACACCATCCCGACAAGGATCGGTTAGGTTGTCATTACATCAACCTAACCGATCAATTTCACAATGTGTTCAACATTAGTTTGAAACAAAATCAATGATCTCGGCTCTCATTTCTTATGATTTTACGTAATTTTGTATAAAACTCTACATGACTGTCAAACAAGACTTGCAATGTAAGTTGTACGCGCGGAAGAGAAAGGAAATCAAATAAACCTGCGCCCGCGCTCATATACAACCAGTATTGTAAGAAATAAGCGCCGCAGTTACATGCATGCAAACTGTCTACATGCACATTATTCTTTCCCCTCCGCTAATTCCTCAAGGCTGTGGGTCGTGTCGTGAGGTCGTGACCGTTATCATCTAAAGTCACTATGCTGGTTAATGTTCACCCATTCCAAATTCCGTCGATTGACGTGGGCTATCTTTTATAAGGGGTGTAAGGGACAACCTTCCTAATAGTGAAAAGGCATGATCAGTCAACGTAACTGAACAACTTTCCGCAAATAAAACTTTCAAGCAATGAAAAATAAAATTGCCTCCATACAAACTGTACAATAAAGTTTGCAATTGACATATGAAAGGGCTTTACTTGTACATTCTAAATAAGATTTTTGTATTTTTTTAGGTCTCTTAGTTTTCAAGTCATAATGAAAAATGTGAAAAAAAAATACCCTTAGTTCTGCAGTTTGCGAAAGAAAAACATCTGAATTAAGATAGTCGATAGCGGTTTACGTAAATATTACAGGAAAAATTAAACAATCTTTCTAACTTGCACAGTTTTTTATAATCTGAAAAAAGTAATAGTCGAGTATCTGAAATAATAGAAATATAAATAGCTATCAGGCGCTGGGCTTTTGGTCGTTAAAGGACGGGAACAGTTTATGAAAAAATTTAAACCTGCTTAACAATATAATAATAGCTAATGCAACTTTACTACGGAACCCTTCATTGCGCGTGGCCCGCTACGTACTTGGCCGGTTTTTTCTTACAATCATGATTAGGTAGGTAAAAATAAAATAAAATTGAATATATTTTATTATTGCAATTGAAAAGCGACACGGTGCATTAAGCTCAGAAAAATCAACGTTAAGGCGTATGAAGTTATTAAAAACACTATATTTTTTAAAACGAGCATGACGAAACCGGCGTGAAGATTAAAGCAATCGATTGGCTTTGTGTCAGACTGCAAGCAACACTATTGCAGATAAATAAAATAAAAAATACACTAAGTGTTGGCATTCAGCAATACGTCAATTTCACGTCTAAAAAAAATTGATTTCAAAGCCAAAACGAATTTGAATAATATTAGTGCGCGCTTTTTCGACTTAAAAGTATATCTGGAGGTCTGTCATCATCATCATCACCAAAACATCCCGTAAAAGTAGATCTGGAGTTCTGTCATCATCATCATTACCATAACATCCCGTAAAAGTAGATCTGTAGTTCTGTCATCATCATCATCACCAGAAATCCCGTAAAAGTAGATCTGGAGTTCTGTCGTCATTATTATTACCAAAACATCCCGTAAAAGTAGATCTGGAGTTCTGTCGTCATCATTATTACCAAAACATCCCGTAAAAGTAGATCTGGAGTTCTGTCATCAGCATCATTACCAAAACATCCCGTAAAAGTAGATCTGGAGTTCTGTCATCATCATCATTACCAAAACATTCCGTAAAAGCCCAATGCTGTACAGGACGTTTCACATAAAAGGAGACGTTTGAGATTAAGGAAACCCCACCACGTTTTTGTACGCCAGGCAGCAAGCACGTAGATATAAGACCATTTTATGTTCAACTAGCGCTACGCTACAAATACCCGAAATACCAGAGACCCGCACAAGGTCGAAGTGTCTCCAACGACGTGCGGTCGTGTATACACTCAGTTGACTCTGTATTAATAACTATAACATCTTTATGTTTAAATTGTCAATTGATGTGATGTTTGTTTGTCAGAAGTCCGATAACGACACTTCCAAGACGTTTTTGGGGTTCCGTACCCAAAGGGTGAAGAGCGGGAACCTATAAATATGCCTCCGATGTCTGTCTCTCTGCTCTGTCAGCGGAATATATCTCATAAACCGTAATAGGTAGACAGTTGAAATTTTCACAGATGTATTTCTGTTGCCGCTATTACAACGAATAATAAAAATTTAAAAAGCAAGAAATCAAGGGGGCTTTCCCACTAAAAACATGTTTTTTAGGCGATTTATGTCCGATTTTTGTTTTACCTATATCGTAAAAGCGGCTACACCCAAAAGCGTGAAAGAAAAAAAATCGGTATGTTAGTGCAAAAGCCATAGAATAACAATAAATAATAAAACTTATCAAGTTCGTGTCGGACTCGCGCGCATTTAATACACTTATGCGTGAATGGGCGTCCATAACTAAGACAGTATTTTTACCTTCTTAGGGTCGTATTAATAAATCCCTCTTAAGTCTGCGATTGCACTTAAGATGTATAATTTGTATGTGAAAAGTACATCTTAAGAGCAGTCTGACACTCAAGTTGGATTCATCAATACAACCCTTATAGTACGGAACCCGCGGTGCGCGAGTCCTACTTATACTTAGCAGGTTTTTTGACTCCTAGCCGTATGCCGAGGAAAGGTGTAATAGCTACAAGCCACGATCACACCTAGCTGAATTCAAAGACTAATTTGGCATACATTGCTCGTTGAACAAGCCTCCCAGCAATGTATGCCGAATAAGTCTTTGAATTCAGCTAGGTATGATCGTGGCTTTAGCCTTGCTTCTCGCACAATGGACCGCGGTGGGTAAATAGTAACTGTATGATACTTAATACACATGGCCGCACGTCAGTGGAAACACTTTGACCTTGAACAGGTCCTTGTTTTTGTTTCCACCTTCTGGCTGCCGTGCGTACGATTCGCAGGAGGACGTTGCTGTCTGTCCTTTGTTTAATAATAATAATAATCATAAATCTTTATTGCTTACACATATGAAAAACAAAACGATTAACAAAAAAATTCGGAAATAAATCACGATCATTCTTATTCTTATTCAACAATTTTGTAAGCAGAAGGCAAGAAACTCAGTTCTTGCTCCCAGGCTACACTAGGCAACACTGAAAGCACTTGTTTTCAGTTCTTACCCTTCTCTTGAACCTTTATAAATAACCATTTTTTAACGATCCCTAAATCACCCATCACTACACCCACGTGAAAAAAAAGTCATACAGATATGAGAGCTCTTCGACCTTGACACATTGGACTTTGTACCGTATTCTTATCCTCGTAGGGGCTAGACCTGAGCTCTAAGTGTCAAACTTGACGTGCTCTTCACGATACCATTCTAAGCCAGTACCACAAAAAGGACAAGTCAATTCTGTCGTTAAAACATAATGAAAGAGTTAGATGAAGCAATGCGACGCAACGCTCGCAGCTCTTCTGAATAAATAATACCAACATCAGCGCGTGCGCCGCGCTCGAGCCGGCTCATGTTGCAAGTCGCTGCCATGCGCCAGATACTTCCATCGAGCTTAAGTTTCCAAACAAGCACTCATAAGCCAGCTACGCACTATCGTTTTTCACGTCCAGCAGAGAGGGATGCAAATGTGTGAAAGATAGAAATACATATTAGTATAGCATATGTAGAGCTATTATACAGGGTGTAAACAAAGTACGATCCTTCTAAGGAGTGATTTGACATCACTAATAGATTGTATAAAAAAAAAGTTGTTTTAGCTCAAGGAGAAGTGAAGCGCTTGGAGGGTTAAATTACCTCTATGATAGAAATGAGATCTATGAGATGTTTTTTTTATAACATCCAATCGGTGGCAAGTACCTATGCATTATAAATCGTCCCAATAGATCAATGTTACATAAAAATACATTCAGAATCATGTATGTATTCATTCATGTATGTAATCATGTATGAATCATGTATGTATGTATGTAACTTCTTCGAGTTACTACTAAATACTCGCCAGCAGCTGCCGGCAATGTTAGTATGAAAATCCATTTCTATCGAATTTTGCGACCGAGTAAATTACTATGAAAACTCATATCTGTTTAGTTATTTAAAAGTGAAATGTACCAACAAGCACAACAACCAAGGAGGTCACTTATCAAGTATCATATTATATTAAACGAGGAGGTAACCTTAGATTCCGGAGACCTATCAATAGAAGGTAACTCGAAATTTTTGGGAATGCTGATACACATGTCATGATTCACACCCCCAAGCGGTTGAATCGAGGGATGAAACACGTGTATCTTTCTTTCAAACCGTTAGCTCAAATCCAATTTTTATGTATCTCTTATCAAAATTGTAGGATTAAGCTTTCATCCCTTGATTCAGCCCTTGGGGGATGATTTCCAAAAATGCTGATACACAATGTTTGTTAATGTTTTTACTTACCTTTATTACGAATTTACATGCATTGTACTTCAAAAGCGGGAACTCACTCTACAAAAAACATACCTCATTTCATCCCCTTGGGGGGATGATATCGCCAAAATGCCAAAACACATGTATCTTCTTTTCTTTTGACTATCTCAAATCCAAATTTGTATGCTTCTCATGTCAAATTATCATACAAAATATCATCCTTTATGTCACCCTCTTGGGGGATGACTCTTTAAAATACTGATACACGGGACTGTTTATTTTTTAAATTTATCCAAACTGCGAATTTTCATTTATGTAACTTAGAAACGAGAGACTCACTCTACAAAAATCATACGTCATTTTACCCCCTGGGGGATATTTCGCAAGAATGCTGAAACAAGTTTACCAATATTTCTTATTATTTGCAAAAATCCAAATTTTTATCCGTCTCATGACAAAATCGTAGGATTTTCATACAAACTTTCATCCCTTACTTCACCCACTTGGGAGATGAGCTTGAAATAATGTCTTATTTGGTAGTTTTTATATACAATTAACCATTGTATAATTTTTCACATATGTAACTATAGCCGTTACGGCTTGGCGTTGATGAATCAATGGGCATGTTCTACAATATACTTAAATTCTTCTTAATTGCCATTTCTCCCCTCTCAAGATCGTTTAAGGCATTGATTGTAGCGAAAAACTTTCCAAACCTATTTTGTAGAGAATTCGTCTTGAGACAATATTTGCTGTGTCTTAGTTTTATAGCTATTCATGAGAAACAAACCCCACACTCCCCTTGCCTCCACCTCTACCGTCACTCACACTTTTTTCTACAATTACGAGTACTATGCCAAAATTAGCTCACCCACGAATTATTTTCCCTATTCAGCCTTTTCCGGTCTTTGCGACGACGGGCTTACAGTAAAAGTTCAAACTCTACACGAACTAAGTTGTCGTGGGCAAAACTATATAAGATGTTTTACCGGTGCATTATGACGAAAAATAAGACACTCTCATTGGTCATGTGTAAACACGTTTATATGGGAAGTTGCAGCTTTATTCCTGATGTTTTCAATTGGGTATAGCCGGAGACGCTTTTGCCTTTCGCTCGTATCACTTGTATCTTGGAGACTTGTATAGGTGCAATCACGAATTTAAAAACACGAAATTGCAATAAGAATAAAACAGTTGTGCATATATTGTAGAGCACAGAATTTAGAAATGAAAATAAAATATTCTGGTGATCTAACAAGGGTCTCCGGACAAAACCGGAGGCCATAAAAAGAACACACAGATAGGGTAATAACAATAACTTATAATTCGAAAGTTACCTACTAATAAAACACTGCTAAAAATAAAGTCATTAAAAAACACTTACTAATTTCTAAAAAAAACAAAGTTTACAAGAAAACAATTTTCAATCAAGTAGAGGTTTCAAAACTCTAATGGATTTTATTTCGAAGGTTTCACCAAAAGTATAATTTTGCTCTTCTGAGGAACTCTTATTAAAGTCGACTTCAACGAACAGTTACTCGTATATACGCATTGGAATATCTAAGGGAGAAATCACAAACAAGAGGAAATTTCTAATTAAATAGGTTTTTGAAAATCATAGCCTACCTAATCCTTAAAGGTTTAGAAAACCGGTCAAGTGCGAGTCAGGCTCGCGCACTGAGGGTTACGTACCACGACATAATCTTTATTGTATTTGTTGAAATTTCACTAAGTTACAGTGCTAGATTTTTTGAGTCCGACACGCGCTTGACCAGATTTTATTATTTGTTGTTATTTTCGACTCGCACTTGGCCGGTTTTTTTCCGTACCCAAAGGGTGAAAACCGGGACCTTATTGATATGACTCCGATGTCTGTCTGTCTGTCTGTTCTATTTTTTGTATTTGTTGTTATAGCAGCAACAGAAATACATAATCTGTGAAAATTTTAACTGTTTAGCTATAACTGTTCATGAGATACAGCTCAAACAAAATTTTGTAAAAACAGCCGACTTTGATGGCATCTTATTCCTTGGTTTTTAAATATTTTTAAAACAAAAATACAGTGTTTATCCACTCAACAAGTTCTAAACAACGATACCCCACTCGATGGGGTAGGTCAAACTTTTTTTTACGCTCCCCCTTTTAGGTGTTTGGGAGCCCCTGTTAATTTTTTTATTTTTGTTATTTTAAGTATTTGTTATTGTAGCGGCAACAGATACACAATTTGTGAAAATTTCAAATTTCTACCTATTACTGTTCATGAGATACAGCCCACTGACAGGCAGACAGACAGACATCGGAGGTATATTAATAGGGTCCCGTTTTCACCCTTTGGGTACGGAACCCTGAAAAGGAAGCTAGTCTGAAAGATAAAAATAACTGGCGGACAGCTAGACGTAGCTAGCATACCCAGGTTCCGGAAATATCACGGATCAGCGGAGTCAGGTTAGGTGCAGTAAAGAGACCCTGAAGCACATTTTCCGGAAGTCTCTGGCAGCTCTGGGTTCGCTGAAGGGCTCCGAACACTTGTAAACTCCAAAATCGAACCCGGTCGTGGCATCAAGGAAAGGCGTGTTTTCTAAAGAAATGAAAAAGTTCCTTCGATTTACTAGTTTAAAATAGAATTGATGAAAACTGTAGAAAAGTATCAGAAACGTATATTTTAGTATTTTAGTATCATTCACGGAAAATTATGTGTTATTTTTACCTACTATTCTGAAAACCAGTCAAAAAGAAATTCAAAATTTACCGTGCTATAAAGAAATAAAAAACCGGCCAAGTGCGAGTCGGACTCGCGCACAGAGGGTTCCGTACCACCACATAATCATAATTGTATTAGTTGAAATTTCAGTAAGTTAATGTGCTAGATTTTTTGAGTCCGACACGCGCTTGACAAAATTTTATTATTTGTTGATATTTTATAGCTTATGCACTATAAACATATAAATTTTCAAGTTTGTAAGTGTTCCCGTTTATAAAATAGAACTAAAACAAAAATCGCCTCAGCGACCATTCAACTTGACCCCTCTCTTATATGAATGTTCTTGAAACGGGAGCTCACCACAATTGGTTACCATTAGTTTTGAGAAAAGTTGTAATATTTAATGATTTCAGACTTTTCCCATTATTTGTACTGTGAGACCTAGCATCTTGCCAAATTTCATAATTTTAGGTCAACGGGAAGTACCCTGTAGGTTTTGGTTTTTTGCATAAATGTATGGAGATGAGGACATAAAATGCCATATCTTTTGATTGCGTCGTTGTAAAAAATTTAAATTTTCAGACCTTGTGTGGTTCATGGATCCTAATATATGGTATTAATTTCAACCTGATACCTTTACCGGTTCGTGAGATAAAGGGTCTTGACAGACAGACAGACAGACAGACGGACAACAAAGTGATCCTATAAGGGTTCCGTTTTTTTCTTTTGAGGTACGGAACCCTAAAAACGGCCAGAATGTTGAAAATAAAAAGAGGAAATCATGTAGCGATGCCACAATATGTATGAAATTCCCTTAGAGCAACGCGTCAAACCGCGCACGGGCTTTGCGCGCGAAAATCGTGTTACTCTATGGAAATTCCATTACCTATTGCACTGTTTTGTTTCTGACCAGAGAAGACCACTTTTTGTGATCACTTTTTCAGTTATCATTTATGTCCAGGGACTAGATAAGTACTTTTTTTTTCCATTCGCTCTTCCTTCAGAAGAGCAGGCTAAGGTGCTAGACCATACCGCCTGTAGATAAGTACTATACATACAACTTTATGCCATAACAACGTAGTCAAAATAGTCACCTCGTTTGTACCCCATCTCGAAGATCGACGACGAGGAAAAATCATTCTTTCACTGGACATTGGCGTGTCGCCATATTTTTGTAACAATTCCTGTACTTTGACATTGGCGAAATACGTTTTGTAATGAGATGTGATGCCATTAAATAAATATACATACATACTACTCTGTACATAAACTTACTAATCTGGGATACATACATACCCCAGTTCAATGCCCCAGTTTGTACTCATCCATCACCCTCGATAGCCACCACGCTTCTAGACGTCACGTTACCACGTTTATAGTCGCAAGCCTTTAACACCATGTCTATAGAAGCCACATCCATAATGACCACAGGTATGTTGACCTCGTTTATATTCACCACGTTCGAAAACGCCACTTTTGACTAGCTAAGAGCCTGTGCGCACCGCGACTTTTTAAAGCGCCATCGTCACGCGTTTGTAGCGATACAAACGCGAAGCGTACGCAAGTCAAACGCAACTTGTTCCTTGCATTGCATTGCACACCTGCACGTGATGCTGAAGCGTATCATACGCAGTGGATACTCAATATAATTTCCTAATGAAATAGTGAACATAATTTAAGTATGTTACTCAGACTATGAAACTGAAACACTTTCCCCAAGGAACATAGGTCAAAATACGGAAAACCAAATTTGACCTCCCATATAAAATGCGCTATCAGTTGATGCAGTTTCTTTGGTAGGTCAAAAATTGCTATTTCGTTCGACCTATGTTCCTTGGGTAAAATTGTTCAGTTTCATGGTACGCTATTTAATTAGGACCTTATATATGATATTAGATTTGCCACCATTTCCAGTTTTTACCTTTATCAAATCAAGTAAGTATTTCGTACCCGTGAAAGTTTTATTGAAAATAGATAGAAACTAGAGAGGATACATACAATGACACTATAAGATACTCTTGAAGTGGTTTTTTAAAATGACATAATATTAAGTCTCCTATTAAGTCTAGGTAAAATATGACAAAACAAAACCTACAATGAATAAGCAAAGAATGCAAATCGAAAAGAAAACCACGTTATTTTTAGAAACTGTTTTGTTTGTTTATTTCAAATACCTAGCATTCAGACATAAGGCGGTTTCTTTCAACACAGTACAGATCTGAGTGAAGATAAAATAGTATACGCAAAGTACAATAAAGTAATATAAAGTAGTATATGCATACTAAAACACTCGTTAGATACTATTATCACACTCTGCTACGCTTCGCGTTATAAACCCACACTCGTGTTTTATTTGCCTGTTTTATATGACAGTTTAATAGACTATGTTTTTCACAGACACGCATTTTCTGTTACACCATATTACGCTACTCTTTCACCTGGAAGAAACCACGCGTCGATAACGCGCCGTCGTCGACGCGCCGTACAAAAACGCACTGTAGTCGCGCGTCGACGACGTGTTTGTATCGCGGCAATCGCAAACAAGCTGTTCTACAGAAAGAAATTCGCGCTTTCGATGCGCGTTACAAAAACGCGACGGCGCGGCGGCGGCGGGAAAAAAATCGCGGTGTACACGGGCCCTAATATAAACAGCCTTTATGAGCTTTATGATGATTATTATTATTGATTACGATACTGCACCGTTAAAATACCTGTAGTGTGCGCAGAATCATTTTGGCTATGTGTGACGCAAAGAGATTTGAACCTCGCTACGCTCGGTCATAGAGGGATCCGAAAATTGTCGGCTATAGCTTGGCTTTTTACTCATGTTAAGAGTCATATTAGAAAAAAAGAGATAAACATGTTTATGATTATCTACTTTCAAACGTCGCTGTAATGCTTTTTGACCAGCTAGAGATGTGCAGGCACTCGATATGACGATAGCGATAATGTAGTATTTCGACTTTTTTAAAACGATAGTATTAACACTCATGCATAATAAGAGACTAATATTTTACAAATATTTACGTGACTTTGAGGAGATGTTAGACGCTCATGATGAATTCAAAATTATGTGACTTAAAAATATCGTTAAATTCGAATGTTTTGTATGCTATTCACAATTATGTTCTTTGAAGAGAAATCAAATGAATAGAACCAAAATTTGACGTAGCAAAATGTGATTCTCGACAGGAAACTACTTTCAGTTTTCACTATGTTGTCTGGAAATTGCTTTATGTTTATAATAGCGCACCCCAAACAGTTCATACATCAAGCGCGAAACCACAAATTGGCAGAATTGGAAAATGACAGAAACTTACGCACGTCCACGCAGTACAACTAGACTCGATAAAGAAACCGGCAATCGCGCGGGCGTGGGTCGCGTAAGTCGCGTTAGGTGAAGAAGTCTATTCCAAGGGGTGCGTAGAGTGTCTTTTTCGCATTTCTGTATTTATAAATATGAGAAAGAAGATTATAAAAAAAGGAATTCATCAGAAATTAATGAAGCTGCTTTATTTATTCTCTCATTTACTTCAAATGAAGAGTAAATGAAACGACACAAATAAAATTACAGAACGTTACGTAAGTTTAAAAAGTTATGAATCTACTAATAAAGTTAACTACTACCTAAAAATAATATTTATTTTTGTCACCATTTTCACTCAAGTCTCTCTGCAAGTGTTGTTAATTTAGTAGTTTTAATGCCTAGTTGCAATGCCGCTGCTATGCAGTTTTACTTTATCTTTAAAACTTGAAGGGACCTGAAAAAAAAATATCGACTACCAATGATATGGCACAGTCAAAAGTACGTCAAGCTTGACACATTGGACTTGTACCGTTCTTATTGGGTCTCCAACTATGAAATTGGCGTTTTGTATGGCGAATTTCTAATTTTTTGAGCATGATTAGGAAGACATTAACATAGCTTCTTTAAGAAGCTAAAAGTTAATTTTCGAAAAATATTATCAGTAAAAAATATAACAAATCTAATGATGAAATCGGAAGACATTTAAAACGAAACGTTTTCAAACCTTTAATTTTAAAAATCAAATAAAAAAAAAATATATTTTATGCAAAAATTGATACTTAATCTTGAATTCAACTTTCAAATATAAGACAAATGAAAAATAGTTTTAGAATTATAGGAATTATAATCTCATTAATCTGTAAGAAAATTTCGGCCATTTCATAGTGAAAGACCTATTATTTCAATAGCTGTAGAAGCTAAAACCGCGCTGCGACTGTCAAGCTTGACCAATTTTTGACTTCACCACTGTGATAACAGAACGTTCAAGCCGTTTCTATATGATTTAAAATTTTATTTTGTAACACTCGAAGGATCCAAACGGAGCCCTATAGTTGTCACTTCAATATTATGTCCGTCAGAGTGTCCGTCGTCTGTCGCACAGGTTTTATAGCCAAACTATAATTTAACAGTAAAAGCATCTTGTTGACCCAAAGCCATACGAATTGTCAAAAATGTTTTTAAATCTTTTTAAAGTGGGCTCCCATACAGCTAAATGGGGTCACAAAAACAAAATTTTTGCCTACACCATAGAATTGTGTATTTTTGCTTTTCTGCTTTTTTATTTTATGTCACAAGTGGGCAAACGAGCAGGTCACACAAGCAAGAGTAAGGCTTTGAAAAATTTACATATTTAGATTTAAGGCCACGTGGAATCCGCTGGCTAATGTGGTCTTTAATCTATGTAAGATAGGCTTTTATGAATCGTCTGAATAGGCAACTTAAAACAGGGATAGGCTTTACAAGCACGTTTCCAAGTTTTTGTGTTATTTTACAGTTTTTTGCAATTGTCACAAGAAAGAGTAAAACTATGAAGAGTTGATAGGTACTCTGATTTAATACCATGTGTATTCCAACCGACTTGACATGACTTTTAACCGTTTATGGCGAGTTTTTTAGGCATACTATTTCCAATAAGCTCATTTTACACGTTTTGTCAATGCTGATATTATTTTATTTGACACAGGAGTTGAAGTCATGTCAATTAATTTAATAATTATAAAATTGCACATTTCCTGACATTTGCAACCTCATTACTTTTACTACTCTATGATTTACCTTTTTTTCACCCTCTATCATTATTCTGATGACATAGAAAAAGTTGTAAGTGATTATAAGGTCTATTATTTGACACAGGTTTCACTCTACCTTTCAAAATTTTGAGCCAGAGGTCTAGGGAAAAGTTGCATTGTCTTTTGGTGATAGTGTTTATTATTATATATATTTTACTAACAAATATTGATATTGATGAATCACGTTCTTTCTTTGTAACTATAATACTCTCATTTTTAATATGACAACACAACGGAACCCTAAATATGCCAAGTCCAACACGCACTTCCCTTGACTTGTGGCCATATAACCATTTACAGAGACCGTACTAGAAGAATAAAGTTAGCATCTGATTTATTTCGATAACTTATTAGACATTATCGATAACCACTATTTACATCTCTAATGGCGGATAATCAAAACCATTCTCGTTATGTTTATATTCTTGAATTGTTCTTGAAATTTGCAGTATATTTCTTTGTAAAAGGTTTTTTTTAAATTGAATTACCTAAACTCTAATATAATTTGTTGTCACTTTAATGAGTATTACACATATTTTTGCAAAATAAGCTTTTAAATATTACTTACAAATGAAAGCATAAGAATTCCTCGATGTCCTGCTTCCTAGAAGAATGAGATCCGCATGCCGGTACGATATATGTATTGTTCAGCATTTAGGCTTTTGTGTACAACACTTATTTCATTAGTTATAAGTATTTTAATAGAGTAAAATTATACAAACTATAGAGCCGGTTCGCTCACGACAAGATCAAAACAAATAGTTTCATAGACGACTGAAAGTAAAGGCAATGTCATACTATTTGTCAAGCGAACAATCAGATAACTTTTTAAATTAGCAGGAGTGTAAAAAAAACCAAAACAAACCTGGTTCCAACTTGACGTTTCAAAAGTGCAACAGTTGACAAGCCTTCAAATCCCTCTATGACCGAGCGCAGCGAGGTTCAAATCTCTTTGGTGTGACGGTTATTTTCTGCGCATAGGTGACAGGTGGAGAGCCAATGAACGATTCGCTCCCCTCCCCCCCACCTGCCGCGCTCACCCCAGCGATTAATTTTTTGAGTTCTGCGCATAAACCGTCATAGCCATAGTTATTTTTTACGAAGAAAACTATATACGTAGTAAAAGGATATCAACGCACACAACTCCTTTGTTGTAGAAACTTCATTTTGCACAAATTTTGTTTAAATAAGTACAATCGAGGCAGTATTCGAGGCGAGTACCTACTAAGAAAGGATTTTTCGAAATTTATGCTTCTTATGAATTCACGGAAGTCGTTAGTATAAAACAAACTAAAGTATCAAAATAGGTACTAAGAATTGATCTGTAAGTGGCTTGGGAAACACGTCACTGCCTTGATTCCGGATTCCGGTCACATCACGATAAATGAACTGATGAGTCACGTACGTTCAGTCGGCCGCACGTCAATTGTAACAAAATAATAATAATAAAGCATTTATTCACTTATTATACAAATTACAAGTTTGTCATGCGCCAAACTGTACAAATTACACACATGTAGTAAACACACTTAGACTTTGCGTGTGGGCAAACAGATTGCCCACAGTAGCTAAACGAAACGTTTTATGAATTTGAAACAAAAATATTGCCAATATCATAGATTTATATAGTCAAGATAGGGCCTTGGGAACAAGCAGTTCAAAATATTCCCATACAAGAAAAAATAGCGCCATCTGTGAAAAATTGCGTGAACTACGTTGTGTAGTACTTCGGTCGGTGCTAAATACACGGAACGAAAATAATATGGCGGGAAAAAACAAAACAAACTTTTTACTGTTTATTTGTGATTTAGGCCTGGTTTTTCAGTTTCATTAATTGGATTATAGTCAAAAACAATAATAAGAAATAACAATAATAATAATAAGTTATATTGTTTCTTCAACTAAGAACATTTAATTTTGTTGGTAAGTTTATTTGCATCCAATGTTGACAATATGACTGACAACGACTGACGTTTGTTGGTCCTAAACGTCAGATTTCGGACCAACGAATTGGGGACATTGTAACGTGCCGATGGGCTAGTACTTATATATAAGTAAATGGCCAATATCCATTTACTTATACCTTACGATTTAAATACCCAATCTATTTAGATCAATGACCAATTTAAAAAGCAAATGTATGACCTCCAGTTCTGTATACGAAAGTACCTCTATAATGCGGTCGTATAGTGAATAGACATTAGAGTAGTGTGGGCTGTTCAAACTTAAATTACTCGAATGCTAACGTAGGCTAAGGTACGATTTTATTCATTGCATCAGTTGGGATAGTGGCTTTATGTCTCTTCACTTCTAGGCAATGTTTCTATTGCTTGTTGTAACAAACTTCAAGCTCAGTAGTGTACTATAACATTAACTGATTGAAGGCTGTTGTATGACACAGTGCCGGTAAGTGTGCCTAATGTAGGTAATGAATGAGCCCGCATTATGACATTATGCGGACACCCATAAACAATGTCCGTGAAGATAATGAGATTGAAATGGAAGCTGAAGATTCTGAACGAGCCCATTTACTTAAAGTACTTACTGCAAGCATTAAAACCAAAATGTAAGAAACAGCAGGTTATAATGCGATTTCAGGAGTTGGTCTCATAGTCAAAATTATATTTTAATAAGTAGAGCACTTGGTTTCACTATAATTAGAACCTTTAGAAAGACCTTAGCAGGCAGGAAAATGAATGCTTAAGTTCTGCCTAACTTTAGAAGAGAACCTGTTTGAATCTAAGGTTAGATAACGTTCGGCTTAAAAAAACTCAAAGCATTTATAGCTCTTTGATTTAGCAAAATATTATTCATTCTTTGACTATGTTGTAGTGTCAAGTTTTAAATTTTGACAAGAGATGGTATTTCTTTCGGGCGTTAGCGTGGTAGATGGGTACCATTACTCAACGGAACTCGCCGTCGCCCACTGGCCTACTTGGCACGATGCTCCGGCTTGGCTTGACCGATGCACCGCACCATCACCGCTCAGCACATATTCTTACACGATGCGATAGTTACTTCAATTTCAAAAACTCCCTTCTTTCCCATTACCAAAAAAGTGCAGTAGGTACTTAGATACTATAATAGCCCTACGTGAGCTATGGGAGCGTGTAGCTCAGGGGTGTGTCTCTAAAGCTCCTATAAATGCAGTTTCTTACAGAATTTTTCATAAAGTAAAAATACAAAGTAGAAGTAAAAATACAAGTTCACTATTGAAACAGCAAATCAATTAAAACATCACAAAAAATAGTAAAACACGCGTAGCATATTAAGCTTTACTATTCAAAAGTCAAAAGCAAAAAATCAGTACATCTTTCGTTGGTCACCTGAGAGAAAGTTAGAAAAATATGTAAAGCAATCGTTATGTAAAAAGCTTACTATAGATTAGATGACTGATATCTATGACAAAGAGGTGTGGTGCTCTGATATTCCAGCGAAACCGTGCTGCAGTGGTTTCTTGCAGTTTCTTTTACGCTACCATAGCATGATCCAAAACGCTGTAGGCTCGCTCTATTTGCATTTTATTCTGCATGACATTCAATAAGTATTCTGTAAAGACTACATTGAAAAAGATTATCTGAATCCGAATTTATTCGCACTATACATTTATATAAAATATCACTAGTTTAAAACGCAAGACGTAGTTTACCTAACACGTTGTTAGAGTCGGGGTCGACAATTACCAAAGCATCGTAGAATTTTCTTAACAAGTTTGAAACCCGTACAGTACCTACCTACATTACAGTACCCACGCTTCCTCCGGTGGCTAAATAATTTCGACCACCCATACAAAATGTGCTGTCAGCTGTTGCAGTCTGTATGGGAAGTCGAAAAACTTTCTTTGTACTTCGACCTTGGGAACAGTTGATCAGTTTCATGGACAGAACCTCCTCTTAAAATAATTATCTGGGGTGATAAAAAAATAAGAACATCCATGTGAAGATTTGGAATTTTTAAAAACCACGATGCAATTTTATTTTAAAATTATATATTACGTCAAGCTTGACACTTGCAGTACAACTCTAGCCCGTTCGTCTATTGGAATAAGAACTGTACAAAGTCCAATGTATCAAGATTGATGTGCTGTTGCTTGCTTTACCTAATGTTCGTTTTTAGGGTTCCGTACCTCAAAAGAAAAAAACGGAACCCTTATAGGATCACTTTGTTGTCCGTCTGTCTGTCTGTCTGTCTGTCTGTCTGTCTGTCTGTCTGTCTGTCTGTCTGTCAAGACCCTTTATCTCACGAACGGGTAAAGGTATCAGGTTGAAATTAATACCATATATTAAAGTCTATGAACCACACAAGATCTGAAAATTTCAATTTTTTATAACGACGCAATCAAAAGATATGGCATTTTATGTCCTCATCTCCATACATTTATTCAAAAATGAAAAACCTACAGGGTACTTCCCGTTGACCTAAAATTATGAAATTTGGCAAGAAGCTAGGTCTTACAGTACAAACAATGGGAAAAGTCTGAAATCATTAAATATTACAACTTTTCTCTCAACTAATGGTAACCAATTTTGGTGAGCTCCCGTTTCAAGAACATTCATATAAGAGAGGGGTCAAGTTGGATGGTTGCTGAGGCGATTTTTGTTTTAGTTCTATTTAAAAACGGGAACACTTACAAACTTGAAAATTGGTATGTTTATAGGGCATAGGCTATAAAATAACAACAAATAATAAAATTTGGTCAAGCGCGTGTCGGACTCAAAAAATCTAGCACATTAACTTACTGAAATTTCAACTAATACAATTATGTTTATGTGGTGGTACGGAACCCTCAGTGCGCGAGTCCAACTCGCACTTGGCCGGTTTTTTCCTGTTCTATCCGCTTAGGAAGTCTTTGTAGTATCTCTTCTCTTTTATTTAAATTAGATTTTCGATTGGAGGTTCATTCATAGTGTATTTTGACCATCATGTGCAGGTAGAAAGCTATTTATTCAAACTTTATTAGTAGCAGTATGATTTAGAAATGTAGTTAATTTGCTACAATGAGTCGGTGTGCTCAATGTTCATTCATTCACGCACCGCCTCGCGTTTCCAAGATTCGAACTCTCTACAAACATTGGAGTGTCTTGTTCGTAATGTCAATGTACCGCCGCCATAACAACGTCCACGTAAGCAGGGTGTATTGTAGTAGGTACACACGGCCGCACATTAGTAGAAACACTTTTGGACCTTATGAAGTGGTAATAGAGTTGAAAAAGTTTCTACCGACAAGCGGTTGACAGTACAACACTGTGGATAGTAGCTTTTAAAATTGCGTTTCTCCAGCTCATGTCCGCCGCATGCGCATGCCGCGTTCCGGTGCAGCGGCTTCCGGTCCCACCGCCGACTCACGTGGTCCATGCCCACTACTCATTGCTTTGCGTGACTGCGAAGACAATCTTAAGTAAAGAATATATCTAACTCCACAACATCAATTCTTTGTAGTTTTATTCCCAAAACATAGCTAATCTCCATGAAAATTTATAACTTTTTATCACATGCATGAGAATGGAAATTGTATTTTCGTATTATTTCTATAATTGTGAGTACTAACTAGTTGACATAAGGAACTAAATCATTGAAAGATTCAACCATTACATTTCCTCAAATGCTTACAAGCTTATAAGTTCCTGCTCAATAAAGGTCCTGATGAAATAGTGAACATAATTTTAGTGAACATAATGAAACTAAACAACTTTCCCCAAGGAACATAGGTCGAAATACGAAAAACCAAAATTGGCCTCCCATACAAAATGCGCTATCAATCAGCTGATGCAGTTTCTATGGGAGGTCAAAAATTGGATTTCGTGTTTCGACCTATGTTCCTTGGGGAAAGTTGTTTATTTATTTTATTTATTAATTAATATCAGACAACATGGTCCATGTACTGTTAGTACATAAGAACTTAAAAACTATGTTAGTCACAAATTCAAGTTAAGTAAAATACAACAGTCAATAAGTCAATCCATAATTTAAACAATGTCAATTCATAGATTAGAGTTATTAAATGTCAAATCATAAATAAAAATAAACAATAAAATTCAATTAAATACCATGTCAAGAAAAAAAAAAACAATAGTTTTACTTATTAGGTTTAAGCAACACGCCCACCCAAAACTTTAACATTGCACAGTCCATTTTGTCAGCTATTGTCCTTAGGATACTGTTAGTACTAGCCCGCATTCTGATCAACAAAGAAGCTATCCGTTTGCGCCTAATCGCAAAAAAATCGTCAGTGCGTTCCTCAGCAAACATTGTTGAAGCGCTACAGAAGCGTGGCCATCCCACCAGCATCCTAAAGGCATTATTGTATTGGATACGGAGAGCATTATATTATGCTTTAAGTGTGTAGTTGACCCAAAGACTGCTCGTGTAAAACACCTGACAGTACGCCTTGAAGAGGGTAATCTTAGCATCTTTTGAACAACGAGAAAATCTTCGGATCAACATATTACTACGCACTGCTAATGCTCTCCGTTCCCGATCCAAATCCAAATCATCGTGTAGATCTTCAGTGACAATATGTCCTAAGTATTTGAACTGTGCAACTCTATTCAAAACTACCCCATTTAACTGAATATGTGGCACAACATTAGGTCCTTTACGCCCTGCCTTAAACACCAACCATTCACTTTTTTTCGTGTTATATAGCAGACCATGATCTTGAGCATATCTCTCACAGATTTTCAACATTTTTCTCAAGCCACTGATAGCAGGGCTCAGCAGAACCATATCGTCCGCATAGCTAATGTTGTTGACAGTTACACCATCAATGGAGCATCCTGTATGTAAACTGCTGAGCTCTACTATCAAATCATTGACATACAGGTTGAAGAGCAGTAGTGAGTTCAACCCCCCCTGCCTCACCCCGCACTCCAACCTGTACGGTTCTGAATAAATGTTGTTCCATTTTACAAAATTGACTTGGTTGTTGTACCAGTACCTTAGAACCTCCGACAATTCAGAAGGAAAACGCGTACTTTCAAGTTTCTTCCACAGGATGTCATAAGAAACCATATCAAAGGCCTTGGAGAGGTCTAAGAAGCACGCATAAATAGGCGTACTGCGCTCATTGTAATATTTGACAGTATGCTTCAAACATAAGATAGCCGTCTCAGAGGATACGCCTGGTCTGACGCCAAACTGAGAATCGTGCAATTCCAGACACCCACCAAGGCGCGACTCCAGTAATCTGTCAAGAACTTTAGCCAAAATTGTAGCCAATGATATGGGCCTATAGTTACTCTTGTCTGAACGGTCACCGGTTTTGTTCTTTACTATTGGCACAACAACAGTCTTTAAGCATATCCTGAGGTAAGTATGAATGGCGAATACACATTGTGTAGAGCAAACCTAGAACTCGCGGCAGGTGTACGCCAGCCATCTGTAAATGCTAAATACTGAGACTGTCGTGGCCAGGTGACTTTCCTCTTTTCATGTTTCTTATCGCACCAGCAACTTCTTTAGCTGAGAACCTAACCGTCGGCCTGCCCTCGACAGTGTCAGCCACGGCTGTTTTAGAAGCGGGACCCAGAGGTGAATGCACCTTAAAGCTATTCATGAACATCTCAGCTATTTCCTTAGGTTCATTAAGACCAGCGACATTCACAGGAAGACAAGGTTTACCATTTATACTGCTCGTACTCTTCCAAAACTTTTTGAAATCGCTCTTAGAGTGGAGTAGTGCAATAGAATCCATTTTAATTTGCTCTTGATTCTTTTGGCACCATTTGATTTTGGATTTGAAACGTTTCCGACTGCTGCACATTTCCTGGAATACACGCCCTTGTTTTGGTTTTCCATATAGCAGCCACTCCTGAAATTTCAACTTTGCCTCCCTGTGAACTCCGCTAACATGTTTATTCCATCCTACTACATAAGTCCTTCGCTTTAATACCGCCTCTCTTATACTGCACGACCTAACAGCTGCTTCAGAGAGTATGCTGACTATATTTTGATACATTCTATCTAATACTAGTCGATGCTCACCACTGTTACAAAAACTCTCGCTACACTGTGAAAATTCAGAGGGAAAATCAATATTGCGAAGCAAATTATGACAATAATTGTGGTATTCTTGACTCTGGTCATTGTTGCGTACACCCCACCTAATTGTATTTAAAGATGAATTACGAGGAACAGGATTCTTACAATAGTTTATGCTTAAATCACAGACAACTTCAAGGGGAAAGTGGTCTGACCAGAATATGTCATTATGTATTTGAACCTTAACAATAGATTTATGTGCGAGCTCATTAACTACACAGTGATCCAACCAGCGCCTAGAGCCATGCGCCTCACTGATATAGGTGTAGCTGTCCAAACCTAACGTTACCATATCTGCGCATATAAGTTCCTGCTCCGCACAGAAGCTTAAAAGTTCCTTACAAAAATGTTCACCTGGGTGGGCATTGAAGTCACCAAGCACATAGATCAAATCTGCTGCATTACTTTCTAATATCGCATAAATTTCACCTAAACACTGCGTAAACTCTGGCAAGTTTTTAGAAACGTCTACGGGCATGTACACACTCATTATAATTATGACTTGATCAGTGGTAGACACTTTAATCGCGGAGATACGCACACTGTCACACTTGATCACAGATACTGAATTAAACAGATTTTTACGCCATAGTAGGGCTACACCTCCAAATGGACGTCCTTGCAGGATCCCGACTGAAGTGTCGATTGCAGATGATCCTGTGTAATCAAAATCTTGACTTATACTGCCCAGGTATGTCAGGTCATGGGGCCACAACCAAGTTTCCTGCAGGGCTAGGACGTCTGCCTTTTTACACAGTGACCTGACACAGTCCGCAGATCGTACAATGGATTTACAATTGAATGAGATTTAACTACATGATGTTCTATCCATTTTTTAAAGTACTTTTGTTTACCTCTTCAGTCCGCTCTCTATGAAAGTCAACAAACTTTCTAAAAGAGATTCCATCTGGCCAAAACTTATCATTCAAAAACACATCAATTTTTCGTTTGTTTACAAACACTTTGTAAGCGTTATAATCATTTTTCTTTTTCATATTAATCTTCTTGAGCACAACTTTCTCATTGGTTCTGTTTATAATGTATTCAACAATGTCTGATGGTGACACATCTGTATGTACGTTCGAGATAAACAACGGTATTTTGGTTTCTGCCGATTTGAAGTTGGAGTGGCCACAGCTCGCCTTTCCCGTCTGTCCAACAAAGCGATTCCTGTGCCGGTACTTCTGCACCACAGTCCATCATTGAATGAGATTTAACTACATGATGTTCTATCCATTTTTTAAAGTACTTTTGTTTACCTCTTCAGTCCGCTCTCTATGAAAGTAAACAAACTTTCTAAAAGAGATTCCATCTGGCCAAAACTTATCATTCAAAAACACATCAATTTTTCGTTTGTTTACAAACACTTTGTAAGCGTTATAATCATTTTTCTTTTTCATATTAATCTTCTTGAGCACAACTTTCTCATTGGTTCTGTTTATAATGTATTCAACAATGTCTGATGGTGACACATCTGTATGTACGTTCGAGATAAACAACGGTATTTTTGTTTCTGCCGATTTGAAGTTGGAGTGGCCACAGCTCGCCTTTCCCGTCTGTCCAACAAAGCGATTCCTGTGCCGGTACTTCTGCACCACAGTCCATCCTTCATCTCGTTTAGTTTCCTTCCATTCACCATTTTTCGATACTCCTGCAAAGATTGTTTTGTCTGTCGCTCAGCTGATGACCCCTTGGATGACACTGACACAGGTGACAGTTCAGTCGATAAAACAGACTCAGGTGCGCTTTTTTGATTTTTACTTGGCGCTATTAACCTTTCCGGTAATACAGTCACGTCATTATCACAAAAACTTGAACGCGACTGCTGCAGCGGTGATGTTGTGTGTGAGATGTCTCTATAGCCTTTCGGAGGCGAGTGCGACAGAGTCGACGACGCAATTTTCTCTTCGCTTTGGCTGTTATGATAATGAATCATGCCGCTCGGCCCGCTGTCACGCAAATAACCGCCCCGACGTGTATTTACATTCTGCCCGAAGCTTATGGGCGATGAGAATTTGCATTTATTTAGGTTATCTTTAAGTTCTACGAGCTGATTTTTCGTAGCGTAACTCTCTTTGATGTCATTTACCTCTTCACGAAGCACAAGAAGATCTTTCAAAGGCCTGGTCACGTCGATATGATCGAAAGTTACTGGCGGGAGTTTGTACAGGTCCTTGGCTACAAAAGTGGGCATCAGCTCAGGATCTGTCTCTTTAAACACGATGACGACGTCCTTCACATCTCTTATTTTCTTCCCGGCTCCTCGTCGTTTCTGAATATTACTGGATAGCGATTCAAATAACAACGTCTTTGCTGTGTCGATGTCATCTGGTGAAAACGATTTGGTACACAAAAGGACCAAGCTATCCTGATTCATCACTTCCACTTTATTTTGGATAAAGGACAACACTTCGTTTATCACGATATTGCAACTATTACATTTCAGAACTTGACTTTTAGCCATTTTACTACTCGTATCTTGTGATACGCTTCCGCACGGAACCGCACACAAGCGCAGACTCTTTAGTTTCATGGTCTGAGTAATATACTAAAATTATGTTCACTATTTCATTAGGACCTTATATACTATGGGAACAAATATTTTGACCAGCAAAATAAATTTGAATACTTAACCCAATACACTGCAGACAAAATCGGTAAATTACCTATTACCAAATTTGATAAGGTTTTACATAGGTTGTCTTTTGACTACAACGAAAGCGAAGAAGAAGCGAATTTGCTTAACAAAATTTGATATATAATAAAATTCGGTGAACATTCACCTAATTTGATGTATATTTACTCAGTTTGGTGGTTAGTTAAAGCACTCAATATGTAGGTACAAACCTACTAAGTATTATTATGAAGATGGTCCTTCGACAGTGACCCACTGATTGCACATGCTGATTTTCGCGTGGATGGTCGAGGGGAGAGAGAAAGGAACAGTCCGCTGCTTCTGGCCAACGACCTCTGGCAACTGCACAAGCAGCCATATTGTGTACATGAATTGTATTGCATTTATCATATCATATTCTATAAATGTATCAATGATGCCCTGTCTTCGATCTTGTCGTTTAACGCCGTGTGGCATAAGGCCCGTCTCTTGTACCCTAGTGCAATAAAGTTAATAGGGATAATGCTGCTATTCTTCAACAAGGAAAAGCACAATGCGTGTGGTTAATTAAATGTTCTATAAGTATGGCCGGTAGCTGATGGTATCAATCGTTAGGTACCTACCTATGCGAGTGACGCACGCCACGCCATGCGGTGTCTTCATTGTGTATTAACTTTTGTTGTGTTTGAATTTCTGTCACTTCTGCCTTGCGGGTTGGCTCGCATATGATTGGTTAATACTTCTTCTTTCGAAATGTACCTAGTAAAATTACCCGAGAGAAAGTTTAAAGAATGTGTAAAGGAAACGTTATGTAAAAAGCTTAGGTACCTAATATAGATAAACACAAGAAGCATATTGAAAAAGGCCGACTCTTAAAGTTAGCCGTGCTGCAGTGGTTTCTTGCCGTTTCTTTTACGCTGCCATAGCACGATCGGAAACGGAGGTAGATTCGCTCTACTTGCACGTGAAAAATGAATTTAAAAGAAAACCTATCACAGCCAAGTAGGCTTTACAGGTAAACGAGTAGGTAATTCTAAATCATAGGCACAGACCGTCCCAACTGGGTAAACATCGAGGCGTTTTTGGACGCGCTGTCGGAATCAATAGCGTCATATAATAATTATGATCGATCATATTATTTTATTGAGCGATAACAATATCAATCTTTTAGATCGTAATAATTCTAATACTTTAAATTTTAATCAATTTGTAGATTACACCAATTTAACAAACTACAACTCAGAGAACTACATCGACAACCCCACGCACTTCACCTCACATAGTACGAGTAGCACGCTCATAGACTGACCTGACGCTAGGGTCTACAGTATCTCAGTCCATCATATAACTGGTCTGGGTACTCACGCAATGGTATATATTGATCTGAAAATAAAAACACCCAAAGCCCCGCCCAACATACCTTCCTTAATATACGTCCGGCCATACAAAGACAGGATTACTGCCATAGATTTATATAGTCAAGATAGGGTCTTGGGAACAAGCGGTTCAAAATTTCCCCATACAAGAAAAAATAGCGCCATCTGTGAGAAATCACGTGAACTACGTTGTGTAGTACTTCGGTCGGTACTAAATACACGGAACGGAAATAATATGGCGGGAAAAAACAAAACAAACTTTTTACTGATTATATGAGATTTAGGCCTGGTTTTTCAGTTTCATTAATTGGATTATAGTCAAAAACAATAATAAGAAATAACAATAATAATAATAAGAGTATATTGTTTCTTCAACGAAGAACAACATTTTGTTGGTAAGTTTATTTGCATCCAATGTTGACAATATGACTGACAACGACTGACATTTGTTGGTCCTAAACGTCAGATTTCGGACCAACGAATTGGGGACATTGTAACGTGCCGATGGGCTAGTACTTATATATAAGTAAATGATTACTGCGCTACTGTCTGTTTTTCCTCCGAAATAAATATAAATGAATAAATAAACTGACTCAGATAGCCGTAAATAAAGTAAGTAGGCAGGCGTAAATAAATCCATGGGATAAGGCTGCGGTTCTAACAGGCTAACTGAAAATTCAAATTGACTTAAGTTTATTGCATCAACCCTGTATATTCAAACATATATAAAAGAGCGCGTGGATTTTTATTGTCGTTTTTTTTTTCCCACCATGGCGCCGAAGCGATGTAGTTTAGCTGACGTTATGAAGAGATTTTAATATCCAACAATGAACAAACTATTTTGAGTTTGAGAATATAATCATTAGTCGGTCCATATATTTATCTTTTTGGCACAAAAAGTTAATGCCAAGAATAATTACCCTAGTATGATTGTGGAGACAATGTATACGTCGTAACAATGCGCGCAGCGAGAGATGAGACCTGTCAGTTGAAAGTAGAGGGGATTTTGCGCATGTACTAATCTTTATTTCGCATTGTTCCTACTTGATGGTTTTAAAGGAGTTAGTCAATACATAATATTATGTTAAAGATAGATTTAGATAGAGAAGAGCCTTGTAGTGTATATGACGAAAGCATTATTTTAATTAGAGGGATTTTGTACAAAAAAATCCTTTCGTAACCAAAAGTCGTGACTGAGCATCGAGCTGCGTGCGTCATCTCAACGATACTCTACTCACAGCTGCAGCCGATGATGACACCAACACTTCCTAAGTTAATGTACTTACTTAGAGGTCTTTTATATACTTCCTTAATTACTAAAATCAACGAAAAATAAGACTGCAATATCTTTCTCATAACGCCTTGTCTATTACCAGGCAGTAGCAAAGATTTTTATTAATATAAAGTCCGGTAAATCTATTGCTTACACCGAAAGTGAGAGTAGGTAACAGATTTATCAGACTTTAAACTATAAATAATTTTGTGCTACTTATCTGTATTTTAAGCTCCAACGTGAATTTATTTTAACTCAATACATTAGTAAGTATAAAAAAGTCCCAGCATTGAGCCTTGAGTTACCTACTTAACTGAATCTGTTTTTGTTTTAATAATAATAATTATGGTACTATAATTTGTATTTCCGTATTGTATTACTTTCAGTAACAATGTATTGTAATCTACTTGATCAAATGCCTTCGAAAAATATAATAAATATAAAATTAGGTTCATTTAGAAATGGTAAATAAAATGTAGTTTGTATGCCCCTTTCCAGGAGGTTCGTGTGTGGAGGAGCGATGAGCGGTCTCCGCGGCGCGTGGTGGTGGCGCATGGCGCGCGTGCGCTGGCTGGCCGCGCTGCTCGTGTGGGGCGCGCTGCTCGTGCTGGCGCTGCCCCGCCTGCAGCCCCCCGCGCCCGCCCCGCACCCCGCACACCCCGCGCGCCTGCTGCTGCAGTCCGAGCCAGCCTCCTCCACGCCCGCGCTCGGATCCACTCCCTCGCTCTCGCTGCCCGCTATTGGTAACTAAATTACGTAATCTAAAGCGACGATGACTTGAATTATATTTTGTCGTGTTTCTTTAATTTTGTGTTTTTTAATAGCTACAAATTTTGTATTTGTGGTCGTTTCAGATGGACGCATCGTGTCGGAGGACGAGTTGCGCGCGGAGGCGGAGCGCCAGCTGCCATCTTTGCCGCTCACCTACTGGCACAAACACAAAGACGATAAGAACAAATTTTACAAAACGAAAAACTGCGCGCCATTCCCGTCGATATTCGAACTAGAGTTTCACAACACGTACTGGCAGTCCCTGCGCACGGCCTCCAACGGAACATTCCACTTTTACGGTGCGTACCTGGACGCGCGCCGCACGTCGCTCATCGGGCCCGCTGTGCGCATCCTGGCCGTGCACGATCGCATCAAGCCGAAGCTCACCACGCACTGCCAGCTGTGGTTCGAGGAGCGCGCCGCACCCGTCGTGGTACGCAACCTGGAGTACAAGTACGTGTGGAACAATAAGTGGGGCAACTACCGCGACGGCGTGCTGCAGCCCTACCTGCTGGCGTGCGTTCTCCCGCCCGAGGTGCGCGACCTCGTGCCGGCCTCCGTCAGCCTCGTGGAGGCGCCCTGCGACCGCGCCACCAATAACCTGCGAGTGCACTACGACCGCCCGCCCGCCGCGCCGGGAGCTTCTCCCGCCGACGTCGCGCTCGGTGACCGCAAGGAGTTCGCCGTGTGCGTCAAGGGACTAGACTTCCTGCACGAGGATCTCTCCGTGCGCCTCGTCGAGTGGATCGAACTCGTGCGGCTGCTCGGTGCCGACAAGATATTTTTCTATGAACTAGAGGTACACCCGAACATCACAAAAGTGCTACGGCATTACGAAGAGCGCGGTGTGGTGACCGTCACGCCGATTACGCTGCCTGGAGGCCAGCCAAATCTCCCGGGTCTGCAGCACATGTACCTTCGAAAGAAGACGACGCATAAGCGTCAGATGGAACTGATTCCTTACAATGATTGTCTGTACCGACACATGTACCAGTATCGGTGGCTCGCGCTGCTCGACATCGACGAGGTTATTGTGCCACTTGAGGATGCGGACTGGTCGGGGCTGATGGCGCGCGCGCTGCCTTTGTCGGTGCCGGCCGCCGGCAAGCCGCCGCGATCATCCTACCACGCGTCCAATTTGTACTACCTGGACTCGCTACAGCACGAGCACAGCTGGGAGCTGGAAGTGCCGCGATATATGCACATGCTACAGCACGTGTACCGCACGCGCAACTTCACTAAACCGGGACAGTACGTGAAAGCGTTCCATGAGACGGACCGCGTGCTCGCGCTGCACAACCACTTTCCGCTGGCGTGCCTCGGCGCTGCGTGCTCGTCGTTTGCGCTGCCCACAGAGCTAGCGCGGCTACAGCACTACCGCGCGGACTGCGTGTCCGCACTCTCCAAGTCATGTAAGGAGCTGCGTGCGGACCCGGTGCGCGACACGACGCTGTGGCGCTGGCGAGCGCCACTGGTGCGTGCGGTAGACGAAACGCTGCAGACGCTGGGCTTCCTGCCGCCCCTACCCCCGCCCGCCCCCTCCACCGCGCTGCCCCCGCACCGGTGACCCCTGCTCTTCCTATCCTGCGTCGCGTCGAACTTTCTAATACGCTTAGTCCCTAATCTATTTACTATAGTATTAAAAGTATTTTTATAGTCTTTCCTTCTTTCATTTTTGCTCCCATAACTTGCCGATTATTAAAATTATGATAATAATATCCCGTTAAAAAAGTTCAATAATGTTGGCATATTTCTCTCTATACACGACTGCGCGGAGCCAAAAAAGAAGTGTAGGTCATTTATTAGGCAGCCTATGTATGTTAGCAAATATCGGATGCACACCACTAAAGTCGAAATAATGTAGCTTGATTAGAATAAAAAGTGTGAGGGCGAGACGGAGCGATGTGCTACACATTGGAGCGACAAAGACTAGTATCGTTCCGACCTGCTCTCACGCATAGTTTTTCCTGCTGTCATTCTAATCATGCTAGATTATTTCGACTGTAATAGCTTATAAACTACTGAATCGATTTCAATGTTTTTTTATATCATTTTAATCGTCAAGATCTTGTGATGGTTATAGGCAATGTTTAAATTGTGAGGGTGCGTTACATTAGGAAATAAGTTAAAAATAAAATTATTTACTATAGTAGTTATTAAACTAATGGAGTGATTCCCATGAACAAGGTATTTTCTAAATTGTGATGATCACGTTAGTGACTCAAGGTTTGTAAAAATTACAAGAATGCGTCATAGAGGAAGTTCCAAATTTTTTTGACGATATACAGAAAATTACATATCATTTAAATTTTAATCGTTATCATTATAACCCGAATCTATTTTAGTCGCGAGTGAATAGGCTTCTTCTGGGCAAGCTCGTTCCATCGTCGACCTCATCTCTGTCCTCAAGGCTAGATCGAGGTCAAGAGTAAGCCCATACATAGTAAAAAAAAAATATCACCAAACGAGTATAGAGTCTGGCCAACGAGAGCTGTCCATACAAAACCGCGGGAAATTTAAAACTTGTTAATTTTAAATTTCCCGCGGTTTTGCATGGACAGCTTTCGTTGGCCAGACTCTAGCTATGTAAAAAAAATATAAGGGTGCGTCATAAAGCTGGTTCCAATAATGTTATCATATTATTTTTACATAGTGGGTGTAATTTCAAATCGCCATGCCCGTAAGAGAAATAAATTTATCAGGGCACATCGGGCGCCCCCATCAGTAGATGTGACATTAATCGTGCAAGGTCATAAAGAATCGAAGATATGATGCAGTGAAATTTCAGATGTTCCTGACGATAGGTGGTCATTTAAAAAAATAAATCTTCCAGTTTGACCATATCAAACGTAACAAGGGAACATAATGTACGAGTATGTATGTAAACGTAATAAATTTTATATTGTTAGAAAGTCTATAAAAATACCTATCACTGGATATAACTTTCATTGTGCAAGGTCTTAACGAAGATATGGTGCATTGAATATTCAAATGGTCATTAAAAATATATTTATCTACCAGTCTAACCACATGAAACCAAATGAATTGTAATCGGTCGAGAAAATAAAAAGTTCAAAATGGATTCCACTATTTTTTTAAATTTAATGATTGATTCGTCCTAAGAGCCCAGACAGAGCACCAGATAATGATTTTGAAAGCAACCGGCCTAGAACGCAATTTGGAGGGGAAGCACTATTCACTACGCTCGTTAGCGTTGCGGCTGGCACCATATATCGCGGTTGTTGGTGACCGCATTATATAAAATGGAACAATACAAAGAAGGTGCTGCTGTCCATCTTCCGGTTTTAAACCCTTAGTCGCCTCTTACGACACCGAAGGGTGGAAATGGGTTGGTATTATTCTTTGCCGGCACCACACGGGCAATATGCCGTATGTTTACACGGCTTCTAGTAACTAATAAGTTCAAAATGGCATCCACTTTTTCAAATCTGTCTTATTTGTCATCGGAGCCTAGACAAAGCCCCTGATATCGATTTTGAAAGGAATCGGTCCAGAAACTGAAAAATTCAAAGTGGCGGGCACTTTTTACAAATCTGATGGTTGATTCGTCATAAAAATAATAAAAAGTTTTTTATTTCTCTCCACAACCAAATTAAATTATTAAATAACGTCACAAAAAGTATTTTTAACAAGTCTTGGCTGTGGATCGCTGGTGCCTATGGTAGGTAAAAAGAACCTGTATTACAGGTCACCAGGTCTCCACCACTCTTATGAAAATAAAGAAGGCAAATACTTATGAGACAGACACAGTACATGATAGGTATGAAAGTAACTCAAAAGAGAAATTAAACTACATGCGGGATGATAAAAATTTTGAAAAAATAATTAAAAAGCCGGCCAAGTGCGAGTCGGACTCGCGCACTGAGGGTTCCGTACCACCATCATCATCATCATAACATCCCATGAAACGTCCACTACAGGACAGGGAGCTCCCTCCAGAATGCTAGCTTTTTCTGGAAAAATGTGGAGGGGAAGTACCTACCGTAGTCACCTCGCTTGTTAGCGTTACGGCTGGCACCATGGACCGCGGTTTTATGTGACCGCAGTAAGTAAGATGTAAGATACAAAGGAGGATGCTGCTGCCCATCCTCCAGTTAACCCTTAGTCGCCTCTTACGACACCCACGGGTATGTATGGGTTCCACCACACCACCGTACCACCACATAAACATAATTGTATTAGTTGAAATTTCAGTAAGTTCATGTGCTAGACTTTTTGAGTCCGACACTCGCTTGACCAAATTTTGTTATTTGTTGTTATTTTATAGCTTATGCACTATAAACATACCAATTTTCAAGTTTGTAAGTGATCTCGTTTTTAAATAGAACTAAAACAAAAATCGCCTCTGCGACCATCCAACTTGACCCCTCTCTTATATGAATGTTCTTGAAACGGGAGCTCACCACAATTGGTTACCATTAGTTGTGAGAAAAGTTGTAATATTTAATGATTTCAGACTTTTCCCATTATTTGTACTGTAAGACCTAGCTTCTTGCCAAATTTCATAATTTTAGATCAACGGGAACTACCCTGTAGGTTTTGCATTTTTGAATAAATGTATGGAGATGAGGACATAAAATGCCATATCTTTTTATTGCGTCGTTGTAAAAAATTTCAATTTTCAGACCTTGTGTGGTCCATGGATCCTAATATATGGTATTAATTTCAACCTGATAGCTTTACCCGTTCGTGAGATAAAGGGTCTTGACAGACAGACAGACAGACAGACAGACAGACAGACAGACAGACGGACAACAAAGTGATCCTATAAGGGTTCCGTTTTTTTCTTTTGAGGTACGGAACCCTAAAAACACGTAAAAACAACAATTTGTGTGTGAGAATGTATGTATATGTGTTAAAGTATGTGTGTGTGTGTGTGTGTGTGTCTGTATGTGTGTGTGTGTATGGAAGTTCGCGCGGGAACGTATGTAGGAATATAAATAATTCTGGAAGATATATTTAAGATATAATTAAGATATAACTACTAAGAGACTCTCAATGTCCGCATATGTCTGCTTGAGCAGCCAGTCATGTAAGACGTCATAAAAATTGTGGTTGTTTAAAGTATACAAAGATAAAATGTTATGGAGTTTGTTATATAGATAAGGGCCTAAAAACACAAAGAACCTATGACTAAAACTAGTTTTCAGGGGAGTTGCGAGAGCAATAAGATGATTGCGGCGGGAGGATTTACTATCGTCGTAACATGTCACTGTGTGCTGCTTACGAGCACATGATAATATGAATAACTGTCTCACCGTAAGTACTTGACAGAAGTCGTATAACTGGACAGTTGGGAATAAGCGTGGTTTGAAGCAGCAAACTTTTAGTACAGCTCGTTGAGCACGTTAAATTTTAATAAAATGCGACTTTGCTGCGCCCCCCCACACTAATATACAATAATTTAAGATCGATTGGCATAATGCTTGATAAACCATTTTCATAACGTCTGAGCTAGCACTATGACGTAGTTGTTTAAAGATATAAGTAAGTTTACGAACTCTCTTAGAAAGGTGTTCAATATACTCCTTAAACGAAAGGTTACAATCAAGCACTACTCCGAGATATTTTATTGACGTGGCTTTTTCAATAAAATTGGGACATTGGGCTTGGACCGCCGTCGCCGAGGAACCGTTGAGCACATATGAAGGGTCATCGGAGCCTACTCAAAACCCTAGATATCGAAATGATATTTTGAAAACAATCGGCCCAGTTTCTAAAATGTTCAAGATGGCGGCATTTTTTTATTCAAATCTGATGGTTAATTAATCATTGGATACCAGACAGACCCCCAGATATCAATTTTGAAAATAAACCTATAAAAATAAATCTATAAAATCTATGAACGACTGGCAATGTAAAGCAAGTTTTTGAAATCTCCTAGATTTACTTTGTCTACCCTGTGCCCTATACGTTGAATAAAATTTTGAAAGGAATTGGTCCAGTAACTTAAATGTTCAAAATGGCGACCACTTTTTCAAATCAGACTGTTGTTTCGTCATCGGTGACCAGACAGACCTCCAGATATCGGTTTTAAAAGAAATCGGTCCAATTAAGTAAAAGTTCAAGATGGCGGCCACTTATTTCATATCTGATGATTGAACCTTTTGACTTGGTCCTTTAATCCCTAGAGAACCGCTTTTAAACATAATCTATCTGGGTGTCCAAGTATATCACTGCACTTAAGCCACGATCACACCTAGCTGAATTTAAGGATCGGCATACATTTCTGGGAGGCTTGTTTATGTTAATTGCAATATCCTTACTTCAACGAGCAATGTATGCCGAAATAATCTTTGAATTCAGGTGTGATCGTGGCTTTACTTAGCACATTTGCTCAATGCACGAATCGCAAGGCTGCGCCTAGACAAATGTTGAAGGCAAATTCAAGCTGCTTGCTTTGCTTTTATGTGTCATTTAAAAAAATATAATTAGTAATCCCAAAACGAATGCAGAACACGCATAATGTAAATAGTTTTAGACAAGAAATTTGTGTAGTACCTAAACAAGACATTCACAATGTTGAGATCCAGGCGCACTCGCCAACGTAAATATTTCGTCAAACAAACACAAAGAAGCCATACCTATACAATATCATCGTTAGAGAATATCGTCATTGTCCAGCTAACATGCGATTCGTGTACGGACGAAGCATCGGCATTGCGATAAAACTCACAAAACACGATCGCTGTAGTACCACATCTCTATGACAAATTTCTCCTACAACTTTTTTTTTTTTTTACTATGTATGGGCTTACTCTTGACCTCGATCTAGCCTTAAGGACAGAGATGAGGTCGACGATGGAACGAGCCTGCCCAGAAGAAGCCTATTCACTCGCGACTTAAATAGATTCGGGTTATAAGAGCTCGGGAACACAGACGCAGGCAGAGAATTCCACTCCTTAGCTGTGCGCATTATAAAGGATGTTTCAAAGCGCTTTGTGCGAATGTGTGGAATATCAACCAGATATGGGTGATATCCTGCGGTGCGTCTGGATTCCCGATGGTAGAAGGGGGATGGCGGAATAAGCTCATGGAGCTCTTGGGCACACTCTCCGAAGTACAATCTGTAAAAGACCGACAGACATGCAATTTTGCGCCGGTGGGCTAGGCTGTGAAACTTGGTTTTCACTAGCATCTCATCACCAACGAGCTTCCTGGCTCTGCGATCGATCAAGTCTAGAGCGGCTAGTTGGTATTTGGCCGAGCCATCCCAAAGGTGGCAGCAATTCTCCATGCAAGATCGGACTTGTGCTTTGTATAAAACTAGCAACTGTCCAGGAGAGAAATACCGCTTAACCTTATTGAGGATACTCAACTTTTTGGCCGCAGTTTGAGCTTTTGACTCAATGTTTGCGCCGAAGTTCAGGTTTGCACACAACTTCATGCCAAGAAGCTCGAGGCTGTCGGTGACCGGTACAGATGCACCTCGAAAAGTAGGAGCCAGATTGAATGGACTCCTTTTGGCAGTGAATAGACACGCTTGTGTTTTGGTGGCGTTGAAACTCACCAGATTTTTGTCACCCCAGTCGGAGACAAGACTTAAGGTTGAGTTTATACGCTCTACTGTGGCCTCTCTCAAAGAACGTATTTCGTCACTGCTGGCTTTTGCGCTTGACATATATCTCTCGACGACAGTACTGTCATCTGCGTACCCAACAATATTAGGACCAAGTAGGTCGTTGATGTGCAGCAGGAAAAGAGTCGCAGAGAGAACAGACCCCTGAGGAACCCCGGCGTCAATAGCCATGAGGTCAGAGGAGCAGCCATCAAGGACTACTCGGATCGACCGTTCACTCAGGAAGTCAGAAATCCAAGAGCAAAAGTCAGCGGGAAACTTCCACCTTGTCCCGATCATTTTGTATTTTCTTCAGATATATGAAAAAAACCCAAATGTTTTTGGGTTATATTATACGAGTACTACCATGCCATGCACCACAAAGACGCGTTCGATAGGTAAGTATTTTTTTTTATCATTTAATTTTTTTCAGGTTTTCAAACACCTACCCACGCCTAGGCCACGGGCCACGGGGGCCTACGCGTATGCCTGAATATTATTATTTTTACAATTGCTTTTCTATTTGATAGTATCATACGAAATGCTTTTCGTATAAATTCATTCATTTATTTACCATTTACAGATTGCATACTTAATAGTACATTAAGATGCACGTGCGCTATTTTGGATATTACGGCCGAGGCTCAGAAATTGCAGCCCGAGCCGCAGGCGAGGGCGTAATGGAGCTGAGGGTGTAATCACCAAAGCGCACAAGCTTCTTACGACGTTTTTCAACACATTTGCGAATAAAAACGAATCAAAATCGCTTACCTTTTTTTCCTAAGGAAATTTCGTAGACGTTTTCCTCACATTTCTAGGTCATCCTATACACCGGACTTGTGTTTTTGTTCAAGTATTTTCGACGTTCTACACTTATCACTGTTTTTCTTATTTGTTATTACTTTTTCTTATTTGTTATTACTTTTTTCGAAGACACAGATTATACATGCGCGCGCAGGAGACAATGACTAAGCTATCAAACAGACTACTTTTCAATTTATTTGAAAATTGAATATTATGTTACTTTAAAGACAAATTTGTAGTTAGTTAGTTGATTAAAATCAATATTTTCGTTTAATTAACGTTTATTTATCATATTATCGAACACAGTTTCTTAATTCATTAAAAATTTTATGAATGTTATAGATATAGAAACTCCTTGCACCTTGCCGCTACAAAAAACGAAACAAAAATAAAACACTAACCTGTCAAACAGCTTACTCAGCATCTTTGTTCTGAGCACGGAGTAAATGAGGCTCACTCCCATGAATTATTTAATATTGAATATTTTGTTACTTTAAAGACAAATTTGTAGTAAGTTGATTGATGAATATAAGTATTTTCATGTAATTAACATTTATTTATCATATTATCGAACACTGTTTACTTTTTCATGAAAATATTATGAGTGGTATAGATATGGAAACTCCTTGCATCTTGCCGATTAAAAAAAAGACAAAAATTACAACACTAGTGAAATTATAGTAATGAAAAAAGCACGCGTGTTTAATAAGCTGGATTATGGACCTAAATACAGTGCAAATAGAGCTGTTTTATGAGCAAATGTGTTGAAAAACTAGTTTACAATCCACCTCTATAAGGCACACATGGCATTTATAACATTATTAAATTATTATCATAAATTAAATTATTAAAATTAAATTGAAATTTTTAAAATTAAATTATTATAAACTTACAATTAATCATTAATCAATTTCATTATTAAATTTGTCACATAGGTATTCGTTGATATTATAGTACGCTTTTTTTTACCCACGACGGAACGGAGAAGGTGTATGCGTTTAGGGTGAGATGTTGTGTGTTTGTTTGTTTGTGTGTGCAAAGTTATGATGACTTTTATTACCCACGACGGAACGGAGAAGGTGTATGCGTTTAGGGTGAGATGTTGTGTGCTTGTTTGTTTGTATGTGCAAAGTTATGATGCCTTTTATCTTAAAAACGGCTCAACCGATTTAGATACGGTTTTCAGTAATGGATTTATAATTTATCAATGATGGTTTGTAGATTGGAGTTGTGGCGCCAAGTCACCAGGAGGCGCTGTAATGATAATTTTTATCTGAGCAAATGTTACCATTTATCTCCAAAACGGTGCGACCGATTTAGGTACGGTTTTCAGTAAAAGATTTATGATTTATCAGTGATGGTTCTTAGACCAGAGTTGTGGCGCCAACTCACCAGGGGGCGCTGTAATAATAAATTTATATTAAGCAAATGTTCCCATTTATCTCCAAAACGGTTTGACCGATTTAGATACGGTTTTCAGTATAAGATTTATCTATCAGTATCATATTTATCACTGACAGTTTTTACTCGTAGACTATAGTTGTGGAGTCAACTCACCAGGGGGTGCTGTGTAGTAATAATTTATTCTTTACTCGCGCAACGTCCTTCTTAATCGCTCTAGTAAAGTGGGAATTCTCTAAAAAGTTAAAAATAAAAAGCAAAATTGAAAATTTTGAGAAAAGCCACGACGGCTGTCATTCTTCTTCTTCTCTTGGTGCCATATCCTAACGGATGTCAGCGATCAGCATGCGGAACTCCTCTCTCTCCTTAGCCATCCTGCAAAGAGTGGCTGCGTCCTTGATTCCGGTCCAGATTTTAATATTTTCACTCCAGGTTGTACGTGGCCTTCCTCTTCCTCTTCTGCCTTCAATTTTCCCCTCAATGATGTTTCTGATGAATTCGTATTTTGAATTTCTATATATGTGTCCTAAATAAGCTGTTTTCCTCTTCTTTATAGTTATTACTACTTCTGGCTTTTTATTGTTCATAAGTTCCATAACTTTTTCATTTGTAATTTTATCCGTCCATGAAATTTTTAACATATGTCTGTATAACCACATTTCAAAAGCATTTAATTTATTTATTGATGCTTTATTTAAGGTCCACGCTTCCACACCGTACATCAGTATTGACAGGACATAACATTTAACTAAACGCCATCTCAGCTTTAGATTGATGTCTTTATTACAGTATAATGAGCTCATTTTCACAAACGCACTGCGGGCTATCTCAATTCTAATTTTAATTTCCATTTCTGAGTCCCAGCATTCATTCAACCATACTCTGTATTTATTTACTTTTTCAATTTGTTTTCTACTTATAGTTAGTGTCTCGTTTGAGTTACTTTCTTTTCTAACTACCATATACTTTGTTTTTAGAATATTAATTTTTAAGCCATATTGTTCGAATTTTGAATAAAGGATTTCCATAATTTGTTGTAAGTCAGCATTACTTTCTGCCAAAATAAGTGTATCATCTGCAAAAAATATTAAATAAAACTGGAAATTCCCCCGACTAAAAATAAATATTTTCATCTATCTATTCATATATTTTATAAGCCAAGAAAATCCGTCGGGGCTGCCATTCCTTATCTTACGTAAATTAATAGTGCATACGAGCTAGTTGTAAAATAGATTTGGTTTGCTGCAGTTAAGTATAAATTATGAAAAGATGGCAATGACAGCCCCCGACAGATTTTCTTGGCTTATAAAATATATGAATAGATAGGTGAAAATATTAATTTTTAGTCGGGGGAATTTCCAAAGTTTTATTTAATATTTTTTGAATGACAACCGTCGTGGGTTTTTCTCAAAATTTTCAATTATGATTTTTTGATTAATAAATCTTTTAATGTAGTTTTAAGTTTGTTCTCTTGAAGGTCTCGTATATACTTAGGCAGATGGTTATATATTTTAATAGCAATGTAGTAGCAACCTTTGCTGTACATGGTAAGGCGCGGAGCGGGGGGCTGTAATTGTTCGTCCCGTCGGGTTTTGTATCGTCGATCGTTATTGTCGCCAACGAATGGGAAGTAGTGTGGGTGTCTTCGGATAAAAACGCACAGCTCCAAAATGTACACACTTGCAACCGTAAGTATTTTTAAAGCCGTAAAAAGTGGGCGACATGTGTCACTAGGTGGTGTCTGCGTAATTATGCGAATACAGCGTTTTTGCAGGACTGATGCAGCACTAATATCAGTGGAGTTACCCCAGAGTACAATGCCGTATCTTATCCACGCCGCGCCGCTGCATAACTCTGATAGGCTGTGAGTGCGCACTCTTCGTTTGTACATTTACGTAGTTCACGTAGTGCAAATGAAAATCGACTTAATTTGCTAGTTACTGATTCGATGTGGTATTTCCATGTCATATTACTGTCCAAGATTATGCCAAGCAGCGAAAAGGAAGTTACTTCTTCTAATACTATATTTTCAAATGTAATTTTGAGTGGCAAAGAAAGTTTTTGGTGCGGATGAAATTGCATTATTTTAGTTTTTTGCAAATTTAAAATAAGTCCGATTTTTTCAAGGAACGACTTTATTTTATTTAGGGCCTCGGTTATAGCACTGTAGATCTCATTTATATTGTCAGGATCGCAAGTAAACATTACAGTTGTAAATTTAGCCTCATATTGTCACATTTCATGTGATTGTGACATATGATGTCCGGTGAAATTTTCAACCAGCTACACCACTCACGTGCCCCTGGGTACCGGTGGTACCCAAGTTTTTTTTTCAGTAGATTTCCCTCGTTTTTCGCAAATATACGCATTAATTGACTCCCAAACCAACCCCAGTAAGATCCCGGATGCCGGACCCCGGATGCCCGAAATCAAGGTTGTTTTGGGCTTTCATTCCGAGAAATAAAACTTGGAGTTCGGTTTCGTGAAGCCGTCGGGGATATTTTAATGGACTGCTAGGTAGGTACCAGTGGTACCTTAGGGTACCACCAGTACCCAAGGGCAATCTACTGAACTTTTTTTTTGCGCGGGCACGTGAGTGGCTAAGCTATATCGGTTCAAAAGATACAACTATCAACCTAGTAAAACACGACAAATTTTCTACATTATGTCCCATTGTGCGTCTCTGTCGCGTCCTGCCGGGGAGTACTAGTACTTCTTACCTATATGATACCTATAAGTGTTTACTTCAATTGTTGAATTGTACCAAGTTTCATCCCAGCAGGTTGTGTTTGATAGACTTAGGCTACGGTTGCGGCGGTGTCCACTCGTAATTATCGCGTCGCGTCGCGTTGTACTTCGAAGATATTTTGGAGTTTACAGATGCGTGAAATGAAATAAAAGCGGCTAGCGGCAAGTATGTACCAAAACACGACTTCTGCGGGCGAGTTGGAACACCTGTAACGCTTTGTTAGTGAAAGACGTTAACTATTTAATAGATTTAAAGAAAACAACCGATACGGTAACACAATTAACAAAAGTATATTAAGAAAGATTAAGAAAGAAAGTTTAATCCCTTCTTAAACTTCTTTCTTTACACTCTTTCTTTCCACTCTCTCTTCTTTTCACTCCCATTTTGCTTCTGTGTTAGCTTTAGTTCATACCTACTCATTCCTCCAATTTTATTTTTATTAGTTTTTATATATATATGTTAGTTCAATCAAAGTCTGTATTGTAATTTGAATACTGGTCCTTCAAGATACAGGCTTTGCCTAGTTTGAAGGCCTCTGGTGTTTCCGTAATTAATGAACCTAATTTTACTAACTAAATAGTGTGTATTCTATGTTAATTCGGTTACCAATAAACATTTTTCATTTTCATTTTTCAAAGTACAATTTAGGGTAGATTTAAATTAAATACCTAGTATAAAATATAATAGATCACAGGGTCGTAGGAACTAGATTAATTCACTGAGAAACCGAGTCTACTTTAGTTCGCTTAGGTTGGAATAGCACTTCCCTGCAGTAGCCAGCTTCGACGCGTTGACGTCACGGGAGCACCGGCTGTTGACGTCACAGGAGGCGGTAGTAGATGTCTGAGGTGGTCCGGTTTGATGGTCGCTTCAAGGCAGTACTAGCACCCCAGTCTGGGGAATTCACAAAATTCACTTGTTAAACATTTAAATTATAATTTTTCACTGCTGCGTAGTACCGTAGAATGTACTAGAATTTTGTATAATTTACAATCTCAATATTATGTAAGGACGTGCTGTCAAATCAGCGGTCCGGTCGTAACAGATCGAGGTTCCCTCTCCCTCGCTGCAATCCGGTCTCTACGGTGACGTAGCCTATTGTTCTCGACGTTTCGAGCGCGGAGAAAACGCCTGATCGATTAGGTTACACTAAAAGTTAGCGAAATGTAACATTTCTCAGTTTTATTGAAGTAGGCATTTAGACGATAGTTATAGTTCCTTTAGTTTTCGTTGTTTAGAGTTAATTTTAAGTATTTTTCTATTATTAAATAGTATAAGTTCTAGTTTTAAGTTTGTATTAGGTTGATTTTATTCGTAAATATTTTGATTTCTGATATTTATTAATTATAATTGAGTCAGAAAATAACGTCCCGTTACACACCAAATAGTAGGGTTGATTTCAAAGTTCATAAAACGGCATCTATTGGTGGAAAGGGCAATCGTAGTACCTAATAGCTGGTCCAAAAATTAGATGGCGCTACACGTCGAAATAATTGTAGGTTTTGAAAGTTATTTAAAATTTAGGGCTTTCCCCCAGCCAACCGCCCCCATACATCAGTTAAAAATATTACTCGCTAAATACAAAACTTATAGAAATACAATCCATCAATCAAAATCAATCCTCAACAATATTAGTTCACTATAGTTACAGATATAAAAACTGCTAAAAGTGGCCGTTTTTCGCACTTTTTGTATGTACGTATCTACGGTGAACTATATTTTTAGGATAGATTGGTTTCTAAATAAACTAGGGTACCTTTACTTCAGTTTTGTAGGATAGATTTTATTATTTTATTTTTTTATTATTTATAGATTAGATAGAACCCTATGATCCTTAGCGTATCGTTATACGTACAAAGTAATTTGGATCTTTATGAGAGGAACAAAGACGTACACTCGTCACTCGCAATGCTGACAAGCTCGTGATGATTCCGCACCGGTTGGAAAAATAAAAAAAGGGGCCCAAGATTTATAATAAATTGCCAGAACACATTACTGCAGCGCCTAGTTACACCTTTGAGAACAAATTAAAGAGATGGTTGATCGAACAGGCGTTCTATTGATGAATTTTATTCTTCCTGACCAAATGTACTGATGTACTTATAGCTAATTTTATTTTATAATGTAATTGAATAATTGTATTGTTTTATATTGTAATTAATTTATTGCTAAAGTATTAAAAAAGATGTCAAAAATAAAGTCCCTACACTGGACTTCTACTTAGTCAAAAAGCCCTCCCCGGATCGTACCGGACGCTAAGGTGCCCATGACACTCGCCGCGTTGCCACGTTGGATGGCAATGGACAACCTTTGCACCAGGTAGGATCCGGAGCGAGCATAGTACCCCTTCTCTCGGAGTCGACGGCCAATCTCCTTCACGAACGCAATAAATAGCCTCCAACCCCCAGCTACCTGTGGTCTCAAACGCCAACGGGACAAAGTAATAATTAGCGTCCAAAACTGAGTATTTGTCCCGTGGCGTCCCACAATAAGCACTTTCCACGCACCCACGGTACCAGTGTTAGGCCATCGGGTCTCTTGCCATCAGAACGACTAAGACCCGGCGGTTCCAACATACAGGGAACGTCAGCCGAAATCAGGGCCCTTCGGACAATGTCGTTATGGGCGTGGTGACGAGGGAATCTCCCCGAGCACCGACAGCATCTCAACGCGTGATGACCATTGGCTTCCACCATGGAGCCGCAGATGCATTGATGTGGTTGGCAAACATCGCAGGTGGAGCGCCACAGCCACACGCATAGAGCTATTGTCGAGCAGTGTTCCCATATGTGGTGAAGGCAAAGCCTGCAACCAAGCCCCCGACTCAGGTTTTGATACTCCCCTCAGTCTGGCTAGGTCTGCCCCAGCGGCAGTGCCCATGAGTCGATCGAGGATAGACTTGCACCCTATATCATCCCAGACTCGTTGTACGTCTGGGTTCTCAGGCACGGACGTGGTCGGGAAGAGAGCTGTCCACCCTGTCAACGCTTCAGCTGCAAAAGGTATACTGGTATTGTCTCCATTGGATGATAAAATTTCAGAGACAAGACCAGCAACCCCATGCGCCGAAGTGAGAAAAGCCGGCAAACCGACGTCCCACACACGCCGCACACCCAAACGCACGCCGCTCATGCCTAATGGGAAGAGCACGGGGGAAGAGACACCTGACTCCACTGTTCTTTACTTAAGAAAACATTTAAAACAGTTTCGACCGTGGATTTTAAAGCTTCGTCGAAAGATGATACATTGTCAGTATACAGCCAGGTTGGGGCCGTCCTCAAGAGGTACGTTATCTTGGGCCGTGCGAAACACATTCTCAACAAAACCAGGGCAACATGCGCGGAAATGCTTTTAAGACGTTCCTTAGCGAGGAGGAGAAGATGTCTCCTAACTTCCAGAGCATCAGGAATAGCTTCTGGAAAAATAGGCGAAATTTATTGCTTTATAATTTACAAATTTGACCTGTATCATTTACTTATATATATAAGTACTAGCCCATCGGCACGTTACACTGTCCCCAATTCGTTGGTCCGAAATCTGACGTTTAGGACCAACAAATGTCAGTCGTTGTCAGTCATATTGTCAACGTTGGATGCAAATAGACTTACCAACAAAATGGAATGTTCTTATTTGAAGAAACAATATACTCTTATTATTATTATCGTTATTTCTTATTATTGTTTTTGACTATAATCCAATTAATAAAACTCAAAAACCAGGCCTAAATCACATTTAAACAGTAAAAAGTTTGTTTTGTTTTTTCCCGCCATATTATTTCCGTTCCGTGTATTGAGCACCGACGGAAGTACTACACAACGTAGTTCACGCGATTTTTCACAGATGGCGCTATTTTTTCTTGTATGGGGAAATTTTGAACCGCTTGTTCCCAAGACCCTATCTTGACTATATAAATCTATGACCTGTATACAAAATAAAATAATATGATATGATAATTACTAGATTTTATTTGAACTAAAAGCTTGAAAATATAAATACATACTACAAATCATTAAGAATGTAAACCAATTAGAATAACTTTACAAATAATAGTAAAATTTCAGCTTAAATTTAATATGAATGATGTAATTTATTTCTTTTTAACCATTATAAACAGTATTAAAATAACCAAAATTAAATGAAATAGGTAATAAATTTGAAATGTCAACCAAAACAGAAAAATAAATTTAAGAACAAACTTAAATTTGAGAGAATCAGCATGTTATCTAATTGTTACTTTGTATGCAATGCAACAGAACATTTTGTATACTTAAGCCAAAAATTGAAAAATAATATTACGAGTTTTTGTCTCAAAAATAAAGGGGATGATGTAGATTCTTTGTATATGACTGTATGTTTCCTAAATAAATAAAAAAAAAAATCAAAAGAAAACTATTTTAAGATTTGCTAATACTATCAAACCTTTTTAAAGGGATATTTTTATCATATTTTTTTTAATTGACTACTTATTGGAGCAAGAATAAAAGAAGTAAAGACAGTAAATAGTAGATTAGTAGCCAAGGGCTGTAAGGCATAAATTGCAGCCCTTGGCTACTAATCTACTATTAACAGTAGTAAATAGATAAAGGAAGATTAGATAAGGGGACTAAGCGCATCAGAAATTGTGACGCAACGCAGTTTAAGAGCATGAGTCACTGGTGCGAAGGCAGCACGGTGGAGGGGGCGGGCGGGGAGAGAGGCGGCAGGAAGCCCAGCGCCTGCAGCGTGTCGTCTACCGCGCGCACCAGCGGCGCCCGCCAGCGCCACAGCGTCGTGTCGCGCACCGGGTCCGCACGCAGCTCCTTACATGACTTGGAGAGCTCGGAGACGCAGTCCGCGCGGTAGTGCTGCAGCCGCGCCAGCTCAATGGGCAGCTCAAACGACGAGCACGCAGCGCCGAGGCACGCAAGCGGAAAGTGGTTGTGCAGCGCGAGCACGCGGTCCGTCTCATGGAACGCTTTCACGTACTGTCCTGGCTTTGTAAAGTTGCGCGTGCGGTATACGTGCTGTAGCATGTGCATATATCGCGGCACTTCCTGCTCCCAGCTGTGCTCGTGCTGTAGCGAGTCTAGGTAGTACAAATTGGACGCGTGGTAGGATGATCGCGGCGGCTTGCCGGCGGCCGGCACCGACAAAGGCAACACGCGCGCCATCAGCCCCGACCAATCCGCATCCTCAAGTGGCACAATAACCTCGTCAATATCAAGTAACGCGAGCCACCGGTACTGGTACATGTGCCGGTACAGACAGTCGTTGTAAGGAATCAGCTCCATCTGACGCTTGTGCGTCGTCTTCTTCAAGAGGTACATGTGCTGCAGACCCGGAAGATTTGGCTGGCCTCCAGGCAGCGTAATCGGCGTGACGGTCACCACACCACGCTCTTCGTAATGCCGTAGCACTTTTGTGATATTCGGGTGTACCGCCAGTTCGTAGAAAAATATCTTGTCGGCACCGAGCAGCCGCACGAGTTCGATCCACTCGACGAGGCGCACGGAGAGGTCCTCGTGAAGGAAGTCGAGTCCCTTGACGCAGACGGCGAACTCCTTGCGGTCACCGAGCGTGACGTCGGCGGGAGAAGCTCCCGGCGTGACGGGCGGGCGGTCGTAGTGCACTCGCAGGTTATTGGTGGCGCGGTCGCAGGGCGCCTCCACGAGGCTAACGGAGGCCGGCACGAGGTCGCGCACCTCGGGCGGGAGAACGCACGCCAGCAGGTAGGGCTGCAGCACACCGTCACGGTAGTTGCCCCGCTTGTTGTTCCACACGTACTTGTACTCGAGGTTGCGTACCATGACGGGTGCGGCGCGCTCCTCGAACCACAGCTGGCAGTGCGTGGTGAGCTTCGGCTTGATGCGGTCGTGCACGGCCAGGATGCGCACAGCGGGCCCGATGAGTGACGTGCGGCGCGCGTCCAGGTACGCACCGTACAAGTGGAATGTGCCGTTGGAGGCTGTGCGCAGGGACTGCCAGTACGTGTTGTGAAACTCTAGTTCGAATATCGACGGGAACGGCGCGCAGTTTTTCGTTTTGTAGAATTTGTTCTTATCGTCTTTGTGTTTGTGCCAGTTGGTGAGCGGCAAAGATGGCAGCTGGCGTTCCACCTCCGTGCGCAACTCGTCCTCCGAAACGATGCATCCATCTGTAACGACCACAATACAACATTTATATATCGGCAAAATATAATTCAAGTCATTGTCAGTCTTTTACCAATAGCAGGCAGCGAGAGCGAGGGAGTGGATCCGAGCGCGGGCGTGGAGGAGGCTGGCTCGGACTGCAGCAGCAGGCGCGCGGGGTGTGCGGGGTGCGGGGCGGGCGCGGGGGGCTGCAGGCGGGGCAGCGCCAGCACGAGCAGCGCGCCCCACACGAGCAGCGCGGCCAGCCAGCGCACGCGCGCCATGCGCCACCACCACGCGCCGCGGAGACCGCTCATCGCTCCTCCACACACGAACCTCCTGGAAAGGGGCATATAAACTACATTTTATTTACAATTTCTATATACGTACCTAATATTATACTCGTACTTTTCCAAGGCATTCGATCAAATAAATTACACCACATTGAACAATTCGGTATTACAAAATACAATACAATACTCTTTTATTGCACACAAATAACAACAAGTACAAAAACATATATAAAATAATTCAATTATGCTTCATTAACATGGGAAGTAGTAGTAAATATGTAAAAAAATGGCTCTACTTAACCATTTGCTCATCATTTTAGTCTCTTCTATTCGTTTCATTAGGTCTCACCAAACTAAAAAAAAATATTATTTTTTTAAATTCACACTACACCAATCAAATTCCCTATATAGAGTGCGTCCTAATCAAGAATTTTTAGGGTTCCGTAAACTTCCGTACCTCAAAAAGAAAGGATCACTTAGTTCCGGCCCGTCTCTGTCAAGACCCTTTTTCTTACGAAATTAAAGGAATCAAGTTGAAATTAATATGTCGTGTATACTTCCGGGTCATGAGTACGGTTCTTGTAATGACGAGCAATTATTTGAATAGCGACTGACTTCTGAGTGGTGTGACTGGGAGTGCGCGCCCCCACAGCGCGCCCCTCCACTGCTTCCATTTTTGGATCAGTCTACGTGCGGCAGCCGAGCAAGGCACTTGGGTCCTGACTGGTGCTTGTGCTGGACATTAAATCATAGTCCGGGGGTCTAATATGAGCCATCAGGAGAAATACGCAAGTCTGACTACAGTGAGACGCGATGTGGCTAAGATAATGAGTGATTGTAATCGAAGAGTAATCCTTTACAGCTATTTAGGACTATCGCCAATGTCAAATCACGACAAATATAAAAAATTAAAGGACCCTTGAATGCTTGTAAATTTTAAGCTTCTACAACAAACTCCATCATAAGATTTGGCCAGTTACATCCCCATCTCCATACATTTAGAAACTAATCCAAAACACACAGTAGACTTCCTGTTGACCAAGAATCATAAAATTCGGAACTCTTAGTGCGCGAGTCAGACTCGCACTTGGCCGGTTTTTTTCCTTGTAAAATCTTGGTCAGTAACGTTACTTAAGTTACTTTGTATAGGAAGTTGTTTTTTTTGTGAAAAGAAGAAAAGTTGTTGCTATTAACTTGTCAAATAAGTGGACAAACGGATGTCAGGTAGGTACATGAAAATAACTTAGAATATTTTTGTGCAATTCTACTACTCTTAGGAAAAGGCCAAATAAAATAAAATTATGAGACCTTTGCAATATTAGTTCATGTAATTTCCGTTAGATGGCGTTAGTAGTAATACAAATTATTGTATTTAATTTTTTTTAAAGGTTTATAAATTTTATTTTAATGACACATTAATATGGATTACTGTGTTGAAGCGCGAACCTGAAGGTGTAATAGTTTTTTCGTAAAGTGTACCACAAACATGCACAGGGAGCCAATTCTTGAATATCACCGGGTGATAAAATATCACTTAAAAAATTTATAATCACAGATTTGTCATTTCAAAAGTGAAGATTGATATTCGTAAAGTATAAAGCAGTCCTTGATTGTAAATTTTCATGTATTCTGATTTACCTTTCAACGGTTTATCAGGGCAAATGTGAATTTTTAAAGTCTTAAAAGTGATATTTTATCACCCGGTGATTTTCAAGAATTGAGTCCCAGGTCCTCGAATTATGAGGGCTTGCTTCGCTCGCCCAATTATTTTTTATCCACTTACACACATCACATCAACAACCCATAACCAGTCAACTGCTGAAGAATTTTAGAAACATACCTAGAAATTAACGACCTACACAGTGATCGTCAGTATGGCTTCCGCCGGGGACGATCAGCTGGGGATCTTCTAGTGTATGTTACGCAATTTCTAGGGCGAGGCCATCGAGAAACATGGCGAAGCCCTTGTCGTATCACTGGGCATCTCAAAGGCCTTTGACAGGGTATGGCATGCAAGTCTGCTGAGCAAACTTCCTGCTTACGGCATTCCCGCTGACTTTTCCTGAGTAGATTCATCTGATTTCCTGAGTGAAGAGTCAATCTGAGTAGTCCTTGATGGCTGCTCCTCTGATCTCATGGCCATTGACGCCGGGGTTCCTCAGGGGTCTGTACTCTCTGCAACACTTTTCCTGCTACACATACATGACCTCCTTAGTCCAGGTATTGTTGGGTACGCAGATGACAGTACAGTCGTGTAAAGGTATGATCGAGCGCAAAAGCCAGCGGTGACGAGATACGTTCTTCGAGAGAGGCCATGGTGGAGCGAATAAACTCAACCTTAAGTCTTCTCTCCTAGTGTCCAAAATAATTAGCAGGAAAACCAAAATTCGGATCTACAAAACTGTAATTAGACCAATTTTCATATCATGGACGCTGACTCAAAAAGAGGAAAGTAAGCTAGTGGCAGAGAGGAAGATTTTCCGGAAGATCCTGGGACCAACTAGGCGTGATGATGGCACTTGGAGGGTACGAAAAAACCAGGAGGTAGAAGACCTAGTGGCTAAACCCAATATAATTGGAGAGACAAAATCAGCCCGACTACACTGGCTTGGCCACGTAGAGAGTATGGAGGAAGATCGTGCCGTCAAAAGAGCGTACCTGGGACGACCGACGGGAAAACGACCGGTCGGACGTCCCAGGTACCGCTGGAGTGACGAAGTGCAAAAGGATTTGATCGCCCTCCAAAAACCCGATTGGGGTGAGGAGGTGCAGAAAAGGGACGACTAGTGGGTTTTGGTGTCGGAGGCCAAGATCCTCTTTGGGTCCCTGAGCCAGCGAAAGTAAGTAAGTAAGTCTTCTCTTCAACTGGGGTGACAAAATGTATTTCAATGCCACCAAAACATAAACGTGTCTGTTCACTGCCAAAAGAAGTCCGTTCAATCTGACTCCTAAGATAAGATAAGATAAGATAGGATAGGATAGGATACGATACGATACGATACGATACGATACGATACGATACGATAGGATAGGACAGGACAGGACAGGACAGGACAGGACAGGACAAGATAAGATAAAAAGATATTTATCTTATCTTGTCTATCTATCAATGTGTACACGCTGTGTTCATATCTAGTAGGGTGCATTCGCCCCTGTTCAGAAGTAGGTATACCTACATTTACTCTTATGCATGTTTCTGGAGTAGTATCCAGTTTTATAATCCATTAAAAAAAAGTACTATATTATTTTTCAAATTTTATACATTCTTCATAAAGTTTCCTTAATGTCACATGATGGCCAACTAAACATATAGGCTGGTCATATCTTCCAAGAAAAAATGATGAAATTTCAGTAATTGTGGTAGAGCTGCACTTTTGGTTTGTTGTTTGAGTCTACCTAGATAGTATTAATCCTGATTTGCAGCAGTCTTAAATGCACGGACGCTGAGTTATTGCTGAAAACCCGTCATTTTTTTTTTCACTTTTTTTAGTTTTGTGCAGAAAAAACGACATAGGAAGGCTCTTACGAGAAAGGTTACTGATACTTTTTTAAAGTGTACAAAATTTCTGACAGTTTGAGCCCTAATCCAGTTTTTTAGATCTAATAGCTCCCAAGATACAGGGCTCTCAATGGTCTGCATTTTTCCCAAAAAGTTGAAAAATGGGAAATGGCAAATTTTTGACCAAAATATCAGGTATCATGAGGTATCTACGGGGATTGAATGGGAAATGAAATCTTATCCATTTGTTTATTATGACTTAAGTACTTTATATTAATAAATTTCAAAAATAAAAATTACCTTTGTTTATTATCTATTATCTAGTTACATATAATGCTAATCTAACCAATAGGGCCCAAGAAGATCAAAATCAACTTTGACAAGGGGGGTCACTCAGAATTATGATCTTGTCGAGAATTATCATCTGTCCCTACAAACTAGTAATCTAGGATTGCTAGTTTCCAAGATATGACAGTTTTCGGTTTGACAACTGTCACTCGAAATGAAGATCTTGTCGAGACCTTTCATTGTCTCTACAAACTAGTAGTCTAGTATGGCTAGTTTCCAAGATATGACCATTTTCGTTTTGACAGCTGTCACTTGAAATGAAGATCTTGTCGGGATCTGTTATTTGTCCCTCCAAACTAGTAGTCTAGGATAGCTAGTTTCCAAGATATGACCATTTTCGTTTTGAGAGCTGTCACTCAAAATGAAGATCTTGTCGAGACCTATCTTGCAAATATACATTTTCTGTTTGCCACCTCGTAGGGCAGTAAAGCCAGCAGTTTCGGGTTGTACGTCAACCCACCTGCACCACATACTCGGCTAGTGCGAAGCACCGCCATGCCTCCAGATTGTTGTATCCCACGGTATGGCACGGCCGCCAGCCACATTGTACTAGTCTTATATTTACACACAGATTACAGGGTTCCCTGTTAGAAAGTTACAGGCACGACCCGCTCATGCCCCGTGTTTTATGAATAGAAGCTTGGAAGTGATGCTGGCTAATTGAAGTCGAATTCATATCACTAATTTCTCAGCGTTCTGGAACATGGGCTGACAATGCATATAAAAGTCTCGCAACTCGAGAAAACGCCAGTCTAGTCTTAAGCATAGAATAACCTTTACTTACCTACGGCGAGGTCTTCAGTCTGAAATCTACAACTTATAAAAAAGGCCTGGTCCGAGGCCGAGTTGACCCCGGGACGCCATCTCAATATATTCTGGCTTTCCTTCTCGTTCTTCACATCAAAGCTACCTTCTTTGCACACCCTCACCTGGCTGGGCCTCTGCCTTTGGTCGCCCGCCAATAACTTCAGCTCTTCGTCATCCTACGTCACCACCTACGCCTTGAAGACCGGAAGACAGAAGACCGTCTAGCTTAGGGCAAACCCGCGGCTGGGTATGGTCATGCTAGGTCAGTAGGTTACTCGTAATAGTAACCCTCTATTGCCCTCTTTTATAATAAACCCACTATTCCCTCTTTTATCTCTTTATTTGACGTTCGTAGCGACATTAAGGGCGTTACGTGACGACCGTAGATACCTGATATTTTGGTCAACTTTTTGGGAAGAATGGAGAACAGTGGGAGCCCTGTGTCTTGGGAGCAATTAGACCTAGAAAATTGGATCAGGGCTCAAACTGTCAGGAATTTTGTACACTTTAAAAAAGTAGTAGTTCTTGCACAAAACTAAAAAAAGTAAAAAAAAAATGGCGGTTTTTCAGCAATAACTCAGCGCCCGTGTATTTTAAACTACTGCAAATCTGGATAAATACTATCTAGGTAGAACAAAACAACATACCAAAAGTGAAGCTCTACCGCAATTATTGCAATTACGAATGTAACATATGTCTGGCTTATTATTATACTTTACCCTAAAAGTTATGACCTGCTACTTACTTACTTGCTGTTGATTATACGTTCATTTTGAGTGACTTTAAAATACATATGAACACAAATAGCCGCAAAATAATAGACTTTGGCAATCAATTTGGTTTACGTCAAATGGATAACTAACTAACACTCATCACATATACGAGTAGCTCCTTATAAGACGCCCGATTAACTAATGCGTTAAATTTATGTAGCCGTATTATGGTGTGAAACAATATCTTCGGTCGAAATCATTACCGGAACAATTTAAACTAAGCTATTTTGAGAAAATGCAAATTAAAGTTTTAAATATTTTGAAAAGCAAAGTAAATTGGCATAATATTAACTAATCTTGAGGTTTGCTTTCCCTGCGTATTATAAAAAAAAACTCATGTTTAATATCAGATTACTATAAGTCTAAGAAGAAAATTAAAGTTTTGCCTAGACCAAAATCGCTACCAAGGTTTTCTTTTTGTGGTTTATGAAAGTAATTACATAACTACTTAAAATTAAGCATTTCACTAAATGGGATAAGGCGATAGATTTAAAGAACCCTATTACATAACATATATAATATCATTGTATTACATATGTAAATAGTTGACTATGGAAAAAATAGAAATTCAACTAAATGTTTCGATGATAATTTTTGGTACCTACTTATTATATTTAGTATTATAGAATGAAAAGTGTTTAATAAACTCTAAAACTGTAGGTACTTACGTAGATTACTTTGATAATTAAGAATTTCATTTATATAAGAAATACATGATGAAGCGTTTTATAGCGACCGACCCTAAAGTTATTTTTACTATCTATGTGCTTACTCTTGACCTCGATCTAGCCCTGAGGACAGAGATGAGGTCGACGATAGGACGAGCTTGCCCAGAAGAAGCCTATTCACTCGCGATTTAAAAAGAAATAAGACAGATAGTTGAAATAAAGTTCATAATTGACATTAACATGGTACACGGTTCGTGATTGCACGGTACAGCAGCAACGTTGCAATGCTTCGAAAGCGCTTCGGAATTTAAAGTTTAAAAATTTGCTTCATGGAAATTCACATCGGATGGTTGTGGTAAACTGAAAATATTTTTTATCTAATAATGATGTTAGGGGTGCCAATATTGAAAAACAACGTCATAATCGGGGCGTCAAAATGGAGGCGCTCTCATTGGGCGCGTCAAACAGGGGCGCTAACATTAGGGGCGTCATAATGGCGCTAAACTTGGTCACATCAAAATGGGGGCGTCAAAGTGGGGGCGTCAAAATGAGGCCCCCTATGTTAGCGGTTTCAATATCGGTATTCGGTGCATTCAACGTTGGTGTCCCCATTATTGGTACTCTCACGGAATACAAAACACTAGAGGAAGGGGCATTGTTCGATTTTGCATATATCCATTGTACGAATTGATCGAATTAGTAGAATATTTTTTGGGCTGGTATCCCAGCTGTCAATCAATCACGACGAGTCGCTAGGTCATGCGTTTCCTTGGCCGGCCTCGATCTTTTTGTTGTATTTTTGTAATGTGTTATTGAGTAGGTTGAAGAGGAACTATGAAAGATCTCTTTTAAAATCAGCTACCAATAATAAGGAAAGATGGAAAGCAATTAAAACAGTTACTGATATTACAAAGCCGAAAATGCCTGCCGAAAAGTTAATTAACTCTTCTGATCGTGCAGCCTCTATTAATAGTATCAACACTTACTTCTCAAACGTTGGTAGACAATTGGCGGAAAATTTTGCTCCGAATATCGACCTTCAATCGTGTCTAGGTCCCTTTTATAAACAATACGATTGTTTTACTTCCTCCAGATGAGAGTGAGGTTGAATGCATCATTAACAACTTTAAAAATGACAGTGCGACTGGTTGGGACTCAATTCCATCAAAATTTATAAAACTAGGTAAAACTTGTATTGTGCCCCCACTGACTAAGTTATTTGAACTTTGTTTTTAGCAGGGTATTTTCCCAAATGCTTTTAAGAGATCACTTATAACACCCGTCCACAAGAATGGGGCTCGAGACGAGGTCACCAACTACCGTCCAATATCTGTGCTAACTACTCTTTCCAAAATTTTAGAAAAACTTCTAAACAAAAGACTAATAAATTTTATAGAACATAACAAAATATACTCAGATAATCAGTTTGGCTTTAGGTCGAGTAGATGTACTGAAGACGCTGTAACTAAATTAACTGAATTTGTGACGGTACAGTTGGACTCAAAACAAAAATATCTGACCTTGCCAAGGCGTTTGACTCCGTCTCGATACCTATTCTTGTGAACAAATTAGAGCGATATGGCATTCGAGGGGAGGCTCTTATTTACAAGGACTTTCTTAGTGATCGTATTCAGCAGGTAAAAATAGGGGAATATATAAGTTCTGATGCATCAGTAACCTTTGGAGTACCACAAGGCAGTGTCCTCGGCCCAAGTCTCTTCTTGTTATTTATAAATGATTTATGTAATTTGTCAATTACAAATGGAATTTTTTTTACTTACGCTGACGATACTGCGTTGGTTTTCCATGGCGAGACTTGGGATGAAGTATTCCATCACGCCGAAACTGGACTCCATTTGGTTGCCCGCTGGTTAAGAGCCAAGTGTCTTACCCTTAATGTAAACAAGTCGGTATATCTGCAATTCTCTATAACGAAATTTAAGCCTGACTTACCGGACCTTAAGGTTCATTACTGCGATTACACTTATGGTGACAGGTGCTCATGTATAACTGTCGCAAAAGTATCTGCAGTGAAATATCTTGGTGTCCTCTTGGATGATCAGCTTAATTGGTACAAACATTTGGAGCTCGTCACATCGCGGGTTAGGAAAACTATTTGGGTCTTTAAAAAACTAAGATACGTGGCCGACCTTGAACTCATTCGGTCGGTATACTATGCGTTGGTCCAATCTATCCTAGGTTATTGTATTCGAGTTTGGGGAGGAGCTTGCAAATCTTACATGATTCATCTTGAGAGAGCACAAAGATCGCTACTCAAAGTAATGACCTTTAGTCCATTTAGGTTTCCTACAAAATCTCTTTATGAAAAAGTTAAGGTTCTTACGGTAAGACAGATTTTTATTCTAAACCTTGTTTACAAGCAGTATTCTAAGACTGAGTATGATGAAAAGAGCTAAAACAAAACACGTACAATCAGAAATGTAGGCCCATCTTTGAATTGCAGTACTGCATTCGCAAGACACCAGCACGCATTCTTGGCTATATCATTATACAATAAAGTAAATCGGCAAATCAATATATTTCCCCTCACCCTGCGTGAGGTAAAACCTAAACGTATGACATGGTTGCTGTCATTAGATTACAATCAGACAGAATTACTGCTTCTGTGATTTCTCTTGTGGGTTCTATTTATATTTATCTTATTTAATATTTATCTAATAGGTCATACAAACACTCATACACACACACACACACAAACACATACACACACATACACGCCTTTCTCACAATACGCACGCACGCACTTTGATTGTTAATTTTAGTTTACCTATAATAGATTGTTTGTTTTATTATTCACATTACTTAGTCCATCGGTTAAGGAGAAGCAAACTGGTCACCGTAACACAAGTTTTTACTTAGATCGGGACCAGAGTGTTTAATTTAATTTGTTCAATTTTTGTGAATAATAAACTATTTTATTTATTTTTATTTATTTATTTATTTTGGAACCATTTGTTTGAGTTAAATTAAATACCGTTAAAAACATTTAGCACGGGCACTAGTTTTGACGCCCCTTTTGTTGATTGTGTGGGACCCTATTGTTGTGTTCACCCTCTTGTAAAAAGTGCATTTGTGAATTGTTGGATACGTGGTTACCAGAAGAACTGAAGACTATCGGTAACGGTGAAGGCTGTGGCTTGTTTGTAACTTGTTTGTGGACCACAGGCCACTAGGACCCCGGATGTTGTTCTGCACCACGCAACCTACTTACTACTTACCTATCACCTCCCGTCCGCTGCCGTGCCATTATCTAGGGTCGCAACAAGGGCATGCTCCCGGGATTTCCTGGTCCCGAAAATACCGGGATTTCCCTGGATTTTTCTAACCAGCTCGTATCGGTTCTTCTTTTTCTTTTTCCGTTTTTGTACAACTGCTCATGGTCTTCAGCAAAACGTACATTTTATTATCAGAAAATCAATTCAACATAATTATAACTTAATTAAATGTAAAATAAAAACTCATAAGTTAATAAACTGATATTGATCTAAACTACTACTTGTTACATTTTTATTCTTTTTGTCATAGATTTATATAGTCAAGATAGGGTCTTGGGAACAAGCGGTTCAAAATTTCCCCATACAAGAAAAAATAGCGCCATCTGTGAAAAATCACGTGAACTACGTTGTGTAGTACTTCGGTCGGTGCTAAATACACGGAACGGAAATAATATGGCGGGAAAAAACATAACAAACTTTTTACTGTTTATATGTGATTTAGGCCTGGTTTTTCAGTTTCATTAATTGGATTATAGTTAAAAACAATAATAAGAAATAACAATAATAATAATAAGAGTATATTGTTTCTTCAAATAAGAACATTCCATTTTGTTGGTAAGTTTATTTGCATCCAATGTTGACTATATGACTGACAACGACTGACATTTGTTGGTCCTAAACGTCAGATTTCGGACCAACGAATTGGGGACAGTGTAACGTGCCGATGGGCTAGTACTCGTACTTATATATAAGTAAATGCTTTTTGTACATGAAATTAGGGCAAATCAATATGCCCAAGTGACTATGGAACTTAGTATCGCTCAGAAATTGGTATAAAACTTATTGTGTCACAATGCTTTATGACTTGATGTAAAGTTGGCTCAAAGGACTTATTAAAATGATTAGGCATTTGATGTAGTTCTCCAGGTTTTACAGTAATTAGCCCAGGAAATTAGGTCCTAAATTCCAATTCTTGAATTCGAGGTGTCATACTGAGGTGACTTGATTACTGATGTAACAATAGCTGTCAAGTTTAATGTTGCCAGCCGAATCGTACCTAAAATATTTAAAAATGTCTCCTTTTTGTGAGTACAATAACCTTATGAATGAGAAAAGAGTTGATAACTTGGCAAGTGTAGGCTAGCAAACTATTTATGTATAAACAAAAACTATGCTAGTGATTCGTTTGACTCGCTCGCCTGCCTGATGGGTGCTAATTTAAATGGTAAAATTAAATTAAAGTGTAAATTAGCATAAAGTCGTCTCATTTGTACTTAAAATTAAAAAAAAAATAGTTTTTTTTATTCTTAAAAAATACAAGTATTGTTCGTAAAATGTCTCCATATAAATCATCTATGCCTCTTCCTAGATATTACCCTAATTGAGCTATAATAAAATAATAAAATACTTCTTTTACCCAAAAGAGCGGGAAACAATTGAAGTTTCCCTGAGGATAATTATAAATGTTGCTATAAAAAAGAAGAAACTTGGACTAAAATAAATTCTTATCCATCAGCAAGATTTTAATATGAAAACGTGTATATCTGAGTCTTAATTGTACTATTCTAAACGGGAGTACTATCTTTCACTAGCCTACTACTGTCTGCAAGTTATTCCATAGACATGAAGAATAAATATGGACGTGACATCCAAATAATCATACCAAGTTAGAGCAGGCTCAATATAGTAGGTTACTTTTTTGGACCTGATATGCGTATGCCCACTTAATTACTGTGCTCTGTGAATTGGGGTGAGTATAAAGCGATTAACTGTCCAGTACATCTATACGATAAATTATCTGAGACTTTTAATGAGGTATATACGAGTGCAAAAAAAAAATTTTTGTTCGTAAAAAGAGACAAAAACAACCGTGGATCACAAAAGAGCTATTAATTATGATACGTAAGCGAGATGACCTTTTTCGTAGATCAAAAAATGCCCCTCAAAACATGAGTTACCGGTTGGACTATACAAAATTTAGGAATAAGTTAAAGAAACGGATAAATAGTGCAAGAAATGAATACAAGAAGGAACTAATTATTAAATGTAATAAAGACTTTAGGAAAATTTGGTCGTACATTACCGAATGGTTAGGTAAGAAAAAGATAACGGTAGATGATATTGTAATACAGCATTTAGGCAAAAACTGTGATATTAAAACGATTTGTGCAAATTTTACAAAAACTTTTACAGAGGAAATATGTAATATCAAACATAAATGTAATAATAAATTCTTAGATAGAAGTAACTATGTTTTTGAGAGTAATTTGAGTATAAGATACAAAAAAACATCAGCAAAACAAGTAGAAAAAATTATCAATGAATTATCAATGGAAAAGTCACCAGGAATAGATGGTATACGTGCCCAAGATTTAAAATGTATTAGAGAGAAAATTAGCCCAATCATAGCACATTTCATTAATTTAAGCGTAGATAAAGGATTGTACCCTGATACACTAAAAATTGCCAAGATTCGCCCAATATTTAAACAGGGAAGTCACGAAGATTACTGTAACTACAGGCCGATTGCCATACTCTCGGTCATTAACAAATTCACTGAAAAAGTAATAGTAAAACAGATTTTAGATTTATTGGAACAAAATAACATCCTAGGCAGTCACCAGCACGGTTTTCGTAGAAACAGAAGTACAGCTACTGCACTTGCAAATTTCACTGATTTTGTTAATGATAGGCTTAACGAAAGAAAGCATGTAGTTGGGGTTTTTATTGATTTAAAAAAAGCCTTCGACACGCTAGAACATAATGTTTTACTTCAGGCAGTAGGAGAGTGTGGTATACGAGGCCCTGTACAAAATTGGTTAAAAAGTTATCTTGCAAACAGGAAAATGTCTACAGTTATAAAAAACGTCAAGGGAGAGGATACTGACATAGAATCTGGAGTACCTTTTTGGTACTGTTTTTGGGCCAGTTGGCTATATTATGCATGTCAATAGTATATTTAACGTTATAGAACACTGCACAGTCTTTATGTACGCGGACGTTATGTGCTTACTTTATGCTGACCAAAGCCAGATGGAAATTCAAAATAAAATATAAAGTGATTTTAATAACATAATCAAATGGTCCCATGACAATGGCATGATTTTAAATACAGCTAAAACAAAAGCCATGCACATTTCGTCCCCGCAAAATATAAAGAAAGCGATAAACTATAAAATAACAGGTCATTCATATGAATGTTTGCATGATAACTTGCAGGGTTGTTCGTGTAACACGATTGAATTTGTAGATAAATTTAAGTATCTAGGCCTAACTATAGACAGATGTGTGAGCTGGAAAAGTCATGTAGATAATGTCTGTAATAACTTAAGATGTGTGCTAAGCAAAATGCATCTCCTTAAGAGAACAGTACCCAAATCTATTCTCTATTGTGTATACTACGCCTTAGTCGACTAATCATTACAGTATGGATTGGTAGCATACGGCAGAACTTTTAAAACCTATCTTGACAGGTTAAAAAAACTACAAATAAGATTCATGAAAATTTTAGAAAACCTGGTAATCAAACAGCAGTGTAAAGATAACCAAGAAAAGCTATTTGAGGTCTGCCGTATGTTACCTATTCAAGAACAGTTTAAAATATCGTTTTCCACATGTGAAAAATACTACAATATTTTGGAAGATGCGGTGAATTGCACGAAGCACGAAAAACCTAGTATTGCACGAAGACAGCCGAAGTTAATTGTTAGCCAATTCAAACCTGCAAATTACTATGGGGATAGAACCTACCAGTACCTAGTGTCTAAGATATTTAATGGACTTCCTCTAGATTGTGTCAGTAACTGTAACTCAAAAAGTCATTTCAGGAAAAAAATTAAAGACTGGTCTCTTAAAAATATAAAGGACAAAATATGATAGAGATACGTTTATTATGTTTTAATATATATATATTTTTTCATTTTGTTTATAATTTATTTTATTTTTTCTATAACTGATTTAAAAGTAATATCATTACATGACAGTATTTTGAACAATGTAGTATGAAACGCGTGAGCATTGGCGAGTTCACTTGTTAGGTGACATTTTTAATTCGATTAGGTATCAACTACCACTTGGCTCACTCGTTTCATATAACAAAGCACTGTTTTGCATGCGTTATAAGATTTCAAAATTTTTGCAAAATGTATGTTGGGTTAAAAGAATGTAAAATGAGAGCTGGTCTGCCAATAAACTGCTACGCAGTTTGGCAGAATGTAAAAATTGTAAAATAATAATTATTTTTATTGAATAAATGATTACATACATACATACATTATAGAGGTCAAAAGCAACAACTGTTGTTCTACGACTTTGCTAAAAACGCACAAAAAAATTTAAACTTCCCATACAAAATGGGTCGGTCACGTGACCACTTTAGTATGGGGAGTCGAAATTGTGTTGTGTAATGAAAAGTATATGAAATGCAGTGTGTATGTGTGTGTGCGTGAGGATGAAAAGGTTTTCATGTTAGAAATTTCCACAAGATTTATCACAACATGATTTTTGGACCAAGTCATCAGGCCGTAGACAAAAAACTCCCGCTTATGTCCCAGATATTTTAGTGAAAATTGCTTCAAAAGAACTCAGCGCTTGACATTAAACCCATCTACAGTTCCAACTCTAAGTGTTGTGGTCTACAAGCGGTTCGCTAGTAGGTACTTACAGATTATTTTGTGCTCATGGGTGATGCCAGAGCGAGCATTAATTAATAGTCTTAATTTTTCGCAAAATTTTGATCTCCATTGTAAAATTTTCAATAAAATGTACTATTAAAAAAATTATGCAAGTAAATGGATATTTTATACAAAAAACTTTTTTTGATGCCAATCCAACCTGTTTCTAACAGTAGTATTAAAAATCATAAATTGCAAAAACATTTTCCCATACATTTTGTATGAATACTTTAAGATATTTTTTTATGTCTATCGATCCTGTTTCAAAAATGGCATGAGTACTCAAAAATAAAACAATATTTCTCATAAATTTTTGGGATTTTTGATTTTTTAGTACTGTCACAAATTTTGAACTTACGATGCCATAAATTCCGGAGTAGTTCTACTGACATGCTGGTAGGTGTACTCCAATCCGGTTGAAGTTTGTAATCAATACCAGAAAGAAGATCAATTAACATAAAAAAGTAATTGTGTATTTTTAAACAAAATGTATAGGAAAAGCTTTTTGCAAGGTCTGACTATTTAGCACTCCTACCTGGAGTCCGATAGAAGTTTTTGATCAGTAGTAGAAGCAGCGTCGATTGACACCAAAAAACTTTTTTGTGTAAAACCGGCATTTTTTGCTAACTGTAATTTTTTATTCTGCGTTCGAATCGAACCAAAATTTCACTAAAAAAAATTGGATATTCTTCTAATATAATTTGAGTGTTGCTGTCCCATCAAAAAAATCTACCCTGTAGAAGGCAATTTTCAAATTTGAAACCACGGTGGAACCACTACGAAGCGTAAAAAGTGGACATAAAAATAATATGCTTAATAAAAAATTGTTCAGCTCGTGTTTTTTTACTCTAATACTGACGGTTATTTTTTGCATAGGAGAGACACGCGGAGAGCCTATGAAGGATTTCCCCACCTGCCACGCGCATCCTTGAGACTATTTTTATTATTCAGCGTACGGTCAACAATTGAGTTGTTACACAAGTTCACCTGTAACGTTTTAAGAAAATAAAAAAAATTTCCCTGTCTGACCTACATTGATACCTTGGTATTGGGGTAATATTTTTCCTGATCTGGTAACCCTACATCCTCTGCTTGTCCCTTTCGGGGAGACGCGCATGTCACGTCCATATTTATTCTTCGTCCGGGGACCAGAGCAAAACTTCTCGTCAAATATGTAATAAAATAATTTCAAAACATCTTTGGTAAGGGACCACACCGCAGATACAGTTAATTTTCTCCGAACTTATCACTGAAATGAAAAAGTTTTTAAATATTTCAGTAAAAAAATATTTATGTGTTATTTTGTGTTCTGAGAATTATTATGATCGCAGACAGAAAAAAAATATTCGTTTCAGTTTTTAAAATTTTATAAAATCACGTAATATAAAAATTCAGTGTAGCTCTAACATTGTTGTATTTCATTATTTGTTATAATTTGTCTTGAAAATGATCTTGAAAAAAGTATTACAGTTTCGTTTTGCATCATTCTAAATATATAAAAGAGCATGTCCTGACTGACTGACTGATTCATCAACGCCGAGCCGTAACCGCTATAGATACAGATCTGAAATTTTGTACACAGGTTCTATGTGCGTCAGAACCACCCACTAAGAAAGGTTTTTGGAAAATTCATCTCCCAAGGGGGTGAAATAAGGGATGAAACTTTGTATGAAAGTCCTTTGTTTCTTGAGCTGGCTTCACACAAATTTGAATTTAGGCTTCTGGTAAAAAATAAAGAAACACGTGTTTAAGCATTTCTTAAAAATCACCCTTCACGGGGGTGAAAAAGGGGATAAATTTTTTTCCGTATGTTGGTCTATAAGTCTTTCAGTTTTAAAGGTAGAATTATAAAAATTTGTATTTAAGCTTTCGGTAAAAAATAAAAAAGTACGTGTTTTAGAATTTTTCCAAAGTTCATCCCCTAAGGGGGTGAAATAAGGGATGAAAGTTTGTATGAAAGTCCGTCAGTTTTAAAGTTAGGATCTTCAAAATTTTTATTTAGTCTGAAGACTAAAAATTAAGTTTCACATGTCTCAGGGTTTTTGAAAATTTTACACCCTTAAGGGTGAAAAGGGGGATGAAGTTGAAACTCCTTCATTTCAAAGTAATATCCACTAAATTTATTGTTAAGGCATTAGGGTTGTAATTCTGCGGAACATACATCTCTGTTATTGAAATTACACCCCAAATTCAACCCCTTAAAGAGGGAAATGGGGTGAAAAAGTCTAAAAACCAATATGGGTATCATTTGTATAGTTTATCGGGTCGCTGATTACGAAAACTAAAACAATTTTGAAATCCAATGTGGTGGACGTGAAATACCATCATCCCCTGGGGATGGGGTTGGGGTGCGATAGGGTTAAAATGTCTAAAAATCAATATGGGTGTCGTTTCTATGTATATATAATGATAGGGATAGCGGTTAAGACGGCTTTAAGGATAGGGATAGGAGTAAGGGTAGGGTTAGGGGCAGGGATAGGGAGAAGGAGAGGGAGTGGGATGGAGGTAGAGAGAGAGGGAGAGGGTGAGGTAGAGGGAGAGACTGCACATTGCCTGAATATCATGCGGGCGAAGCCGCGGGCACAGCTAGTTCATTATATGACTTGAAAAATTGTTGTTCCATAAAATAAAATTGATTGTTTACTGCTGATTAGCGCTAGTTTTTAACCGACGAAAAAAAACGGAGGAGTCGACGCGTATAGTTTTTTTTTTTTTTTTTTTTATGTATGACCACGCATAACTTTTAGCAGAGTAGTCCGATTTTGATAATTCTTTTTTTATTGGAAAGGGTATACAGAAGTTGATCCCATATAAACATCCCCTGTTTTCCAACCCTAAGGGTAGGAAAACAGGGGATGATTGATTGTTCACTGACTGAATGTAATGTATGACCACGCATAACTTTTAAAAGAGTAGTCCGATTTACCCTAAGGGTGGGAAAATATAATTTATAGTCACAAAAAATTGAAAAATAAAAACTTTTTAACAAAAGAAATAAACAGCCGAAAAAACTGAAAAGCAAGAAATAATAAAACTTTTTTATTTAACCTTAATAACAAAGTTTTTAAAGTAATGTAAGTATACCAGAGTAATTTTGAGTCGGCGCCATACAAGAAAATTAATTAATTACGTAAAGCGTGATGCACGGCGGCACCGAACATATTAAAAAAGGTCCTTTTAGTAATTTTAAATGTCCGGGTCAAAAATTAATTTTCCCGGGGTAACAGTGTAATGCCCCGTGAACAGATTTTGTACATTTTGCCTACGAATAAATAATAGGATTTTGCCATTTTGAGATGAGTGTGGTGATGTGACTAGTTGGAGAACCGGTACCTTCCCATGAACCGGGACTGGAATTTTGGTACTTGTCTTGGCACCGGGATTTCCCGGGAATTACGGTACTCACATAGAAATATCGCTATTAAATTGTGCAGTGAAATGTTTTCATTTGTTATGATGTAAATATCTGTTTTTAAAATGGGGTCATCAAAAACATGGTTCATTTAATAAAACTGTGTAATTTCTGAAACTGTAGTTTACACATAAAATTAATTAGCTTTAATTAACCAGTTTTTAATTTAGCTAGTTTTTAATTTTATGTGTGAACAACAGTTTCAGAAATGATCTTGGTATGATTATTTGGATGACGTTAAAAAAAGTCCCAGGACCTCCCACGTGGGAGAGCCGGGAAATCCTGGAAAAACTGGAATTTCAATGAAACTCCTGGAGCGTGCCTAAAATCGTCATAAATAACGCATATTTTTTAGGGTTCCGTACCTCAAAAGAAAAAAACGGAACCCTTATAGGATCACTTTGTTGTCCGTCTGTCTGTCTGTCTGTCTGTCTGTCTGTCTGTCTGTCTGTCAAGACCCTTTATCTCACGAACGGGTAAAGGTATCAGGTTGAAATTAATACCATATATTAGGATCCATGAACCACACAAGATCTGAAAATTTAAATTTTTTACAACGACGCAATCAAAAGATATGGCATTTTATGTCCTCATCTCCATACATTTATTCAAAAATGAAAAACCTACAGGGTACTTCCCGTTGACCTAAAATTATGAAATTTGGAAAGAAGCTAGGTCTCACAGTACAAATAATGGGAAAAGTCTGAAATAATTAAATATTACAACTTTTCTCACAACTAATGGTAACCAATTGTGGTGAGCTCCCGTTTCAAGAACATTCATATAAGAGAGGGGTCAAGTTGGATGGTCCTTGATGCGATTTTTGTTTTAGTTCTATTTAAAAACGGGAACACTTAAAAACTTGAAAATTGGTATGTTTATAGGGCATAGGCTATAAAATAACAACAAATAATAAAATTTGGTCAAGCGCGTGTCGGACTCAAAAAATCTAGCACATTAACTTACTGAAATTTCAACTAATACAATTATGTGTATGTGGTGGTACGGAACCCTCAGTGCGCGAGTCCGACTCGCACTTGGCCGGTTTTTTAAATACAGTATATCTAAGATTATAAATTTATAATCCAGTACATTCCAGTCTCAAAAAACCTGGAAAAACTAGAATTTTCCTGGAACTGGCCGGAAAAAGCTAGGATTTGTTTCGAGCAATGGCAGGACGCCGTTTTTAATACTAAATAACTTTATATTTTTCTTAGTAGTGTTGACGTTAAATATTTTCAGTTTCAGGATTCCAGGGCACCTAGAAGTTACCTTGGAGCGAGTGTAAAATATTTAAAGAAAAGGTACTTTGACAACTTTTTCCATTCATATGTTTTTTTTTGCGCTCTACGCAACCATTGCCTCTTAACTACTCAGATTCAAGCCCATGCGTATTACAGCACAGGATTCCTTAAAATTCTTTTTTGATAAGGCACTTGATAGGGTTGAGATTGGTGAGTGATCTCCATGTATCCACTCCAACCTGGATGAAGTGAAGCTCCACTCCACAGTCCAGAGGCCCACAGTAAGTCATGAGAACGTGCAAATCTTGCGAGCTGCAGTCTATATTTACATTTGTCGTGATCTGGGGTGATGTATTGTTGTATAGGAAGGTAGCCGTTTGTTTCATTTTCTGTGGAACTAACCCAGCTGCCAGAAGACGGTCGCGTAACAGGTGTGTCTGCATGTAGAGCAGACTTTGGCGTTACGCACAAGATACCACCCATGGTATGCCATGTGCCGTGGCCATCAAGGGTTCTTACATTGTGATCTGCATTATCAAAGACGCTGTCTTATACACTTTGGTCGATAATAGTGGGAGCGCTTTTACCCACTGAATCCTCAAATTTCCCGGCTTCATTTTACGAAGAACAAAAACTTAAATTGTGAAGCATGTCAATGAGTAGTTTCGAACCAAATAGCCTGTGCAAAGTTACGCCAAGTCCAAATAAGAGCGGTGAAAGAAAAGAGCACGGACGAAGAGTAGAAACAATCACTTGGCCAATGGCTACTGCCTTTCTATGTTTAATTGCATGCACTTTCATGCCTTTTGTTTGCAAGAGCTCCTCTAGAAATAATTGAAGAGAGTCGGGGACTAAATCCTTTCCCCCTACTGACATGTCTGAAGCAGATAGATAACAAGAAGTGTCATATGATTTAGAGAGTATGTCCTGACGAAGAAGGCGAGCTGTTGTCAGGATGATTCTCAGCCTCTCACTTTAATTGTCCGCATTTCTGTTACTGTACCACTTCTCATATACAGCAGAACTCTCATACAGCAGAAATTCGTCCCTGTCTTTCAGTGAACACAACTCCCTCCCCAAACTTGTCTTTTAGTTTCCTCTTAAGGTGTTAAGGTGGGAACGATTTTAGGCCCGCTCCATAAATTTTCTTGAAATTCCAGTTTTTACAATTAATTTTCAATTCCAGTTTTTTTTTCAATATATTAAGAGTAGAGGACGAGGACAACGACGACGATCCAGATGGAGACCTTGAGCCGATATCGTGTCCCGGTACGTCACCGAACATACATAGTCGCGTCTTTTTTCTCTATTACAGGATGTGTAGTTTATTTTTTCTAATAAACTTATTTGTTTCAGAAACTAATATGGAACTGAGCCATGCTGAAGATTTCTTGCTCGCGGTGATAAAAATATTTTTATCATTTAGAATATAGTAAATTTTGTTTATATCAGTACATTCCTCACTCATTTCAGAAGAATAATAATAAGTATCCTGTATTATAAAAGGTAATGAACATGACAAAAAAGGATTTCCAGGAATCCTGTAGGTACTGCAATCTTGAATCTGAGTAGTATAGAGGCAATGGTTGCCCAGAGCGCAAAAAACGCATAAGAATGGAAAAAAGTTATCAAATTAGCTTTTTTAAACTATTTTAAACTTACTCCAAGGTTATTTCCAGATGCCCTGGAATCCTGAAACTGAAAATATTAAACGTCAACATTACTTAGAAAAATAAAAAGTCATTTAGTAATAAAAACGGCGTCGAAACAAATCCTGGCTTGTTCCGGCCAGTTCCAGGAAAATTCCAGTTTTTCCAGATTTTTTGAGACTGCAATGTACTGGATTATAAATTTATGATCTCAGATATCTTGTATTTAAAAAAAATATGCGTCATTTATGACGATTTTAGGCACGCTCCAGGAATTTCATTGAAATTCCAGTTTTACCAGGATTTCCCGGCTCTCCCACGTGGGAGGTCCTGGAACTTTTTGAGCGTCATCCTGGAAGGTGTCCGAACATATTACAAAAGGTTTCGGGTTTGGTCAAACAATGGTCTAAAATTCCCGGCATATGTGCCACCAACTTATCTGTCCAGACCTTAGATTATGAATAACGGCAGCTTAGTCCAGACGATGGCGTAGCTCTGTCATCTAGTAGTGGCGTCGTTAGTTCTCCATTTGTCCGCCTAAACTAAAAAGTCGGTGGATCTGTAACTGGGGGCACCCAAAATTAACTGACTTTTTTATAATAATCAAATCCTGATTCTTCATCATTCCCGTATATTCCGCTTTTGCCAATGGTTTTACGGAATTGGCTACATAATCCAGCTAGGGGGTTTAGCGACGGCACTGGTTTTTACACAGAGCTACTGTCATTTGAACTCCGCAACCCAGAGGGCGAACCAGATGGAATACCTACTAGACCTTGTCAGAATTTTTAAGCAGAGAAAAGCTACTTTTAGTGATAGAAGCTGAGAGCAGCTACTAAGAGGCTCGGCAGACGAAGGGGCGGGCATACGCGGGCAGGGCTTTTCACGGACATTGTCCTCCAGTGTGGCCGGTATTACGAAAATTATAGTTTTTATCAGAATAAAATTCAAACTTATAATTTTTCAAAATTGCTCTACGTTTTAAACTGAATAAAAATCAATCTGAACAACCTTTTCGACTGAATAACTATTTAAATTGGTACAGTAACTCACTGATTTAAAAACTACTATTCAAGCAGTTTTCCTTCAAAACCAAAGATTTTGGAAAATACGTGCATAGCAACGGAGCGTTTATCCCATGTCAATGACTATAATAATACGAAAATATTTGCAGTACCAGCCACACTGGCAGACTGTCAGAACAAAAAGCCCTGCCCGCGTAACCCCGCTCCTTCATCTGCTGAGCGCCTAAACCTCGTTACTTGGAAAATGTCCACTACACTACTCGCGAAGTTGATTGAAGCTAATCGAATAGGATAGTGTAGAGAGCCACTTCGGTTCGCTTTGTGCGACTTCGCCTCGCCTCGGGTGACTTACGACCGTTGTCGGTTTTTGCGCCCGAGTCAAAGGACTCGAAGCGTTTCGAAGTTCGAACACGAAGCGTCTTCCCACACTACTCGGCTTAGTTCGCTCGGTTCAAATTACTAATTAATTAATTCAAATTATACAGGGTGTAAGGGACGGTGTACCGAAAACTGAAAGGGCGTGTTCAGTCAACGAAGCTGAACAACTTTCCCAAAGAAACATATATTGCGAAATATAAACATTTTTTTCATCACATTTGCTCGCAATGAGTCGCAATCTATACACGTATTACGGTCGAAAAGTTTCAAAATGCGCCCTAGGGCTTTTTTATCTGTCATCTTGACTTTTCGTTGACATTCTGTGATGGCTGGCTGTCAGAAGAGGTTTCGTTCCGAAATGACACTTTGATGCAAAGAGGTTCTAAGCAAAATTTTAATTTTAATAATCTTTTGCTTCTAATTTATCTTGTTTTTAAACTGTTCCTTTAAAATTAATTAACTACAATTAGCTTACACAATTTACAGTAGTTTTTATAAAAAAAATATTTTTTTGCAATTTTGCTTAGGCTGTATGCGGTTTTTTACTTTCCACAAAGTATAAGTTATGAAATAAAACATGCGTGTTATTAATAGCACCATAATATTGTATTCCTAGATGTGAACAGTTTCAGCGCAGCATTAATATTATAAAGAATTAAATTTCTGCGTGGATTACCTACTTGAATAAATATTATAAGAGTACTTGTTTTTTACATTCCTCGCAAATGTGATAAAAAACATTGTGTGTGGCACGGGCAGAAGTGCAATTTCGACGCTCGGGGCATTGAAGCACTCGCTAACGCTCGTGCTTTGAATGTCCCCTCTGTCGAAATTGCTTACTTTCCGCCCTAGATACACAATGTACTATTGACCTCTCCATACAAATTGCCAACTCTGGTCGAACAGTTTGTATTGAGAGGTAAATTTTTTTTTCATTTCCCAAGATTTGTTCCTTTGGGAAAGTTGTTCAGTTTCGTTGACTGAGCACGCCCTTTAAATTTTCGTTACACCGTCCCTTACACCCTTTATAATGTCGGTCAAAATTAAAACCACTTCAAAATAAATAGGAAGAAATAAAAGGAACCGATTTTGATCAATAATACCCAATTCATGCACGTAATTAAGCGCACATTGCGACGGCAGCTGCCACTTGAACGTCATCTATGTTGCTTAGCGTGCGGACGACTGAACTCTTCGTGAGGTTGCACGAGTGTGTGGACACGCACTTCGGACTCAGCCAACTTCGGCTAGTACTTCGACGAAGCAACTTCGCGAGTAGTGTGGTATCGCGACGAGCGAAGCAATGAGTTCTCTGATATCATGACGACTCGTAGAGCAGATCATGCTTGACACTCCCAGCGCGATATATCCTAATCCTAACCAAAGATTTTGTAAAGTAGGTCCAGGAAGAAGCGGAGCGTTTTTCTTACGTCAATTACTCTACCCTATGACTTATCTGTGACTTATATATTAATATAAAGCACGGTCCAAGTGCAATACGTCGAGTATACCAATCTTGACTCTACCAGCGCGTCATCCCCTTACTTGATTGCTTGGTGCCGCGTTTCATGCTAGTCTAGTGTGTTTTTGATACTACGTTTCTTTTTGTTCGATGTAGAGAATCTAAATGTAGTTACATGATTGATGAATTGTATATAGTGACAATTTAATTAGAATGAATCAACAAACGTAAATAATAAACAACAATTTGAATGTTGATGGAGTGAGTCACTGAAGATGCGTTAGCGTAATATTATAGATTCTCTACTGAAGGTATCTGAAGGTGACCCGTGCGGCGTCCGGTGTGGACGCGATTAAGGTAACTTCATTAATTCTATCACTAAGTAGACAGGTACACACGGCCGCACGTCGTTGCAAACTTTCTGTATATCGTACCATCTTAGGTGCAGTCAAGACCACATCAAGCTTCACACATTGGACTTTGTCATCATAACATCCCATGAAACGTCCACTACAGGACAGGGAGCTCCCTCCAGAATTCTAGCTTTTGCTGGAAAATGTGGAGGGGAAGTACCATAGTCACCTCGCCTCGGACTTTGTACCGTTCTTATTTCAATAGACGTACGGGCTAGATTCGCACTGCGAGTAGCAAGCTTGACCTGTCGTTGACTGTACATACTGTGGTCGCCAAAAACAGCGGTTGCCAGCCGCAACTCTTACAAGCGTGGAGACTATGGTAAATCCCCTTTTAAGTACTGTGTGGGCTAGGTCAGCTCACACCAAAGAGGTGGACGCGGAGCTAAATGACACCTGCCGCATCGTGACTGGCTGTCTCAAGCCAACTCCTGTCGGTATGCTGTTCCCTCTTGCGGGGATAGCTCCTCCCAGAGTCCGTAGAGAAGTGACCTGTTCGCTAGAAAAACAAAAACAGGAAAGCGACCCGAGACATCCACTCTACGGGCTCTCTCCCGCCGCAGGTCGGTTGCGAAGCCGCAAAAGCTTCCTGCGATCCACACAGCCTACCGACAAAAACCCTTCCGACGTGAGGTGCAGACTTTGGGCAAGCGAGTACCCACATTCACTGTACCCCTGTGGCTGAGGACCCAAGTTGGCCGAAGCAAGGATAACCTATGCCGGTGGGGGTTCCTAAGTAGCGAAAACGCCAGCTGTGAATGTGGAGAACTCCTGCAAACCATGGCACACCTCACTAATTGTCCCGCGTGCCCGACCACCTGCTCGCGTGAGGACTTACTTGACGGTAACCAGAGGGCTACCACGGTAGCCGCTTTCTGGGCAAGTAAGATTTAGCCTGTGTTCCTGCCGACACGAAAGAAGAAGAAGAAGTACCACGTATTTTTGCTGGAGTTGTGGAGAGAGTTCCCTGTCCTTCAGTGGACGATTATGATGATAATTTTGATGATGGGAAATAACTAATTTCTTTTGGACCAAAATGGAAGATGTGGAAGTGGACGACATGTGGCTCCAGCAGGGTTGCAGTCGCAGAATAATGTAATAGTACCTACTATCATACAGAACAGACACTCTCCGCCCGTAATTGGAAATTAATAATAATAATTGTCCCTCGTGGTGCCGGCAAAGAATAGTACCATCCCATACATACCCGTGGGTGTCATAAGAGGCGACTAAGGGTTATAAACTGGAGGATGGGCAGCAGCATCCTCTTGCGTATCATACCTACCATCTTACTTACTGCGGTCACCTACAACCGCGGTCCATGGTGCCAGCCGTAACGCTGACAAGCGAGGTGACTATGATACTTCCCCTTCCACATTTTTCCAGCATAATCTAAAATTCTGGAGGGAGCTCCCTGTCCTGTAGTGGACATTTCATGGGATGTTATGATGAATAATAATTATAATTGGTGGTGTAAGTGGAATACCTCAAATTATGCCAATTTTTGAAGGTGGTAGGGCTTTTGTGGAAAGTCCGCCTGGGGAAGTACCACCCCTTTGCTTTTTTCTGCCGTGAAGCAGCAGTGTTTGCACTGCTGTGTTTCGGTTTGAAGGGCAAGGGAGCCAGTGAAATTACTGGCACATGAGAGATACCTTAGTTCTCAAAGTGAGCAACGCACTTTGCTGTCTTATATGCCGTTAATAAGACAGTGGGTGCTATGGGCGGTGGTGACCACTTACCATCAGGTGGCCCACCTGCTCGATTGCTCACTTGTAACAGAAAAGAAAAAAAAAGAAAGAAAATAGTTTATTCATTGCAGAATACATAATTACTTTACGTTACAAACATACAAAAAACAAATAACACTAGAACTAACCTTACAGATTATGTGAGGCAACTATGTACTCTGCCAGAAAAGGTGATGACTCAGCATGTTGCCGCAAGTACCTACTAGGTAGAAACTTGTGACACGGGTATTCTGCCACCACCAGGAGATTACGCGCAAACATAAAATAGTGTACATAATAACAGCTATACAGTCAGTGTCCCCAAAAAATAACAATTCAAAAATAAATACCGAATCTGTAAAATAAGTTTTTGGTCAGGAATGACTTTGGACTCGGAACAACTAAGAACGGAATAATATAGAAAATTTAACAAAACAACCTAATCAGAAGTGCCAAGTATAATAGAAAGTTAATATTAATAAGGAAACATTATAAAGGAGGAATCGAAATCGAAAAGAAAAAAAGCCACAGCTGAACTATTTTAGAAATACTTATGACGGAGATTGTCTGGGTTTTCAACATTTCAACCAAATCCCTCATTAGGGGCGGGCGGGCCGGACCGCGCGTCGTAGATAAACTTATCGCAAATAGTTACTTATTGTCTAAACAAGCAAGGAAAGACAACAAAACGTGACTTTCCGAGAAATACCCATCATTGTTATCATTCTTATCATTCATTACGGAATTTAAGTTTATAACCAAATAGTTTTAAGGTTCGTTAAGAATTATACAGGGTGTCAAGGACGAGAACAGAACAGTACGTCAAGAAAATAAAAAGTTGGAACTAACGAAAATCTCCATCACAATACTATACAGATGATGCATTTTTTAACATTAAAGGCCAGATCTTAGAAAATGTAGTCACTTCTTGATGTGGCTGTTCATTTCATGGCGATTTAATGTAAGGGTGGTGTTTTATGCCATGGTCGGCCATATCATGATATAGGCAATCGCCTTACTGTAATTTTTTTAAATTATATAGGTACCTACCTAAATTAAAGCATTTTTAACTCTTGTAAAAATAAAGCTATTAAAGTTCTAAGTATCAATAAGACAACGAGGGATATACTGAGCTGAGTTTATTATTATTTAATCCATCTTCAATATTGCCATATAAATTACTACACATGCAAAATTTCGATTTGTAAGAGAGAGAGAGATAGACAAAAATTTTTGATATGTTATGTTTTTAATTTTTGGTCCAAATTCAAATTTGCGAATTCTGTTGTCATATTATGTGTACCTGGGTGACCGAGCTATGCTCCGTATACCTAATTAAAAATATCATCGGGTGAGCGAGCTGAGCTACTCAACAACAGATGGCGCTGTAAGTTTCTTAAACGCACTAAAACACGCAAAGAAATTACATAAGACCGAGCTACATCGATTTTTCGCCCCCAACAGCTCTGTATAGTAAATTTCATCGAAATCGTTAGAGCCCTTTTTTAGAGATTACAAATAAAGTGAAGGTTAAAAATAAATAAATATTAACTATTTCAATTAATTTATAAGATTAGATAATGTGAAACTACCAATTCCACGATTGGGCCACGTACTGAGGAACTTGTTCAGTTTCGTTGACAAAAATACTTAATGTAGATTTTAATTGGGTTATTCCCCGAAAACTCCGACCACGGAGGGTACCATCCTGGAGAGCCCCGATTTGTAATTTTAGCGATAAATTCGGTAAAAAGTCATCAAAAGTGTTAAATCTAGAGTTAAATTTTAGACATGTTATTTTGAAATATTATTTATCGGAAAGCAGTCTATTTATTTACCCTGTATACGTACTATGTGATCTTACCTGACAAATAAAGAATCACAGTTCATTATCTAATTAGTACCCGAGCTTTAACCGCTAACCCACCCTGGAACCACTTATAAGGAATGCAGTTAGTAAGTACTGATAACATGCCTGTCTATTGTGCGGTGTAACAAATAAAAAATTCTCGGAAACTTCCCCACGTTATAAATATATTTATGAAAACACTATGTAAGTACGCTAGAAAGAACATTCATCAATTACCTAAAATTGTGACAGGCATAATTTTAATACTAGAAATAAGTACAAAATTTATCAACCATATACTAGATTAACTTAAGTCATACTTCTTTCGTTGGTCTATGTGTACGATACTACAACAAAATACCTGACAATATAGTGCAATTACCTGAGAGAACGTTTAAAGAATGTTATGTAAAAAAGCTTGATATAGATTAGATGACTATATCGATGACAAGGAGGTATGTATCTGATATTTCAGCGAAACTCAAGAAAGAAACACATTGTAAAAAGCTGGCTGGCAGGCTGTGCTGCAGAGGCTGCAGTGGTCCGATCCGTAACGGCGTAGACTCGCTCTATTTGCATTGTATTCTGCATGCCATTCAATAAGTATTCTGTAAAGAATCTTCATTGAATAAAATTATCTGAATATGAATCAGATCATAGTAATAAGAACACCTAATAAATTTATGTAAATAATACTAACATGGACGTTGTAGAAGTATTAACCAAAACGTGTGGGTTATCGACTCTCGAATTCTTCAACATGTGATAACTGATAATGACAACAAATAAATTGTTATCGCAAATTATAAGTAAATAAATCTCCCTGTTTCAGTGAACGTGGAATTACCAACTATACCGATAAATAAAATATACAAAGCAAAACAAAAAAGGTGATAAAGTAAGTACCTACCAAAGGTTTAACTACAACTATGGAGGTAATGAGTCCAGTAATACTTACTGGAAAGGGGGTCCAGTTGACGGTAAACAAAAGATGCTAGGAAGTTAGCAAATAAATATCTAATGCGCTATTAGCTGATACATTTTCTACAGGAACAGAGGTGGTCAACTGAGCCCGCGGTCTGAACAGGCTGAAGAATAAGTTGGCCTTGAAGCCAGATTACATGTTTGTTAATAATGTAGGTACCTATCTCATTACATTGATGACAAATTACGATGCAATTATACTTAATGTGAGTGTGCTCGACAAAGTTCAAGGAAAAATATATTAGTAATGATTTCAAGAGGATGCAGCGCAGGGCTAAGGTTATCGCGGATGCAAAGGTGAAGACAACAAAAACAACGCGAACATCGTGACACTTGCACTCGTGTGATGGTATCAGTTGAAGAAATCGCGGAGCTGCGGGGTGGCATGGCAGTAGAACAGAGTGGCAACTGGTGTGGCGGAGTGTCTCAAGTCGCTGCGTGATGGCAGGGTGGTGGAGGCGATAGGGACTTTCCGACTCTCCCCCCTCCCTCCCCGCGCGCGGTATATAACCCCGCTTGCCGCCGCGCTCCCCCACTGTTCCCGGTGGACCGCACTCCAGTTGACATCTTTACCTACAACCCATACTAACTCCTCAACATGTACAAGTTCGCAGTTCTCTTCGTCTGCATCGCCGTTGTGAGTAACTCGTCTGTTTTTTTTATAATAGGTTTTTAATTATTTTTTTTATAATAGGCATTTACAACATAGATAATCTGGTCTTATGTGGGTAATTAATGCGTAACTTTTTTTAGAGTTTATAGAACAAGAGACATTAAGGTGTTTTAAATTTGAAACCGTGCTTTGTAACTATTGCGTGCTTTTATTTTATTCGGATAACTTACAGCCTTAAAAAAAAAACATTGTAGTTATACAAGATAGTTAAACATAGGCCATTTACAAGTTATCAAGTTATTTTGTTAAAAGATGTTTTTAAAAGTTGGTGATCATGAAATTTAGATTTCCTTTGAACTATAAGTGATTCATTTCAATGAATAAGTACCTACGTACTCGCTCGTGACTACATATTTTCAAAAAGTTAATTTTCGTCTGCGTCAACAACTCATTATTTAGGTCATCAAAATGCTCTACTTCTTCTTTAACCAAAATACCTCTTTTTAAAGAAAAATTTACATATTTACATACATTTCTATACAGCCTATTAATTGATCAGAATCACCCTAAAAATGATCTTCATACTCTTTTCCACCCCGTATAATGTTAATGTTGTTGTGTGTAGGCACAAGGCATGGTGCGCCGCGATGCGCCCGCGCCTACGAGCAGCCAGACGGTACTAGCGGACCTGCAGGCGCACGCGCAGGAGTTCCAGAAGACGTTCACGGAGCAGCTGAACGCGCTCGCCAACAGCAAGAACACTCAGGAGACCACCAAGGCGCTGAAGGAAGGCTCGGACACCGTACTGCAGCAGCTCTCAGCCCTCTCCAACTCCTTCCAGAGCATCGTGAGTACTTTCATAGAATAAAGTATTAAGGAGTGATCACACTTAGCTGAAATCATAGACTAATTCGGCATACATTGCTGGGAGGCTTGGTTATGTTAGTTGCAATATCCTTACTTTAACGAGCAATGTATGCCAAATTAGTCTTTGAATTCAGTTAGGTGTGATCACTCTTTTATAGTGCGGCCGATTAGCTGTTTCACGTAGACGTGCCTTACTTACAATTTCACCAATTTTTTCCAGGTACTAGTTAGGTACATAGTTCCATTGAAAATTCAAGAATTGGCTCCTATTAAAAATTGAGAGCTATGTACCTAATAACTAGTAGCTGGAAAAACTTTTGTGCATTTATAAGGCGTGTCCACGTAAAGGCGATATAAGACAAGTAGGGCCAACATTAGAAGTCCGTTTTGACGTTTTCTCAACACCAGCACACAGGGTTAATTTTTCTTTGCAGGTCATTTTTCATATACGTTTGACAGCTGTCACAACGGACCTATTACGGTGGCCTTACTTTAATGGTAACGAACGAACACTCCACTCTCCGCGGCACTCACTACCTCATCCCTCCGTCACCCACTCGCGCGTAATAGTTGTCTAGTAAGTGGTTTGCTTACCGGGAACCGGGACACAACGCTTGAAACCGGGACCTGTCCTGGTGTACCGGCCGTATGGCGTGCCAATTTCAAATTTTGACAGGTAGTGGTTTCGCGCTCGTTATATGTAGTGTCCTGGGTGAGGTCCTGGGTGGAAATTGGACCTCCTAGCTTCGCTCGGAATAGAAACCGTGCAATTTTTTTTACTATGGAATGACATCTGCCAGCATGTCCAACATCGAAATGTCACATCATCAATGACGCCTGAAATTATTCAAAATAACCCTTCCAAATTCATACAACGACGCCTTCACTACCTTGTGATGAATTATTTCTTTAATCCTCCTTCTAATACCCTAGTACTGTAGTGAGCCCAAGTGTCCCTTATAAGTAGCCCTCTTTTAGGGTGCTTTCCAACAGAACTGTGCAAGTTAGCTAATACGTGAGCTGTAAGGTTCCAACCAATAGGATTGCTACATTTCCTAGTCCAGCCGGCTTAGCACGCTGCCCGAGAGAAAATATATCTCGGAGAACTGTCACTTTATTTGAGGAATTATGTCATCTAATCTATCACCTCCAAGCGCGAAGAAATGGCTGTGGAGGAAAACGTATAGCAAATCCACAAATTACGTTTTTGTTATTTTAGACTGAGATAGCTTTATACACTAAAACATGTAGCCGTCCTTGTCTTTTGAAATGTGTCGCACTGCTCGGATGTAAAAAAAAAACGTGACCATGCTTAAAGTCTTTAAAGCCGGCTGAGCTGCCGCTGCGCAAGCTACCTCGCACGGCACTTGTGGAAAGCCATTGTTAAGCCACGATCACACCAAGCTGAATTCAAAGACTAATGAGGCCCACATGGCTGCGAGGCTTGGATATGTTAATTGCAATATCCTTACTTCAACGAGCAATGTATGCCGAAATAGTCTTTGAATTCAGGTAGGTGTGATCGTGGCTTTAGCCGTCCTGGCTGGCGTATTTTTTTGAAATATGTCCTGATATTTGTTCAAGTATTTATTTTTATCTAAACATATGACTGTGTTTAAGACAAGCTTGCGATGCAACAGGGCGACGCATCTGCCATTTACGCATAATTTACACAAACCATTTCAAGCCACTATGAAACCCCCATACCTTGGAATCTATAAAATAATATTGGAATATCCCGTTAATCCATCCGAATTAAAACTTGAAAGTAACTGTCTGTTTGTGTGTGACCGATTTGAGTTTTAAGGGTTTCGTAGTCAACAAGGAACCCTTCGTCATGTCCGTATCTCTGTATGTCCACAGCTTAGCTCAGCAACGCCGACAAAGTGGTAGATTAAAACCTTGAAAAAAATTTTGTTTAGTGTACCTCAGGCGCTTGGCTTCGCTGCTGGTGGTTAGGACGGTAAAAGTTAAATCACATAAATCCCTAAAAATCGTCACAGTAAATATTTCTTTTCCATTTTGTTGACATGTAAGTGATCTGATAAGTAGGTCTAAATATAAATTTTTGTTATTTTTACCATAATGAATAGGAATTAAGGATGGACTTTGAAAAAATAAAAACTTAAAAGGAAGTGTCAAGTGTCATAAACTGACAATTTTAATCAGTTTAAAACATTGACGTAAGAAAAACGCTGCGCCCCCTGGCGTAGTTTCCAAAATCATTGGTTTAAAATAAGATTACGAAAAACAGTTCAAGAAATAAGAAACTTCTACTTAGCAAGGCACTTATGCTCGCCACTGTTCGTCATTCTTTGAGAATTTTTCAAAGTTATATTGACGACTTTAGAGTCTATAGAAACCTCGGTTAGATACTTGGGGTTGGTATATCATTTGTTTATTTAGTTATTCAAATACGAACATTATAGCTTCCTCGTGCGCTAATGTCGTGAAGAGGCCAGGAGCGGTTGTAGTGAACAATCGGTCTGCAACGTGACTACGATAGGAACTACCTCATTACTTCCAAATGTTAACATCTGGCCGTATTCACATACTTTGATACGATAAAAATTGCTTCCTTATCTAAAACTACGTAACAATATAAAGAAAATTTTTTTCTCACAGAACTCAGAAAAGAAAATTTCAACTTCCCATATGTTGCATCAGCTAACAGTACCTATGTAACGTATGTAATTTTGTATGGGAGAAAAAAAAAATTTTTGTATTTCAACCCATGTTTCTTGGGAAAAGTTGTTCAGTTTCATGGGCACAAACACCTATTAAAATAACCGGGGCGATAAAAATACAAATAGTAATATTTAACGGAAATAACTAACGATAATTAGGTAATAACGAGAGAGATATTAAGTTTGTGGCCCACAAAAAAAAAAACATATTTTTATTTGCAGGAATCGTAAAAGATAGATCTTATAAATTGTTACACAAAAATATTCATAAATCACAAAACTGTATTCATTTACAACCAATTAGTTCAAGGCTTTGTCAGTCAAATAGCCCCCCTTTAGAAGTTGCCCATTACCACAGAATGAAGTAAAAGTAGGTACACTCAAGCGCTCGTCGGTACAAACACTTTGACCTTGAGCGGGTCTCTGGTTCCGAGCGTTTGTAGGGCAGCGCTGGTCCAGCTTATAGTGGTTTTGTTTCTACGTGCTTGCTGCGATGCGTACTGTCTTACAGAACGGACACTATCCGCCCCCCTTGCAATCCACCCCCGTACTTCTCTCCACCCGCCCGATACGCGTGGTGCTCTGCGGGTCATTAATTGTATTGAAAATGCATACAGGCTTTCCGATTTTAAATTCACGCTCATTGTATGAAGTGTCTGGGGTGTGCCATTACTCAAGCGGGGATACCACGCTGAAAAGAGACGGACAACCTTTGCAGCCAATAGGAGCGCTCCTGAGCGAGGATCACCACCTCTCTCATGCGTCGCCCTGACTCCAGATCCAATATTTTCCTTTTAAGCCCCAGCAAGTTTATTAGTGCCTACTTTTATTATATTGTAACTATTTGACCTTAAACGGGTCTCTGGGTTCCATCTGGCGTGTGTAGCGTAACGTTGGTTTAGCTTTTGATATCACTTACTATAATATATACATAATTTTAGCATGATACCTACTGAACAAATTTGATCAAGAACAAAATTTTGAACTCTCATAGAAACTGCATCAGCTGATAGCGCATTTTGTATGGGAGGTAACATTTAATTTATCGTATTTCATCACGCTTTTTTCCCGTCGGGGTAGGCAGAGACCACAGTCCTCCACCTGCTACGATCTTGACATACTTCCCTTGCTTCTTCTACTTTCAATAGTCCTTTCATACATGCTCGTCGGTTTAGGGTATTTTTAATCTGGCCTTTATTTAGAAGGTCCTGAATTTGGTCCTGGTACGTTCCTACCTACATACGTACCTATGTTCCTTAGGAAAAGTTATTTAGTTTCATGCACTAGGTAAGTAACAGGCTAAAATTGTATTTACTATTTCATTAGGTAAATAGGTATGTACACGTTTCGTAACGGAATAAACCTGAACTTGAGTGATGATTATGTAAACAGCAATCGGCCTACGGTCGGGGTTATCATCTTTCTCATTATCACTGACCTCTCCTATCACACCGGGCTCGGCTCGCACCACAGGAGACATTGACATACCTAACATTACAATTACTGTCTCGCTACAAAGTTTAAGTTATTGAACCATTTATTAAGACGAATAAGTAATAGAAAATTAGCCAAGTGCGAGTAAGACATACGTCCTACGGGTCCACCATATGATATACTATAAGCATTTGCCCCTTGATTTAAAAGAACTCCGTGTTCACTCAAATCCAGACTCATTTCTAACATGAATGTCTTGAAACGAACGAAAGCTTACCTTAATTGGTTAAAATAAGTTGTGAGGAAAGTTGTAATACATATTTGATAAATTCAGACATCTCCTTTTGCTAGTGCTGTTGACTAAATTTCAAGGTTCTACAACGGGAATACCAGGTTTTGATTTGGTTCATAAATTAATGGAAAATGGGACATAAATGGCCTTATCTTTTGATAGTTTTGTTCTAAAAGCTTGAAAGTTTTACATCTTCAAAGGTTTATAGACCTTAACATTCAGTATTCATTTCAACTACATTTAAACTGTCGTGAGAAAAAGGGCCTTGACAGACAGTCAGACGGACAACATGGTGATCCTATACTATAAGAGTTTCGTAATATGTACCGCTGTGTAATTAAATCCTAATTTATTTAATGCAATGAGATAACAGAATGCCGTAATAGTTTGTGTTGTATTTCAGTTGGCCGACGCTAACGGCAAGGCCAAGGAGGCTCTTGAGGAATCGCGCGCCAACCTGCAGAAGACGGCTGAGGACCTCCGCAAGGCGCACCCCGAGGTAGAGCAGCAAGCCACGCAGCTGAAGGAGAAGCTGCAGCAAGCCGTGCAGCAGGTGACGCAGAACGCGCAGAACCTCGCCAAGGAGGTCGCCGCCAACGTCGAGCAGACCAACGAGAAGCTCGCGCCCAAGATCAAGCAGGCCTATGAGGAGTTTGTCAAGAACGCGGAGACCGTCCAGAAGCAGATCCACGAAGCCGCCACCAAGCAGTAACAGCCACACTAACACACTCCATTACACTTAGTAACAATAAACACTAGTTTAATATTATACAGAATTATAGTACAGTCTATGTCTTTTTATTTATTTTTATTTTCGTGCTAAAGTTTCAAGCAAAAGCGTTTAAAGGAGCTACCAGCAGTTACTAAAACTTATCGAAAATCCGGAAAGACAAATTGAAATAAAGGTACCTTAGAATCTATATTTTTTTATCGCCAATGGGCTTACTCTTGACCTCGATCTCTTTTACTCTATAAAATAAAGTTCACTGTAGTTACAGATACAAAAACTACCTATACGGAACTATATTTTTCAGAATTTATAGGTTCTAAATACGAGTAAACAAAGGTACCTTAACTTCAATCTGTCTTTCCGGATTTTCGATAAGTTTTTTATTTAACGAGCAATATTTTTTAACTGATGGGGGCACTAGTGGACCGCTGGTAGCCCCCAAATAAGTAACAATGAGTAGGTACTCTTTAAACAATATAACCAGAAAATTGTAGTATGGAAGAGTAGGTACGTCAAGCTTGATACATTGGATTTCTTACCGCACTTGTCTTTTTATTTAATAATACATTTAATCATTCACACAAACTCCGATTAGGTGACCTTAGTCAACATAGAGGAAGTTACGCTTCTAGTGTCAAGCTTGACCTGCTTTGGTACTTACTTACAAGGCTCATTATCAATAACCAAATTCTCAGTATGTATCTAAATATTTTACCTATGTCGCTCCAGTTATAGGATTACGAACCAAAACGGTAAAAACAGAACTCTTATGGCACAGATTAAATAATAGTACCGACTCTATCAATTTTCGACTTGAAATCCATCTGCAATGATCTAGGTGACAGCACAAACGCAACGTTGAAATTCATATACCGGGTGACTTTTAATTAGTTCTTGATAGCAAAAGATATGCATGTAGGTACTCATGATACTGAACAACTTTTCCCAAGGAACATAAGTCAAAATACGAAAAACCAAATTTCACCTCCCATACAAAATGCGCTATTATCAGCTGATGCAGTTTCTATGGGAGGTCAAAACTTGATTTTCGTATTTCGACCTATGTTCCTTGGGGAAAGTTGTTCAGTATCATGAGTACATTCACACCTTTTTCTATCAAGAACTAATTAAAAGAGGTAGCAAGTTTCACAAGATCAGGCAGGACCACGGAAACCTAGTACCTATACCAACTCCGTTACTGACGGAGAAGACGCAGTTTCGAAACTTGGTGGTTGTGAAATTTTACAATTTTCTACTTTGTAGATTCATCCGAACACAGAAAGTGTCAAAATAAAAACCATTTTCAATTATACGTATTGTTACCACTTTTCACGAGTTGAATATACAATAACTATATTTGCGAAACTATTAAAATAATCTATATATATAAAAGAAGAAGGTGACTGACTGACTGACTGACATATCAACGCACAGCCCAAACCGCTGGGTCTAGAGATTCCAAATTTGGCATGTAGGTTCCTTATGAGGCCTAGGGGTGCAATAAGAAAGGGTTTTACAAAATTCTACCCCTAAGGGGGTAAAATAGGGGATGAAAGTTTGTATGAAAGTCCGTCAGTTTTGAATTTAGGATCTTCAAAATTTGTATTTAAGCTGACGACTAAAAATTAATATTTACGTGTTTCAGGGTTTTTGAAAATTCGACACCCTTCTGGGTGAAAAGGGGGATGAAGTTGAAAATTCTTTATTTTTAAAGTAAAATCAACATAATTTATTATTTAGGCATTAATGATGTAATTCTATGCAACGTTCATCACTGTTATTGAAATTCCACCCCAAATTCAACCCCTAAAAAAGGTAAATGGGGTGAACAAGTCTAAAAACAAATATGGGTATCGTTTGTATGGTTTATCGGGTCGCTGATTACGAAAACTACAACAATTTTGAAATCCAACGAGTAGGACGTTAAATACCATCATTCCCTTGGGATGGGGTTGGGGTGCAATAATAATAAATAATAATAAAAATAAATAATAAAAATGTTTATTTCTCTCACCACAATGGTACAAAAAAGTGTCGTATACAATCTTAGAGTAACTATGAGATTTGGTGAGAGCTGGTTCCTGTTGAAGGCATCAGGGCCTGTATTACAGGTAACCAGGACCCCACCCCTTAGAAAAATATCAATTAAACTAAGATGATCCTATAATATAAAATATTGATATGGTGGAAATAGGGTTGAAATGTGAATATGGGTGTCGTTTGTATGGTTTATCGGGTCGCTGATTACGAAAACTGCAACAATTTTGAAATCCAACGTGGTGGACGTGAAATACCATCATCCCCCTGGGGATGGAGTTGGGGTGCGATAGGTTTGAAATGTCTTAAAATAAATATGGGTGTCGTTTCTATGTTAGGGATAGCGGTTAAATTGGCGTAAGGGGTAGGGATAGCGGCAGGGATAGGTAGAGGTATAGGTAGAGTTAGAGAGGTAGAGACGTAGAGAGGTAGAGGTACAGGTAGAGGGAGAGGGAGAAGGAGGGTAAGAGGGAGGGGGAGGGGGTGAGGGAGAGGGAGGGGTAGAGGGAGGGGCGGGGGAAGAGGGAGGAGGGGGAGGGGGTGAGACAAAAGAAGGGGGAGGGGGACAGGAAGGGGGGAGAAGGAGAGGGTTTTAGTTTTTCTCAATTGCTTCTGCGAATTGGCTCTGTTTTTTAATATTACATAAAGGTGTCTCTCATAATATTGTCATAAAAACTGTACTTTGTGATGAGAGAAATAAAGATTTTTATTATTATTATTATTATTATCTCTCTCTTTACATTTGTTAGGATACTGCTGCTAAGTTCCTCTGTTCTGAGTAATTTATGAGTAACGTCTGTATATTATATAAAATTCAGCTGGATCTTGAATTATACTCATTGATTTGCGCAGGGTTAGTCCAGTTTTTCCTTAGTTTAAAATTACCCCGAAATGACGGGAAAATATCTCATTGCTCCGGAAAACCGGTAACAACATAAATACGAAATCCACGCGAGTGAAGCCGCGGGCAACAGCTAGTATAGCATAAGACAAAATGTTGATTTTCTTTTGTTATTTTTGTTGTTTTTAGGGTTCCGTACCTGTCTGTCTGTCTGTCAAGACCCTTTATCTTACGAACGGGTAGAGGTATCAGGTTGAAATAAATACCATATATTAGGGTCCATGAACCACACAAAATCTGCAAATTTCAATTTTTTACAAGGACGCAATCCAAAGATATGGCATTTTATGTCCTCATCTCCATACATTTATGCAAAAAAGCAAAACCTACAGGATACTTCCTGTTGACCTAAAATTATGAAATCTGGCAAGAAGCTAGGTCTCACAGTACAAATAAAGGAAAAAGTCTGAAATCATTAAATATTTCAATTTTTCTCACAACTAATGATAACCAATTGTGGTGAGCTCCCGTTTCAAGAACATTCATATAAGAGAGGGGTCAAGTTGGATGGTCACGGAGGCGATTTTTGTTTTAGTTCTATTTTAAAAACGGGAACACTTACAAACTTGAAAATTTGTATGATTATAGTGTATAAGCTATAAAATAACAACGAACAATAAAATTTGGTCAAGCGCGTGTCGGACTCAAAAAATCTAGCACATTAAGTTAATGAAATTTCAACTAATACAATTATGATTATGTGGTGGTACGGAACCCTCGGTGCGCGAGTCCGACTCGCACTTGGCTGGTTTTTTTTTTGAGTAGTGAAAGTTTATGAGGATTAAGAGACACTTAATTAAATAAAGCTCCAACTACTAGGCTTAAAAATCTATAGACTACCTATAAATATGTTAACAAAATAAAATAAAACAACAGCCATTCTATACATTAATTATATTATTATGTTGCTCACCCTTTTAAAAGCAAACCCTACGCTCGCCTGCGTCCCATAAACCGACACTCGAGTTTTATACCCCTCATTATGTACCGTTGCATAAACTACTATAATAGATTCAGCAAAAACGTCTAAATGTGTGAAACCATCGTTATAAGTAGCAATGATACGCCTGACCGGAGAGCGATTTCCAGCATTAGTATTACAGGAGCTTGTTACTAAAAGTTTACAAGGATCAGCTTCACGTTGCAGACGTAGAGGAACCCGGAGTGCCACATACCCAGTGAGGTTTAGACAATCTAGTATGTTCTACAAATTTTATAAAATAGCATAACATTTAACAAATTTCATCTAGAATGAAGTGACATTATGGAGTAAGTAGACTTTAATTTATCGTAAGATATTTACTTACGGAAACATTTAGAATTCATTGAACGAAAAAACTTTCGCTGTACGATTTCAATTTCATCAGTATAGGTATTTATTATAAAAAGGATTCTAAAACTGTGAGGAGAATTCGAGTTGAGAGTGAACTACAGAGTTATAAAGGTAAACATATAGGTTGACGGGCGTTTAAAGTCACGGTATGTCCTCATGACGAAGCCATTCTTCCGGAAAGCATTATTAATAATTGTATCTATGTAAAAATTAAAATGGAGCCGACGTGATTTAATTACATATAGGAAGACTCAGACTATTATAAATTAAACGTTAAGCTAACAGCCTGTTAAAATCAGCTTGAACGTTGGTACAATCAGTGTCAGATCGAATACTCAGGTATACCTTTAGATCGTCAGCGTAAAGAAGAAAGTTACAAAAATGGAAGCTGTCACCGTTATCGTTAACAATGGCCCAAGGATGTAGCCTTGCGGTACGCCGAAGGATACGCTGATTGTCTCTGAGTTAAATGACGTGATGTATAGCGTAAACCATCATAGTAAGTAGCCCTTGATTCCGTTGTAAGCAATTTGCTTCATGAGTATTTCATAATCCGCCTTGTCAAAGGCCTTCTTAAAATCAGTATAAACTGCGTAAACCTGAACGCGATTATCCATGTTTTCAAATAAGTAAGTAGTGAAGATCAGTATAAGTATGTAGATAGATAGAATTGTGCGCTAATCTCGCAAAGAACTTCGACAAGGTGGAAAAAATAGAGATAGGACGATGATTTTCTACTAGATGCTTGGGACCACTCTTAGTCTGCTGATGCTCTTCCGCTGCTGATAATCGTTGGGAAAATAAAAATTATGAAAACACTGATACTAAACGGTCAGTAAATGATTACCTAAGTCAGTTTGTTGCTAGGTATTTTTATTTACCTCTTTTTTTTTTACTAGCCTATACTGTCCCACTGCTGGGCAAAGGCCTCCCCCATACATTTCCATTCCTCCCTATTTATTGCGACTATGGGCCACTGGTCTCTAAAAGCCTCCAGATCATCTCTCCACCGCTTCTTGGGCCTTCCTCTAAAAGATTTAATTTATTTTACAAAGCCATAAAAAAATAAATTACCAACAGCGATGAGCATGCCACCTATCGACAATTAAAAGAACATAGTTGACAAACGTCACAGAAAATTGCCTATTTAACTAACAAGCAATGTCAGATGTGTTAGTGTAAAACTTATAAGTAAGTATAACTCAGTAATAATTAATGTTAAAAAAAAAATATCCTTACTCGATCAAGCAGTGTATATACTTAGTTGTTGCATTGATTATATAATTTTTTTATATTTGGTTTCGATTCTGGCAGACCCAAACTAAAAATAACCGGCTCTCTAAAAGACCTTATATTCAGTCTTCTTTAAAAAGGTTTAGGTTCAAGAAGAATTTTATCCAAGTGTTATGTAATGATTAAAAAGTTAAATTACGTAACACCTTTGCAAAATTTTCATACAAAAATCGTTACGTAATGGTAACTTTTTAATTTTTTATACATACTCTGCGTAATATTCAGCCTTATGTATCAACTTTTTGAATCATAATTCAAAGATTACGAAATGAGTGTAGATAAAATACATAATACAAGTATTACCCCGGATTTACGACTTTTTTCATCAAGTTTACCTATTTACAAAAGTTAGGTACTAAATATTTTTTTTTACTTTTCTTTATGTCATCTTAAACGGCCCATACAAAGCCCTGCCTGCAGGGCCCTGCTTGCAGTGCCACTGCCAATCAATGGCCGTTACATCGGCCCTGCAACACCACACACGGTACGATTGGCAGTGCGCACTGCAAGCAGGGCCCTGCAGGCAGGGCTTTGTATGGGCCGTTTTAAGCTTATGGAGGCAAAATAGGTAAGTAACCATTTGCATGTTTGATTGAACAATATTACATACCTACTTGCATCTCGCTCACTCGTCAAGTGACAAACCTGACCTGCCTTAGACCACGGACAGCCGCGATTTGATGTGTCCATAAACGGCCCATACAAAGCCCTGCCTGCAGGGCCCTGCTTGCAGTGCGCACTGCCAATCGTACCGTGTGTGGTGTTGCAGGGCCGATGTAACAGCCATTTTGTCGGCCCTGCATGCCCACACAAAGTACGATTGGCAGTGGCACTGCAAGCAGGGCCCTGCAGGCAGGGCTTTGTATGGGGCCCTTTAGCGGTACACTGCAAGTATCGACTTTATGCTTAGAACATAAGGTTGAAATTTGTTGGCACCCCGCCTGGGAAAGACGGATCTGTAAACGTTAGTTTACTTTATTTCACCTGTGCCTAAGTTTAGGTTTGCGGTGACGGGACCCGGGAGAGCGTTGAATCAAACACAGTTGTCTCGATCGATGGTCGTTTATTGACTAAATACTTACACTAAGGTCGGCGGAGGCTAGCCGTACACCACAGTTTTATTACAATCGGTTCACTCAATCAGAAGATATGCAAGTACAAAGTTTGAAGCATTCAATAATGCATGATTCATACGAGCAGTATTATTATAACTCAGTAACTGTACCTACCCATGACTTCGTTCGCGTGGAGTTTCGGCTTTTACTGAAGATAAAAACGAATTCAACAGATTAAAACGGGGTTTTCGATAGTATATCATTAGAAGGATCGTATTAACAGATCGCTCTCAAGTTTGAGATTGTGTAAAATACATCTTGGGAGCACTTTACTCTTAGGGCTCCCGCACACGACCGAGAATCGGTGACCGATTTTTTGTCTGCATCCCGCTCTGACGTGTTATCACCTGAATCTTCCATCCTTGTCCTGGCCGATAATCGCCCACCGATTCTCGGTCGTGTGCGGGAGCCCTTAGGGTGGTTTTCCACCAGTGCTGTGCGGAGATAAGCTGTGAGGTGGAAATATCCAACCAATAGGATTCCTCCATATTCCTAGCTTGTCAAATTTGCTGTCAAATGGTGCAGCCTTATTGGTTTGACATTTCCAGGTCACACCCTAGCTACCACGACTAGCTCTGGTGGAATAGCACCCTTAGTTTGTCACAGATTCAGATAATTTTATTCTATTAGTTAGGTCCAACTTTTGAATTAAGATTTTTCTAGACGCAAATCGAACATATCTTATTTTTAAGGTGTTTTTAGACTAATACAACCCTGCCGAATTCATACATGCTTGTTACATAAATAAACTTATAATATTTTTCAAGATGGCGGCCAAAAAACGTAAATCGACAGAAATCAACGTATTTTCGGCGTCTTGAGACTTGTTTACGAAATTCAAAAAAGAGATTATATGTCTCTTAAGGCACAAAAAGCACACCGATACAAAAAAATAACATTCGTTGTTGCCATCCGTCTGTACGCCTGTCTGACTGTCCTGCCTTAAAATGGCTGTATCTTTTGATCCCTAATAGATAGCCGATAGAAATTTTCGTAAAATATGTATTACTGTAGTGAATATACCTATCAATAATAAAAAAAACCGGGCAAGTGCGAGTCGGACTTGCGCACTGAGGGTTCCGTACCACCAAAGAAACATAATTGTATTAGTTGAAATTTCAGTAAGTTAATGTGCTAGATTTTTTGAGTCCGACACGCGCTTGACCAAATTTTCTTATTTGTTGTTATTTTATAGCCTATGCACTATAAACATACCAATTTTCAAGTTTGTAAGTGTTCCCGTTTTTAAATAGAACTAAAACAAAAATCGCCTCAGCGACCATCCAACTTGGCCCCTCTCTTATATGAATGTTCTTGAAACGGGAGCTCACCACAATTGGTTACCATTAGTTGTGAGAAAAGTTGTAATATTTAATGATTTCAGACTTTTCCCATTATTTGTACTGTAAGACCTAGCTTCTTGCCAAATTTCATAATTTTAGGTCAACGGGAAGTACCCTGTAGGTTTTGCATTTTTGAATAAATGTATGGAGATGAGGACATAAAATGCCATATCTTTTGATTGTGTTGTTGTAAAAAAATTGAAATTTTCAGATCTTGTATGGTTCATGGATCCTAATATGTGATATTAATTTCAACCTGATACCTTTACCCGTTCGTGAGATAAAGGGTCTTGACAGACAGACAGACGGACAACAAAGTGATCCTATAAGGGTTCCGTTTTTTTCTTTTGAGGTACGGAACCCTAAAAATAGTAAAAAGTAAGAAACAAGCGTAACCCATTAAAAAAAACGGTCAAGTGCGAATCAGACTCGCGCGCCGAGGGTTCCGATACACCTATACTATTTTTGAAAGCAATAAAGTCAATTTTTAGGACCGCAAAACTAAATTTGTTTGTAAAGGATTTTTGCAGATTGCTAAAAAACTGTGCAATTTAGAAAGATTATTTTATTTTTGCTGTATTGTTTACATAAACTTCGACTGTAATTAATTCAGATTTTTTCCTCTCTCAAACTTCGGAGATAAGGGGGGGGGGAATTGTATTTTTTTTGACATTTTTCATCATAATTTCAAAACTAAGAGTCGTAAAAAAATACAAAAATATATTTTAGAATGTGCAAGTAAAGTCCTTTCATATGATACCCCACTCGACCTAGTTACTACAGTTAGAAATTTTGCACTCCCGATTTGGACCCCCTTTACATTAGTAGTCATATTTGTTTTTCTAATTCTTTCATTTGCAATTAAGTTGGACAACTATATTCTAAAACAATTCCAAATTTCAAGTCGATAGCTAGAGTGATTGCTGAGATATACAGGTGTGACAGACAGACAGACAGACAAAGTCGCACCATAAGGGTTCATTTTTTTACCATTTTGGTATCGAAACCCTAAAAACGGGTTTATTTTACGATTTTTTTATTTTGATCTATCGCAAAAACGGAGATACGTGCAAGCGTCTGACTTGGTGAGTTCATAGTGCATAATCTTAAGTAAACAAAAATTATTAAAAAATTGGCCAAGTGTGAGTCGGAATCATGTTATGTGGTCCTTAAATGCGTAGGAACGTACGTACGTGCTTGTACCGGTAGGTATTTTAAATTCCTCATCATACTATTACCTACAGTAAAGAGGTAAGTCCTGATTGATTGATTGATTAAATGAATGACTGATTGATTGATTGACTGACACATTAACGCACAGCCGAAACTATTGAAGCTAGAAGCACAAAATTTGGAGAGTATGCGCCTCATGTTATGAAGATTTGACATTAGAAATGATTTTGAGAAATTCATCCCCTAAGGGGGTGAAATGAGGGAAAATGTTTTGTATGAAAAATTCTTTGTTTCTGAAGTAAGATCTATACAAATTAGTGTATGAGGGTTTTTAAAAAATCATTCTCCAGGGGGGCGAAAGAGGGGACGAATTATTTTTGTCGGGTTATTGGTCATTTTCATTTCCAAACATTTTCCCCGATTTCACCCCGTTACGGGACGAATTTCTCAAAATATTTTTTTGTGTTAAAATTTCATGACATTAGACACATACTATCCTAATTTTGTGCTTCTTGCTTCAGTAGTTTCGGCTGTGTGTTAATGTGTCTGTCAATCAATCAATCAGTCTTTCATTTAATCAATCAATCAATCAGGACTTACCTCTTTACTGTAGGTAATAGTATGATGAGGAATTTAAAATACCTACCGGTACAGACACGTACGTACGTTCCTACGCATTTAAGGTCCACATAACATGATTCCGACTCACACTTGGCCAATTTTTATTTATTTATTTATTTTTTTACTTAAGATTATGTACTATACAAAAAAAAATACAAAATTTCTTTATTAATCAAAAACTATGAACTCACCAAGTCAGACGCTTGAACGTATCTCCGTTTTTGCGATAGAGCAAAACAAAAAAAACGTAAAATGAACCCGTTTTTATAATGGGTTACGCTTGTTTCTTACTTTTTATTCTTTTTTTTATTATGATAGTTATATTCACTACAGTAATACATATTTTACGAAAATGTCTATCGGCTGTCTATTAGGTAGGTATCAAAAGATACAGCTATTTTAAGGCAGGACAGTCAGACAGGCGTACAGACGGATGGCATAGACAATTGTTATTTTTTTGCATCGGTGTGTATTTTTTGCCCTCAAAGACATATTACTTCATTTTTAAATTTCGTTAAAAAGTCACTTGAGGCCAAAAAAGTCGATTTTCAATTTTTGGCCGCCATCTTGAAAACTGTTAGTATGTTATCTATGTTACAAGCATGTATGAATTCAGCAGGGTCGTATTGGTCTAAAAACACCATATAAATGAGAGATGTTCGTTTTGCGTCTAGACGAAAAACGGATGCCTTTATCTCAAAAATTTCCTTCACTATACGTAGATTCTTTAAAAAATACCTACTTATTGAATGTCATGCAGAAAACAATGCAAATAGAGCGAGTCTACGCCGTTTCGGATCGTGCTATAGCAGCGTAAAAGAAACGGCAAGAAACCACTGCAGCACGGCCTACTTTAAGAGTCGGCTTTTACAATGTGTTTCTTGCGTTTCTTGTGGTATTACAACATACAAGCTTTTGGTTCATCGCGGTTCGTTCACTCAACAGAAGGCAGAAATTCTATGTTAAAATGTAAGATTCGTAGTCGTATCGCATATAATCTGTGACATTATGAACATTATCGAAAATTATGAATCGATCAGAGGTTTTTGAGTTATTGGCGGCCTAATAATAATAAACTTCTATAAAACAGAAAAAAAATATATTACTTTCATAGCATCTCGTAAAGTTATTACTTTGCAAATGTTTTCAACTTACAAATTGGTTGAGTATACGGTATAATTTTATGATGTATCAACCAATTTCAAGGGTAAGTTTTACTGTCGATACAGATAATTTTTTTTATCGTAGCAGGTGGAGGACTGTAGTCTCTGCCTACCCCGACGGGAAAGAGGCGTGATGTTATGTATGTACTCGTATCAATTTTTATAGTTCTAACTAAATTTGGAGTTGTCGAAAAATTGTTTTTTCCATCAGTAAAAATTTTCTTGAAACCGATACACAAACGTACTTTCCTAAAAAATATAAAATATGCATAGATAATGCATTTTTTATTTAAGCAAAAACTATGCTTATTGCTTTGCATATTAGTATTCTTATGCCAGTATTTTATTTATTTATTTATATTTATTTTATTACAATCATTATCATAACAGGTACTCAACCCAAAGCGACAATGTTGACGTCAATATGACTGTAAATCTTATCTATTCCTTAATCTAATATAATTTATTATTTACTAAATATCATTATCAAATTTATATTCTACATTAACAAATTTTCAATTATTATGTTATTTCCAATTATTATCAATCATTAAATGTTAATAAAATGAACATTAGAATTAATTGTTACTTAAATATACAATAGTAACTTCGGTAAATCTTGCCACCGAACAATGGTACAAATCCACCAAGCTAGCGACTGCATTTAATATCCCCAACGCTATTGTAATAGGAGCATGAGATAGAGCATTCGTTTTACGCGTACAATGTGGCATGGCAAATGTCTGTACGTTTAAGTATCGATTTTAAGTATGTTAAAGTTAATAACTCCAAATATCCTTAGACCTATACTATCGTTAATAGAATTTACCCTCAACATACATACATACATAACATCACGCCTCTTTCCCGTCGGGGTAGGCAGAGACCACAGTTCTCCACCTGCTACGATCTTAACATACTTCCCTTGCTTCCTGAACTTTCATCAATCCTTTCATACATGCTCGTCGGTTTAGGGTACTTTTAACCTGGCCTTTATTCAGAACGTCCTGAACTTGGTCCTGGTACGTTCGCCGAGGCCTTTCCCTTCCAACGTTTCCATTCACTCTCGCCTTGTGGATCTCTTTCGTCAATCTTCCTTCATTCATCCTCTCTACATGACCAAACCATCTCAGCATCCCTTTCTCAATTTTAGTCACTACGTCCTCAAAAACTGCTCTAACGATTTATATGAAATTTATTTATTAATATCGACTAGTCATGTCTTAATATTTACACAATATTTTATACATCAACATTCATAATTATGTAATAAATATTTATTTTTAAAAATCAATACAATATAATATATTCTTGCTAGCTCCACTAATTATATATGAATCTTTATCAACATTTATTATTGCAGCAAATATAATTTAGTTGCGAGATTCATACAACTTTAATTCTCAATTTCGACTTCGAAAAAACATCAAGTCCTAAAACATTGCAAGCGCAAAAATACACGTAAATTCCGAAGTTTTCCTTTTCTGATGGACAACCATCGATTGCAAAGATAATAGAATCGTGTTAAGGCGGCACACGATGTTTTATCGATTTCATTAGTTCTTTCACAAAATAGGTAACAACAAACCTCACTACGTTCTACTTCGACAGAAAATACAAAATTTTGAGATAAAAAATACATGATATTGTTGTTAAATACATGGTATTGTTGTTATCCAGGAAAAAAGTTTTCTCATGTTTTTGTCCGAAATATGAAAAAAACTTAACATTCACTTACTACTATATCTTTTATAATTCTTTTGTTTTAAAATATTATTTTCACTTACAAATAACATTTGAAATGTACATAATAAATTTTGTCAATTCCGGGATTTCGATAATGGAATATTTTATTCCGGTACTGGAATATCGTAAAAACTTTACGAAATTCCGGGATTCAAGCCCTAGTCGCGATCACAGTTAGTTTTCAGAATATTGGCGTTTGGCGAACTTTGGTTTGAGGTTGCGTTTTTTCTTAAGAGGAGTGGGAAATTGCCCTTCCAGTCCATTCAATGTAACCGAAGGAGTTTCACTTGGTCATGAACTCATAAGCTGTCTCATCGGCGAGCGCATTCGCTGAACAGGGTGTCTACTCTCAAAGTCCGATATATCGAAACGATACTACTCGAAACACGCAAATGCAAAACTTCGTCCCTTGACAATAGAGTAGAATATTTGTTAGATGCAGTTTGAAAATTCATCCAACCAATATTCTACTTTATTGTCAAAGGACGAAGTTTTGCATTTGCATGTCTCGAGTAGTATCGTTTCGATATATCGGACTTTAAGAGTAGACACCCTGGTCTTTTGAGGCTTTTCAAACATCCAAACATTCACCTTTACACATAGATAGAAGTCAATTTGTTACTTAGGTTTACACTTATACTCGGTGTCATCGGCGAGCGTGTCCGCTGAGCTGGACGTGGGTAGTGAGTGGGGGTGGGTGTGGGTGTGTGTGTGGGGGTGTGTGTGGGGGTGTGTGTGGGGGTGTGTGTGGGGGTGTGAGTGTGAGTGTGAGTGCGAGTGTGAGGCGTGCGGGAGCGGCGCGTCCCAGGGCGCGGGCGCGGGCGCGGGCGCGGGCGCGGGCGGCTCGTCGGCGAGCGCGGAGATGAGGTCGACGAGCAGCGGCTGCGGGAGGAGCCGGATGCCGTCCTGCCGCGCCACCTGCAGTACGGACACATTACCCGCTATTGTACAAAACAGTGACAGTAATTAAAACCACGAATAATAGTAGTTTAAGATACAAGTTCCGTAAGTAGGGTTATTACAAACGAGTTGACGTTGAAGCCCGAGACGAAGTCGAGGGTTTACCATCGGCACGAGTTTGTCATAACCCTTACGGACGTGTATCTTACGACGTTTTTCAATACATTTGTGTGAAAACAGGTATAAGTAATACACTTGGTAAAGGAACCAACCATCGGTACTGTCAGCCTCTTGTCGATTTATATTCTCCTGGTACTCTCCATTTTATTTTAAATATAGGTAGGCAGTCGTCACCCAAGTGAAAAGTCACCACGGTAGTATTTTTACAAAATAATTTTATGATGAGAGTGTAAAAACTCCTTGGTATTATACTTTTTTTACTTACCGCACTAGTTCGGTAAGTAACTACTTGTGGGAGAATATTATTGTAATTAGAAAAAATTCATATATTTCTTGTAAATAAAATGCCACGCATGGATTAAGAGTCGCTGTATTGGGTAACGTAGTTGCACACCTGCGCTGCGCTCCCCACTACCCCCACTCGTGTCCCTTGTTTACGCAATGCTTTATAAGCGCTTGCGTAGGCAATCGGCGGTCAGTTGTGTTCCGACCGTTGGACTAGCAGGTCACCGTGTTTCTGTGTATTGTCAGGTAAATAATATTGTTATATTCTTACTAAAATTACTACGTTATTATTTTTGCGATATGATTAATTAGAAATAAATTGAATTTTGGTCTTTATTTTATAAAATATTGCTTGGTAATTATATTCAAATTATTTCAAATATATTTTGTTTCTCTTTTTCTCCCACATCAGAAGTGCGATTGGGTTCCAACACCCACAAAGTCTGATGATACAAATAGTATAGTGTGACCTTTACGGTTATGTTCGAATAGTAGTGAAGTGTTACAAGTTTGTTAGCATAGTGGTCAAGCGTTTCTGATTATTTGTGATCGTCATCGTAATACAAAAGTATTAATCACTATTGTCAGTTTCAGAAACAATACGGAATGTCGAATCAGGAGAACCAAATATTACCCGATGCAACTGGGAATTCCGGAGTGGGGATTGCTTCGCCCATTTTGGGTCTACGCCCAAATCAACCACTGAGTATCCCGGGTACCACATCTAGAACGAAAAACAACCAGAATGAAGCAACTGAATCTAACCCTCAGGGCGGTTTTGTTCCTCTTGAATTTATGAAAACCATGATGCATGAAATTCTTCAACAGCTTTTACAACACCACGTGTTGATCCTTTGCCTCGATCCAGGAACCTGGACCACATTTTCTTGCCTACTTTCGATCCTGATGATCGGACGGACACCGTGCAGGTTTGGTGCCGTCATGTAGAAGAACTAAAGTCAGAATATAAACTAAATGAACGAGAAACACTGAATTTAGCTCGAAAAAATTTAAAAAGACGTGCAGCTGACTGGTCTCGTCGCAATTACGCTGTCCTTACTACATGGGATGAGTTGAAAAATAACCTTGTTGAAACTTTTGCAGATGAATCTTGATACTACGATGATTTGACGGCGTTCATGGAATATACCAGCGACAAAGCCAGCAGTCTAGCAGAGTATGCGACCCGCAAGTGGGAGCTAGCTAAGAAGGCGGTTGGCATCAAGGTGACCGAGCTGAATTTGGTTGAAGCCGTGATATCAGGTATGTCGGACTTTCGTATTAGATCAGATTTGTTGCGACTGACACCAAAAACTTTACCCCAATTGATACAAAGTTTGAATTCATATAAACGTAAACGCCCAATGATCGATTCTGAAAACCACGACCTTCCAAAGAAATCAAAATATTAACACTCTGATTATAAATTAAGACGTTGTCAAAAGTGTTTTAAGACGAGTCATTTGCAGCGGGATTGCCGTACTACACTTAACAGCAATAATGATTCTAAGCCACCACAAACTGCCGCTAACCCTCAAAATAGGCAGGCTCAAACACTCACACGGGAAACTCAACCAGGACCATCAATGTCCCGACCCCATACTACTTGTGGGTTTTGTCATAAAACCGGCCATAAGATCAAGAACTGTTTTAAACGTTTAAATAAGAACCCTAAAACGGAAAAATCTGTAAATTCTTTGATGGTAAGCAATATCCGTTCTATAGTAGCTAAGATTGATGATCGTGATTTTATATGTTTGGTCGATAGTGGGGCTGAATGCTCTTTGATGCGCGAAAGCGTTGGAGATTCTATAAGTGGCAAAGTTTCTTATGAAACCACTCTTCTTCGTGGGGTTGGAGAGAACGCTTTCTGTTCTTCAAGAAAAAATAATTGTTTGATCTGCATTGACGGTTTGAATCTGGAGCTTGAGTTTGTACTGGTGCCTGATCACTATATACAGTACGATATGTTGCTAGATGAAAATATTTTTGACATCCCCGGCTTACAAGTCGTCTTTTCTAAATCGGAAACAAAAATTTCTAGAACTACCTACAACATAAATTTTGTTGAAAAACTAAATTTGGCTCAAATTGATACTGACGTAACCTCTACTTCAAAAGATAGACTGCTTAAATTGTTGGACACAAAATCTGAACTTCTCACCACTGGAAATTCAGTGACACAAGTCAATACTGGAGAACTGTCTATTCGATTAAAGAACCCAATATAAAGTTGTTGAGTATTTCAGTATGCGCACCACTGATACAGAGAAAAAATATCATTCCTACGAGCTCAAAACCTTAGCGGTTGTAAAGTCTATAAAGCACTTCAGACACTACCTTTTTGGTAGGACTTTCAAGCTCGTAACTGATTGCTACTCATTAAAAGCATCTCGAAATAAAAAGGAATTACTTCCCCGCGTACATCGGTGGTGGGCTTACCTGCAGTCGTTTGATTTCGAGATCGAGTATAGGAAGGGAGAACGTATCCCACACGTTGATTTTTTAAGCAGAAACCCTGCAACTCTCAACATTAATACCGTTTTAAATTATTATGATTGGTTAGAAGTTGAACAAAATGATACAGAAACCAAAGAAATTGTTGATTCAATTCAAAATTGCAATATTGCAGCTTCTAGTTACGAAGTTCAAGATGGATTGCTCTTTCGAATCTATAGCACAAAAGACAAAAAGATTAAAAAGTCTTTGTTTGTTCCTAAAAGTTACAGATGGCATATTATCCAAATCTATCTTGATTCTCTCAAACATTTAGGTTGGGAGAAAACTTTGAAAAAAGTTCGTGAGAAATTTTGGTTTCCGAATCTTACTAGGAGTGTGCGAAAATATGTTGAGAATTGTTTGGTTTGCAAAATTAATAAAAGCCAATCCGTATCACGTCAAATTACGTTGCACCTTATTAACAAAACCCCAAAACCTTTTCACACAATACATATGGATACCACAGGAAAGCTTAGTGGTAACAAGCTTAAAAAACAATATGCTGTGGTATTCATAGATGCTTTTAAGAAGTTCTGTTTTATAAAACCGGTCGCAAACCTCACAGCAGCTGCTACAGTGAATTGTTTGAAAGATTTAATTTTTACATTTGGCACACCTAAGAGAATAATTTGTGATCAAGCAGCTTCTTAAACTGGCAAAGAACTGCGAGAGTGTTGCGAGCGTTGGGGTATTGAATTACACTTCATTGCTAGTGGTGTCAGCCGGGCAAACGGTCAGGTCGAAAGGCTTGTGAAGGTTCTGACGGACTGTTTCACAGTTGTTGAAAATACTGCCAAGAGAAGTTGGAAGGATGCTGTAGGTGAAGTACAGTTGGCAATTAATTGCACTTTTAATAAAAGTACCGGTTAGACACCCTTCCAATTACTCATTGGTTGCAATCAGTCACCCCCGGCCATTTCAGCTTTGGCTAATGACATTGAACGCATGGACCTGAATGTTCGTCGCATAGCGGCTAAACAAAGAATAGACGAAAGAGCTTTTCAATTTGATAAACGTAAAGCAAACATCACCCCTTTCAAAACTGGGGATGTTGTCGTACTTAAACAAAATCCTCGTACCATCACCAAGCTCGATAGCAAATACAGAGGCCCATGCGTTATAACAGAGGTACATGATAACGAAAGATATACTATAAGAGTACACAGTACAGGTAATGACTTGTATGTTTCACATGATAATTTGAGGCTTGTCTCGCCCGATATGGGTCGTGAATTAGCAGAATCACTTGAAGTGGACGACTAATTTCTTTTTTTTATGTATTTCTTGCCCTGTACACTCCTTGGGTCCTGGCCAAGACGTCGGGATTGTACTGGGTAATGACTGTGTCTTTTGGCCGCACCCATGTGACTTTTTCCGAGGCCGTTGAAAGGCTGCGTCCATGAGGTTTTTTTTTACCGAGGCCCTAGTTTAATGCCGCGCCACTGTTGTTGGCTTCTTACCGAGGCGCTAGTTTAATGCCGTGCCACTGTTGTTGGCTTCTTACCGAGGCGCTAGTTTAATGCCGTGCCACTGTTGTTGGCTTCTTACCGAGGCGCTATTTTAATGCCGTGCCACTGTTGTTGGCTTTTTACCGAGGCAGTTTAATTTATGTAGAATTAGCGTTAAGATTTAAGTTTTTGTCTTCACGAGCCAGTTGAGCTGGCTGCTCGTCAGAATGGCTGTGTGGGAGAATATTATTGTAATTAGAAAAAATTCATATATTTCTTGTAAATAAAATGCCACGCATGGATTAAGAGTCGCTGTATTGGGTAACGTAGTTGCACACCTGCGCTGCGCTCCCCACTACCCCCACTCGTGTCCCTTGTTTACGCAATGCTTTATAAGCGCTTGCGTAGGCAATCGGCGGTCAGTTGTGTTCCGACCGTTGGACTAGCAGGTCACCGTGTTTCTGTGTATTGTCAGGTAAATAATATTGTTATATTCTTACTAAAATTACTACGTTATTATTTTTGCGATATGATTAATTAGAAATAAATTGACTTTTGGTCTTTATTTTATAAAATATTGCTTGGTAATTATATTCAAATTATTTCAAATATATTTTGTTTCTCTTTTTCTCCCACATACTTACGAGCAATGTTTACGTCCTTGTAAGTACGTTTTTCGAGCAAATGTATTGAAAAATGTTTTCTTTTAGCAGTATATGCAGCGAACTACAATACTATGGAACTCTAACTCAGAACAAATTCAACACTGAAAGTGGACCTACGTGAAACCAAAAGGACGTATATTCAAAATACGAATCAATTGGTTCAAATTCAGAACGAGAGCAGGGATTGGTTCGCACGCGTGCTGCAATGTCAGCTAGTGGGTAGTTGAGAGGTAACTATTTTAGCTCCGCCTACTTAGGTAACTATTTCGTGGGGTCAAATTTGAAGCGTAGTTATCGTTCTATAGTATTGTAGTTCGCTGAGTATATGGCTTGAAAATCACATTAAAAAAATAATTTTTAACAATCTCAAAAATCTTTTAATATCCGTAGCTCAATGAGGGAAATTCTGACAATTGGTGCAATTGGACATATTCTTTAAACTATCGTTATCTACATTCGCACCAAGTATTTTTTTTATCTGACTTACGGAACACCACAAAAAAATGTTTATAATTTTTTTTTATATTTTGGCTTGGGGGTAATTATTGCACTCGGTGCAAATTGACAAGATAAATAGAAAAATAATCCAAATATGTATACGGATTAGCACCTGCGAGAATCATATGGAAGTTATTTTTGAGTGTCATTTTGAAATATCCCGGTGTTCGCAGAAGGAGTGCAAAACTAAAAAGTATTTATTATACCTATAGAAGACCTGTGTGAGTTTGCACCAAGTGCAATAATTTTCCCCGAGTCACAAATAAAAAAAAATGGCTAATGATTCCTACCGTGCACGTAGTTTTAATTAAAACTTTTAATGCAGTAAGACAGTCTCTGAATGCAGCAAAACTTGTATCAAGTACAACTTGTCTATTCAAAATTTACGCCAACTCAAAGTTTCAATCTATAAGGAACGTTCCATATGCACCAGAAACGGTGCAAATCAGGCATGAACTCCTCTTAGGTATGTATTTATTTTATTTATATTTAATTAATATTAGTATTCTAAGCCGAGTATTCTAACCAAGATAGAATAATACCACCCCATTTCCAACCGTGGGTGTCGTAGGAGGCGACTAAGGGCTTACGAACCGGAGGGTGGGCAGCAATATCTTTCTGTGTATCGTGCGATCACCAACAACGTTTACAAGCGTGGTGACTATGGTGTGTGGCCGAGTGTACCTGCGTGAAGTGGTGCACGATCATCTTGAGCGCGTACTCCTTGATGTCCTGCGCGCGCATGCGGTCGGCGGCGCTCAGTATGGATGGTGGGGCCGGTGTGTGGCCGAGTGTACCTGCGTGAAGTGGTGCACGATCATCTTGAGCGCGTACTCCTTGATGTCCTGCGCGCGCATGCGGTCGGCGGCGCTCAGTATGGATGGTGGGGCCGGTGTGTGGCCGAGTGTACCTGCGTGAAGTGGTGCACGATCATCTTGAGCGCGTACTCCTTGATGTCCTGCGCGCGCATGCGGTCGGCGGCGCTCAGTATGGATGGTGGGGCCGGTGTGTGGCCGAGTGTACCTGCGTGAAGTGGTGCACGATCATCTTGAGCGCGTACTCCTTGATGTCCTGCGCGCGCATGCGGTCGGCGGCGCTCAGTATGGATGGTGGGGCCGGTGTGTGGCCGAGTGTACCTGCGTGAAGTGGTGCACGATCATCTTGAGCGCGTACTCCTTGATGTCCTGCGCGCGCATGCGGTCGGCGGCGCTCAGTATGGATGGTGGGGCCGGTGTGTGGCCGAGTGTACCTGCGTGAAGTGGTGCACGATCATCTTGAGCGCGTACTCCTTGATGTCCTGCGCGCGCATGCGGTCGGCGGCGCTCAGTATGGATGGTGGGGCCGGTGTGTGGCCGAGTGTACCTGCGTGAAGTGGTGCACGATCATCTTGAGCGCGTACTCCTTGATGTCCTGCGCGCGCATGCGGTCGGCGGCGCTCAGTATGGATGGTGGGGCCGGTGTGTGGCCGAGTGTACCTGCGTGAAGTGGTGCACGATCATCTTGAGCGCGTACTCCTTGATGTCCTGCGCGCGCATGCGGTCGGCGGCGCTCAGTATGGATGGTGGGGCCGGTGTGTGGCCGAGTGTACCTGCGTGAAGTGGTGCACGATCATCTTGAGCGCGTACTCCTTGATGTCCTGCGCGCGCATGCGGTCGGCGGCGCTCAGTATGGATGGTGGGGCCGGTGTGTGGCCGAGTGTACCTGCGTGAAGTGGTGCACGATCATCTTGAGCGCGTACTCCTTGATGTCCTGCGCGCGCATGCGGTCGGCAGCGCTCAGTATGGATGGTGGGGCCGGTGTGTGGCCGAGTGTACCTGCGTGAAGTGGTGCACGATCATCTTGAGCGCGTACTCCTTGATGTCCTGCGCGCGCATGCGGTCGGCGGCGCTCAGTATGGATGGTGGGGCCGGTGTGTGGCCGAGTGTACCTGCGTGAAGTGGTGCACGATCATCTTGAGCGCGTACTCCTTGATGTCCTGCGCGCGCATGCGGTCGGCAGCGCTCAGTATGGATGGTGGGGCCGGTGTGTGGCCGAGTGTACCTGCGTGAAGTGGTGCACGATCATCTTGAGCGCGTACTCCTTGATGTCCTGCGCGCGCATGCGGTCGGCGGCGCTCAGTATGGATGGTGGGGCCGGTGTGTGGCCGAGTGTACCTGCGTGAAGTGGTGCACGATCATCTTGAGCGCGTACTCCTTGATGTCCTGCGCGCGCATGCGGTCGGCGGCGCTCAGTATGGCGAGCACGTTGTCGGGGGTCACGTTGCTCTGCAGGTTGTGTTTACAGAACACTTGTAGCCGGTTGTTCGTGAACCCTGCACGCCAACATTTACAACCGCTCAATTTTGGTAACCACAAAACTGTTTCAAGATTAAGTTTTACCATTTTCAAAAATCATATTTTTTTTTTACGTTTTACTTGTAAATTACAATAATTGCGTGACATTAGCTACTTTATTTCAAAAAGGTCAATTTCCGAAAGAAACTTGGAAATTTTGTCATCACATACTTATATCATTTTTTTTATTGTCAATGGGTTTACTCTTGACCTCGATCGAGTCATGAGGACAGAGATGGGGTCGACGATAAGATGGGCTTTCTCAATTGAACGTTATTCACTCGCGACTTGAATATATTCAGGTTATATGAACGCGGGAACACGGACACAGGCAGAGAATTCCACTCTTTAGCCGTGCGCATAATAAAAGATGGCAACAAAGTTTGGTAAAATCAGGAAGTACCATCGGAAACGAACTCAAGAACTATGCTCAAAGACTGCACTGAGTGGACAAACACTGTGGAATTTCAAATACAAATTCATCAATAAACAATCAAAACAAATCAATCCATTCAAATCCATGAATCCATTCGAATCAATTTATTCTTCAATTTACTTATTGGAAGAAATTTCTAGGGATCACAAAGGTAGGTTACTTGAAATATCTAAGAAAACTAAACAGGCACCAGACCCGTAACATTGTAGGCGCTCTTACTGGCCACTTCGCCACCGAATCTACATTACCGAAGAACAGTAAAAGTGTATGGATGGCATGGAAAGCGTGATGAGTACGTTCACCCAACCTTTACGTGCGTAGGTTCACCCGGCAAAAGGGGGACACTGGACTATTGGGTTCTGAATATCGCCGACCTGCTATTCATAACAAGTACATGGCCTTCTCGGGGCTAGAACTCGCAACACAAAGCAGGGGCGGGCTGTACGTTCCTGGATAAAGTTATAGTGATGCGATAACCTGTCTGCGTGCGTCGCGGCGTCCTAAAAAGAAATGAATGAATGAATAGGGCTTACCATAGTAAATAGGCGCTTGGAACAAGTACAGCGAGTCTTCAGTGGGCATATTCGTGTCTCCGTAGTAGATGTATCGCAGGAGAGAGTCGAACGCCTCTTCCGTTGGTATCGTGTCGCAAATCTGGATCTGTTCACATAAACACACAATTGCCAATCACAAAGGGTCCAGTAAAAACTATGAAATATGGTATCATCCAGGGACGCATATTGGGACCGTTGCTATTCCTTATTTATATTTTTAGATTTTTTTTTTAATTAGATTAGACGCAACATAGCTGACATTTGTAACCTGTTTAAAATTGTGAACGGAACCATCGATAGTCCTGACTTACTGTCGAAAATATACTTCCGTACTAACCAACTTGGCTTACGACAACGATCATTACTGCATATACCATTTGCCAAAACCAATTACAGACAAAATTGTTTTCTAATTCGTGCTTGCCGGAAATCAAATGAGATATTGAGCGATGCTAATATTGATATGTTTTGTACTAGTGCTGTGACTATCAAAAGGTTGCTCACCAATCAATTTAATAGTACCTAGTTAATGTCTTTTCTTATTTCTTGTTTTTGAAACCCTATTTCTTGTTTTCTTGTTATTTATGTTTTTTTTTAATTATTTATTTCATAATCTCAGGCGTAGTATTACATTCTTCTTCCTTTACTTATAAGCCTCTATAAACGCTCTGTCAAAGGATTATTTTTATGTTTGTGTTATCGGTGAAGATTTGTTATTAGTATAGGGTATACTCATTTGTTTATTTATATAACTTCATTTATCTGTAAATCTTCCAAATAAAATAAAATAAAAAAAATAAAAAATATCAACCAACTGTAGCCCCTTTTTGACGATATTCTTCGGCATTTTCCGTTGACGTTAAGTCTTCTGGAGAGAACTTTTGTGATAGAACACAACACATATTTCGAGTAACGAACCAGAATTCTGGTGACCCACAGGGAAGCATATTGGAACCGTTGCTATTCCACGTTTACGTTCACTAACTGTGCCTTTCTTTAATCTGTTTTTCCACCAGTGCTGTGCGAGGGAGTTAAGCTGTGAGCTGAAAAAATTAAAACCAATAGAATTGCGGATTTTTCTAGCTTATCACGGGCAGCGCCGCCTTAACCAACTGCACCCTCGTCCGGTACTCATGTTGACGACTTGTTTACGTGAACCAACTGCGCCCTCGTTCAGTACTCACATGACGACTTGTTTATGAGAACCAACTGCACCCTCGCCCGGTACTCACATGACGACCTGTTTACGTGAACCAATTGCTCCCTCGTCCGGTACTCACATGACGACTTGTTTACGTGAACCAATTGCGCCCTCGTCCGGTACTCACATGACGACCTGTTTACGTGAACCAACTGCGCCCTCGTTCAGTACTCACATGACGACCTGTTTACGTGAATCACCTGCGCCCTCGTCCGGTACTCACATGACGACCTGTTTACGTGAACCACCTGCGCCCTGCAGTACTCACGTTGACAACGTTGTCCTGCGGCGAGAAGGAGCGGAACATGGCCTCGAAGTAGGCCGCGCGCGCCGCCAGCACGGAGCGGTGCCCTGCCCGCGCCGCCCCTCCCCCCACGCGCAGCTTCACGTCCGCCAGCTCCGCGCCGCCCCCGCCTCCGCTCACGAACACGCACATGTCTTGCTCCAGTGTCGTGCCTAGGGGGGGAATACCATACCATTAAACGAGCAATCATCATATCTATGAGTACTTACTTGTCTAGAGGGATTTTCACCTCACAAACACGGACAAAAAAACAGGCCAACTTTGACAAACATGTGTACTCCCATCTGAATTGGAAGGAACATGTGTCGATTGTCTGTAAAAAAATTAATCGATTCAGTTATGCCCTCTACAAACTTACAACACTTAGTAGTCAAAAGACAGCACTTACAGCTTATCATGGCTACATCTGCTCTATACTAAGGTACGGTCTCATTTTATGGGGAAACTGTGTTGAAGTCAATCGAGCGTTTATAATTCAAAAAAATTTTATTAGAGCAATGTGTGGAGTTGGACCCATGGAATCCTGTAGACCTTTATTTAAAAAATTAAATTTATTAACATTGCCGTCAATGTACATATTTGAAGTATGTCTATTTACTAAAAATAATTTATATATATTTAGAAAGAATCGTGAAGTATGTGGATTCGCAACCCGGTATCCGGATCGTTTGATAGCGATTCCTTGCTCTACTACAGCTAGTCAACGAAACTGTTATCAAATGTCGGCAAAACTCTATAATAAACTACCAGATACCATTAAAGATTTACCACATAATAGGTTCAGAACTGAGCTGTATAAATTTTTGTGCAATAAATGTTTTTATAGTATTAACGAATTTATGTCCTGCAAGTTCTAATCTGACTGATTTTTATTATTGTTAATATTAGCACTATCTCCTTTGACATTTGATATTTTATTTTATGTAAACTTGACATTTTATTGTGATTGTTATGATTTATTTTTCTTCTGACATAATTTGATTGCATGCTACTCTCTCTGTTTGCATACCATTATGTTGGTTAAATGTGAGATTCACTATGTTAATGTTACACCAATTTGTACCACATTTAATGCAAATAAAGATTTATTTATTTATTTATGTAAGTCACGCACACAAGCTCATGACAGGTACGTTCTACATGCGTTCATGTCATTCTAGGGATACCAGGTATGTAGAATTTTTTTATCGCGTTGGGAAAAATTGTTCATGTTGGAAATTGTGTCCTGTTATTTAAATGAAAATTATAATTGATCAGTATTTGTAGATTTCATTTCGAGCTAATTTAGAAGGTTGTCCAGTTAGTAAAGCCATTCAGTTTGAAAAGGTTTTATCAGGTTCTGTCTAAAATTAATTCAGTTTTAATAGTTGTTCAGTTTTGGTGGTTGATCAGTTGGGAACTTTGCTCAGTTTGGAAGGTTGTTCAGTTTGGTGGATTGTTCAGGGAATTTCCAGTTTGTATAGTTAGTTGTTCAGTGTAAAAGTTCTTCATTGTGTAAAGTTTGTAAAGTTGTTCAGTTTGAGGTTGTTCAATTTGAAAAATCATTCAGTTTGAAAAGTAGTTCAGATTGAAAAGTCATTCAGTTTGTGAAGTTGTTCAGTTTGTAAAGTTGTTCAGTTTGTAAATATGTTGTTTGTAAAGTTGTTCAGTTTGTAAATATGTTGTTTGAAAAGTTGTTCAGTTTGAAAAGTTGTCCAGTGTAAAAGTTGTCCAGAATAAAAGTTGTTCAGTTTGAAAGGTTGTTCAGTTTTAAAAAGTTGTTCAGTTCTAGAATTGTTTGGTTTGTAACGTTGTTCAGTTTGTAACGTTGTTCAGTTTGTAAAGTTGTTCAGTTTTAAGTTATTCAGTTTAAAACGTTGTCCAGTTTAAAAAAGTTGTTCAGTTTAAAAAGTTGATCAGTGTAAAGTTATTCAGTTTGTAAAGTTGTTTAGTTTTAGTTAGGTAGGCAAGGTAGGAAGGGCAGGTTGACACAAGGGGGGCAGGTTGACACAAGGGCAGATAAAGACACTTAGTCGCCTTTACGACGCAAGGGCAGATAAAGACACTTAGTCGCCTTTTATGACACAAGGGCAGAATAAAATAATTAGTCGCCTTTTATCTCACAAGGGCAAATTAAGACACTTAGTCGCCTTTTATCACGCAAGGGCAGGTTGAGTCACTTAATCACCTTTATCACACAAGGACAGATCAAAGCACTTAGTCGCCTTTTATGACACAAGGGCAGATTAAGACACATGGTACCTTTATAACGCAAGGGCAGATTACGACACTTAGTCGCCTTTATGACGCAAGGGCAGATGAAGACACTTAATCGCCTTTTATGACACAAAGGAAGGTTAAGTCACTCATTTGCATTTTATGACACACGGGCAGATAAAGACACTTAGTCGCCTTTTATCGCGCAAGAGCAGATTAAGACACTTAGTCGCCTTTTATGACACGAAGGAAGGTTAAGTCACTCAGTCGCCTTTTAAGGGCAGATAAAGTCACTTAGTCGCCTTTTATGACACAAGGGCAGATAAAGACACTTAGTCGCCTTTTATCACGCAAGGGCAGAATAAAACACTTTGTCGCCTTCTATGACACAAAGGCAGATTCAGATACTTAGTCTCCTTTTATCGCACAAGGACAGATTAAGACACTTGGCCGCCATATATCACACAAGGGCAGGGCAGAAATAAAATCTAGTAATTCTAAATCAGTTGTTATTTTTAATCATTTAAAAACATGAAATAATTACGAAACGGAACGGCTCCTGATTTTAGTAAAACGGAACGGCCCCCTGATTCTAATGAGAGCTTGTCAAAATCGATAAATGAGGGTTCATTAAAATTCGCTAATTTGGGGTGTTCCGAATTTAATCATTGGCAACACTAAAAATAAAATGGCGGGAACATCACGGAGTTTTATATCAACCAAACTAAAATTTTCATGGATAATTTTGTCAGGTACGGAAGTAAGTATGGAATATTACTTACCGATGGAAGGTAACTTCATTTAATTATTTTAATCGCCCTTCATAGTTTCTACACACTGATAGAATACATTTTTTCGGCATTTTTAAAAATTTTCATTCATCACGTTTCACGTGTTTCTACTAGCATGTCACAATCGGTACTAAATGGGCGGGAAGAACTTATAACCGAAGAGTTCGGTTCAAATTTTTTTGACACATTGGCGCGATTAACTAGCCGTCTAGACAAGTATGTAGTCATAGCATCATATCAGCCGAAAGACGTCCACTGCTGGACATAGGTCTCCCCTAAAGATCTCAATGACGACCGGTACTGCGCGCATCCAGCAGCGGCTTCCCGCGACCTTGACCAGATCGTTGGTCTACCCTGTGGGGGGCCTGCCAACGCTTCGTCTTCCGGTACGTGGTCGCCACTCTACGAGTAGAACCCTTACGCCCCATCGGCCATCGGTTCTTTTTGCAATGTGCCCTGCCCACCGTCACTTTAGTTTAGCGATTCTCAGGGCTATGTCAATTACTTTCGTTCCTCTGCGAATCTCCTCGTTTCTGATTGGATCGCGCAGAGACTCCGAGCATAGCCCTTTCCATAGCCCCTTGTGTGACTTTGAGCTTTGAGCCTGATTGAAAGAGCAATATTTGTATTTATTTAATTTTGTATAGCCCTAAATGTCTCACTGCAGGGCAAAAGCCTTCCCGTTTTCTTTCCGAAATTAACGATCTTGGGCCACGGTTTGCCAATCGGCTTCGAAAGCATCTAGGTCGACGCGCCATCGTTTCCTTGGATTTCCTCTCCCTCGCCGGTTGTCGAGGGGAACGCTTTCAGTAGAGGTTCTGACCCATCTCTCCAGGTGCATCCTGTACACTTGACCCGCCCAATCCTATTTAAGCTTTGCAGTTTTTTTGGTAATGTCAGTAATGCTAGTCTTGGAGCGCAGGGTAGTGTTGCGGACTCTGTCCGTTCTCTTTACGCCTAGTATGTTGCGCTAAAAAAATTACATGGTGCCCGTTACAGATTCGTAATTTTCAGGAAGGTTATTTCCGACAAATTAAAACCGAGCCGAAGTGATAACTCACCGACAATCTCATCATCGACCTCGTTATGCGTGCTACTGGTGCTGGCTTGGGGCTGAGCAGTTTGTTTCTGGGGCGGCTGCTGCCTTCGTCGGATCACTTCCACCATCAGAGACTGGTCCATCTTCTCGAACTCCGCGGACATCACGATCGGAGTGAAGTTATAGTCTTTTACCACAAACCTGGAGAAAATATTGCTCTGAGAAATCCGCGAGTTTACAACCGAATCAAATAAACTACTCTTTATTGAACGTCAAAACAGAAGACTTTTAAGATGCACAGCAGACGCAAAGTTTTAGTGGTGTGGCAGGTACTTCAATTATTTTTGATATTATTACACTCCGCTTCTAAGCGCGTATTTTCCAAAATCTTTGGTTTGAAAGGAAAACAGCTTTTTTTAATTGATAATGGGCTTACTCTTGACTTCGATCTAGTCTTGAAGACAAAGATGAGGTCGACGATGGAACAAGCTTGAAGAGTTGTTTAGTTTAAAGACTTATTTAGTCGAAAAGATTGTTCAAATTGATAGTTAATATAGTATTAAACGACGAACGTAAACGTACGTACGTTACGTATTAGTAGTAAACGTTTTATCTATCTATCAATCTATCTATTCTCAAGGAAACACACGTTCATTTGCTAAGGCGTATATTTAGACTGACACAAAGCAACATAGAAATACCCTCCTACAATTTATATTAGACTTTGTGCGAATACCCACCACCAGTACACTACAATCCTCCACACTAAATTATGATTACATCATCTTAGTCTCGAAAACTTTCTTAAGTATAATTAACTAAAATCTATTTTACTTATTCCTATACACAGGAACCTTCTCTGACCTACACTGTCGTATAGGGCGGCTTCGGGCCGGTGTAGTAACCTGCGGTAAGGGTGACTGAATAGGTGAACGAAATTCTGGTGAGCTTACGAACCCACTAGCCTTCTCTTTCTCGATCTCTAGTTTGGCCGGCGACTCGTTGTCCGTGTCCTCCTCCGACTGGTTATCCAACTCTACCTGTCTGCGTGACTTACTGTGTGCCTCTTCGGGATATACAAGGGAACTCCTCGATCTGCGCTTTAGTTGATCTACGTGCCTATGAACATGCTGGCCAGTTTTATCCGAAACACTATAGTCTGTTTCACCTAACGTATTGATTACTTTACCGGGCACCCATTTCTCACTCTTTAAATATTGTCTAAACCACACGTCATCACCCCTTTGGAAATTCCGATCTGATCCCCATGCACCTTCTATTTGCCGCTTTTGCGCCTCCTGAACTTTAGTTTCTCTATCCGGTCTGACTAAATCTAAACGAGTGCGCACACGTCGGCCGAGCAATAATGTGGCCGGACATTCTCTCGTGGTTACATGCTCCGTATTCCTATAATACAATAAAAAGGTGTCCAAGGCCTCTTGAACATCCTTTCGTTCTAACGTAGCTTTTGTGATAACTCTTTTTAAAATTTTTACTGCATTTTCCGCAGCGCCATTTGAAGAAGGGTGGTATGGGGCAGTGAAGATGTGCTTGATGCCATCTTTCGTTATAAAATCCCTAAATTCCTGACTCGAAAATGGGGGCCCGTTATCCGAAACGATCTGCTTTGGAATTCCCCACCTGCTCCATAACTCCCGCAATTTTATTATCGTTGTACTAGCCGCAGTACTATTAACTTGAAAAATTTCAACCCATTTTAACATCGCATTTACGACTACGAGATACGTTTTTCCGTTTATTGGACCTAAGAAGTCCAAATGAAGTGTAGTCCACGGCCGAGAAGGCCAGGGCCAGCTGTGCGGTGCGTGGTGCGGGGGAGCGCCGCGCTCGCAGCACGCCGCCTCCACCGCCTCGCCGCGCCCGGCCCACCACACATTATGCAGCCCAATTCCTCGTACAATTCTGATTTTCTATTAAAATATGGTTGCATTCCTACAATGTCACACTTCTCTGGCCAACCTTCTCGAACATAACTCAACAGTCTTCCTAGGATCGGGTCTTTTCTTGCCTCTCTTTTTATTTCATTGTAATCTAGCAATAATGCGTCCTGCGCTATGTGATAAAATGTCTGTTCTGGTATTTTCCTGTTGTCTACCGATTTGAGAGGTAACCGCGACAGACCATCCGCACTATATTCGTTCGTTTTTACATACTCTATATCGTAATTGTAAGCCGATAGAATGACGGCCCAGCGCTACATTCTACTGGCCGCCATCAGCGGAATACCCTTGCTAGGACCAAAAATCGACACCAAGAGTTTATTTTATTTTAATTTTATTCAGAGTACCAACAGCTACTTAAATCTAATTATAAACATAGGTGAATTAGTACACAGCCATTTATAGGTACCCGCAGATTGATCAGTTCTTAGTGTGAATTTGCGCCCGTACAAATACTGATGAAATTTCCGTACCGTAAAGATGATCGCAAGTGCTTCGCGATGAATTTGCGAGTAATGTTTCTCCGCCTCATTTAAAGTACGAGAAATGTAAGCGATGGGTCGCTCCCCGCGCGGTCCGGGCTAGGCCAATATAAGTGTTCCTGCAAAAGTTTCACTGCATCCTTATATGTTAATGTAGAAGGCTTCTTAGGATTGGCTAAATTCACCAACAGTTCATAAGCTTGTTCGCCGATCGACGCGATTGAAACCGGTAACTTTAACTCGTCCTTCACCTCATTCACTAGAAAATACATTTCTAATCTGTCCATATATGAGGCCCAATTACCGTTCTGAACATCGAACTCACTTAATTTACCGACCGACATTGTTAATTCCGAATAACACGCGCGAAATTACTTTTTTTTTAATCAACTCGTCGCTATTATAGTATTCTCAAGGAAACACACGTTCATTTGCTAAGGCGTATATTTAGACTGACACAAAGCACCGAGCTTCGCTCTTTAATAGCCACCTCAATAATGAAATCATCTCAATCATCGGGTGAGCAAGCTATGCTACTCGCCCACAGATCGCGCTGTAGGTTTCTGAATAAAATGCGGTATTTAAAAAAAAATGCTTAAAACTACGGGTAGTGGGGGTTACCGTAAGCAGTACCCCTTGATGCAGGGCAGGCCGGTGGAGTGCGCGCGGGCAGCACGCTGATGCAGCAGAGGGTGGTGTGGGGGTGGTGCTGTACCGTAAGCAGTACTCCTTGATGCAGGGCAGGCCGGTGGAGTGCGCGCGGGCAGCACGTTGATGCCGCAGAGGGTGGTGTGGGGGTGGTGCTGTACCGTAAGCAGTACTCCTTGATGCAGGGCAGGCCGGTGGAGTGCGCGGCGTGCAGCGCGGGCAGCACGTTGGCGGCGCGCAGGTTGGCGCGCAGGTACCGCGCGCACAGCCCGCGCAGCCGGGGCACGCGCACGCGCACCGCCAGCGCCAGCACGTCCAGCACCTGCAGCACGGTGGCGGGCGACGCCGGGTCCGAGTCTGACAACGACACCACGGGGGCACGTCAGGGTAATGACCCATAGATCATAAAGGACGATGTACCGAAAAGGGCGTTTTTGAACAACTTTACCAAAAAAACATTTAAAAAACATAAAAAGACAAATTGACCTCTTTCAAGAAACTGTTCGATGAGACACTTAAATTTTTTTTTTCATTTCCCAGAAATGTTCCTTTGAAAAAGTTGTTGAATTTTCGGTACACCGTCCCTAATACTCTGTACTGAAGACGTTTATCGAAGTTATACTTAGGTAAAAAAGGTCGCAAAACATAAAATAACTTGTTACTGGCCACATCCATTTTTATTTTTTTATCGGTCACCAATGTCCTTGGTGCATGCAGAAAATTAAAAACAAAATTATTTTTGTATAAAACACGCGGATTCACGGTAGAAGTGGCTGCACGAGCTATGATCTTAGCCTACTCCAGAAACAAGCGAATAAAAATAAAAGCCAAGAATTTTCGCAAAAATTTCGATTGATTTAGCATTTGTCTTTGTGTTTTTTTCTTTGTTAAATATGAATACTTCTAGTTATAGTGATGATGCTATCCTTAACACACCGCCAGAACTATTAGAGGCGGCCTGTTGCCGGAAAAATCTAAATACAAATACAACAATACTTATGAAAAATTCATACGTTGACAAAAGGTAAAAAAAACCGGTCAAGTGCGAGTCGGACTCGCGCGCCGAGGGTTCCGATATACCTATAGTATTTTTGGAAGCAATAAAGTCCATTTTCAGGACCGCAAAACTAAATTTGTTTGTAAAGGTTTTTTGCAGATTTCTGAAAAACTGTGCAACTTAGAAAGATCGTTTTATTTTTGCTGTAAAGTTTACATAAACCTCTGTCAACTGTAATTAATTCAGATTTTCCCTTACTCAAACTTCGGAGATAAGGGGGGGGGAATGGTATTTTTTTTGACATTTTTCATCATAACTTGAAAACTAAGAAACTTAAAAAAATACAAAAATATATTTTAAAATGTACAAGTAAAGCCCTTTCATATGATACCCCACTCGACCTAGTAGCGACAATTTGAAATTTGGCCCCCCCTATTTTGGCCCCTTTACATTAATAATCATACTTTTTTCAAAAAATTTCATGTGCAATTAAGTTGGGCAACTATATTCTAAAACTATTCCAAATTTCAACTCGATAGCGTAAGTGGTTGCTGAGATATAGAGGTGTGACAGACAGACGGACAGACAGACAGAGCGGCACCATAAGGGTTCCTTTTTTTTACCATTTTGGTATCGGAACCCTAAAAACATCTTCATTTTCTGAAAATCTAAATTACTCTCATATTTTAGAGAGAAAGCAAAATAATATAAGCCACGCACGATATGGGCTATTTACTCTATGTCAAAAAGCACAATTTTAAAAAGAAAACATTAACATAAAAAAGTATCCGAAATTGGCCGCATTCTGCATTTATATCTATATAATAAAAAGCACTATACATCATTCGGGATAAAGTACAGATCCATACCTCGAATGGTTTGCGCCCCTCGCAAGCTAGTGGCGCAAATACCATGATCTCGGTATAGAACTGTCACTTTCTTCCCTCTTGAGTAATGTACTATTTTTACAAAGCTAAGTTCGCGTCTGGTTGCAAAGTAAGGGTTCGCCGCGAGTGATTTGAACTTTCATCTATACGAATTCTATTGTGTTCGTGATCGTCACTAATTGTATCTACATCCGGTAGTGAATAACGGACAATACCGGGTGGAACTATTCGATGGACAATTCAATAACTTGTGGAAGGTTATTTGAGTGGTGCAGTTGATATTGTGGTTTGGAGAAGAAGCCTAGATTGCCACAGGAACAATCCGCTGTCGAGACCGATTGTCGACCTCAGGACGGCCCATATATATTGAGTATCTTGTATTTAGTGTATTATATGTAACACTCCACCCAGACATGCATTACAGATAATTAGGTACCCAACAATACATATTACGTCAGAGTGCCCGAGACCCTGGTCGTGATCGGTAGACCAGGCTATGAATCGTTATATTCGCCACCGCGCGACCTTATGTCTACCAATACTGAAGCTATCAATGGTATATTCCAAGTTGCGACTCATCATAAGAAACGAATTTAGTGCATGTTCTAGACCACGGGGTCGGCACCGATATTAATTGTATATTTTTCTTGTGAGTTTAGTTCTTAGGTTTAAGTGATGTGTAATCGCAGCCCGTTCCGTCCCAGCTCAGGTCCACAAGTGGGGATTTGCCCACTTTAAGTTTAGTTATTTTAGGTTTTGAGTAGTTTAAAATCAAAATTGGGCCCAGCACGCGTAGAGGTGAGCGGGGCGCGAACCGTTTATTCAGTGAGTAGAGTACAGTACCGTCTCTCGTGGGGTCGATCCGGTCGGTGTAGATGTAGTCGAGCAGCATGCGCACGGCGGCGGGCGACGCCTCGCGCAGCCGCACCACCAGCGTGGGTGCCCCTCCCCCCGCCCCGCCCCCCGCCCCTCCCCCCGTCCCGCCCCCCGGCCCGCCCCCACCCCCCGTCCCTCCCCCGCCGGCGGACGGCTGCTGCTGCTGCTGTTCCTCGCGCGCCTCTCTGCGTGTACAATCAACTCCGGTCAAACTCTGACTCGAAATTTAATCATTGTTGGATATTAAAATCTCTTACAGCCAGTTGCACATAGGTTCACAAACTTTAAAGCTCATTTAAGTCTATATCCGACTCTTTCTGTTTCGTTGACAAAGAAAGTGACAGCAATAGATTTATAGACGCTTTAACGTTAAAGCCGCTTTGAGCAACCGGCTGGTAATGACGTCAGCTAAACTACATCGCTTCTAAAACAAAGTGGCGCCATGGTGGGGAAAAAAGAAGCGACGATAAAAACCCACACGCTCTTTTAAATATGTTTCAATGTACAGGATTGGTACAATAAAAAGTCAAATTAAATGTTGAATTAGCCTGTTAGAACCGTAGCCTAATCCCATGGATTTTTCTGTTATAAATAATTTGATATTCTATGATAACCTTTCTTATATAATTTTTAATACAATTCTTACGGTCATTCAGTTCATACGGTGTTCCGCGGCCTACATGGGTCAAGGGCTCTAGGCCCGGGGGTCATATTGAACTTATGTCCTTGTAGGAATGTACCACATCGTGCATGGCTAGAGAAGAGCTGGTAGTTAATTTTTTTTCAGTATCTTTTAACAGTAATTATCGGTTATAACACTCATAACATCTTATGAACAGTTAATTGAATCAGGCGTTACTTTGCGGAATTGTAATTTTTTTTTGACATTTTTCATTATAACTTCAAAACTTCTAAAAGAATTGATAAAAACTGAATAAGGCTAGGACAATGATGATTTGATTAGGGCATTAGAATACGTGATTTTTTTGATAATTAAGATGATTTAGTGCTTCAGAAGGCACATCCATCACGTCTCGGCTTCTTTCTACGGTAGTAGTCGTTAATGAGTCATGTCAGAGGCCTCGGGTGGTTCAACAGCTCTGACACCAGGTTTTGTGGAGTGAGGTCGGTCAAAGTTCTTACACATAGAATAGTGTAGTAATGTTTTTTAGTTTTGAATAGTTTTTGTTTGATTTGTTATTCATGAACGTACCAGGAGCAAATTCAGGACCGTCTAAATAAAGGCCAGATTAAAAGTACCCTAAACTGACGAACCCTAAAATTACTGTATGAAAGGATTGATGAAAGTACAGGAAGCCAGGGAAGTATGACAAGATCGTAGCAGGTAGACTGTGGTCTCTGCTTACCCCACAGGGAAAGAGGCGTAATGTTAGGTATGTATGTATGTGTGTGTGTATGTATGTATGTATGTGTGTATGTACGTATGTATGTGTGTATGTATGTATGTGTGTATGTATGTATGCATGTTTGTATGTATGCATGTGTGTATGTACATGTTTGTTTGTTGTTATGAGATGATGACATGATACAGGGCCTCACTTGATCTTAGCCCTTAGGTACTGGCTGCGCGCGGCGAGCATGGCCTGGTGCGCGAGTATCGGCTGCTCCTCGGGCCCCGCGAGCAGCGTGACGTCACAGAACTGCTGCGACTTGAGGATGCGCCCGAAGTCGTCGTGGAGAGTGCAGCGCGGGTAGTTGGACAGCTGTCATACAAAGCAAAAGTTTGTATTCATATCATCTCCTAACACAGGCCTTTTCGAGCTTAAAAGGAGGTATCACCCCTAATATAAGCATCCAACTTTGTAGAAAGAAATAAAGAATTTTTCATCCCATCTATTCGAAAATCGCTAAACGGTTCGTCAATAAAGGCGAACAAAATAGCTGTTTTCTCCAAGAGACTTTCGTAGCGGGTAAAAATGGGATTTAAAATTAGAATTTGAATTTAGGTCCACCATAGGGATACTTTAGGTCAACCATAGAACTCGAACCAAAATATTTTATAAAAAATGATACTAGCCGGTTGCACTATTAAAATTATTATGAATATAAAAAAAGAAATATGCTTGAAATGTGAACAAGACTACCAACCAAAGAGGTTCTGTTCCTAGTTGATACAAAAATGTCAATAACATTTTAAGTTGTTACAAATAATACTTAATATGATTTTGAGTATTGTTTTATCAAGTAAATAATATTGTAATGGTATTTTATATTTAAAATTAATGACGAGTGTGTCTCAATGAGCCTCTTATTCTTTTCTCATAGAGGGAGATGAAAAGTAGAGTGTATTACGCGGCTGCAAAAATATTTTTACCTTGGGCAACCTATTGAATCCCTCGCTACGTTCTGGATTCTACTTTAGAATCCCTCGCCATGCTCGGGATTCTACTCAAGAATCCTTCACTGCGCTCTGGATTCAAAATAGCGCCCTCGCCTTAAAAATATTATTTTACAGCCTTGTAATACAATCTACTATTTAATTTTCATTTATTTATTTTTCATCTTATATTACCGGTCTGGGTCGTACGTGTGGTGCCGGCAAAAAACAGTACCAATCTATATCAACCCGTGGGTGTCGTAAGAAGCGACTAAGGGCTTGTGAACTGGAGGACAGGCAGCAGCATCTTTCTGTGTATTGTACAGTCAACGACCGGTCAATCTTGATACTCGCAGCTCGCAGGGCGACTCTAGCCTGTACGTCTATTAAAAGAAGAACGGTACAAAGTCCAATGTGTGGAGCCTGATGCGGTCACAAAAAAAGTGGTCACCAGCCGCAACGCTTAGAAGCGTGGTGACTATGATAATCTTTTCTAAGTACTACGCGTTTTTGCTGGAGTTCTGGAGGGAGCTCCCTGTCCTGCCGTGGACGTTTCATTATGATTTCCGGCCCGCCCCAGCTTTGCACGAGAAGCTCTAAGTTTGACTTCATCCAAAAACCCCATATAAAAAACCGGCCAAGTAGGAGTCGGACCGAGGGTCACGCAACGAGGGTTCCGTACCACTAAGGTAATAATACCGTTTTAGTCAGGAACTCGCAGTCGCGCATAAGTGAATTAAAAACTTGCGAATCCAATTTGGGAAAGTTGTTCAGTTTCGTTGACTGAGCACGCCATTTCAATTATCGGTATACTGTCCCTTACACCTCATCCAAAATATACCCACATAGCAGTGTAGTTACCTGGAAGCGGAACAGTTCTCCACTACGCACGTTGTTGTCCACGGTCCCTCCGAACACGTACAGAGCGTCACCCACCACCGCGCCCGCGTGAAACAGGCGCCCCGACGGGACCTGGGACTCCGGGGACGGGTTGATGACTGACCTACACACAAATCTTACTTACAGTATACAATCATCAAATTATATTGTAGTTTTCTTTATACATATGATTTACGGACATAATATTATAATTCAATTTTCACAATTAATTAGTACATTGTACTAATATTAGTAGTCATCATTGTATCGTTGAATTCATTGTGTGTTTTAACTTAGGGAAACCTGTTATAGGCTCATGTACCATTAATATATAAGCAAACTATTCTTTTTTGTAAACAGCTAAAATAAAAAATAAAATGAAAGTTCGAATGTTGACCTCAGAAACCCTGGTATCAGAGTTGTTGAGCCGCCAAAGGCCTCTGACTTAGCTCATCAGCGACTACATCCTTAGATAGTAGCTTAAACCACCGGCTTAACGTGCCTTCCGAAGTACGGAATCATCGAAATATTAGTAGTGAAATGATGGTTGTAGGTAGGTACCACTGTGTGGTACTTCTTGATCGCGTGTTGCTAAAATAGAAATGTAAAGGGAAAGTATGAAGGGGACTGACTACAGTTAAGTATTGAGGTCATACTGGTGAGGGTCGGCGGCGTTCCGTGCACACGCAAGACCAACTGATATCATTAAATGGGAGTATAAAAATATGTGAATGTATGCGCGCGTGCGCCGCCATCACGTGCCCGTAGCGCCGCGCCGGCAGCTGGCGTCACAACACCCCACTACATCAGGAGGCCCCACTCACCACAGCTGCGTGTCGAGGTCGTACTGGTGCAGGTCGGCAGGCAGCGTGTTGTCGGCGGCGCCCCCGAACACGTACAGGTGGCGCGCGTGCGCCGCCATCACGTGCCCGTAGCGCCGCGCCGGCAGCTGGCGTCACAACACCCCACTACATCAGGAGGCCCCACTCACCACAGCTGCGTGTCGAGGTCGTACTGGTGCAGGTCGGCAGGCAGCGTATTGTCGGCGGCGCCCCCGAACACGTACAGGTGGCGCGCGTGCGCCGCCATCACGTGCCCGTAGCGCCGCGCCGGCAGCTGGCGTCACAACACCCCACTACATCAGGAGGCCCCACTCACCACAGCTGCGTGTCGAGGTCGTACTGGTGCAGGTCGGCAGGCAGCGTATTGTCGGCGGCGCCCCCGAACACGTACAGGTGGCGCGCGTGCGCCGCCATCACGTGCCCGTAGCGCCGCGCCGGCAGCTGGCGTCACAACACCCCACTACATCAGGAGGCCCCACTCACCACAGCTGCGTGTCGAGGTCGTACTGGTGCAGGTCGGCAGGCAGCGTGTTGTCGGCGGCGCCCCCGAACACGTACAGGTGGCGCGCGTGCGCCGCCATCACGTGCCCGTAGCGCCGCGCCGGCAGCTGGCGTCACAACACCCCACTACATCAGGAGGCCCCACTCACCACAGCTGCGTGTCGAGGTCGTACTGGTGCAGGTCGGCAGGCAGCGTGTTGTCGGCGGCGCCCCCGAACACGTACAGGTGGCGCGCGTGCGCCGCCATCACGTGCCCGTAGCGCCGCGCCGGCAGCTGGCGTCACAACACCCCACTACATCAGGAGGCCCCACTCACCACAGCTGCGTGTCGAGGTCGTACTGGTGCAGGTCGGCAGGCAGCGTGTTGTCGGCGGCGCCCCCGAACACGTACAGGTGGCGCGCGTGCGCCGCCATCACGTGCCCGTAGCGCCGCGCCGGCAGCTGGCGTCACAACACCCCACTACATCAGGAGGCCCCACTCACCACAGCTGCGTGTCGAGGTCGTACTGGTGCAGGTCGGCAGGCAGCGTGTTGTCGGCGGCGCCCCCGAACACGTACAGGTGGCGCGCGTGCGCCGCCATCACGTGCCCGTAGCGCCGCGCCGGCAGCTGGCGTCACAACACCCCACTACATCAGGAGGCCCCACTCACCACAGCTGCGTGTCGAGGTCGTACTGGTGCAGGTCGGCAGGCAGCGTGTTGTCGGCGGCGCCCCCGAACACGTACAGGTGGCGCGCGTGCGCCGCCATCACGTGCCCGTAGCGCCGCGCCGGCAGCTGGCGTCACAACACCCCACTACATCAGGAGGCCCCACTCACCACAGCTGCGTGTCGAGGTCGTACTGGTGCAGGTCGGCAGGCAGCGTGTTGTCGGCGGCGCCCCCGAACACGTACAGGTGGCGCGCGTGCGCCGCCATCACGTGCCCGTAGCGCCGCGCCGGCGCGCCGCCCGCCGCGCGCAGCAGGTGCTCCGTGCACACGCGCGACCAGCTGCCCCCACAAACACAAACACCAACACCACCGTAAGGCCGGCCCCGTAACCTGTCTCGGCATTCACTGCGTGTCACACACCACCGCGCTTACATAACTTTCTTACTAAGCACGCAGTGAATGCCGAGACATGCCACCCGCTCCGTGCGCCCGCGCGAGTTTAGCGAACGGCCTCAGCATCAACAATTTTTTAACAGGGAACCCAAGATCACGATCGGTCGGACGATCCCCGCTGACGAAAAAAGACGACACGAAATAAATAAGTACGCTCAACCCCTTAAGTCGCCCGCAGGCTGAACACCGAGCTAAAGATGTCCATCGCTAGATGAAAGTTGCGCAATTACACAAAAACTAATTGCGTTAATTTATGACAGTTATGTCACAAGTTATTAGTCATGGCATACAAGTGAAAAGAAATTGGCCATGCTTTCTTTTTGAATAGAAACAAAGATCTCAAAACCAATTCGAGAACTAAGCTTTCGGTACAATTTCTATTCCTAAAATTTTAAATAGTCTTTATTTTTCAAGTTATTTAATAAAATACCATAACCTTCATTCGACTTTACTATGACGTCATCAGAAGAAGCATCACAAAGATCCCTTTGCCTTGCCTACAAAAAAAGTCAACACGTTTATTAATCTGTCTTATCTGTCACTCACTGTCACAGTTACGTCTATGATGTGTTACCAGATTGGGAGCTTTTTAGAAGTTCTGGGGAAAAAATAATTTCTTGGGGAAAACTTTAGTCTAGGAAGCCCGTGGAAACAAGCGCTATTTACCTAAGACATACACCGTTAGATTCCTCGTAATCTCAAGATGACATATCAGCCTGTCTTCGTTAGCAATTTTGGAGGTTTTTAAATAATATTGTTTAGGTAATGCTGTGGCCTGTGTAGTACTAAAAATTTATAGTATCAACTCATCCCACCCATAGGTGTAGTAAAAATGTAGATTTTGAAGGAAAAGACCTGAGCCAGGGCTAGGTCGAGGTCAAGAGTAAGCCAATTGACATTCAAAAAATATACTATTCAAACCTTGATATCTCCGAAATTATATTACTTAGAACAATTTGTTAAAGAACATTTTTCATTTGCATTTTAGAATCCTTTCGACTGGCACTAGTTTTATCAGCTGCCACCGATTTTTTCCCACAGTGGGGCTCTTTGGGTGACCACAGGTCGGATGCTCTTTAGCGTTCGTGTCATATAGTCGATAATAATAATTGCACTGTGCCGCTTTACTACTTTATGTCAAAAAATGTGTTGGGCAATTTCGTTACAAAGCGTTACATTTTGTGGAAGAAATAAAAATTTGGGGAAATTTGAAAATTGGACCTGGCAGCCCTGTATGACTGACCGACTGACTGACATTGACAGTTGACTTAACAATTTTTTCAGTATGTGGTAGGCAAAGGGACAATCCCATTATTTCTTTGGTGACGTCACATTCACTTTTTTCTGGTAAATGTTTAAAAAAATATTAAAAATAGAAACAATTAATAAAACAAGAAAGTACCGAAACTAGTTTCTTAAAATGGTCTATATTTTCAGAATAAATTATAAAAAAAATTATTTTAAAGCTAGTAGCATGGCTAAGAAGAAATTGGCTGGCTGGCTTGTGAAGAAAATATCAAACGCAGATAACTTTGTTAAATATTGTGCTACAGTTAAAAATGAGGTATCGTTGTAAAGTGCGTCAAATAATGAATCTATTGATATAATTTTTTTTAAACTATTCGTGAACTTTGTAAATATGAGTCGTTGAATGAAGTTTCGCTTATAGCCATGGCGCGCTCAAAATCCAAGAATACTTAGAGGGATGCACCAAAAATCGAAGCAAATGAAGTTAAAAACAGAGAACACGTTAAAAGGCGACGATTAAGTTAAAAATAATTGCAATCGGCTAACGAAAACTCAGCCAATCAGAATCCGAAGTTTAGTGCCACAAGATAGAAGATCTATTGGTAAGGGACCGATTTTCTTTTAATTTCCTGAAAGTTTTTTAAACTGAAAGTTGTTCAGTTTGAATCATGCCTTTTCAGTATTCGAAAAGCTGTACCTTACACCCCATCTTTCGAGACATTTCTTAATCAGACGTCTTTTGAGAATGGAACAACAAAAAGTTGATAGAAGTGTGATGCCGGCAAATAATGGTATCAACCCATCTCTACCCGTGGGTGTCGTAAGAGGCGAGGGCTTTTGAACCGGAGGATGGGCAGCATCATCTCTCTGATTATCGTACCATCTTACATACTGCGGTCACCAACAACAGCGCACCAGCTGCAACGCTTACAAGCGTGGACTATGGTAAATCCCTTTCAAAATACCGCGCGTTTTTGCTGGTGTTCTGGAGGGAGCTCCCTGTCCTGCAGTGGCCATTTCATGAGATGTAAAAGCGAGACCAATTTTCATTAGCTTTGCTCCCGAAGCCCTGTAGTGTATGGAGATACCCTAATCCTAATTGTAGAGTATAGAGATACTTTTAACTAGCAAACGTAATTGTGACGTAGCACTACCTTCAGTCAAGTTATTAGATACCACATTGTTTATATAACTAAAGTATTTTCTAAATAATATTAGGGTAAACACAGTATCAAATTACCTGATTAAATCTCTCATATTATTCTAGCTATTGTAAACAAGGATATCATGTTACACTAGATTTTGGTATAAAAACCCAATAAACAGTTCAGTTTGTACAAGCATCACGAGTGTTCGTTTTCCACCAACGCCCCACACTTCAGCCCTATATACTCGTACTCACGTGAGAGTCTCGAAGTCGAACTGGAAGAGCGCGTTGGTGATCTTGGCGCCGCTCTGCCCGCTGAAGACGTACATCCTCCCGCGCGCGACCGCCACCGGGAAGTTGCAGCACGTGGGCGGCCGCTGGCCCAGCTGCTCCACGCGCTCCCACTGTTTGTGCTCGCTTTTCTGCATCGAGTAAGAGTAAACCCAATGTTACGCTCCCGCTGTTTATGCTCGCTTTTCTGCATGGAGTAAGAGTTAACCCAATGTTACGCTCCCATTGTTTATGCTCGCTTTTCTGCATGGAGTAAGAGTAAGCGCAATGTTACGCTCCCACTGTTTATGTTCGCTTTTCTGCATGCAGTAAGAGTAAGCCCAATGTTACACTCCGATTGTTTATGCTCGCTTTTCTGCATGCAGTTAGAGTAAGCCCAATGTTACGCTCCCATTGTTTATGCTCGCTTTTCTGCATGGAATAAGAGTAAGCCCAATGTTATGCTCCCATTGTTTATACTCACTTTTCTGCATGCAGTAAGAGTAAGCCCATTGAAAATAGGAAAAAAAACAGTCAAGTGCGTGTAGGGTTCCGAAGTTTTTTTTCAAGATTTTTTAGATTATACGTTGTGTTACCAATTTTCTACTTTAATTCTACCTGCAACGGTGGACTAGTTGAGCTAGTATAGCAATGTTGAAATGCGTATAGAGGTCGCAAATTTCACAATATTAGGCAGGACCACAGTAGCCTAGTTGGTAAAGCGTCTCCGGTACTGACGGAGAAGACGCAGGTTCGAATCCTGCCTGTGGTTGTGAAATTTTGAGATTTTCTACTTTGTAGATTTATCCGAACACAGGAAGTGTTAAAATAAACTCATTGTGGGAAAGTTGTTCAGTTTCGTAGGCTAAACACGCCCGTTTAGTTTTTGATACACCGTCCTTTACACCGTTTATGCCTTTTCAGTTGCCGCCACACTCCACCCATTGTGTACTCACGCTAAGGTTGACAGTCCACATGTCGTTCAGCCTTGCGTTGCCGTCGTAGCCGGCGAATATCCACAGCTTGTCGTCATACACCGCCGCGCCGTGTGCTGACCGCGGCACCGGCTCTCTGACACACAACACAAACCATTCATTGGCTAGAAAATTTTGGGTGTAATTAAAAAAAACCTTATATATCTATGTATATCATCTCCTTTATATCATTAATAAAGTACTTCTGCATATTTTAGTATACTCTTGGATATTATTAGTATTCTTCAGTATATTATTGGTATACTTCTTTATATCATGAGTATACTAAGTGTCCATCAAGTCGTTCTTGTTGAAGTTGAAGATTGGAGGTACATAATATCAATATCACATCAGTAGCTCATTAGTATACTTCTGTTTATCAAGAGCCTTCTATATATCAAGTAGACCATCGGGAATCCAGACGCACCGCAAGATATCACCCATACTTTGCTGATATTCCACACTTCCGCACAAAGCGCTTTGAAACAAGCTCTTATAACCCGAATCTATTTAAGTCGCGAGTGAATAGGCTTCTTCTGGGAGCTCGTTCCATGGTCGACCTCATCTCAAGGTCAAGAGTAAGCCCATAAACAGTAAACAAAAAGAGTATACTTACTGTCCACTAAACTTCCACTGGTGCCAGGTGGCCGACTGGAACTTGTACTCAAACAGGTCGTTCTTGTTGGTAAGATTGGAATTGGCGAGGATATCACCCGTGTAGCCACCGAACACGAACATCGATGACCGGTGTACCTAAAATAACATTCTGAATCATTTTAAAAATATATAGTAAGCTGAATTCAATGAAAGTTGGAACATGAACCAGATTTTTATTTTAACTAATAAATTTTAAACAGATTATTATTTTTGTTACTTTATTTATCTTTATAAGGTTTATCCACTGCCTAGAAATGGAATAAGGCCACCCAAAATAAATTAGAACTTAATATTAAATACTTTATAAACTTAGTTTTACAGTCCTAAAATTTGATTTTATTGATTCTAAAAATACTATAAGTATATCGGAAACCTCGCCGCGCGAGTCCGACGCGCATGCTTCTTTTTCCATACAAAATTCATCTATTTTTGTATAACAATAACTGAAAGTTGAAATGCTATAACAATAAAAAGACAAGCCCGTTGGTGTGGTCGGTAGTAAGTAAGTCTGCCTTTCGAGCCGTGGGCTGCAGGTATTATCCCCGACCAGGACAAACATTTGTGTGATGAGCACGAGTGTTTGTTCTGTGTCTGGGTGTTATGTATGTATGAATATCGGCCAGGTTAAAAGTACCCTAAACCGACGAGCATGTATGAAAGGATTGATGAAAGTTCAGGAAGCAAGGGAAATATGTCAAGATCGTAGCAGATGGAGAACTGTGGTCTCTGCCTACCCCGACGGGAACAAGGCGTGATGTTATGTATGTATGTATGTATCAGTATATGCCTAATCGGCTTTGCCTAATTTGGGATCAGATGACATTGTGTGAAATGTCCCCAAAAAAAGGTTACCAACAGAAAATACTATTTATGTTTCTTTTTAAAGCAGCAGCTTAACTAATAACCTACTATTTGCATGATAAAAAACAGTACCTGGTCGACCAAGCTTTGCTCTATAATAGCCGCCTTAACATTAAAATATCATCGGGTGAGCAAGCTATGCTACCCGCCAACAGATGGCGCTGTAGATTTTTGTCTAAAACGCGGTATTTTAAAAAAATATGCTTAAAAACACGGGCAAAACGATTCTTCCCAGACTTGAGACCTAGCTAGATCGATTTTATGTCCCCAAAAACCCCTGGATACTAAATTTCATGGAAATCGTTAGAGCCGTTTTCGAGAAACCGATTCATCATAACATCCCATGAAACGTCAACTTCAGGACAGGGAGCTCCCTCCAGAATTCCAGCTTTTGCTGGGAAAATGTGGTGGGGAAGTACCATAGTCACCTCGCTTGTTAGCGTTACGGCTGGCACCATGGACCGCGGTTGTAGGTGACCGCAGTAAGTAAGATGTAAGATACAAAGGAGGATGCTGCTGCCCATCCTCCAGTTAACCTTTAGTCGCCTCTTACGACACCCACGGGTATGTATGGGTTGGTACTATTCTTTGCCGGCACCACACGGGACAAAGAAACTGATTACAAATATATATATATTTGTATATATTTGTAATCATATACAAATATTGCTCGTTTAATAGTATAGGATTTCCACTTTCTGGTATTATTTTACTATTGAAAACAATTATGAATCTTGTATAAAAAAAACCGGCCATGCGCGTCGGACTCGCGCGGCGAGGGTTCCGATATACCTATAGTATTTTTAGAAGCAATAAAATCAATTTTTAGGGCCGCAAAACTATTGTAAGTTCGATTGTAAAATTTCTAGCAGATTTCCAAAAATCTGTGCTACTTAGAGATATAGTTATATTTTAGCTGTAATATTTACATAAAATTCTATCGACTATACCTAATTAATTTAGATTTTTCGTATAGCTACCTTCGGAAATAAGGAGGGGTACTATGAGACATTTTTCATCATAACTTGAAAACTAAGAGTCGTACAAAAATACAAAAACCTTACATCAAGAACAATAATAAAAATAGATTTTTAAAATTTTTTCCTTGCAAGCATACTTTAATTTCAAGACGATAGCGCGAGTAGTTGCCAACATAAACAGGTGTGACAGACAGACGAGGGTTCTGTTTTTACCATTACATAAACAGAACACCAGAACAAAAACACAGATCTATAAAGAACAAAAACACAGATCTAATAGATAAATTTGAAAGTCCTTACCACAGCAGAATGATGGTATCTAGGCGCTGGTGGGGTGCCCATACAGCCCATCTTGGTCCAGGACATTTCCCGAATATCAAACCTTATCAGATCATTTAGCATAGACTTGCCGTTGTCACCACCAAACACATATATTGCGTCTTTGTATGCCACTGCTGTGTGTTTACTTCGTCTGTCAGAGAAAATTGAATGCATATTTATTAACTTTTTATAAAAGTCATTATTTTTGGCCCTAATATGCGTATGCCTATGTTATAAGCCAGGTCAAAAGCAACAACTTTTGTTCTACCTTTGGTAACAACACTCAAAAAATGTAATTGACTTAATTTATTTATTTTGATATAATTTAATTGTTATTTGACTTGTTTAATTAATTTGTGACATAATTTTAAATGCCGAACTTTTGTAATGTTCGTTAGCACTTCTATTGCTACACCCTTACAGGGTGTCACACGTACTTATAACCATTTCTGTATTGTAACAACTAAATGACTGTGACATGCAATAAACGAATATGAATATGAAAATTATCAACTTCATATACAAAGTACCGTTTAACTTAGATGACCAACACATTTTGTATGCAAAGTTGAATAGTACCAACCCATCTCTATTCACTTTTTTTGTCTTTTTTCAAAAGTTTTTTTTTATTTTAAATAGGCTTGCTCGGACAGTGTACCGAAAACTGAATGGGTGTGCTCAGTCAACAAAACTGATCAACAACATTTTGGAAATGAAAATTTTTGACCTTTCCATACAAATTGCTCACTTGGATCGAACAGTTTGTACCTATGGAGAGGTTAAACTGTTTTTATTTCCCAAAAATGTTTCTTTGGGAAAGTTTGACAACTTTCGTTGACTGAGCACGTTCTTTCAGTTTTTGGTACACCATCCTATACACCCTGGATACATGTCAAAGCTTCAAAAAATGTGCAACAAACCTGGCTCCAACAAATTCATAGCACTCAGACAGCCGTTTCCACTTATGCACTGCTTCAAAGGGTCCAAACTCCATTCGGAGACTGATATCTAGTTCATTTGGGTTACGGAGCTGTTCTGAGATCAGCTTCCCGATGTTCTGCATTCTTACTGTGTGTCCTACAATGAGCAAATTGAAATAGGTTGATTAAACGAGGTACCTAAAATAAAAATAAAATAGCAATAAAACTAGGTATTTAGGATGAGCTGGTAACTTACAGCCGGTGAGTTATTTTTTTTTTTTGTTCTATGGTTCATTAGGACAGCTACATGTGGAAAAAAATTGTTTACAAGGATAATATCAACAAGTATCTCAAAAATATTCCAGCTACTCTTTACACAAAGAACTCATCAAACGAGATAAAAGTGACGATATTTCCATTCTACGATAAGTAGTTTCATAAACCTAATGTGTAAATCTGGAACAAATTAGGAAGGAAATCTTAAAATAAACGCGTGGAAATAGATCGGAAAATAGGTCCAGTAGCAGTCATTGCCTTTTGCCCGAATAACGATTTAGAATGACTTACTTATACTTATAGCATTTAGCTGAAATGCTTTAAAAAACGAACACTTTTTAAAAGTAGCCGAATATTACCTGAAATGTTGCTGGATATCAGGCAAAATGCCTTTCTTTTCACAATAAATAAAAACAACCACGGGATCACTACGGATTGTTTCTTGAAATCAACGCACACATCACATTCACTGAATATAGTCGGTTTATTTCTATATGCGTGCATTCGTCGAATATCATCGAATACAGTTTTAAACCAGACTAGAGCGCGCTTATGTCAATGTCACTGAGAAAAATTAAAAGTTTGATTTTGTTTTGCGTTTTAAGAAATTATTGAGAGATAATGATTATTCGATAAGATAATTTAATCTAAAACCCCAAAAAAAGTTGAATAAAATCTCTCGAAAACGAGATTGATGACAAATGTCTTATGAATTTGACGTTTCGCACACGCTGCACTACCTCATTTTCGTATGCAATGATAGCGCGCTAAAGTGACGTCACTGATGACGTCACGTCACTTAAACGAATGAATACGAGCAAGTTTTGAACCGACTATTAGCGCGCTAAAACCGCACACAAAGCTCATGAGCAGGTTTTAATCCGTACTGTACTGACTGTCAAAAAAATTTATCAATGAAAATTCGGATACACATTCTGTTAAGACGAGCGTATCCGTTTCTTGCGTTTGGTTTCTTGTGCGTTTAGTGATTTGGATAATAAAAATAGTGCGTTATGCAGTAAATTGACTACGGAGTGAGCAGCTGATGAAGATTTCAAGTAATTTCATGTTTTTAAGCAACGTTTGTGTGGTCTCAAAAAGTCGCGGACATATTCCTTCGTAGACACTGTTTAGGCTGATAATCTAGTAGCTAAAGCCTGTTAACTGAACAAAGAAAACTTTTCATAGGAATTTAACAGATTTAGTCAAGGATTTAATGTTCCTTTCTTTTTCTATTACAATGAATTATCTCTTGTTTAAGTGAGACAAAACATGTTTATAGACTTATGCTCAATAAAATCTATCTTTTTTACGATAGTATTATAATAATCTAAGCGTTTTACATTGACCATCGGACCACCAAGGAACATAATACTGGTTGCCACCATCCCTGCCAATCTCAACACAACGAAACTTTTTTGCTCACCTCTGTCAATCTGTCTATCAATCGTTGGCAATAATGGCAGTAAACTAATTAGCTGAATGCCACCTTTATAAAAAAAATAATTAGAGACGTTGGTTGTTGGTTATTCATTGTTTTCAATAATTTGAGTTTTCACGTGGTATTCACTGGAAAATAGGGTAATTGGAAACCTGAAAATACGGCGATGTCGACACCGGTAAGTTATTTACTATAATTTCATCAATAATAAAAGTTCTTTATTCTTTGTTTCTATTGCGTTTAGAGAACGTCTTATCGTGTTTGAATAGTCGTTAACTATTTGGGATTCTCACATCGAACTCTTGTTATTCTACGGTTCTATTGGCTCCTGCTTTGAATTTTTCCAGACAGAGGAAACGGTTCGTCGGAACAGCGAAACTGACAGCGTTGGAGAGACGCCGGAGCATGATCCTCATTTTGAACCAGTTGTGTCACTGCCCCTGGTGGAAATCCCTACCAATGAAGAGGAGGAGGAAGAACTCGTGAAAATCCGCGCTCGGTTATACAGATACGATACTGGTGATCATGAGTGGAAGGTAATTGTATTGTCATTTGTTTATTTTTAAGTTCCAAAATTGAGGTGAAAAACTTGTAAGTCTGGTATAAAATAACCCCTAAGCTTAAGTGTCGCAAATGTCTAATTACTAGTGGGTTAAAAAATGGTAAAAAAAATCCTTATAGTTATTGGAATGTGACTCTTATCCAGACCTTTCTCGACTATAAGTTTGATAATAATGGAAGTCTTTCTCTCTATAACTGCCATTTAACCCAATTAAAAAAATTATACCTATTTTATCCAAACCTACATAAATTATAATGTAGAATTAGACAAATATTGTTTTGATTTCTGCGGCATTGGCAACCACATTTGGTAAACAGTGGCCATTGAAGATCAAAAGATTTTTTTTACACAACCAGTTGCGATAGAAAAAGTTTTATTCCTATATTGCAAGTAGCAGAAGTCGGGAAACAGGAGGACATATACTTCACCCTGAACTCTCAATCCCAGCCAGATTGTCAGCTTCTTTGAGGCCGTCGGTGGCTACAATAGATCTATGCAGGTCGCAGTGGCCATTTAGAACTGGGAGCCCGGCCCCTTTACCCTCAAATCAAAACTATAGCTTTTATGAAACCAATTGCTATACAGGAATTGACCTTATTTTTCACAACCTTTTTTACAGGAGCGTGGCACTGGTGACATAAAACTCCTTCGTCACAAACTAAACAACACAGTCCGTGTGGTGATGCGACGTGACAAAACTCTAAAAGTATGTGCCAATCACTTCATAACCCCGGACATACGAATGAACGTGCACTGTGGATCTGATAAAGCGTTTAACTGGTCTGTGTTTGCGGATTACGCTGATGAAACTTGTAAACAGGAGCTTCTGGCGATCAAATTTGGAACTGCACAGAGTAAGTTTACACTGTTCTCTAGGGTGGAGTGAAAAACAACTGTTTAAAATTTCAATACTCGTGTATCATTAATCAATGATCTGGGGCATGGTAGTACCCCTGCCAAGACGAGCCAAGCGCAAGGGCACTCGTCGTTTTTTGAACCCTCATACCATGGGTTTGGATTATACCAAAAAAACAAAATTTGCAGGATATGATGTCAATAGTGGACTTATAACATAAACATAAATGATGTCTAAAAATCCCCAATTTCGTCACTGACCCACTCTCACTCACTCACTCACTGATGGTCATCAAAATTCTTAGGGTACTTCCTGAAGTCCTAGAAAGCTGATTGGTATGTAACACAGAACTATATATAAGCTAACGCGTACACAAACAACAAAAAAACCCTAAAACTAGGAACTTTTACCCCCCCAACCCTTTAAACCAGGGGATGGAAGTTTGTATGGGACTTCCGCAAATTTAAGTCCTAGAAAGAGAAAATCAAAATAGACTTCTTAAGTTAGCCCTACTTTAAGTTGGAAGTGCGTTGGTACAGTAGTATGCTGAAAATCGGTTCAATCCTGGCTCGCTTCAAAATTTTCCTACTCTTCATTTATTTAAATATGCCTTATTTGTTACAGATGCAGTACTATGGAAAACCAAATTTGCTGAAGCCCAAGAAATAGTGCGAACGAAATGCAGCCTTTACTGCCAAGACCCGTCATCGGATGAGGAGTCCAGCATCACTAGGAGTGAGGATACTGACACGCCGGAACCGAACAGTTTGGACAAACAGGACGAAAAGAAGGACAAAACAGATGAGAGCTCAGACGGTGTTGTACTAAAACTAAAAGAGCTCAAAGTAGATAGTGAAAAGTCTGAATAAGGAATTTAAGTTTGTTTTAAGGCTTAACTTGGCATTGATTATTGAAGTTTTAAGTATTTTGGTATTCTATGCTTCATGCCTCCTCATGGTAAATTTGATTTTGATTTTCACACCTTTAATAATAAAATCATAAAACATTTAAGTTCATTGCAGGTTCTAAGCTGGAACTGTGGATTCAGAGACCGTATATGTGACTGAACTAAAAGAAAAACCATACGAAATGCATTATTATGTGATGCAGTTTCTACATTTGTAAAATTTTCTTTCAAATTTTGATAAATAGAGTGTAAGGGATAGCTTAACACTGAAAGCATATGTTTAATTAACGTATCTGAACAACTTTCAGTGAATGAAACTTTAAAAAAAAAATCTGCTTATCCATGCAAAATTGTAAACTTGTTTGGACAGTTTGTATGGAGTATTTTTTTTTTCATCTGAAAGTTTCAATCACTAAAAGTGGTTCAGTTACGTTGACAGATCATGCCATTGAGCTGCCCCTACCACCCATATATTCCTTTGGGAAAATTGTTTAGTTTCATGGTCTGTTTCTACAGTTGTAGTTTTAGGAAGATGTCTTTCACACGGTCACGCCCCTTACATTGCTTTACACTTTTTCTTGGCAACAAACAGAAAAGGGAACCTTGAGACTTGATATGACATTCTTGTTCAATTCAATTTTACGGTAATGGCTCCATCGCTACTTGGGATTAATGGTAATGGGCTTCTCTGCAACTGATAGTATGGCCATTTCCATAATCTTTTTTTTTTCTTTCTAGATATGATCATTTTTGGCTCTTAACTGCTTTAAAAATACTTTAAAATTTTACTGTTCACTATGCAATTTAAAACACCAACTTGTGGTCATATTCTGCCCTACCAAAGGGTGTGTTTTACTGAAGTGGACACGTGCAAAATTAGACCAATCACAGTGCGTGAAATCCAGATACATGAGATTCTCGTGCTCCTGAGGGTCTTTTGTACTGAATATGCAGCCCGCGACCTTCCAATTTCAAATTCGCGCTCGATGTATGCAATGTCCGGGGGGTGGTATCACACAGATTTCCACAGATCACACATACCTAGTATTTCAATTCAAAAATGTTTGTGTTGTATTGTTAGTGTAAACGATATTTTATTTTTTATATTGATTCCTATTAGACTGAGGATACTGTAAATGATCCTACATACATTTGGGAACCGATATGTGGTCCGACAGAGAATAATAACTGTAATAGAAGCCAAATGAAGAAATAATTTGTCACTAGGCAGTGATGCGTGCGTGAAGGCGTCGTTCTATTAATTTGGTAAGTAGGGTTATTTTATTTTGAATATTTCATAATGCTCGATGATGATGTGGTGTGACCCATAGTAAAATAATAGGGAGTTTTCTTGACGCCTGTCAACTAACTCTGCGGTCCAATTTGCGCTAACAGACTGCTTTAGAGCACTGTGAGCGCGCTTAAGTCGGTCCAAATTGACCAAAAGCGTGCTCTAAAGCACTCGCTCGTTCACCGCCTTACGTCATTGATGACGTCATCGTTTTTGCTATCAGTGCTTTAGTCAAATAGGTGGAGCAGTGAAAGCGCTAATGTCAAAATCGATTTGACACATATAAAATCCCACACATTTGCAACCAGCTGACGTTTCTCAAGTTTTAATTTTAATGAGTTTGTCTCTAATGGAAATGAAAGTGGATTTGGCGCACATTTTTGAGGGATTAGCTTAGGCTTTGTTAAAGAAAATAAAAACAAAACTGACATTTTGACAGATGAACACGTGAGCGCGCTTAAATCCATTCCAAATTGACTATAGCAACAAAAGCAGTGATAGCTTTGTGAGCGTGCAAAATCAATTTGGACCGTCCGTCAGTACTGTATACGCTTTTAGCACCGTTTGTACAATTTGGAACACAGCGTATGTGTCTATGGGTGGTACGCTACGCTGATCACTCTGTGCGGTCCAATTTGCGCTAACAGACTGCTTTAGAGCACTGTGAGCGCGCTTAAGTCGGTCCAAATTGACCAAAAGCGTGCTCTAAAGCACTCGCTCGTTCACCGCCTTACGTCATTGATGACGTCATCGTTTCTGCTATCAGTGCTTTAGTCAAATAGGTGGAGCAGTGAAAGCGCTAATGTCAAAATCGATTTGACACATAAAATCCCACACATTTGCAGCCAGCTGATGTTTCTTAAGTTTTGATTTTAATGAGTTTGTCTCTAATGGAAATGAGAGTGGATTTGGCGCACATTTTTCAGGGATTAGCTTAGGCTTTGTTAAAGAAAATAAAAACAAAACCGAAATTTTGACAGATGAACACGTGAGCGCGCTTAAATCCATTCCAAATTGACTACAGCCATTAAAGCAGTGGTAGCGTTGTGAGCGTGCAAAATCAATTTGGACCGTCCGTCAGTACTGTATACGCTTTTAGCAGCGTTTGTACAATTTGGAACACAGCGACTGTTGGTAATTTCTTTTTTTTTTTATATATCACGGACTTTGGACTCAGTGTTTCCATTTTCCATTTTCCTAATGCCGACTAGCAGCGCTATCTAGTTTAACTTTCAAAAGCTGGTTGAAAACACCCTATTAAGCACAGTTTCTATTCCGAGCGAAGCAAGGAGGTCCAATTTCCTTGTGGACCTGATTTTTTTTTAACTTATTTAAGTAGCTTCTATTATTATTAGGAACAACTTTCATTCGTGTGATCTATGAAGTAACTTACGGTGAAACTTCTCTCTATAACTGTACCGAACCTGGCTGGGCCCTGAGTCAAGTGACTTTCTACAATCGCAAACGCCAGTAGAATAGAATAAAACTCTATGAATTTGACATAAGCTGTCACGTGACATTTATGTCAATCCCATACATTTTCATTATATTCTACTGGCGTTTGCGATTGTAGAAAGCCACTTGACTCAGGGCCCTGGTTGCGCATTGGAAATCCAAGGTTTTGTAGATTGACTAGGCCATTACTCTCGCTAATAAGTTGCACTTTTCGTGTACTCGATGACGTACGATAACTTGCAGCGCCCTCATAGTCTGTATGAAGCTTTTGTAAAAATTGGGCTAAGTAAAATATTTTTATGAAAATATAAAGTAGGTATAATTTTGTGTTTATTTTTTTGGCCAATACAAGAAGCTCCATGACATTAGTAAAATTAAAAACAACACGCGAAATAATATAGCATGATTAGAATGAAAGCAGGAAAAAGTATGTATGTGTGAGAGCAGGTTGGATCGATAGTTGTCTCTGTCGCTCCAATGTGCACATAACTCCGTCCGGTTCTCACACTTATGTCATTCTAATCAACCTATATTATTTCCACTATAGTTGTAGTTATACTATGCATGTACACTCGGCAGTAAGTTAGTGGTTACAATACCAGTATAAGCTGACCAGCGGTACGCAAAAAACGCTCGAATTCAGAGACCCGTTCACGGTCAACGTGTTACGACTGACTTGCAGGCGACTGTACTTTACAATTAGATATTTTCTTTTATTTTAGACAATTTGTTCGTTTGTGAGAATAAGGGACCTCGCGCACTAGCGGCCACGACCACGGCCAGTGGCCGCAATAATAGGAAGCCATGTGAACGTCCGCGCACTCAGCCGCAACGGCCAACTTAGTAAATCTGAGGCGCTACCGCCAAACTCAATCGTTATCGATTCTCTCTTTGTTTCTATACAAGAAGAAAAGAGAGATTCGATAACCCATAAGTGAGAGAGTAGGGCCTAGTGCGCGAGATTCATAAATGTTCGGCCATTCGGGTAAAGGAGTCTGTAAGCTTTCGTTTCGTACGAAAAATAACTGCCACTTTTTAGTATCAAAAAATTTAATAGCAACTTCAAATTTAATTTGCAATTAAATTTTTAAAATAAGTAATATTTCAAGGTCAAGCTATCACACATGTGGATTGAGTTGGATCTTAACTGGTACTCTGCTTCAAAATAAGAAAGAACAGAACAGAAAAGTGTGATAATACTGAAAGATTTATAGGTATAAATCTTTCAGTATTATCACACTTTTCTAAAATATTTATCTTAAATATGAATAACTTTTCCCAAGGAACATAGTACGAGTAGTAAGGGTGATGAAGGACAAATTTCTATATGATTTGCTCATGTCTGCCTCTTTGACTGATGATAAGGAGCATCCTCTAAAAGATACAAAAATATTGGCGGACATCCACACGCCTGCGTTAAATAAAAAAAATAAATATGAAAATCAATTTTAGACCTCCTATAGAAACTGCGTCAGCTGATAGCGCATTTAGAATGGAAGGTCACTGGTTTTTCGTATTTCGACCTATGTTTTTGGGAAAAGTTGTTTAGTTTCATGGGCAGTCACACTTTCCCGTTACATAATTGTAAATTGTGTATGTTAATTTATGATGTATGGGCCTATATAGGGTCCTGATGAAATAGTGAACATAATTTTAACACGTTATTTAGACCATGAAACTGAACAACTTTCCCAATGGAACACCCAAAATACCCAAATTTGACCTCCCATACAAGATACGCTATCAGTTGATGCAGTTTGTATGGGAGGTCAAAAATAGACTCGTATTTCGACCTATGTTCCTTGCGGAAAGTTGTTCATTTTCATAGTCTGAGTAACATACTAAAATTATGTTCAAACATTCGCTCAAAGCGCTTTGAAACATCTTTTATAATACGCACGGCTAAGGAGTGGAATTATCTGCCTGCGTCTGTGTTCTCGAGTTCATATAACCCGCGAGTGAATAGGCTTCTTCTGGGCAAGCTCGTTCCATCGTCGATCTCATCTCTGTCTTCAAGACTAGATCGAGGTCAAGAGTAAGCCCATTGACGATTAAAAAATAATATTATGTTCACTATTTTATTAGGGCCTTATATGTAAGTACCTATACTTAGTTAAGTACATTCCTATTATTTCATTATTGGGGCCAATTTCTCATGGCCTAGTTATAAGGGCCACTCTAAGATACTCCTGCTACAGGTACACCCAACAGCACGTCAGTAGAAACACTTTGGACTTTATGGCATGGTAGTAGAGTTGCAAATGTTTCCACTGACGTGCGGTTGACCGTACAGTCAAGAGCAGGTTAAGATTGACACTAAGTTGTCTTGCACTTGCTTGACTCCAACCCCAACGGTGTTTGACGTAGGAACGGTACAAAGTCCAATGTATCGAGCTTGATTGGGTGCCCGCACACCGTCAATCTTGATCGCGATCAGCCGGGCTAAGATGCGCACCGCGAGAAGACATAACCGGCTCTAAGCACTTTTGAAGGTGGTAGGGCTTTTGTGCAAAGTCCGTCTGGGAAAGTACCACCCTGTTGCTTTTTTCTGCGGTGAAGCAACAGTGTTTGCACTGCTGTGTTTCGGTTTGAAGGGCAAGGGAGCCAGGGAAATTACTGGCACATGAGACACACCATCTTAGTTCTCGGGTAGGCAACGCGCTTTGCTGTCTTGTTAGTGTCAATTATGCTACTAATAAGTCAGTAGGCGTTATGGGCGGTGGTGGCCACTTACCATCAGGTGGCCCTCAAGCTCGCTTGCTTGTTAAAAAAAAAAGTTTAGTCTACCTAGAGTCACCAAGTCGCGGTGCGCATGCTCGCCCTACAGGTAGGGATGCAGCCATAAGATAGAAAAAGAAAGCCATATGAGCATAGACAAGGTGAATACGACTATTTCTTTCTTTCATATAAGTAGTTAGCTGCATCTCTACCGGACCGCGATCAGATTTGACTGTGTGCGCACCTATTAGGTTTTGACTGTATAATAAGTCATCATTATACCTACGTCCACTAATACAGGACAGGGAAATCCCCTTCGAAATTCCAGCTTTTGCTGAAACAATTCTTAGGGGAAGTACCATAGTCACCACGCTTGTTAGCGTTACTATACGGCTAGCACCATGGACCGCGGTTGTTTTGTGACCGCAAAATGTAAGATGATACGATACACAGAAGGTTGCTGCTGCTCATCCTCTGGTTCATTAACCCTTAGTCGCCTCTTACGACATCCATGGGTAGAGATGGATTGGTAGGTACTATTTGCCGGCACCACACGGGGCGCATAATAAAATAAGTACCACAAATGAAATTGTCTGGTAAAATTGAGAGCACGTCATGGTATACACATTCGACGTACAGATACTTATAAACCGGTGAAGGTTTTTAAAAAGTTCGCATTTACAGGTTTCACTCTGAGCTAAAAAGTTGTAAAAGCTGTTTATACACAGGATGTTCGCATTTACAGGTTTCACTCCGAGCTAAAAAATTGTAAAAGCTGTTTATACACAGGATGTAACAAAACGGTATACCTATCCCAGAAGGATGTGTGCCCATGAAATTACCTGTGATACCTGCCACAGTAACGATAGCTAAATTGATTCTACTGCTTACTGCGTGTATAAAGGTATACAGTCAAGAGCACATCAAACTTGAGACATTGGACTTTGTACCTTATTTTTTCCAATATAAGTACGGACTAGAGTCGCGCTGCGAGTGTCAAGCTTGGCTTGTCGTTAACTGTACTTAGATGGGCTTCTTTGAGTGGCCTAGTAATAAGAAGTATGTGTAGGTAGGTACACTAAACATTGATTGATGTGATTTTTCGAAATCGTAAAAAATAAACGCATTTCATGGATATCGCTGACTTTTATTGCGTTTTGATGATTTTCCTATCAATAAAATTTCAATGTAGGTATGGCCGTTGGCTTATCGCAAGTTATGTAGGTAAACTTTATTTTTATTTTTCGTTGATTCCAACGCTTACCAACTTATTTTTGCAGCCACGGCACTAAAACCAGACTATATTTGACGAAAAAAAGGGTTCCGTACCTATCTACCATAATGATATACTAAAAGCTTTTGCTCTTTGATTTTAAAAACTCCGTGACCATCCAACTTGACCCCTCTTTTATAGAAAAGTTCTTGAAAAGGGAGCTCACCTTAATTGGTTACTATAAGTTGTGAGAAAAATTGAAATATTTAATGATTTTAGACTTTTCCTTTTATTTGTACTGTAAGACCTAGCTTCTTGCCAAATTTCATAATTTTAGGTCAACGGGAAGTACCCTGTAGGTTTTGCTTTTTTGCATAAATGTATGGAGATGAGGTCATAAAAAGCCATATCTTTTGATTGCGCCGTTGTAAAAAATTGAAATTGTCAGATCTTGTGTGGTTCATGGACCTTAATATTCGTTATCAATTTCAACCTGATACCTCTTCTCGTTCGTGAGAAAAAGGGTCTTGACAGACAGACGGACAACAAAGTGATCCTATAAGGGTTCCGTACCTCAAAAGAAAAAAAAAACGGAACCCTTATAGGATCACTTTGTTGTCCGTCTGTCTGTCTGTCTGTCAAGACCCTTTATCTCACGAACGGGTAAAGGTAGGTATCAGGTTGAAATTAATACCATATATTAGGATCCATGAACCACACAAGATCTGAAAATTTAAATTTTTTACAACGACGCAATTAAAAGATATGGCATTTTATGTCCTCATCTCCATACATTTATTCAAAAATGCAAAACCTACAGGGTACTTCCCGTAGACCTAAAATTATGAAATTTGGCAAGAAGCTAGGTCTCACAGTACAAATAATGGGAAAAGTCTGAAATCATTAAATATTACAACTTTTCTCACAACTAATGGTAACCAATTGTGGTGAGCTCCCGTTTCAAGAACATTCATATAAGAGAGGGGTCAAGTTGGATGGTCGCTGAGGCGATTTTTGTTTTAGTTGTATTTAAAAACGGGAACACTTACAAACTTGAGAATTGGTATGTTTATAGTGCATAAGCTATAAAATAACAACAAATAATAAAATATGGTCAAGCGCGTGTCGGACTCAAAAAATCTAGCACATTAACTTAATGAAATTTCAGCTAATACAATTGTTTATGTGGTGGTACGGAACCCTCAGTGCGCGAGTCCGACTCGCACTTGGCCGGTTTTTTTTTTTATTTTGAGGTACGGAACCCTAAAAGTGCTAAAAACGGCCACTTTTTGTGTCTGTAACTACAGTGTACTTTATTTTACAATGTTGATGGGTTCTAAATAAACAAAGGTACTTTTACTTTTACCGTGTGGTGCCGGCAAAGAATAGTACCAACCCATACATACCCGAGGACGTCGTAAGAGGCGACTAAGGGTTAACTGGAGTATGGGCAGCAGCATCCTCCTTTGTATCTTACATCTTACTTACTGCGGTCACCTACAACCGCGGTCCATGGTGCCAGCCGTAACGCTAACAGGCGAGGTGACTATGGTAACATTTTTCTCAGCTAAAGCTAGAATTCTGGAGGGAGCTCCCTGTCCTGTAGTGGACGTTTCGTGGGATGTTATGATGATGATGATGACTTTTACTTTAATCTGTCTTTCCAGATTTTCGATAGTTTTGTGTTTAGCGAGTAATATTTTTAACTGATGGGGGCGCTAGTGGACAAGGGCTATACTTACTGCGTGAATTTTCATTCGTTTTTAACCCGAAACCCGGTGATTCTACTCATGAAAACAAGCAACTTTCCCGAAGATAAACATTTTTTCGTCTCCCCTTTACTAAGTGGTCACGCGATCGACTCATTTTGTATGGGAAGGTGAAATTTCTTTTTCGAGTAAAAAATGTTTTTCTTCGATAAAGTTGCTTGTTTTCATGAGTAGAAAAACTGGGCTTCGGGTTTAAAACGAATAAAAATTCACGTTGGAAGCTGGACTTCTTTGTATGTCACTGTAAAAGTAAAAAGCACGAACCCCAGTCAAGCCTATGATTAGCTAGGAATAACCAAGGATCGGATATAAGGGTTTACATGGAGGCAATATTTTGCATTCACGACAATGCCATGGTGTAAACACTTATCGGCATGCCTGTTAGAATAGAGCCCGGGTAAGGTAAAGCTAAGGGTTGTAAAAAATTTTGATTTCAACATGGTCCCGAGTTCATATAACCCGAATCTATTGAAATCGCGATTAAATGGAAACACTTTGACCTTGAGCGAGTCTGGTTCCGTCCGGGCCTTTGTACACACGGCCGCACATCAGTAGAAACACTTTTGGACATCAGGGCGTTGGTAATAAGTTGAAAAAGTTTCTACCGACAAGCGGTTGACCGTACCGTGGCGCTGGTTCAGCTTATACCTACTGGTTTTGTTTCTGTGCCGAGAAGACGCAGGTTCGAATCCTGCCTGTGGTTGTGAATTTTTTTGATTTGTAGAATTACTACAAACACTATACTTACTTACTCCACTGGCGCAACGACCCAAAATGAGTCTTGGCCTCCGAAACGAGAATCCGCCACTGGTCCCGGTCTTGTGCGGTGGTTCGCCTGTCTGGAGCTCGCGCAGGTCTGAGCTCACTACGTCGATCCACCGATATCTGGGTATCTACTCTCAAAGTCCGATATATCGAAACGATACTACTCGAAACATGCAAATGCAAAACTTCGTCCCTTGACAATAGAGTAGAATATTGGTTGGATGAATTTTCAAACTGCATCCAACCAATATTCTACTCTATATATATATCGGACTGTGAGAGTAGACACCCTGGGGCGGCCAACCGGACGTCGAACTGTCGGTTGACCCTCAAAAGCTTTCTTGACGTGGCGGTCCTCCCCCACTCTTTCTAAGTGGCCGAGCCAGCGGACTTGACTTCGACTCTCCTATTACATTAGGGTCAGCCACAAGTTCTTGGATTTCTGCGTTTTTAAGAATCCTCCAGCTTCCGTCACTTCTTGTCTTTGGCCCAAGGATTTTTCGAAGAATTTTCCTATCGGCGACCAGGAGTTTGTTCTCTTCTTTGAGTGTTAGTGTCCAAGCCTCGCACCGGTACATTATAATTAATATTGGTCTTATTACGGTCTTGTAGATCCGGATCTTAGTGCTTCTACTAAGAAGTTTGGACACTAACACTTTATGCAAGGCGGCGCTGCATCGCAGGGCGTTTTGTATGCGAATGTCGATTTCTTGGTCACGGGTAGGTATTGGTATCGTTAAACGTACAGCCCATTAAAATTAGCCACCCCGTTGTACAAACAGTATACAGGGTGTTAATTTGATTGCGTGCCATAGCTTAGGGGTGTTTGAGTAACGATAAAGGAACACAAAAAAAAAAAAAAAACCTATTTAAAAAAAAACTAAAACTCCATTGAAACTTAACGAACGCGGAGGGCAATGACCCGGACAGAGCATCAGTGGTACGCAGTATCACTGGATAAGGTAGGCACATACATAACTGAAACTCTTTCGCGCACTTTCGATAACGCGGTGCTCAAGGTCATTGCCCTCCGCGTTAGTTTAGTTTCAATGGAGTTTAATTTTTTTTTAAGTAACTAGGATTTTTTTTATTTTTTTTATGAGTTCCTTTATCGTTCGTTACTGAACCACCCCCTAAGCTATGGCACGCAATCAAATTAACATCCTGTATAAGGTCCTAATGAAACAGTGAATATGAAACTGAACAACTTTATCCAAAGAACAAAGGACGAAAATCAATTAGGTATTGCCCATTTTGTATGGGAGGTCAAATTTGGTTTTTCGTATTTAGACCAATGTTCCTTTGAGAAAGTTGTTCAGTTTCTTGGTCTAAGTAACATGCTAAAATTAAGTTCACTATTTCTGTAGGACTCGATATAAAATACAATAAGTAGGTACAACATGTTCAACCAACCACGAATCATTATTTTTGGATATTTCAAACATCAACAAACAGACACAAGGTATAATCATGGAAATTATCTTTATTTAAATAATAATGCCTGAATTTAGATATGGTTGGATAATCTATGAGAACATTACAATAGGTAGGTTTTACTTACAATACTGTTTTTAAAACAAGTACCTACCCTACTCATAAGTTCAAGTCAGAATTAATAATTAAACTACAATAAGCTTGGTGAAAATCTTTCAACCATAAAATTATGATAATATTACTTTTTTTGATAGCTTAAAGGCGCGATCACACGTTCCTTAATTCAGAAACTAATTCGGCATACATTGCTCTTTTAAGTATGGAAATAGGAATTAACAGAACCAAGTCTCCCAGCAATGTATGCCGAATTTGTGTTTGAATTTAGGAAGGGGTGATTACGGCTTTAGGCTGTAGGGCTAAACAACAAAGATAAGTTCTTTTTAGGGTTCCGTACCTCAAAATAAAAAAAACGGAACTCTTATAGGATCACTTTGCTGTCCGTCTGTCTGTCTGTCAAGACCCTTTTTCTCACGAACGGGTTAAGGTATCAGATTGAAATTGGTAACGAATATTAAGGTCCATAAACCACACAAGATCTGAAAATTTCAATTTTTTGCAACGACGCAATCAAAAGATATGGCATTTTATGTCCTCATCTCCATACATTTATTCAAAAATGCAAAACCTACAGGGTACTTCCCGTTGACCTAAAATTATGAAATTTGGCAAGAAGCTAGGTCTCACAGTATAAATAATGGGAAAAGTCTGAAATCATTAAATATTACAACTTTTCTCACAACTAATGGTAACCAATTGGGGTGAGCTCCCGTTTCAAGAACATTCATATAAGAGAGGGGTAAAGTTGGATGGTTGCTGAGGCGATTTTTGTTTTAGTTATATTTTAAAAACGGGAACACTTACAAACTTGAAAATTGGTATGTTTATAGTGCATAAGCTATAAAATAACAACAAATAATAAAATTTGGTCAAGCGCGTGTCGGACTCAAAAAATCTAGCACATTAACTTACTGAAATTTCAACGAATACAATTATGTTTATGTGGTGGTACGGAACCCTCAGTGCGCGAGTCCGACTCGCACTTGGCCGGTTTTTTTAATAAATACCTACGTAATTTGAGTAGGTACCTTCGACGGAACGATAACAGCATTTGAAAATAATTCAAGTTTATTTAGCCCTAAACCATAAAAATAATATTGCTACCCTTCAAAACGTTTACTCACTAATAGATAGTTGCACTAAGTGTCTTTTAAGTTAAAGCTCCATGCTCCTTTAAAGAAAAGGTTGTAAGGGACAGGTTTCCAAAAACTGAAATGGTTCCGTCAACGTAACTGAACAACTTTCAGTCAGTAAAACTTTCAGGAATTGAAAAAAAAATCATCCTACATACAAAATTGCAACCTTGAATGGGGAGTTTATACAGAGAGGCCGATTTTTAAATTTCCTGGAAGTTTTATTTACTGAAAGTTGTTCAGTTACTTTGACTGATCATGCCCTTACAGCCTGTACAAGGTCCTAAAGTTTAATAGGGCCAACGTAAAAAGTCCTTTTTGATGTCTCCTTAACACGAACACACAGGGTTCATTTTTCTTTGCAGTTCCTAATTTTCGTGCGTCTGACAGCTGTCACAAAAGACCTATTACGATGGCCTTACTTTGAAACTGGACTACTTTCTGCAAGGAACATTAGGTCGACATACGAAAAAATTATTTTTAACTCATATACTTAGTTAAACTGCATCAGCTGATAAGAAGTTTTTTTTTTCGTATTTTGACCTGTTTCTGAAAGTTGTTCAGTTTCATGGTCAAAGTAACATGATAAAATTATGTTTACTATTTCATTAGGACCTTATATACAAGGTTATTTTTTTTAATTTTCGACTCCCCATACTAAAGCTAAAGTGGGTCACATGACCGACCCATTTTGTATGGGAAGTTGAAAATATTTCCTGCGTTGTTAGAAAACTCGTAGAAACAAAAGTTGTTGTTTTTGACCTCTGTAATAACATGGGCATACGCAAATCAGGTCCAAAAAATAACCTTGTATGTATATTGCATAGACTTTCTATTTTGTTGACATATAAAGTGACATCAATTGATTTAAATTACCTTTAACTTTGAAGAAGCTTTTAGCAACTGGTTGTTAGCCCATAGGAATCCTAAATATACTAACAAAACATAAATGACTATATTAGGTACCAAGAAGATAAAATCATTTATTTATTACCCTGAAGATTTGGAATGTAAATTGCTGAAAATATCTCATATACTAAAATTTAAGAGCCCATGCACACCGCGATAATTATACGCGTCGCGCGATTTGGGTACGAGCGTCGACAGCGCGTTTTCCTCAAAAATTAGATAGAATATGTCCTATATGGTTTCCTATTCAACAGACCAGTTTGTGATTGCAGCAGCGATACAAACACGCGATAGACGCGGGTTTAACGCCCGTTACACACGCGGAAGCATCGCGTATACCTACTGCGTGCAAAATAACTCTGTCTGTGACCGTTAATGCGCAGAAGTCAAAAAATGTGTCGCAGGGGTGAGCGCGGCTCCCCTCTGGGGGAGAGCGAATCGTTCATTAGCTCTCCGCCTGTCCTGTCACCCATGCGCAGAAAATAACCGTCATAGACAGACTTGTGTGCGAAGGTCTAAAAGTTGCATAAAACTCGCGTGCGTTTCGACGGCGTTTCGCGTTTCGACGGCGCGATAAAAAATCGCGGTATGCACAGGCCCTTATAAATATTTCTATAATACCTGCAGTGTCCATTGATCCAATCTGCGTCTAGATTCAGTGATTCTGTTGTTTTATCTAAGACCGAACCACTGAGCCTTCTTAATTTGGTCCCATTGGTTCAGTCATACGTCTACCTGACTACATGACCCGGAATAGTACGCACGGCCGCAAGCACGTAGAAACAAAACCAGTAAAAACTGAAACCGCAGCTACGCTACATACATCCGCAACGAGAGACCTGCTCAAGCTCAAAGTGTTTCCACCGACGTGCGAACTTGTGTACCTTCTTCCTCGGTCCCTCATTGATGAGGATCGCGACCACCCACACCATAATTACCCGTGTGTGTCGTAAAATGCGACTTAAAAAAAAACTAGGGCCAACGTAAGTAGTCAGTTTTGACGTCTTCTTAATACCAACACACAGGGTTCATTTTTCTTTGCTGATCATAATTTTTCATACATTTGACAGCTGTCAAAACGGGCCTATTACGATGGCCTTACAGTGCGACAAGGCTTATGATGAACGCGGGTGGGGGCGCTGGCTTGTATGAGGAGAACTGTCAAAAGTGACGTTTCACAAGGTATTGGTGTTAGTTCCTTTTTTTTGCCACGTTCATTATAAGCCTTGTCGCACTATACTTTAGGGATTTTGAACCGGAGGATAGTTTAGTAGGAGGATAGGCAGCAATGTATCTACTTCTGCGTATGGTGTCATACTGTCTCACATACTGAGGTCACCAACAACCGCGGTCGATGGTGCCAGTCGCAACGATGACTAGCGTGGTGACTATGGTACTTTTCCACCAAAATATATCACACATTTTTGCTGTAAAACTAGTAGGAGCTCTGTCCAGCAGTGGACTTGTGATGTGATGATAAGAAACGAAGTTTAATAAAAATGTCAATAAAGTACAAAAAAATTAGTAGCTTTCAAAATGAACTGTCTGGTCAATAATATAAGTTTAGACTAGAAAAGATTTGGGAAAAAGCCTTCCGTAACGATTCTAGAAGCAAAAGCCTTGTTACCAAAAAGTAATATAACAAATGTTTTTAAGGTATTACGAGTTATGAGTGCGGAATTTATAAATGCTTGATAACAAGATAATACTATTAGAACTTTACATCAACTTTTTTCGTCTTTTTTAGTTTTATTTTTGTTTAGTATCTCGGTAGCAAAAATTAATGAATTTGGCAGGGTTGTCATACCTTAAAAACACTATTACCAAAAAGTTAAACCTTTTGCTTCTCTAGGATATTTTAATTTTATAAAACATGAGGCTAATGTGACTTTACGACGCAATGTTCCATGTAATTTTGTACTAATATTTTTGTGCAAAAGTGATAGAGCGGAATACTTTCTCTGTAAAAAATCTACTCTATCTTTATTCTATTTGTGCCTTTTTAGAAATTTTTATTACTAAAATATGCTAAGCCTGCGGTCTCATTATCATCAAGTAAAATTTATTTCTTTAACCTGTGTAGACTTAATATTGATCCGCATCAGGAAAATTTCGTCCCTTATGTCGATTTCCCATAGAGTTCCCGGAAAATGGAAAATTCATGAAAAATTTATTGCAGTTTAAGCAAAATTATGCCTTATTTCATATCACGTAAATAATTATGTTTTCTTATTGATTCCTGCATATTTTGACACGGGGCTTGAGAGGTTAAAGGTTTGACTAAAAAGGATATCTCAAGAAATCATATGGCGTCATTAGACCTTCGTAACTGTTAGACTATTCAACCAAAGATTACCCCATCACAGCTCTTCCTTTTTACTCTTACCCTGCAAGGCTATTTGAAAACTTAGTAGTATATTAAGCCTGGTCGTTATCTCTTTCTTTTTCTCATCGGAAATTTTACTGTTGAGGATTTTTTTAACTCTTTCTGTCTCATTCTTGATAAAGTCATCTCCTTTGTCTAGCATCTTCTCCATGACAAGCTTGTAGACTTTTCCAGAAGCAACATGCTGGAACAAAATAAAGATATTTTAATTTTTGCAGTATGTCTAAAATGCAGAAATCAGGTCATAGACATATTAGAGAAAGCAATACAACCCAAGTATGATCTAAGATTAAAGATGTGGTAAAACTTCTATTTCTCATATTACATCCGGTTTGAGTGTTTTATGTTTATTTCACTTTCATTTCGTGTAGTTACTTCATAAAACTAGGTAAATAAAACCTCATAATAATATGAAAATCCTATGAGTAAGAGTACAAGCCCTCGCCCAAGCTCCTTTAGCCTCTCTAAGGTTGGCTGGAAGAAATTCCATTTAGGGATAAGTCCGCCTTTGCATATGTACTTTTCTTGTTTGTAATCTGTCTCCTTTTATTTGTGATGCAATAAAGAATATATACATACATACATACATACAAATAGTAAGCTAAGTTACCTTCTCAGGAAGATTCTTCTGTTCCTTTTCAACTTCGCTGATAACCTTCTTCCTGTCAGCGTCTTTACTTTGCACAAACTTGGCGGCGAGTAAATCTAGCTGTCGCACGCACCCCGGCAAAGTCAAGTGTAGGCCGGTGTTCTCACGAACGAAGTTCCGCAGCGCCTCCGTTGTGAACCCTCCCTTCTCCTCAAACGGAATCGGCTCAGATTTACCCTTCAAGAATAATTTCACCACCGGAAAGTTGTCCTTCGAAGCCCCATATTTCAGCGCCAATGCTTCGTTTTCCTTATCACCGTAATCTTTTACGTTCAAGTCCGCTACCAGTAACTCGTCGACTTCTTTCGCTTCAAGCGCCAGAGCCGAGAAGGCATCATGCTTGTCCCCGTAAGGATAAGCGACGTCGAACTTCACTAGCGCAGCGTCGAATTTCTTCAAAACTTTTTCAAAAGAATACTCATCCAGCTCGATTAGGCCTGACTTGGTGGCTTGGTAAACAGACGGTGTTAGTAAAACAACGCACAGGAGAACTACGAATCGCTGCATCTTGAGGTGAGGACACGTAGGTACTACGTTGGCCACACGAGTGATCCTTCTGATAAATAAACAGAGATTAGTAAAATAATCGACTATAATCAACCACCGACACGGCACGGCTATTTTGGCATTTTTGGCAGGTGCAGGTGGGGTGGTTAAAATCCAAGTGTTGCCAATGCCTATATTTTAAATTTCTCAAAAATCCATGATCAAATTCCCCACAGATTTAACAAATCGACATTGATCAAACTCTTTTGTAAATAATACCAACACCCATGCAGCTTTTTATATTGACTTTTGTCATTATCACTTTTCAATAAATACTTCAATCAACATACTCACAAACTATTACCGGATACGTAAGTGCCTTTTACCTTTACGTTTTACCTTTCTTTTGTCTATAATTTTCTTTCCGAAGAAGAGAAGGATAGCTTTTTATGAAATCTATAAGTGGGAACGAGACAGACAACTTTTTCATTCACCCAATCATTCAGTCTTATTTTTTAGTTACCTATATGGGCTGCCCGATACTATTTTTTAGTTAACATGCCCAAATAGTTAACATGAACAAATTCGTTAAAACGTAATAAAAATCTGGATAAAATTTAGGAATCACACCTGAACCGAACCCGATACACGGCGAATGCCCTCATCAAATAATTTTAACAACTCTTTTTTGTTCTGAATTGGAACTTCGCTTGCCTAGTTCATTTATTTTGGGATATGATACTAGTCTTATAAGTACCTATTTATTTTTCTTTTAAAAGAACATCAGATATACAAGGTTATTTTTTTGGACCTGATTTCCGTATGCCCACGTTATTAATGAGGTCAAAAGCAACAACTTTTGTTCTACCACTTTTCTAACAACGCACAAAAAATTCGATTCCCCATACTAAAGTGGTTACGTGACTGACCCACTTTTTATGGGAAGTTGAAATTTTTTTGTGCGTTGTTAGAAAAGTGGTAGAACAAAAGTTGATGCTTTTGAACTCTGTAATAACGTGGGCATACGGAAATCAGGCCCAAAAAAATAACATTGTAGATTAAGTTTTATTTATTCTATGTAAATTCTATACCTAATATACAACGTGTTAATGGAATAAACGAAACCCTCATACACCCCAACTGATTTTTATTAAAATAAATCCATTCCCGTAAAAAAACCGGCCAACTGCGAGTCGGACTCGCGCCCTAAGGGTTCCCGTACCTATCCACCACATGATATACTAAAAGCTTTTGCTCTTTGCTTTTAAAAACTTAGCGACCATCCAACTTGACCCCTCTTTTATAGAAAAGTTCTTGAAAAGCGAGCTCACCTTAATTGGTTACTATAAGTTGTGAGAAAAATTGAAATATTTAATGATTTTAGACTTTTCCTTTTATTTGTACTGTAAGACGTAGCTTCTTGCCAAATTTCATAATTTTAGGTCAACGGGAAGTACCCTGTAGGTTTTGCTTTTTTGCATAAATGTATGGAGATGAGGTCATAAAAAGCCATATCTTTTGATTGCGCCGTTGTAAAAAATTGAAATTGTCAGATCTTGTGTGGTTCATGGACCTTAATATTCGTTATCAATTTCAACCTGATACCTCTTCTCGTTCGTGAGAAAAAGGGTCTTGACAGACAGACGGACAAAAAAGTGATCCTATAAGGGTTCCGTTTTTTTATTTTGAGGTACGAAACCCTAAAAATGTTTAAAAAATGTTTTTTTTTAGATATTGTTATTTTAAAGTTTCATCATTGTTCTAGTTTCTTCATTGTTCTAGTTTGCGCGCTCCGCGCTCACTTCCCTCCCCTCCTCACCGCTTATGATCGCGCGCCTCGCGCCATCCGCGCGCGTTTCCACAGAAATATTTAGAATAGAAGCGACCAACATTTTGATATTAGAATTTTTAAAAAATTACCCCTATCAAAAACCCGTGAAATTGATTCTACTCTCGCTCGATTCTGAACAAACTGCTTTCTCAGTTTCGCTTATTCCGTTAACATGTTGTATATTGAAAGCCACAGCATGCGGAATATAATGGAAGCAAAAAAAAAATCAATGAGAATAATCGAAAGCTTAGTAAACAAATACTTACCACAAACCAAACAAACACTTTTTTTTTCAATCTCATGATGTACACGTGCGTAACATGAAATATTTTCACTGGAATTTCTTTTTAGACTGTCACCACTTTATTATATTTCTTTGACTATTTTAACTACGAGTACATATCCTTGTCAATTTAAGCGTTCACAACGATTCCTTCTTTTTGCTTCTTCACAACAAAAAACTTGGCGCATGCCATACCGCATCGTATAGAGATTTTATGTTTTAAGATTTACGGTTTTTACTTGTTTTATTACTTAAATTCACAATCAAATGCATTTTTACTTAGCGATAAAAGCTGACATTTTTTCACCTCTACAGGAATCCTGTAATGTAAGCATTAACTTTTTAAAATAACCAGGGAAAATACTGTTAGTTTGGATAATAAAGGGTCTGTTGTCTATTCTTCTAGTTTACTATAAGGAGAGTTTAACTACCGTCAACTGTCAATTTTAAGCTGGAAGTCATTCCGAGGAGCTTTCGATTTTACATTTCCACTATTAATAGTTTACCATCTACATCAGAACACTCATTTCAGAAGTATTCAACATTACACAACCTCGTAACATATACTCCGACAATCCAAGTTCACTCAAACTAACACGTTTACACTAAAACACTTGAGTTTAACATACAGTACATTTCCACAAACAAAATGATTGCTAAAATTCTTACTTAGAATTTAACAAATATAAAACACTGTAGATTTACATGTTTATCAGGGTTAAGTTTGGCTTTACATTAGTTGTTAGTTAAGTACTAGGTTATTTAGGTGTACACACAGGCTGATGGTTACGTAGGTAGAGTCTTTATTAATAATGTTAGGTCGGGTATAATAAAATTATAGCTGATATTTATTATTCATGTCGTTTATAATATGTGTGTGTTTGTTTGTACAGTGAATCTTTGATAGCATTATCCCAATTAGTGTCCAAACTCTTTTGTAAATAATACCAACACCCTGGCAGCTTTTTATATTGACTTTGGTCATTATTAATTTTCAATTAATACTTAAATAAACTTTGCTCTGCTACAACACGTTGTATTTTAATTTATTAAAGATCTTGCTAAAGCCGTATAGACATTTGTTAAAATTATCTAAAAGTAAACCAGCTAGGTTAGAACTAAATCACTTTATTTGTATTAAAGAACACTGTACAAACCTCGCTTTGTTATACTTATTTATTTATTAATATTTTATAATTTACATTCACAATTAAATTGAAAGCTTTACTAATATTTTTATGTATTTTATAGTATTATTCTCTTGGTCCTTTTTAACGACTAGCTATTTCAAAGCGCGAACGCAGAATGACCACGCGGCACTCGCCCCTCTTCCACCTTCCACGACGGCGTAGCTACGGCGCAGGCGCGCAAACTTGCTTCCTATTGGTCCAATGATAGTTCTTAATTTCGTAGCGAGAGGGCGCTCCTTTCGTACTTGAAGGCGGCGCTGGACGATAGGCAATGAATGGCAAGTGATTGCCAACACGGCCATTCTGCAAAGCGCATGCCCCCAGGCGCTCCACAATATCCACAGGATACTGTTCTTTGTATTACTGAAACAATAATTTCATGGTTAGAGACTATCTGCGTTCGGCCTATCATGACGTAAGGGAGATTTATTACATATCTAAGTTTGAATCGGTCCCTTTAGTCTTAGGTGACCATTGTGACTTAGACATGCTCTGGTACAATCATGGTCCCATTCCACCAAAATAGAAATTTGCCCTTTAGTCTTAGGACGCATTTCATTAAGCATTGATGTAGTCAATTTACCTTTAGTCTTAGGTAAACCCTGTATCAATTTATTGCCTTTTGGTGGACGTGAGATCCGACCGAACACCATTATTTTAAGTAAAAAAATAAATAGGATAAAGTCACACACTGAAATAAATAAAGATCTTACATACCCAGCGAGAAAATGTGTACTCATTTATTCCATTCCTGTTTTATATGTAGGTAGCTTTATGTACATTTATAATAAAAATTTCCTGTAAATAAACATAAAAGTTTCATAACGAGCCTTGCCAACACTGGCTACGATATAAGTACTTATACTTACTCTGAGAATAATTTTTACCTTTAATATTTAATCAGATAGCCAATCATTGATTCGAATCCAGGGTTTCATATTTTCTGCAGAAACTGTGCCTGTATATCGTTTACTGGTCCTTTCGCTTCCTCTCATATCGGTAACAATGTATCGGTCGTGACCCAAGACAGTCTGCACTTGAAATGGTCCTTTGTACACAGGTAATAGTTTTTTACTTTGGCCGTCATTAGTTTGGCTCAAAATCTTGGTAAGAACCAAGTCACCTTCTTGGTATTGTGTCGCTTTCACACGAGAACTGTCAAACCTCCGTTTTTGTGACTCCGCATTACCTTTTATGTTCTCGTCGACCCATATGCGTAATTTCGTAACATCCGTGGCACTATCGTCGTTATGAGGCTCAGGTCCTAGCTTGTCACTATCACTAAGTAGTCTGTATCCTAGCATTACTTCACTGGGTACAGCTTTAATTGTACTATGATAGGTGCTATTAATTCCCTGCTGTAATAATCTTATACACTCATCCCAACGGTCATCTGCTACATTCGCGCCCAGTGTTTTCATCGCATCTAAAATAGTTCTATTAAAACGTTCGACTTGACCGTTTGAACGAGGCATACCTGATGACGTCGTATGGAGGCGGATGTTTTTATTCTCACAGTACTGTTTGAAAGCAGTCGAGGTAAATGCTGAGCCTGCATCAGCCACTATTCTACGAGGGTTACCGAATATTTTTGAAATACTATCCAATTCCTTAATAACATGATTGCTTTCCGTGCTTTTTACCGCAGATAAGAAAACAAATTTTGTAAACGCATCTACCGTCACTAATAAATATTTATTGTTTTTTATTGTTTTTACAAATGGGCCTAAATGGTCAAGATGTAGTGTGTGGAAAGGTTTTGCGTATTTAGGTATAGAGTATAATTCACCCTCCCTAGGTCCACCTTTGTTCTTATAATAAATGCAGTTTAGGCAGTTCTTAATATATTTTTTTATGCAACGTCGCATTTTAGGGAACCAGTACATATGGGATATCCGTTCGTAAGTTTTATCTACCGAGAAGTGCCCAAGGTCGTCGTGGTTACTCTTAATGATTTGCCAAATACATTTTTTTGGGACTACCCATCGACGACCGAGGGTAGTTCTTCGATAGACTTTGTTTCCTAAAAGTTCGTAGTTTTCAAAGATTTGTTTATGACCGTCTGTATCACCTGTTTCTAACGCTTTTCGGATCTGAACTAAGTTTGAGTCCTGCAGCTGTACTGAAAGCAGCCAGTCAGCCTCAGTGATAGACATGACTAGCTCAGCCTCTGATTTCTCTCCGGATGGCGCTGGGTTTCGGCTCAAGGCATCGACGTGTTGCATGCGGCACCCTTCCCGATGTATTATTTCAAAATCAAATTCCTGAGTTGTTAAAACCCAGCGCGCAATTCGGGGAATAATCTCCTTTTTGGTGAGAGCAAACCTAACCGAATTACAGTCGGTCACAATTTTGAATCTAGTTCCTAGCAGGTATAGCCTAAATTTCGCCAATGAAGCAACGATTGCCAGTAATTCTAGTTCAAACGAGTGGTATTTTTTCTCATCGTCACTCGTTTGACGGCTGTAATAATGTACAGGTTTTTCACCTTCCTCTGTGACTTGGGTTAATATACCAGCAATCCCTTCCCTACTTGCATCCGAGTATAATACACACTCTTTATTCGGGTCGTAGATAGTAAGCACACTGGCAGAGGTTAGCGAGTCCTTTAAAGTCTGGAAAGCCTCTTGGTGGCTGCTGTCCCATGACCAAGGTGTGTCTTTTCTAGTTAATTTTGTGAGAGGACTCGATATCATAGCGCAATTTCTTATGAATTTGCGGAAATAGCTTATAAGGCCATTAAATTGGCGAAGTTGATGAATATTTTTAGGAGTGGGGAATTGTCTGACGGCTTTTACTTTGGATTCGCTAGGCATTATGCAATTTGACTTTATTTTATATCCTAGAAATTCTATTTCGGTTTTTAAGAAATGACATTTTTTTCAAATTTAAAGTAAGTCAATTTTCGCGAAATAGTTCTAAAACCTTTTGTAGTAACTCTAAATTTTCTTCGGCTGTCTCGCTTATTATCAAAATGTCGTCTAAATACAAGATGATCTTACCAAACCGTAAATTACCTACTACTTTGTTCATCATTTGCTGGAACGTTGACGGGGCGTTAACTAAGCCGAAAGGTAGCCTCAAAAATTCGTAATGTCCATCTTCTGTTATGAACGCAGTTTTTTGAATAGAGTCTTCTTGCATTTTTATTTGGTAGTACCCACTTTTCAGGTCAAGGCTGGTGAAGTACTTACACCCTTGCAACCTATCGACGAGCTCTTCGATTCTTGGCATAGGGTATTTATCCTTAATAGTGATTTTGTTAAGAGCTCGGTAGTCTATACATAATCTTTTGTCATCAACATCCTTCTTATTAACAAGCAACGCGGGACTGGCGTATGGGGAATGGCTTTCGCGAATAATTCCGCTTTCAAGAAGTTCGTTAACAACATCCCTGATGATTTTCCTATCCGCGTTAGACGTCCTGTATGGGCGAAACTGTACTGGTTTAGGGTCACTCACATTGATTTGCATTTCGTGGTTGTTAACCTTTCCTAGCTCCTTAACTGAAGTCGCTACACATTCTCTATAGTTTCTAAATAAATTCAACAACTCGGCGTGATGGGAATCAGTATCGATTTGGAACTCAGGCTCGATTGTGGCTGTGGCTTCACAAAATTGAACGAATTCAGACGTGTAATCAAACTTCAACATGTTACCTATTCGCGAGTACATTATTTTCGGTCTTTCAGTTACGTTCCTTCCTATCAATATTTCACAACCTGACAGCTCCTTCAGTACAAAGAGTTCGGCATTCTTAATCACAATGGAATCAATCCTCAAGTCTACCTTAACCACTGACGAAACAGATTTTAGGCTGTCTTTTGAAAAGCCTTGTAACATCACAGGGGACGTAAGAGGGCAAGTTTCCAAACTGTACTTCTTTGTTAGTTGTTCTGAGATTATTGAACAGCTACTGCCTGTATCTATGAAAGCCTCGTGATCGAACTTATTTATACCGACAGTTTTATAAAATTTATCTTTTGAATTTGATGAAGAAATGAACTTAGTTTCTTGAACTTCGGGCTTAACGGTGTTTTGCTGTTGTTTGTTTTTATTGTAACAAACTGCTTCAGTATGCCCTTTTTTATGACAAAAGTCGCACTTTACGTTACAGTGGATCCGTTTATGATTGCCACCACAGTTAAAACACTCGATAGGTTTGCGGTTTTGTACTTGAGCAGGATTCTGTAACTGAGGGTTTTGTGGTGTAGGAACCGTCGAGGATTGTAAACTTGATGTCGGATGCATTTGATAGTTTGATTTCACGTCCTTACTGCTAAAATCGCGAGAATTCGAATGTGTAATATTCGTGGGTTTTGTGACTTTTGATTTGTAAACACGGCTATGCAAAAATGCTGCAAGGTCATCGCACGACTGAAAGCGACTTGCTTCTACGGACGCACTTATATTTGTATCTGCTATGTTACCGAGTATGATTGAAATAATATCGGATTCAGAAAAATTTACTCGAAGACTATCAATTTTCGCTTTTTGTTGAAAAAAAAACTCGTAAAGGGATTGATTTTCCGTGGGTTTTTTATCTACAATTTCCTTTAGTAGCTCAAACATATTCCTCTTTACTTGGAAGGTAGATATAATTTTGCCTTTCCAATCTTTCCAGGACCAGCTTGTCCAGGACTGATGGTTGCGCAACAATGCATCATACCATAGCTTTGCGGAACCTTTTAGTTTATTTAAAGCCTGATAACGGACTGTGCTGTCGGACCATGTGAAAGTTAACGCATAGGACTCTATAACATTTATCCACGATAGCACATTATCGGTAAGCGGGTCAAATTCGGGGATCATGTTGTGTAAAGTAGTTGCACTTGTACTTACAGTTTCTCGTGTTACCCTCAATCTTTTTCGCGACTTTTGGTGTGACCTTGAACGACTCGAAGAACTTGAGGAAGTCGCGCTCGAGCTAGATGGTGAGCGGTTACGCCTTTGCTTCGATCTAGACCTCCGATGAGACGTCGTTTTTCGTCCATGTTTCCTCGATGCCTTAGAACGTCTTCGATGTGGCGGCGAATCGGATGGAGTTCTAGTCGCACTTGACGATCGTGTGCGTCTCCGTTTTGATCTAGACCTTCTATTCATATCTTCAGGCGTAGTCCGGGCCGCTTCTGATGTTAAAATTATCTAAAAGTAAACCAGCTAGGTTAGAACTAAATCACTTTATTTGTATTAAAGAACACTGTACAAACCTCGCTTTGTTATACTTATTTATTTATTAATATTTTATAATTTACATTCACAATTAAATTGAAAGCTTTACTAATATTTTTATGTATTTTATAGTATTATTCTCTTGGTCCTTTTTAACGACTAGCTATTTCAAAGCGCGAACGCAGAATGACCACGCGGCGCTCGCCCCTCTTCCACCTTCCACGACGGCGTAGCTACGGCGCAGGCGCGCAAACTTGCTTCCTATTGGTCCAATGATAGTTCTTAATTTCGTAGCGAGAGGGCGCTCCTTTCGTACTTGAAGGCGGCGCTGGACGATAGGCAATGAATGGCAAGTGATTGCCAACACATTTCAGTTTCAAATTATCAGAAAATTTGTAGTATAAATCAAGCACAAAGATTTTGATTTCTCCAAACATTCTTGTTCAGAATTTTACTAGTGTAGACTTCAACGTTGCCCTCTTCTGTTTTTCATTACTGTTTTTAGTAAGGGAAATCCTAAATTTTGTTTATTACTTACATTTTCCCTACTTCAACACTTTCCCCACAAATTCTCCAATCGGTTTAAAATTCTCCGCATTTTAGGAAATTTTAGTTACCTTGGCAACCCTATAAACGTCATCCGTCTGCCAAAATAAATAGGGCCTCGTTTAAAAACAGTGAAGATGAATTTCCATACTCAATGGATTTTCATCAAATCCCAAAAACGTTAAATTGTTATCTTTCTCTCTGAAAAATATATGACTTGGGACTAATTTTTTTTGGTAAAAATACTTCTCATACAAAAAACTCGCACTTGACCGGTTTTTTATTAATTAATATAGCCGTTTCTCTTTTTCTTCAACTTTACTGTGACATATATGTAGAGGGCGTGATACGCGTTGTAGGAAAAACCAAAGAGATTTTAACCTCGCTGCGCTCGGTCAAGTGAGGTTCAAATCTCTTTGGGAAAAACGGTCAACGTCTTTTTAGGGTTCCGATACCAAAATGAAAAAAAAGGAAACCTTATGGCAAAGAATATAATTATAATATTACGCTAACGCTTATGGTGGGACTTTGTCTGTCTGTCCGTCTGTCACACGTCATTATCTCAGAAAGTACTAAACCTATGAACTTGAAATTTGAAATCGTTTTAGAACATGATTGCCCAACTTTATTGCAAATGAAAGGTTTTTAGAAATATTAATTATTATAATAAAGGGGGCCAGTGGCGGCCCTAGGAATTTTTTTAGGTGGGGCGACATATCATAATGGCGCCCCCTAGAAATAAAAAAATTGGTGCTCTTTCGCTTGTTGCTTGCTTTCTTTCTTGCTTACCTACCTGTGATTGATTACGCCCTGGATACCTAATAGTTGATTATAGGTAAGTTCTAACTGAGCAGTATTGGCCAGCAATGCAGCGAGGAGTGAGACAGGGAAAAGTCATATCTCCTAAACCGTTTCATTGGATTGGAAGACGTTTTTAAGCTAATTGACGGGGAAGAAGTCAGTAAGTATCACCATTAGCTTCGATTTGCCGACAATATTATAGTAGTAACGTAACGTAATTTCCCATGTTGTCTGTACCCACTCCATTAAAAGTTGAAGACTCTACGCTTGAATGAGTATTCTGTAAAGAAACTAAATTGAATAAGTAAATCTAAACTGAATCTGTAAGTCAAACTTAGTTTAGTAGTAGTAACTCCGGAAGTTTCGCGATACCTTCTTGTCCAAAATACTGCAGTGTCTCAAGACGACAGTCTCTGTACAGTAAGTGTTGTTGGTGATGACATAGGACCGAAACGTGGTAGTTCACGATGGACCTTATTAGAAAACACGAGGTCACCCAACGGGCTATAGAAAGAGCAATGCTCGAGGCCTCTGTGAGATCGAGTCAGATTCAAGGAGATCCGCAGAAGAACTAAGGTAACTGACATAGCTCTGAGAATAATTAAACTAAAGCGGCAGTGGGCAGTGTACTCTGCGAAAAAGGAATTAGTCGTCATGGACTATGTCCTGCCGTGCAGTGGACGTCTTTCGGATGATGTGACGATTATGTTATCGGCCAGCAATGGGATTATTCCGACCTAGATGACCAACTTCCCAGCTTATGCGCCTGCATATAGTTTTCGTAAGTTGGAATTAAAGAATTTGGATTTTCGCTCTTGCTCATTTATCTTTGGGCGGAATAATCTAATTTCAACTATTTTCAAAAAATGAAATTCCAAGATCATACCAGATTCTGACAGTTTTTAATAAGTTTGGCGCCACATTGTTTGTGAAGCGATGTAGTTTAGCTGACGTCATTAAGAGATTTTAATATCCAACAATGAATAAACGATTTTGACTTTGACTTTGTTTAAATTGCCTGAATTTGTGTTTTCCAAAACGATCATTAGACATACATCTAGCAAGATACGAAGGGCGTTGCTCACAAATTTGGGCAGATGCCTGCAAATTATTTTGAGTTTAAGTCGAGTCAATTAACTTTTATAGGCTCTGCTGACTGAAAATTACACGTCTCATTTTTCCACTTTCGTTACTTAACTGATTTGCAAATCAAGGCAATAACAACTTCAACTTCTTTGTTTTTCTGCTTTTTTTTCTTTTGCAACTTTGTTCAAGGCGGATATTTAATAATTCTAAGAAATTTTCAGCAATCACGATGCGTTTGGTAGATTCATAGTTAGAAGGATATGTGAATAGATAGATATTTGACAGGGGGCGCAGTCTTGTCGCTTGAAAGAAAGGGATAAAGTACGCAATCCGCAACGCATTAGATTGCAACAGATATACTGTGCGTGTTACCAAAACTAAATGACGGAAGCGCCCAACTTTTTGTAAAAATTATGAAATAAAATTTTAGGTGAGGCATATGATAGCAACTACGAATACCTTTCTTTATACTTAATTTCACTACTTAAAACACCTCAGATTCCACAAAAAGAGGAAATATTGAAAATTGAAGAAACAACCTTGGATTTTTATTTTGTCGAGCCGATTTTCACTAATCGTGTTTTGGTCTTAGTGATATGGTCACTTGAATGGTCAAGAAACATACCTGAAAATCACGAAAAGATACTGAGTAAATAAAAAAGGACGGGTTGCACTCCGGGTGTGCCGGCAGAAGTGAAAACTTGCATTTTTGAATATAATGCTTTTTGTAAGGGTTAATCGCGCCATTGCTCGCGTACTTCTTTGATGTCACTGAATAAAAACCCGTATTGTAATAACCATACGGTTGACAGTTGACGCATTTTCAATCAGGCTACGGATCTGACGCGAGTTTAACATTTTTTACCCATCTAAAAAAGTGCCAAGCGCTGCTAAAGAAGTTTTCACTTCAAAAATTAAAAAAAAAGACTTAATAACTTTACGATGGGAACAACTAACATACGTACAGGCGTACCTACCCATAGGTAGGTACGCCTGTTAAAAACGAAGTGATGGTTAACCTGGTTAACATTAAAAATTATAAGGCCACTCTTCTCCGTCGCGTACGCCCTAGATATTTTTTTTACTCAATTTTGCGCCCCCCCTATTTTGGTGCCCGGTGCGGTCGCACCGCTCGCACCGCCCTAGGGCCGCCACTGAAGGGGGCCCAAAATGAAGGGTCAAAAAAATGAAACAAATATATAGCCACCTTCCGCAACAATGATGGATGCTATGTACTCATTGTGCACTACCCGCCCGCCCGCAAATAAATGCGCATGCGCAGGCAACTGCAACACAGCAACCACCCAAAAACACTCTACACGTGTTTCGCCTCTACACGATGCATCCTCAGGAGATGTTAGACCGACCAGTGCCAAACACCGAGTGAGCATCGTCGCCCCATCGCCCTCTATTTATACCAGTCTGGTCCCCTCCAATGCTGACGCATAGACACGTCACGCGTTGTTTTAGTCATACGATCTGGTGTTTTTGTCGTTCTACCGTCAATTTTCATATTTTATACTATCTATGCAATAGCTGTTGCAAATGGTTACGACCGGCGAATGGTGGATTCTTTAATTAAGAAAAAGAATAATCAACTGGTGATGGGTCTTCTATATGCGGTGCCACGTGAACGCGTTATTCATCACTATAAGTCAAGCATGGTTTATGCAGGTGGAATATCAGAAAAGGTCAACAGAATCTTGATGAGAAACGACGTTCACGTGGCGTTCAAAACTAACAACACTATTCGCCGGACTGTTTGCAATGGTAAAGAAAAGACCGAGGTTGGCAGGAGGTCAGGGGTGTATAAATTAACTTGTAACGAATGTAACGGGGTATACGTTGGTCAAACTGGCCGTAGTTTTGATGTACGTTATAAAGAACACATTTCTGCGTACAGGAATGGGCGTCCGGAGAGATCACATTTTGCAAAACACTTATTAGATTCAAACCATCACTTGCCGGACGGCCATTCATACAATATTCTTCACACTTGTAATAAAGGCTTGAGACTGGGCGTATTGGAACAACAAGAAATAATACGACATAGTAGGACTGGAACTATATTTAATGAACAAATTAACGTTTCCTCCTCTCCACTGTTGCGTATATTTCCGTCTCTTTCTTCCACATGAAAACCACTTTCATATTTTATATGAAAATTGACGGTAGAACGACAAAAACACCAGATCGTATGACTAAAACAACGCGTGACGTGTCTATGCGTCAGCATTGGAGGGGACCAGACTGGTATAAATAGAGGGCGATGGGGCGACGATGCTCACTCGGTGTTTGGCACTGGTCGGTCTAACATCTCCTGAGGATGCCTCGTGTAGAGGCGAAACACGTGTAGAGTGTTTTTGGGTGGTTGCTGTGTTGCAGTTGCCTGCGCATGCGCATTTATTTGCGGGCGGGCGGGTGGTGCACAGTGAGTACATAGCATCCATCATTGTTGCGGAAGGTGGCTATATATTTGTTTCATTTCTTTGAGATGGACTTCCGCAAAGTAACGCCTGATTCTGTTAACTACTGAAGGGTCAAAATTTAAAATTGTTGATACAATGTCGAGTGAGGTATCATATGAAAGGGCTTTACTTGCACATTCCAAAATAGATTCTTAATTTTTTTATGACTCTTAGTTTTCAAGTTAAGATGAAAAAATTGTACAAAGTACATTGTCTTGTCACGCAACCTAGATTTAATACCGCACACGTAGCATAAGTTATTGCACCAAATAATTGTAAAACATCAGAGTCAGTTTGACAGCGGCACAGATTACACATCTTAAATATTTTACTGCATTTTATTAAGTTCTGACTCCGCAGTCCTTTTTGCACTATATTTCTATATTAGCATTGCATCTCATACATTTTTTGGTCCTTCGAAAACTGGACCGTAGGCTCATATTAGTTTTCTTTAGACTTTATCGTCGCGGAAATTCTGTGCGCCGAGGTCCTGGAAAAAATACCAGTGACAAACGCGAGTGATTTGTGTCGCAACCAGCATCCAGCATTTAAGCATCCAGCAGCAGCAGCGAGCAACAGCAAGCAGCAGTCGGCAGACTACATAACCAGCATCCAGCATTCCCCGCAAGTAACAGAGAGACGTTCAAGTAAGATCTTTCCATTTTATTTCTTTGTTAACCATGGCAAAATTATTAGCACGTCAATCCGAGATTCTGGAGGAGATTAGACAACGTTATTCGAATATTAAGAAAGACCCGCAGGAGAGGAAGACCTTGGACTACGTGAAAAAGTGGTCTGATTGGTTGAATGGCGTTTTCTCGGAGTGCACCGAAAATAATATGCTTTTGATGGAAGAGGAAGATAAGGAGCATCAATATTATAAAGAAAATATTTTCGACATTATCGTAAGTTGGTATGACGCAACAAGCAGGCTTTAAAAATCTATTGAAACTAGCTTACGGGCGGGCAAGAGTCAAGATGGTCGGGAGAGCAAGCAGCAACCCGAAGGCAAGCAGCAGCCCGAGGTGAACAATGGGAACCCAGGTACCGTAATTTTTGACAGTAAAAGACCCGAGATTCCATCATCCGAAGGTAACGTCATAGGACTGAAAAAAACCCAGTATGCCAACTTCCGAGCACTAACGAGGTTAGTAGAGCAGACTGATCTTAACGACATGACAGAAAAATGGGAAGTAGACGATAAGTTGAAGTTATTAGAAAACAGGTGGTCTATGATTGATAATCTTCATTTACAAATTGACAGCATTTTAGAAGGTTCTGATGACAGTTATTACAGTTCTTATAATGCATATGAATTGATGTACAAAGACATGAAAAAACAATTAAATCAAAGCATCTCCAGCAACATTCACTTCTTTCACTCGACACCAAAAATTGAAATTCCAACCTTCAATGGAAATTATTTGCAATGGCCTACTTTCATGGATTTATTCACTGAGACTATTCATACAAACCCCACTCTAAGTAAATCACAGAAAATGCAACATTTGAAAGGAAAATTACGTGGGGAGGCGGAAAAAATTGTTCAGCATTTACAAATAACAGCAGAAAATTATGATACGTGTTGGGAATTATTATTGCACAGATATAATAACAAACAACTTTTATTTACCAAGCAATTTCAACTTTTTACTCGTCAACCTAACATACAAAAACAAACCTCATTTGAGTTAAAAAGATTGTATGACACATCTATGGAAGCTATACATGGGATACAAAATTTGGGAATAGACACCGTTTCTTGGGATCCAATGCTAGTTCAAATCTTATGTGAAAAATTAGACACCCAGACTTACACTGATTATATGGAGTCGAGAGAAAACCCTAGAGAATTACCCCACTTTGATGAATTTATGACTTTCCTACAGAACAAGTTTACCGCTTTGGAACCTGTAACTTATAAGAAAAATGAAACTAGCATCAAGCAACAATCAACCCCTAACTCATACAAACCACCCCAACATAACAAGTCGATTTTATACCAGCATCCATCGACAAGTTCAGGTCATAATACGTCACGTAGTAACAGAGCATTTCACGTGAGCTCTAACTATGTGTCATGTCCACTTTGCAAAAAGGATCACGCATTGTTTCAGTGCACGAATTTCTTATGTATGTCACGAGACGAGCAGATTAAAGCTATTGCAACATTAAAAATCTGCAAAAATTGTTTATACATTCATCGGAATAATTTTTGTAATTCTAACAAAAGATGCAAAGAATGCAACCAAGCACATAATACATTGTTGCACAATACATATTCATCAACAAACAAAGCGACCCCAAATCATAAATCAGCATCAGCAACAAACAGAATAATGCAAAATAATTTTGTAGCAAGTAATGAGGACGAAATCTTGTTAGCAACTGCACTTTTAAACGTAAAGAAGGCAGATGGAAACTATATCACTTTACGAGCATTGATTGACCAAGGATCGCAAATAACATTAATTACCGAGCATGCAACCCAACTTCTAGGCCTGTCAAGGTCACATTTTAACGCCAATGTGTCCGCGGTCGGGACATTAGCAAACAGGAGCAGAGGAAAAGTTGAGTTAGTCTGCAAATCACTTTACAACAATTTTGAATTTGAAACTGACGCACTGGTTATGTCGCGTGTAGTGAATAACCTACCTAACACGTCATTTGCAAAGCAATCGTGGCCGCATTTATCCAACATTAACTTAGCTGACCCGCAATTTAACGTATCGAGACCAATCGACATACTTTTTGATGCAGACGTGTTCGCTCAAATTTTAATGAGTGGCCTAATTAAAGAGGAACGTCACCCCGTCGCGCAACAAACCCAACTTGGTTGGATATTGTCGGGAACTGTCAAGACTTACAACTGTCACGTCGTCTTGAATAGCATGGAAGATTTTACGAAATATTGGGAACTAGAAGATATTATGTCAGATACTTCTATGACGTCACAAGAACAGTACTGTGAACAATTCTATCAAGACACCACAAGGCGTTTAGACAACGGTCGGTACGAAGTGCGCTTACCGATGAAAGAAGGATTTGAAAATCAATTAGGAACGTCTAAGCCTCAAGCCATTGCCCAGTTTTATCAGCTGGAAAAGAAACTAATTCGAGACCCACAACTTTCGGAAAGTTACAAAAAATTTATAAATGAATATTTGGCAATGGGACACATGAAGGTTAGCCGCAAAGATGAAAGCGCTCACTGTTATCTAGGACATCACGGGGTGATCAAATCAGACTCCTTAACGAGTAAATTAAGGGTTGTGTACAATGCCTCTAAGAAGACATCATCTGGATACAGCCTCAATGACCTCATGGAATGTGGACCAAAATTACATCAAGACCTGCAAGCACTCCTGATGCAATGGAGGCTATATAGGTATGCCTTCACCGCCGACTGCGAGAAAATGTACAGGATGATTTTAGTACCCGAATGCGATCAACAGCTGCAAAAGATTGTGTGGCGGGACAACCCTAACGGCCCGCTACAAGAGTACCAACTATGCACAGTTACATACGGCACAAAAGCAGCCCCATTCTTAGCATTACGAACCTTAAAACAGTTAGCAACCGACGACCGAGAAAAATACCCTCTAGCGGCGGAAATCATAAATAACGAAGTTTACGTCGATGACGTATTGAGCGGCGGACAAAACTTACAAGAAGCAAAGCAAAAACAAGCAGAATTAATCGCAATGTTGCAAGGAGCAGGTTTTAGATTAAGAAAATGGAACAGCAACCATCCTGAGATTTTGGACAGCATAGAACGAGAAAACTTAAGCACTACAATCATAGACTTCAAAAATGCAGAAAATACTAAAACCCTAGGCTTACAATGGAACCCAGCATCTGACGCATTTACATTCAAAAATAAAATATCAAACCCACCTGAAAAATACACGAAAAGGATGTTGTTATCTGACATATCAAAAATATATGACCCACTTGGCTGGCTTACACCCATCACCGTTAAAGCTAAATTATTATTTCAAAATGTTTGGTTAAGTTCATGTGACTGGAATGACATCTTGCCTGAGAAAACTATCGTTGAATGGAAACTATTATTACAAGACTTAAACAAGATCCCGAACGTACAAATTCCTCGATGGATAGGTAACACAACAAAACCCTTCCAAATACACGGGTTTTGTGATGCATCTGAAAAAATATACGCATGCGCCATTTACATAAGCACTATAAATCAAAACAACCAAACATTAACAAGGTTACTCGCAGCCAAATCAAAACTTTCGCCGATTCATAATAAAGCATCGTTGCCGAAACTTGAGCTATGCAGCGCGGTTCTGTTATCAAAGCTGATGGAAAAAGTACTCAAGGTCATGAAAATGGATATCAATGAACATGTTTATGCCTGGACGGACTCTATGATTGTCCTAGGTTGGCTACAGGGTGAGACGGGAAGATGGAAAACCATCGTAAGCAATCGCATAAAACAAATTCACGGGATCATCCCTACACAGCACTGGAATCATGTGAAGTCCGAGGACAACGCCGCAGATTGTGCTACAAGAGGACTCACTACAGCACAACTACTACAGCACTCTCTCTGGTGGGAGGGACCAGGATGGTTGAAAAACTTTGACAAGAAAAACATCCTAAAGTTGAATATAGAACAACCCGTATGTGAAATTAAAAATAAACAAGTCAATGTTACGCAAGCAGAACCCTCTTCGATAATAACAGAATTAATTGACCGACACAGTAGTATGACTCACATGACACGCACGCTATCATGGGTACTACGCTTTATCAACAACATGAAAAATAGCACAAATAAGGTAACACAAAACTACCTATCAGCAAGCGAAGTCAATAATGCGCGAACATTAATAATAAAACACGCTCAAGAAATGGATTTCTATGATGAGATTACACGATTACAGAAAAAGAGAAATATTAGCAGCAAAAGTAAATTACTTACCTTAAACCCGATATTAGACAAATCCCAGTTACTCCGAGTAGGTGGACGGCTGTCTAACTCTAATCTCAACGAAAATGCAAAGCACCCTATCATCTTATCACACAACAGTAAGATAACAAATCTTCTCATTCATGAAGCACACATGCAAACTCTTCACGGCGGCCCAAGACTGTCATTAGCATACTTACGTGAAAAATACTGGGTCTTAGGAGGATATCGCGCAGTGAGAAGAGAACTTCATCGATGTGTCACCTGCAAGAGATTCAATGCACAAACAAAAACACAAATAATGGCTGAATTACCAAAAGCACGCGTCGCCCCATCACGCCCCTTCACCCATACAGGGGTTGATTTTACAGGGCACGTCGAAATAAAAGCAAACAAAGGTCGAGGTATTAGAACACTGAAAGCCTACATTGCAGTCTTCGTGTGCTTAGTAACTAAAGCGATACATCTGGAGTTGGTATCAGATCTAAGCAGTACAGCATTCTTAGCCGCATTCCAGCGATTCTGCGCACGACGAGGAACATCCTATGACATGCATAGTGATAACGGGACTAACTTCGTCGGAGCTAATCGACTATTACAAAAACAATATAAGGAAATACTACAGTCTTTGAACAGTGACGTCTTAAATTGGATGGCAGATAAAGCAATAACATGGCATTTCCAATGTCCTTCTTGGCCGTCTCATGGTGGATTATTCGAGGCTGCTGTGAAAAGCATGAAATACCACCTCAAAAGAGTAATAGGAGACCAAAAACTGACTTTTGAGGAAATGACAACCTTATTATGTCACATCGAAGCGTGCCTTAACTCTCGTCCACTGTACGCTTTGACAGAAAGCGTTGAAGACGTAAACTGCTTAACACCCGGTCATTTTCTCATTGGTAGCTCCATTGCAACACCACCTCAACCTGATACTTCTACCCTAGACTTAAGAAAGAGATGGCACCTACTACAAACTATGACAAAAAGCTTTTGGCAAAAGTGGTCACGGGAATACTTACAACAGCTACAAGCACGATGCAAATGGATGAAACCAACAACCAATTTACAAAAGAATGACATAGTATGCATAAAAGAAGAAAATCTTCCAGCAGGAAAATGGGCTCTAGGTCGAGTCATTGAGCAGCATCCGGGAAAAAACGGGCACACCAGGGTTGTTAGCGTAAAAACAAAGCACGGGGTGATAAAACGGCCGATTGTAAAATTAGTTCCATTGATTGAAGAGCAAAACAACCAGAACATGAGTTCCAAGAATGATAATAATACCACAAAAAAATCTTAGACCACGCACAACACGAAAAAAATACTTATGCCACGCACTTATTCTTTTCTTAACACTATTTATAACGCCGACTGTACAACAAGATGTCAATCAGTTCAGCATTAAAAAGCTTAAGACAAACCAGACATTATACTTTGACAAAATAAATGACATGCTGGCAATCAAAGATGAATGGAAATTAATACTTTATTTTAATATGACAAGTTATTGGCAAAGCACTGAAACATTACAAGAATACGTGACTCATCTTCAAAAATATAAGCATCCTGAACTTTTACCACAATTCCAAATTCTCATAAATCAAGTTGATCAAGATTTCAAGGAATTGCAATATTATAATACATTATTTCAATCACAGCATTCATTCCAAAGCAGATCGAAAAGAGGATTAATAGATGGGGTTGGGTACATAGCAAACTCATTATTTGGAGTATTAGACGAAAGATTTGCAGAAAAATACGAAACAGACATTCAAACAATTCAAAACAATGAGAAACATCTATTAAAATTAATACAAAATCAAACTAGCATATTGGAAGTCGAACATAATATTTTACAAAGAAATGAAGACACTATGAATAAACAGTATACCCTAATAAATGAACACCTAAACGAGATCAGCCAATTAGAAGCACAAACTCAAACAACAAACAAAGAAGCCTTTTACGTAATGATAACTTGCATATCCGCAGATCGTTTGTTGCAACATTTACGCAACATCCAACAAGCGCTGATAATCACTCTCACAAACCTGTATCACGGCCACATTGATGTCCATATCTTACCCCCAAAACAATTAGAAGCAGAATTAAACAAAATTGTAGGAAAACTAAGTAGAAAATTGAGATTACCAGACGTACAAGATAATATTAGCAATATATACAGGCTGTTACGAATTCATTCACGCATGACAAAGCAATTTCTTATAACCGAAGTTAAGATTCCACTTATTGGTGACGAACTATATGAACTTGACAAAGTAATAAGTATCCCAATTCACATTGATTCTCAAAAAATTATAAATGTCATACCAGCAACAGAGTTTATAGCATACAATATAAACGATGATTCTTTTATACCACTAGATCAATATGATTTACAGAGTTGTATAAGTTCCAACGAAAATCAATTATTATGTCACATAAACCACCCTATATATAACATCAAATCATCGAAGTCTATCTGTAACATCGAATTAATAAAAAATAAAGAAAATCACGCTGTATTTTGCCACGCAGAAATAAGACCCTGTATAGACAAGTGGACAAAAATGCATAAACAAAACACGTGGTTATACGACTGCTGTGAAAAGTGCGGACTACGCATTATGTGCTCAGCTGATATGACGACACAAACTTTGCGTCATAACGGACTGATAACGCTTAGCAAAGATTGCACCGTGAAAGGGGAGAACTTTATGTTTACTGCTAATCATGATTATACTGACAAGTTATTTATAAACGACGAGAGTATGATGACTTTGGTTCCAAAAATATCAGTAATAAATAATCTACTCAACACTTCCATATCATATGAATCAGTTAATTTGAAAACTCCAGAAGAGCGTCTGAAAGAAATCCATGAAAGTATACAAAAAATAAAAAATCAGACTAGAACCTCATACGACACGAACAAGAAAGAACTGCAAGAAGTGAATAACAAAATTAAATACATAAAAAACCAGTCAAGTCTAGACCCTGTAACTTCACACGATATGCACCATTATGTCATGATTTATGTGCTACTGGGTTTAGGAATCATTTTAGTAGTCCTAATCGGGTATCAATCATCTAAAACACGGGGGAATGCTGGAAAAGGGAAGGAGACACCGCGATCGACAGACAGAGGAAATAGGCAGGAACCGGACATTGAACTGGGAGAAGCAGGCACGTCACGTAGAAAGAGACAGCATGAATATGGGAGAATACACCAAAGCAGGGAACTTCCAAAAGTACCAAATAGTGCTAGTTTAGGAAGCGGAAGTGGTAGTGCTAGTGTAGTGAGTGGTAGTGCCAATAAAAGTGAAAAAACACATGACTTAAATAAGGGTTCAGTGAAGTTTAACACGCAAATACCAGACTATTAAAATTTAGGGACTCTAAATCAAACCTAGGGACTCTAAATAATTTAGAAAGGATATAGAATATTTTCTTAATTTACTTATATATCATTTTAGTTGCGTTAACAATTTTAACATAACAATTGTAGTAGCTTTTAATTACACTCATAACTGTCATTATCCTGGCGTTATCCTGTTCCTTTTGAGACGCCAATATGTACAAAGTACATTGTCTTGTCACGCAACCTAGATTTAATACCGCACACGTAGCATAAGTTATTGCACCAAATAATTGTAAAACATCAGAGTCAGTTTGACAGCGGCACAGATTACACATCTTAAATATTTTACTGCATTTTATTAAGTTCTGACTCCGCAGTCCTTTTTGCACTATATTTCTATATTAGCATAGCATCTCATACAAAAATTATAAAAAAATACCATTCCCCCTTATCTCCGATAGGAAAAATCTGAATTAATTAAAGTCTATAGACTTTTATTTAAATATTACAGGAAAAATAAAACGATCTCTCTAACTAAATAGCCGTTTTTTAGAAATCTGCAAAAAACCTTTTCAAACTTTAGTTTTGCGTTTCTAAAAATGGACTTTATTGCTTCTAAAAATTGGAACCCTCGGCGCGCGAATCCGACTCGCACTGGACCGGTTTTTTCCTATCTGTTGTCTAAGTAAATAGTGCTGCATATTAAGGAGGTTTATTTACTTCAAGCTTCATCTATGACAGATTTTATTTCAAGTTCTTCAGCAACGTGTCTTCAGCGGCCGGCGAGTGCCAGAAACGAATTACGCGCCGTTTTGTGAATTGCCGCGGCATTATGTAAAAATACGAATAAAAAAATTAAAATCAAGGCAAAATGTAAAATGACGAATTATACAATTTATATTTTTTTTATAATTTTTTATTTTATTTTATTTTTTATCATTAATTTGGCAATCGTCAACCCATATTTGGGGACATTTCTGCCAGTGTCGTATTCTAGAGCATTCTTTAGTTTTCGGAATTTCTTCACTTTTATTAACGAGGCGTACACTGAATGTTTAGCATCGAAAAAGGTGTTAGGCAGGGATGTGAAGCGTCACCTTGGCTGTTTAACCTATTCATGGATAATTGTTTGACTGATCTGAAAGAGAGTATGTGTGGACTGATAATGAATGAGTTACTCATCAAATGTCTTCTCTACGCTGATGACCAAGTTATACTTGCGTCATCTGCTGACGAGTTACAGGACATGGTAACAATGATGAATGTGGCTTTTGATAGGAAAGGAATGAAAGTAAATGTAAGCAAGACGAAAGTAATAGTACTTGAAAGAGAAGAGTGTATGACAGAGTGTACTATATTAATAGGTGGTGAACAAGTCGAACAAGTGAGGGAGTTTGTGTATCTGGGTTCTAAGTTTACGAGAGATGGAAAAGTGTGAAAGTGATATCGAAAGAAGAGTGAATGCTGGAAACATGGTGAATGGTGCTCTGCATGCTTTTATGAAGAATCAGAAGGTGTCTCACAAGGCTCGTCTGGCTGTTCATAGAAGCGTTTTGGTACCAACACTGATGTACGGCAGTGAAAGCTGGGTATGGCAGAAAAAACATGAAAGTAGAATTAATGCAGTAGAAATGAGAGCGTTGAGGAGTATGATTGGTGTGAAATTGAGTGATAGGATTAGAAATAGTGTGATAAGAGAACGTTGTGGCGTAAAAGAAGATGTAGTGACTAAAATTGAGAAAGGGATGCTGAGATGGTTTGGTCATGTAGAGAGGATGAATGAAGGGAGATTGACGAAAGAGATCTACAAGGCGAGAGTGAATGGAAACATTGGAAGGGGAAGGCCTCGGCGAACGTACCAGGACCAAATTCAGGACGTTCTGAATAAAGGCCAGGTTAAAAGTACTCTAAACCGACGAGCATGTATGAAAGGATTGATGAAAGTACAGGAAGCAAGGGAAGTATGTCAAGATCGTAGCAGGTGGAGAACTGTGGTCTCTGCCTACCCCGACGGGAACAAGGCGTGATATTATGTATGTTCACTTTTTAGAAGATAAAAATATGGCGAACCGCCAGTGTCGAGTGGGGAAATTGATCATTGCTCCCCCCGTAAAGCGATAGTGGACTTTACGAAGGAAATGTCTATGACTTTTTGGGACAACACAAACTGAGTTCAAACACGAGATCGCTTGAAATGTTTATCAGCTGCGCACTCCGTAGTTAATTCACTGCATAACACACTATCTTTATTATCCACTAAATCACTACAAACACAAAAAACAAGAATTTCAACCGAGCAGGCAAGAGCCCACGCTGAGTTCCCGCCAAAAAGTCCTTTATTTTTGCTATACTTTAGGTTTTTTGGCAACCCTAGTCTGTCGCAGCAGGATACGTTTTACACTTCAGTACAGCGTGCGCAGGATAAGTTTGGCCGTGACGGTTATTTTGTGCGCATGGGTGACAGGCGGAGAGCCAATGAACAAGTCGCTGGCTATGACCACCGTTAATGCGCAGAACTCGCACTCTGCGCATTAACGGTCACAGCCAGTTATTTTACCACATTACAAGGAGTTTACTAACTCCTTGCCTTATACCAGCCTTATACAGACAATTTGACGGACTCATAGATTTATTACTTCGCGACGCGGACCCTATATTATTTTTACTCTGTGATAATCATAGCTTTTGTTGGTCGAGACCACAGAGTGAAAAATATACGGGTGTTAATTACGTGCCATAGATCAGGGTTTGCCGGGCGGGTTCAGTATTCAGTAACTGAACGACTTTCCCAAAGAAACATAGGTCGATAAAGGACAAACATTTTTAACTTCCGATACAATTGTGTTGGTTCTTTTGATCCATCATTCAATATTTTTTTCCTTTCTCATGTTTAAACACTCAACACACATTTTTTTTTTTTTAATACAATACTTTAGGTGATTTTATAATTCATATTTATTCACATTGTTCATACAACGCCATCTGACACAGAAGGTATTGGCAGAATAACAGTAGTTGCAGTGAAAATTCGCTGTAACATTTATGCTGAGCCAAAGCCTTTTCCAGTAACCATGCACAAATATAGTGAAACTTTTAATGTCACCTATGTTTAGGTGTCATATTTTTGCCACCTAGTATTTTGTATTACATTTGCTATATTTTTATTTTACGTATGTCTCTTTGTATGTGTTCTGTATTTTTGTGTTATATCATCATTGTATTTGTGTATGTTTACTGTGAATAAATGTTATGTCTATGTCTATAGTATGGGAAGTCCAAAACTATTTTTCATTTTTCGACCTATGTTCCTTGGGAAAAATTGTTCAGTTACAGATGCTGAACCCACCCCTTAGCTATGGCACGCAATTAAATTAACACCCTGTACAGAGTCCGTCATGTATATAGTCTGTAAGTATGAGGTACAACCAGGAGCAGGTCAACCTAAACACTCGCAGTGCGATTCCCACCTCTACGCTGTTTAAGACTATTGCGCGCGTCGCGTCGCCCGTGCGCGTTTGTAAAAAGTTTTGTTTCTTCATGTCTTCCTAAAGTCTTCCGAAAGTCTCCGTCGCCGGCGACTTTTTCTTGAAAATGTTGAAAAATGTGCTCCATGTCAATGACACAAGGTTGTTCCCATGGCGACCTTCCGTGTTCCCATGACGACCTTCCGGCTCCATCATCAGATCAGCTCCATGTTGCAATAATATTGCATTGTCATCTGATTTACATACGCATGCAATGCACAAATTTAGCTCAATAGGAAACTGGCTCGTCAATGTTAATTTCGATCTCATTTACACGTCGATATTGTTCACATAAGCGTGCCTTGCAACGTGACTGTTACGACCAACTGGTACAGGAGCCGACAAAAATTTAACGTGATAATCAGGGCGATAAAGAGATGTCTCAGTATAGATGGGGCTTTATGAGAGGATCACGAAAAACTATGTAAAAAGTTCCAGACCGGAGCCCGGTGTTCAGGAGGCCATTGTCTGGAAATGAAAAAGGACAAAAAAACGTGATCTTCAGCAAACACTTCTCATGCCAAACGATAGGGGCTGATGAGTAGTGATATAAAAACTTTGACCAGACAAGAAAACCGGGGGCTAAAGTCATTCCAGACTAGCCTGAAAATCTGAAAAGGGATATTAGATAGCGAACAAAATGATTAAAGCCCCCGGTTTTCTTGTCTGGTCAAATTTTTATATCACTAGGTACTCATCAGCCACCATCTTTTGGCATGAGAATTGTTTTTGCTGAACATCACGTTTTTTTGTCCTTTTTCATTTCCAGACGATGGCCTCCTGAACACCGGGCGCCGGTCTGGAAATTCTTACATAGTTTTTCGTGATCCTCTCATAAAGCCCCATCTACAGAGACATCTCTTTTTCGCTCTGATTATCACGTGAAAAATTCTTGTCGACTCCTCTACCAAATGGTGACACTGAAATCTATACATATAATAAAAGAGTAGAAACCGCGTGTCTGTACTTTTGATAAATTTATAAAACAATTAGTGTGGGTGATTAGAAACGACTAATAGAACACAAAAATATGTTTTCTGAACTTTTTGTCTGTCTGTCTGTATGTTTTCGATAAACTCCGAAACTACTGAACGGATTTTCTCGCGGTTTCATATAGATTAAGCTTAGGTCTGAGCAACATATAGGCTATGTTTCATTCAAATCGGTTCTCTCAATCAGAAGCTACACCAATGTAAAGTCTTAAATTGCCTGTACGACAATAACTCGCAAACAGATTCAAACTGAGTTTTTAATTACGAGTTTGGCTTACTTTTGTGCAACATAAAAGTATAGTTGTATTGCAACGGGTTCACTCAGACAGAAGGTACGCTAAGTTTCATGCGGCGGCGCAAATAACTCACAAACTACTGAACGGATTCGAACAGGGTTTTCAATAAACTGTCAAGCTTACTTCTTTGAAACATATTAGCTTACATTCATTGAAAACGGAGACAGGTGCGCGAAAATCACAAACAACTGAACCGATTAAAACGAGGTTTTCAGTAACGTATTTGTCTACTCCATGCAACATGTATGCTTAGTTTCATTGCAAATGGTTCACTCAGACATAAAATTCACTAAGTTTCAAGCGGCGGCCTTAATAACTCAGCAACTGCTAAACATATTTAAACGGGGTTTTCAATAACGTGTTAAGGTTAATTCTTTGCAATTTATTAGTTTACTTTCATTGAAAATAGTTCACTTAGACAGGAAATTCCCGAAGTTTCAATAGACGGCTCCAATAGCTCACAAACTACTGTACCAATTCCAACTGGCATTTCCATGACTTGCTTGGATTAGGTACTGTACATATAAGCTTACGTTAGTTGAAAACAGTTCACTCAGATAGTAGTTACGCAAAGTTTCAAGCAAAGGCGCGAATAACTCACACACTTTTGAGCAGATTCAAACGTGGCTTTCAGTAACGCGCTTGGCTTACTCCTGTGCAATAAACAAGCTTAGTTTAATTGCGAAAGGTTCACTCTGACAGAAGATACGCAAAGTTTCAAGCTGCAGAACTAAGAACTCACCTACTGAACTGGTTCAAAGTCAAACAAGGTTTTCAATGATGCGTCGGGTTTCTTTCTGTGCAACATATAAGCTTTATTCCATTGCAAACGGTTCATTCACATAGAAGGTTCGCGAAATTTTAAGCGGCCACACCAATACCTCACAAAGTACTTGAACGACTTAAACGGAATTTTCACTAACGTACGAGTATTTGGGTTGTTTTTGTGCAATATTTGAACTTTTTTTTATTGCAATCGGTTCACTCAAACAGAAAATGGGCGAGTTCAAAGTTTCAAGCTGTGAAACCTAGCTGAAATCTAACAAAGCTTATATTTGTACGGAAGAAAGCCAAATACGTTGTTGAAAATTCCGTTTGATCCGGTCCAGTTGTTTGTGTAAAAGTTGTGGGTACAGCTAAAGATTGATAAAATCTAGACTTAGTTTTATTATAAAAATAATAATTAAAAAATTCCTGTTTCGGATTGGCAGTGTAACAAATGTAAAAAAAAATATGAAAGTTCTAAAGTTTTGAAAACTTAGGAAGTAGGTACTTATAAACAAAATACTTAAATAAATAAAGAGAGATGTGAATCATTGTTTTTAAGGAATTGTCTTTTAAGGGGAGAAATAAGTTACAACGATTGTACAGAAGTGTAGTCCAACAGTTTTGTATGCAGGTACATGCACAGTTAAAAGCATGTGAAGCCACGTTGGACTTTGTACCGCTCTTTTTTCAGTTGCCACAGAAGCTAAAGTGACTAAGCCTCAGATTTAGTTAGGCTTTGTTTTGTATAAGATATAGCGAAACCCGTATCATAGTTCGTCCGCGTGGAATTCGACTATGATTTTACACTTACGAGGATAGTGGGCGACCTAACAGTCCACACGTAAACAAGACGTTTTTAATTTACAAAAATCTGTACTACCGGTACTCTGTATACCTAATAATATAAAGGCGAGAACTGCACTGTCTGTCTGTCTGTTAAGTTTTTATGACTAATCCGATAAACCGATTGTGATATAAACTTGGTACGAAGATAGTTTGAACCATGGGAAAAGACATTAGCTACTTTTTCTGAACCCCACACGGACGGAGTCGCGGGTAACAGCTAGTTAACAATAAAAGAGATAAAAGTATTTTATTTAGTATTTTATTTCACAAATATCAAAAAAGTAAAACTCACTCAATACCGTTTTATGTACTCGTATATGTAAATTTTCATATACTTCGATAAAAATATAGGTGGTTACAAATGAAAAGAAAACGGAAAAAATGAGGGTAATTTTAGTTATTTTTTCCTTAGTTATACTACTTAATTAAATTTAAATTATATCTCGACCACATCACTTCTCAAATCTTGGTGCTACGTTTTTTTTTCTGTTAAAATATATGCCATTTTTAATGTAAAAAGTGGTTACGAAGTCATTCAGTCTCAAGGTCATTCAGGGAGTTTTAGCCTTAAATAAGTCGTATTTTCTAAGATTTTAGAAAGTACCTACGCAGCGTTTTTCTAACGTCAATAGTATCAATATTATTTTGTAGAAATTTCGACGGAGAGTTTAAATAAAAATAAAATATATGAGTCGTATAGGTAGTTACTTTTATTTCTAGCAATAAAAAACTCTCATTCGTCATTTCTAGCAATAAATATAATAAAGCAATACCTAGTTCTTTTCGGTGAAGTCGGGTGAGCTAAACGATGTTTTATTATAATTTGCCAGTATTATTTTTACTTGCATTTATTAGTTTTGTAAGTAGCAGTCCCGCACTAATCCTACCTTGGGAACTAGAGCCGGTTACTCCAAAAACACATGGTACGTCCTAGAATGGAATTTAGCTAAGCAGGTAAAAAGGTAAAGTTAAAAAGGTGTCAAAAGTGATACGACAGAAAAGCCTAACGCGGATGTGGTAGGGCTTTTGTGGAAAGTCCGTCTGGGGAAGTACCACCCCCTTGCTTTTTTCTTGCTGTGTTATTAGTGTCAAAATATGCCATTAATAAGACAGTGGGTGCTATGGGCGGTGGTGAACACTTACCATCAGGTGGCCCACCTGCTCGTTTGCTCACTTGTAACATGAAAAAAAAAATGTCCGCGACGGACGGTTAAACTTATGAAGGCTATACAGTCCGTTCAGTTACTGTCAGCCATGGTGTTTAGTTGCAGCCGGGAAGCGGTTACATCAGTCTGCGTCGCGGCGAGAAAAAACCACTTTCTGGACGCAGGCACGTTAAACTAGTTTTTAAGGACCAATCAGATGTCTGATCCTACACCTTACTACGAACGATGTGTGCAGTACCTACGAGTAGTCGAAATATTTGATATCATCCCATTTCTAAGATCGAATCGGAAGGTGTAGAAAGTGTTGGCTTAACTACCTAGCGTAATTAATTAAATTACTGTTTCTTTACAGTGTTGAACAAAGTACTTATAACAGTCAACAACAATGAAGAGCCAACAGGTATGTGTCTGTACTGTGTATGTTTAAGTTAAATTTTAAGAAACGTCTTCACAAAATGTAATTAAATTAAACCGACTTCAAGCTTTGATTTTCATCATCGCTCGCGTGGATTTCGTACTTTAAGATTGCATGTTTATAAAACTTAATATATTTATGGAAGATGATATTCGTAGTTCTCAGGATGAGCAACGTGCTTTGCTGTTTTGTAAGTGTCAAATTATGGCACTAATAAGTTAGTGGGTGCTATCTTATGTGAAAAGTGGTCTGATTTTCATACATATTGTCATCCCTTATTTTTCCACCTAAGCAGATGATTTTCCAAAAATGTACATGTATTTATAAATTTTTGTACTTACCCCAAATCTGAATTTTCATGCGTAAGGAAACACATATCTTACAACACCCATTTGAAGGGCGATTTTTCAAAAATGCTGAAACAAGTATTTTTAGGATTCCGAACAAAAATGGTAAAATCATGGCAAAAATGCTGAAACAAGTGTTTTTAGGATTCCGAACAAAAATGGTAAAATCATGGCAAAAATATTTTTTAAACAAGCTTTTATTAGATGTAGAATAGTAGATTTTACAACAAGTGCACATAACGAACCATTTTCCCGAGACTTTTAGCAGCCCGAGCCAAAGGCGAGGGCTGATAGTATTGTCGAGGATAAAATGGTTTTGTGGACGAGTTATAAACTCTGCTTTTCACTTTGATTGCGAGGAAATAAAACGTAAAGTACTTTCGAAATGTAACTGAAGAATGAGTTGAGATGAGCAGCAGGCCCACGCGCAGGCAGCCTATATCCTGCACAAAGAAGCACTTTCAGAGCATGAGAAGTGAAAAAATAAAATAATGGTGAAAAATAATTTTTAAAATAAGCTTCAATTAGACGTAGAAAAAGGACTAAAACTTATCAAAGTCTTAGGTTTTCAAATAAAAGTGTGTTAGGTAGGTACATAATAAAACAGCAAGAAAGAATTAAAAAACTGCTCAAGTGCGTGTCAGACTCGCACGCATAACTAAGACGGTATTTTATCTTAGTGATACGGAACCCTCGGTGCACGAGTCTGACTCGCACTTGGCCGGAATTCTTTCTTTCTGTTTTATAATGTAACACGAATTCATTTATAAATCTGAGACAATCATAACGTTTCAGTTCTTTTTCTACGTCTAATAAAACCTTGTTTAAAAAATTATTTCTTACCATTATTTTATTTTTCAGTATTTATTTATAATTAAATGTCAAATAATAAAAAAAACCGGCCAAGTGCGAGTCGGACTCGCGCCCTAAGGGTTCCATACCTATCTACCATATGATATATTAAAACCTTTTGCTCTTTGATTTTAAAAACTCCGCGACCATCCGACTTGCCCCTCTTTTGTAGAAAAGTTCTTGAAACGGGAGCTCACCTTAATTGGTTACTATTAGTTGTAAGGAAAATTGAAATATTTGATGATTTTAGACTTTTCCCTTTATTTGTACTGTGAGACCTACCTTTTTGCCAAATTTGATAATTTTAGGTCAACGGGAAGTACCCTGTAGGTTTTGCATTTTTGCATAAATGTATGGAGATGAAGACATAAAAAGCCATAATATCTTTTGATTTCGTCGTTGTAAAAAATTTAAATTTTCAGATCTTGTGTGGTTCATGGACCTTAATATTCGTTATCAATTTCAACCTGATACGTCTTCTCGTTCGTGAGAAAAAGGGTCTTGACAGACAGACAGACAGACGGACAACCAAGTGATTTTATAAGGGTGCCGTTTTTTTTATTTTGAGGTACGGAACCCTAAAAACAACTATCTTACACACCCAAAGGTCAGACGTGCCCAAACCTTTAAAAAAATTCTTCGTACACCCAACAGCACGTCACTAGAAACACTTTGGTCTTTATGGCATAGTAATAGAGTTGCAAATGTTTCCATTCACGTGCGGTTGACCGTACGTAAGGCAGGGTTAAATTAGGTAGTCGACATCAAAAAACAGCGCCTCTAGTATGGAGTAAAAAAACTACAGTATCATACAAAAGTGATTGCTGCATCTTGGACGGGAAATTTAGTCGTTGCTTTGTATGTAAAAACTTAGAGTAATTTCCCCAAAAGGTCTAGCTAAACTCAAATACTTTATAATGGAAACTCCAAGAGTTGTTTAATCTGTAAAATAATACTAGGCAAGCAAGCCATGCTGCCCACCAAAAGATGGCGCTGCAGGATTTCTGAAACGCGGTATTATCTCACTTTTCAATGGCTATCTTCCGGCTCCATCATCAGATCAGGTCCAAGTTGTAATAATATTGCAATGTCGTTGAAATTTTCATCTTAATCGGAAACCGAGAAGTGGGTCCAATTTTACTTGCAAGATTTGGTTACAGACAGACAGACACCGCGACAGGTGAAACTAAATAAAAGCTTTTACATCTCTCGTATTCGGTAAGTAGGTCCTTATTACCCCCAAATGGGGCTTGTAGGTGACCAATTAGCGCTCTAGGGTAATAATGTAGCTAGAAAAGCCCAAGGGCGGTAAGTAATTGTAAGCACCTCCACCTCCACGCGTGGCTCCGCCTTGATGGCCGCCTCCAGCAGCGGGGCGGCGGGCGTTTTAATTACTTACCGCCCTAGGGCTTTTCTAGCTACATTATTACCCTATAGCGCTAATTGGTCACCTACAATTTGGTAGTAATAAGGACCTACTTACCTCACCCTCGAACTATAGGCGCCCTCGCTGCCCTCGTGCGCCTAAATATCTCGGGCTGCAATTGATGCCTTACAGCCCTTGGCTACTAATCTACTATTAAAAAAGGAACCCTTTTCGTGCGTATTCGTCTATATGTCACACGCAAAGAAATTTGACCTCTTTGGTTCGCAAATATGCTTGCCCAACTTTATTGCAAACAAAAAAATATTTTTATGATTGTTGTAAGTATGGGGAATTTTAAATTGTCGTTACTAGCTCGAGTGGGGTATCATATAATATTCCGAAGACATATTCTGTTTATACTATATACTCGTAGGTAGTTGTTTCTTCTTTTTTTTTAGTTTTCATAGATTTCTAAATAAAATGTTTAATAAATTACTTACTTTGTTGGCATACCTCGAAAATAATATTCCTTTCATTTTAAAAATATATGATAGATATTATGAGTTTCCATAGTTTATTTATTCGGCTGCTACAAACGGCAGATACCTATGCATTTTCATCATTTAATTTTCATACTAACTTTGTTTGCATCGCAATTAACCTCGAAGAAGTTTATCAAGAAGTAGCAGCCAAAAATCGCCTTTTCACGTAGATTTTGAATGTTAAAGCAAATGAAGTGGAAGATTTATTACCCGACTTCGTCAAAAAAGGGTCATTGTTTACTTTTTGAATTCTGGTTCTGCATAATGATTTTGCGTTTACGTGTGTCCTATGGTAAAATTATAATGTGCAGCTGTATCTCTGACCTTTTACTTACAAAATTTTAGGTTCACCTTCCGGAAATGTTCAGGCACTCAAAGGAATAGTAAAACCACAAAAACACGATGAATTGTCCATCCAAGGTCATGCGGAGGTACAAAACGGGAAACAACGAACTAAGAAACTAAGACCAATGGTCGCTGAGTCCTTCACTGTGAAGGGACAGATGTTTGAAGGTATAGGAAACAAAGTACAGATAAACGATGTTAGTCCTGAAAATATAAAAAATATTGAATATAAGAATCGTCCACTAAAAGGAGTGGTTAATAGTGATGGGTCTCAAGAAAAAACAAACGTGATACACAAAAAAAACAAAAAAGGCACTACTGGAGGAAAAGGATTAAAAGAATCATACCCTTATGGAGTTTTGCCTACCGACTCTGAAAGTCCCAATAATATTGAGACGAATGGCGAAGCCATGCTTATCCCGTATCAGCCTATAGAAAAGCGCAGGCCAAAGAAAATTTCTGCACGGCCAGAAATTCAACCAAACGGTTTAACTGAAGACGTACCAAAGGGTAAAAATTATCGAGCAGAAAAAGTTGGTAACATGCAGGGATCTATAGCGAGAAATTGGCCTTTAGGAATCATTTGGTACAAGGTTGACGAGGCTTCGTTCGGTACGTAAAACGTAGCATATCAAACCTTAATTTTAGAATTCTTTAATACCTAATAAATAATTAATAATGTAGGTTTAGGGTCCTAAATAAAATATATTTAGCTACAATTGCCTCTCAAGCGTTAAAAATTTAAAAATCTTTTATAATACATAATTTATAATGTAGGTTCAGGGTTCTAAATTAGATATTTAGCTACAATTGCCTCTCAAGCGTTAAAAATTTAAAAATCTTTTATTTAAGCATCATAATTTTCCAAAGAAATGGGACAGTTTAGTGATCCGTTACAAGGACATAGTTTCTAGTTTATCTGATTATTTTAAATTCTTATTTTATTTTTAAGCACGACGAAGATGATTGATGATAAGCACTGATAAGACACTTTGTAGAAAGCGTCAAAAGATAGTGTTTTTACCCGACTGCGGCGAAGCCTAAAAGAAGGGTTATGTGTGTGATCTGTATGTATGTCAGTTTTTTAGGGTTCCGATACCAAAATGGTAAAAAAAAGGAACCCTTATGGTGCCGCTCTGTCTGTCTGTCTGTCTGTCTGTCCGTCTGTCTGTCACACCTCTATATCTCAGCAACCACTTACGCTATCGAGCTGAAATTTGGAATAGTTTTAGAATATAGTTGCCCAACTTAATTGCACATGAAAATTTTTTGAAAAAAGTATGATTATTAATGTAAAGGGGGCCAAAATAGGGGGGGCCAAATTTCAAATTGTCGCTACTAGGTCGAGTGGGGTATCATATGAAAGGGCTTTACTTGTACATTTTAAAATATATTTTTGTATTTTTTTAAGTTTCTTAGTTTTCAAGTTATGATGAAAAATGTCAAAAAAAATACCATTCCCCCCCCCTTATCTCCGAAGTTTGAGTAAGGGAAAATCTGAATTAATTACAGTTGATAGAGGTTTATGTAAACTTTACAGCAAAAATAAAACGATCTTTCTAAGTTGCACAGTTTTTCAGAAATCTGCAAAAAACCTTTACAAACAAATTTAGTTTTGCGGTCCTGAAAATGGACTTTATTGCTTCCAAAAATACTATAGGTATATCGGAACCCTCGGCGCGCGAGTCCGACTCGCACTTGACCGGTTTTTTTGTTCCCACGTAACTACTAAACGGCTAAACCGATTTTGATAAATTATACGTTGTTGAAATTGTCTTACTGACACTGGGTATATTAAAATTATAAAAACTCAATGTTAGTGGATTTTTACAGTCGATTATAAAAATTTATATGTTTTTCTTTCTTATTTTCGAAAGTTGATCAACTTACTAGTAAATTGATCAATTTAGGATTCCTATAATTTTCCGGTGACTTGAACAACTTATATGTCGAAAGAAATGTTTAATAATATTTATCCGTAACAAAACTGAAACTAAAAAGTTGGAAATAAAAAAAATAAAATCCTCCGCCTGCAATATCTTATAAAATTCAAGTTTTCTAAGATTTTAGAACTTGTTTTCCTATTTTCTGTTACGCAGTCAGCTTTGTCTTTTTTTTAAAATTATTTCTAGATAAAATCCTGGAGGGTCGAGTAAGAGATGCGATGACTTTCTTGGAAAGCGCATCGTGTGTACAGTTCAAGCCTTTGACCACTGCCTCTGATGATATGTCCTGGATACACATCACCAACCCTCTGAGGCAACGGGAGTGCTCGCATACGACCAGTAGCGAGAAGTCGGGTGAAATTGTTCGTTATTACTTTAGTTCTAGCAATTTATTAAGGGAGGTCTATGTCACAGAATAAATAAATTACTTTAGTAGTAGTTATTACTTAGTACTATATAGTGTCCCGTGTGGTGCCGGCAAAGAATAGTACCAACCCATACATACCCGTGGGTGTCGTAAGAGGCGACTAAGGGTTAACTGGAGGATGGGCAGCAGCATCCTCCTTTGTATTTTACATCTTACTTACTGCGGTCACCTAAAACTGCGGTCCATGGTGCCAGCCGTAACGCTAACAAGCGAGGTGACTATGGTACTTCCCCTCCACATTTTTCCAGCAACAGCTAGAATTCTGGAGGGAGCTCCTTGTCCTGTAGTGGACGTTTGATGGGATGTTATGATGATGATGATGACTATATAGTAGGTACCTACTATCATATACAACGGACACTCTCCGTCCCCCTTGCGCACCCCGCGCACGATTCTCATGGTGCATCTGATGGTCAGTAGTAACGGATACTACGCGTGCTTCCAATTTCAAATGTCCAATTCGCGCTCATTGTATGTCACTACATGGGGGGTGCCTATGTCTAGAATATGACGTCTTTCCGCTGATAAGATCGTGATATGTCAACCATATTAGATGGATGATTAGTTGCTGTTACGGCGGGCGGCGGGCTTTGTACATTGAACGTATTCACTATATCTTTCTTTGGAACTCATCATCCATCATTGGCCGTTGACTGAACGATAATGATATCGCTAGTCTGGCAGTCTGGTAAACTTAATCCTGAAGGATATATGTCTCTGTCTATGAAACTGAACAACTTTCCCAAAGAAACATTGGGCGAAATAAGAAAGGAACCGGCCATGTGTGAGTCGGCGTTGAGCTTCGAGTGTTCCATATATAGACACACATTTATTCATTGGAAACAAGTACAGTACAAACACAAAAAACAGGATCAAAATTATATAAAAACTAGCTGTTACCCGTGGCTTTGCCCGCGTGGTTTTAGGAGTTGTCTATTTACTTCACATTCCTAGATCAAGTAAAAGCAGTGCCGGATTTACATATTTGCCGCCCGTAGGCTATTAAAATTTTGCCGCCCCTACTTACCTCTAAAATTTGATAGTTCAATCTCATTAATAGATTTTTTATAGGTGGATAAGAATAGATAGAGAGTAAGTAACGTAGCTAGAGCGTTTTGTCAATTTTGTTTCCCCGGTTGCGGATGATGGTTTTGGACGTAAATGCACACGAGTACGAATTATGCGCTTGCAGTATAAGCGCATGCGTCTTTGCCTCGATTTCAAGCCCTTATGCCAAATATCAGGGAAATAACGAAGAAGAAATTATTTACCTTACAGGCGAAAAGGCAGGTCTTTTTCCGTCTTTTGAGCGGTCCAATCATCTGCCTGTCCATCTACGCTCACTCTTCTGCGACTGTGTTTTATTTTTGTCCCTAAGCACCCTCAGCTGTTATACCTCCTGCGCACTTACCATACTTGGCTGATTAGCTCCACTCGACAATTAATCGAGGCAAGCAAATATTTTAAATGTTGACCTTGAAGGAGACCAGTCTGCCTTTTCAACATGGACAGGCAGTGGAGTATTTACGAATCTGGTGCCCCGGGGCACAATTTTTTTTTCTGCGCCTCTAGATGACAAACAACCGGCCAATTGCGAGTCGGATTTTTGCACTCAGGGTTTCATTATTACCAAGCACGCATATAAAGAAAGTCTAACGATGGACAGGTAGTCACACAATCAGATGAAAACGCGAGCGCAGCGAGCGCCAATTTTCTCGTGAGCATTAACACAAATCGAAGGGCAATAGTAAAGTTTAGTTACTTTGACAAGTAAACGCGAGCGCAGCGAGCGCGAAATTTTTTGTTAGCAAAAACGCAAATAAAATGCAAACAAAACTTTAGAAATATGTGAGTGAGTAATCGAACAAATATGCGAAACGGAATATTGTATGAAAATCCATTGCTAACGTGCTGTTTTTTTTATAAATTTAGCTAATACCGGTCAACCGGAAAAATTACCTATCGTCATCCTATACAAAACAAATAATTAATACTATGATAAAGACGGGTCTTTTGTTTTGAAATTCACATATTTTAGAGCGTTTGAAATTCACATATCTTAGAGCATTGAAATGAGAGCGTTGAGGAGTATGATTGGTGTGAAATTGAGTGACAGGATTAGAAATAGTGTCATAAGAGAACGTTGTGGCGTAAAAGAAGACGTAGAATTACGAAAGGGATGCTAAGATGGTTTGGTCATGTAGAGAGGATGAATGAAGGAAGATAAAAAAAAGCTACGAAAAGCAAAAAACATACATATGCCATCCAATAATATAGCCGAAACAATGTTTTTGAAACCATGCGATATGGAAGAGATAGTTAAAATAATTAAGAGTCAAAACTCAACCAATGCCGTATGATATGATGAACTACCAACAAAAATACTTAAGTTGTGTTTACATAGTTTTGCTTCTGTATTGTGCTACTTAATAAATCTATCATTTTCATTGGGCAAATTCCCTGGTGAATTAAAAATTTCAATAGTAAAACCACTTCATAAAAATAACAGTAGAGAAGATACAAACAATTATCGGCCAATTGCACTTACTTCGGTTATATCAAAGGTTTTTGAAAAAGCTATGCACAAGAGAATCACCGAATTTTTAGCCCTTCATTAAATAATTAAAAAAAACCGGCCAAGTGCGAGTCGGACTCGCGCACTGAGGGTTCCGTACCACCATATAATCATAATTGTATTAGTTGAAATTTCAGTAAGTTAATGTGCTACATTTTTTGAGTCCGACACGTGCTTGACCAAATTTTATTATTTGTTGTTATTTTATAGCTTATGCAGTATAAACATACCAATTTTCAAGTTTGTAAGTGTTCCCGTTTTCAAATAGAACTAAAACAAAAATCGCCTCAAAGACCATCCAACTTGACCCCTCTCTTATATGAATGTTCTTGAAACGGGAGCTCACCACAATTGGTTACCATTAGTTGTGAGAAAAGTTGTAATATTTAATGATTTCAGACTTTTCCCATTATTTGTACTGTGAGACCTAGCTTCTTGCCAAATTTCATAATTTTAGGTCAACGAGAAGTACCCTGTAGGTTTTTCATTTTTGAATAAATGTATGGAGATGAGGACATAAAATGCCATATCTTTTGATTGCGTCGTTGTAAAAAGTTTAAATTTTCAGATCTTGTGTGGTTCATAGATCCTAATATATGGTATTAATTTCAATATGATACCTTTACCCGTTCGTGAGATAAAGGGTCTTGACAGACAGACAGACAGACAGACAGACGGACAACAAAGTGATCCTATAAGGGTTCCGTTTTTTTCTTTTGAGGTACGGAACCCTAAAAAGAACAAAACGGTTTCCAAAAGCACAAGTCCACCTCACTAGCTGGTTATCTACTTATAAATGAAATTACACAAAATTTGGATCTTGGTAAACCAGTGGCAGTGGTGTATTTTGACATGTCAAAGGCTTTCTATTACGTCAATCACACATTACTTCTTAGAAAATGCGAAAGGTATGGAATAAGAGGTGTGGTTAATGATTGGTTGGATTCTTATTTAAAAAACAGGTCACAGTGTGTAGAAATATCCAAAATTAATGATATGTTAGAGTTTGTGTCTCATAGATCATCTTTTGAGTTAAATAATCACGGAGTGCCTCAGGGCAGTGTATTGGGACCACCGCTTTTTTTGTTATATATTAACGATTTGCCTGAAGTAACAAGCCAGAAATGTGTCTTATTTGCGGATGATGTTTCTATTATAATTCCGTATAACAAAAGTACAAATTTTGAGGAAGATATTAATGTATCTATTGATGCTATTCACGATTGGATGACATTTAACAACCTTCAAGTTAATACAAATAAAACAAAATATACATTATTTAAAAATAGGAAAATGAAACATCTGAATTAAAATGTTAAATGTAACGATATAACAATATCAGGAACTGCTACCGCTACCTTTCTCGGTATTGTTTTAGATGAATTTTGTACTTGGACATCACACATTGAGAAAGTATGTAATAGATTAAATAGGTTTGTTTACGCCTTGCATAGAATACAAAGAGTGGCCGATATTAAAACAGCTCTCATAGCATACTATGGACATGTTGTGTCAGTTCTATGCTACGGTTTAGTGCTTTGGGGTAATTCTGTTGAAATGCAAAGAGCGTTTGTGGTTCAAAATCGTTGTATAAGAGCAATTTGTGCTGTTGATCCTTTGGAATCATGTCGCCTACTTTTTAAAAAACATAAGCTTCTGCCTTTACCTTGCTTATATATATTTGAGGCAGCATGTTTTGTAAAAATCAATATTAAGCTTTTTGATCAGAAAGAAGATGTAACCCAATTTAATAGCAGATACCCAGATAGAATAGTACTGCCACCAGGAAAAACAGCCCTTTTTGATAGAAACTGTTCCAGAATGTTAGTGAGAATTTATAATAATTTACCTATGGATTTTAGAGATTTGCCAATAATACAATACAATACAATACAAATATACTTTATTGCACACCAAGAAATACAAAAAAAATAAATAAATAATAAATAATAAAAATAAATAATAATTAATTAATTAATAATAATTAATTTATTAAATTAATTAATAATATTAAAAAAATATATATTTGACTGGTTATGTGACAAATGCTTTTACACACTTAAAGAATTTTATGACTGTAAATAATTAATCTATTTTAATGTATTGATTTCTGTCATTTTTTTATCTGATGTATTTAAATAATGTAATTATTATTATTATTTATTTAATTTACAGATAACAAAGATCCAAAATGTTAGTAATTCTTAAAACTAGGTTAGTACTTATATTCTACCAGAGACTTGGTTAATGCTACAAGGTGCATTATTAATGGACTCTCATTTCTGTCAGCAATCGTCTTTAGGAGGCTGTTGTTGTAATGGTTTTAGATTTTAATTTGTTAATTTTATAGGTAGGTACAAATATTTGCATGATTTATTATAATCTAAATGTTCAGGACTTCATAACTGCTTTCATGACATCTTTTTATACTGAATTTATAGCAAATAAATAATTTCATTTCATTTCATTTCAAGATTGACGAAAGAGATCCACAAGGCGAGAGTGAATGGAAACGTTGGAAGGGGAAGGCCTCGGCGAACGTACCAGGACCAAATTCAGGACGTTCTGAATAAAGGCCAGGTTAAAAGTACCCTAAACCGACGAGCATGTATGAAAGGATTGATGAAGGTTCAGGAAGCAAGGGAAGTATGTCAAGATCGTAGCAGGTGGAGAACTGTGGTATCTGCCTACCCCGACGGGAACAAGGCGTGATGTTATGTATGTATGTATGAATATTTTAGAAAAATTAAAAAGTACAAGATATTAGAAATACAAAGTTAAATGAATTTTTCCCTTTCTTTTTTATTTATATTAGCGTAATTAATGTATCGTGACATTTTGTAAATATATATAAAAGCGAAATTGCTTATGCCTATACAAAGTTCACGTTTGCAGTAGCATAGACGCTTCTGTTGTGAGATGGATCTTACTGTTTATTTCTTAATATTGCTCTCCTTTCGGAAGAAAGGCACCGAATCTTAAAGAGGGCGGGTTGAACCCCTTCAATATTCATAACGGCTAAAAATATTTTCCGCTAGTTTTTATTCTGTAACTTTTCTGTATTGAATTTGTTTTTAAAATCTTTCAGCAATAAAGGACTAATTTAAATTTTTGCAGCGTTGGATCTTTTCTGGTCCAGCGGCTTGCAGTTGCCATACTACAGCGCTGTGCGCGGAAACTTTTGGTCAAGGTAGGGTAGAACCGGATGAGACGTTGTGTCGATACGCTGTTTTGTTATTCTGGATGATGCCTACATTTAGAAATTCAAACACTTATTTATATTTATTAATATAGTATATTTTTTAAATTTCTACAACATGAAAAAAAAATACCCAAAATTTGCCGCCCCTATAAACTGCCGCCCTAGGCTCCAGCCTACTTAGCCTATTGGTAAATCCGGCACTGAGTAAAAGAATCACTCAAGATGTCTCTACTACTACTTTACGTGTCGATTACACCAGCCCAGCCCAGTATTTTGTAGTAGTCAATATGTTTTTGTGTTAGACCAAGGAGACAATTATTCAGTGTGAGTTGTTATAGGCGAGTCATAAAAATAGTCAATGAAGAAAGTAAATGTGTAGTGAAGAATTATTAATAAAAGTTACTCAATTTTCACTTTTATTAACTATGTTATGAGTGTTCGACGTACGATCAGTGTTGGGTAGAATTTTTGAAAAATTTTTGTTTCTTTGTTAGTCCAAGGTGACAATTTTTAGTGTCAGTAATTATAGGCAGAGCTAAAAAAGTTGTCAATGAAGGGATCGAATAAGTAATAGCAGATGGATAATTTTCACCTTTATTAACTATGTCATGACTGTTGGACGTATGATCAGTGTTGTGCTAAGAGTTGTGAAACCAAGTCAATAGAAGTGAAAGATTGGGCACAAACTTTCACTTTCATTTACTATGTCATAAGTGTCAGACATATGTCTGTGCGTGTAAGAATTTTGCAGTTTTTTACAAGTGACATAGTTTTTGTATTAATCCAAGGAGACAATCTTGAGTGTAAGTCGTTACAGGCGAACGTAAAAATGAAAGCAATGAAGGAAGTGAATGCATAGAAAGGAAGTATTAATAAAAGTCGTATAAACTTTCACCTTTATTAACTATATCATGAGTGTTAGACTTACGATCTGTGTTGTGTAAGAATTTGGCAATTTTTTGCGTGTGAGCGACTGATTAGCGAAGAAAAAGATTCGTTTAACTTTTACCTTTATTAACTATGTCATGAGTGTCAGACATACGATGCGTGTTTTTTAAGAATTTGGCAATTTTTAGGGTTCCGTAACTCAAAAGAAAAAAACGGAACCCTTATAGGATCACTTTGTTGTCCGTCTGTCTGTCTGTCTGTCTGTCTGTCTGTCTGTCTGTCTGTCTGTCTGTCTGTCTGTCTGTCTGTCTGTCAAGACCCTTTATCTCACGAACGGGTAAAGGTATCAGGTCGAAATTAATACCATATATTAGGATCCATGAACCACACAAGATCTGAAAATTTTAATTTTTTACAACGACGCAATCAAAAGATATGGCATTTTATGTCCTCATCTCCATACATTTATTCAAAAATGAAAAACCTACAGGGTACTTCCCGTTGACCTAAAATTATGAAATTTGGCAAGAAGCTAGGTCTCACAGTACAAATAATGGGAAAAGTCTGAAATCATTAAATATTACAACTTTTCTCACAACTAATGGTAACCAATTGTGGTGAGCTCCCGTTTCAAGAACATTCATATAAGAGAGGGGTCAAGTTGGATGGTTGCTGAGGCGATTTTTGTTTTAGTTCTATTTAAAAACGGGAACACTTACAAACTTGAAAATTGGTATGTTAATAGGGCATAGGCTATAAAATAACAACAAATAATAAAATTTGGTCAAGCGCGTGTCGGACTCAAAAAATCTAGCACATTAACTTACTGAAATTTCAACCAATACAATTATGTTTATGTCGTGGTACGGAACCCTCAGTGCGCGAGTCCGACTCGCACTTGTTTGCATGTGAGTGACTGGTTGGCGAGGAAAAAAATCGTATAAACTTTTACCTTTATGAATTATGTCATAATTCATAAAGGTAATCAGTATTGAGCATGGAGTTGGAAAACGATATCAATAGAACTGACGTGTAGCTATATTATGACTTGTTTTCCCATGGGGATGATATGTTTTCCCGAGGTAAAAAGTGGCCTATGGAGTCGATTTGTCTGAGGAGTCATGGATCTGAGGATTGACGTTCAGGAGTTTGAAAACCATATCAATAGAAGTGACGTAAGCTTATGATAAAGAGTGTTTTCCCATGGGAATGATATGATTTCCCGAGGTAAAAAGTAACCTTTAGTATGCTTGGGCTCTAACTATCACTATGCAAAAAATCACTTCACGTATGAGCAGTGTTGTGCAAGGAATTGGAAAACCATTTAAAAAAATCACGTATGGCTATAATAAAACGTGTTTTCCCATGGGAATGAGATGATTTACCGCGGTAAAAAGTAGCCTATAGCACTTTCGGGACGTTCAGCTATCACCATGCAAAAAATCACGTCAATCCGTTGCTCCGTTTTGACGTGAAAGAAGGATAAACAAACAAACATACTTTCGCAATCATAATATTAAGTATGGATTAGAAGGAAACACAAAAAAAGTTGAAACAAATTATGAACTAAACTAAACCACATACTTAACCTAAACCCAGCCCCAGCCCCATTGACAAGATCCCACAGATAAAAATACTGTGTTAGTCAGGGACACGCAGTCGCGCATAAGTGCATATAGTATTTGTCAATAATTTCTCGAAAACGGGTCTACTTTGAGTGATTTCGACAAAAAGGGTTATCGGGGGTGAAAAATTGATCTAGCAGGTCTCCTGTTTCGGAAAATTTGTTTTCACAATTTTTTGAGCATTTCTTGAAAAAACGTTTCAGAAACTCTACAGCGCCATCTGTTGGTGGGGTTTATTTATTTAATGTTCGGAAGACCACCAGCTACGAAACAAATTAAGAAGCTCAATTAGGTGAAAACAAAGCCAATGACACCCACAATTAAAATCACAATAGAAAAAAAAAACACCTTTTTGCACACTACTACAGTACTTTGGTCAAGATTATACAAGGTGACGCTCAGTTGCGGAGCTCACACAGTGTCACACCCCGGACAGTACTTAGTTTACTATTATTTAATCTGTGACAGTACATACATCGAGTGCGAATTTGAAATTGGAAGGTCGTGTAGGCTGCATATTCAAAACAAAAGACCCTCAGAAGGAGCTCGAGAATCTCGCGGGCGGGTGCGCGCGGGGGTGCTGAGATTTCAAGGGGGGCGGAGAGTGTCCGTTCTGTATGATAGTACTATTACTTTATTCTGTGACCGTGTTATCCTAGCAAGTAGCCTACGCTAAGCATATCATAAAATTGATCAACCATATACTAGATTAACTAAAGTCAATACATCTTTCGTTGGTCTGTGTATACGATACTACAACAAAATACCTGACAATATAGTGCAATTACCTGAGAGAAAGTTTAAAGAATGTGTAAAGCAAACGTTATGTAAAAAAGCTTACTACAGATTGGATGACTATATGAATGACAAAGAGGTATGGTGCTCTGATATTCCAGCGAAACACAAGAAACACATTGTAAAAAGCCGACTCTTAAAGTAGGCCGTGCTGCAGTGGTTTCTTGCCGTTTCTTTTACGCTGCCATAGCACGATCCGAAACGGCGTAGACTCGCTCTATTTGCATTGTATTCTGCATGACATTCAATAAGTATTCTGTAAAGAATCTACATTGAATAAAATTATCTGAATCTGAATCTGAATCTGCAAGCCACCTGCAGTGCGAGCTTAGCCTTATAACGTCTCCTTTAATATTTTTTTCTCGGTTTCTCAGACCATGATACTCGGTTTGGAGTGCCTTAAGAGACGCGACATCATACACTCCTTGCTCCATGCCATCGGGTTCAAAGATGAAGTCGCCCACCCGCACAGGGACCAGTACATTCGAATTATGTGGCAAAACATACGACCTAGTAAGTTCTACTTTCTTAATTTTTTTTTATACTATTGTCCTTTTTCGCGTGTCAATAACAGGACCACCCTGTCTCTTCCCGTACGTGTCTTAAAAGGCGACTAAGGGATCTCAAACTGGAGAATGAGCAAAAGCGTCCTTTTCTGCGTTTTATCGTATAGCACCATAAGACGGTTAAATAATACGTTTTTAGTCAATTATTTTTAGACCTTGAATTGATAGTGTGTTGGGGCAATACCTAAGTGCGCTTCTTCAAGAAGGTAACCCAGTTTCGTTATTTTGACGTAATTAAATCTTAATTAAAAAAAAAACCGGTCAAGTGCGAGTCGGACTCGCGCGCCTAGGGTTCCGATATACCTATAGTATTTTTGGAAGCAATAAAGTCCATTTTCAGGACCGCAAAACTAAATTTGTTTGTAAAGGTTTTTTTGCAGATTTCTGAAAAACTGTGCAACTTAGAAAGATCGTTTTATTTTTGCTGTAAAGTTTACATAAACCTCTGTCAACTGTAATTAATTCAGATTTTCCCTTACTCAAACTTCGGAGATAAGGGGGGGGGAATGGTATTTTTTTTGACATTTTTCATCATAACTTGAAAACTAAGAAACTTAAAAAAATACAAAAATATATTTTAAAATGTACAAGTAAAGCCCTTTCATATGATACCCCACTCGACCTAGTAGCGACAATTTGAAATTTGGCCCCCCCTATTTTGGCCCCCTTTATATTAATAATCATACTTTTTTCAAAATTTTTTCTTGTGCAATTAAGTTGGGCAACTATATTCTAAAACTATTCCAAATTTCAGGTTGATAGCGTAAGTGGTTGCTGAGATATAGAGGTGTGACAGACAGACAGACAGACAGAGCGGCACCATAAGGGTTCCTTTTTTTTACCATTTTGGTATCGGAACCCTAAAAACGAGGAACGGTTCGTCAATAAAGGCGAGCAAAGTAACTGAATACTCCAAAATATTTTCTAAGCAAGTAAAAATGAGATTTGAATTTAGAACATGAATATTGGTCCAGAGAACAGCGTAAATGAAGGTAAAAAAAATTGTTATAAAATGTTACTGGCCGGTTGTAAATTAGTAAAAATAATACGCCCAATCTCTAAACAAGATTATATCCAGAGTCTCCCCTTCGAAAAACCTGCTTTTTTAGGTGTTTTTAGCTCGAATTTTGCTTTCTTTTTTGTAAAAACGGGAACATTTACAAGCGTGAAAATTGGTATGTTTATAATGTATTACCTATGGAATAACAACAAATAATAAAAACTGGTCAAGTGCGTGTCTGACTCGCGTGTTTTTAATACACTTCTGCGTGATTGCGCGTCCATAACTAAGTGGTACGGAACCCTCGGTGCGCGAGTCCGACTTGCACTTGGCCGGTTTTTTTTGTTTTTCGACCTATGTTCGTTGGAAAAAGTTGTACAGTTATCCATTTAAATTAAGACGCTGTATAACAACAACAGGATACCAGAAGCTATTTTATACGACACAAGAAGAAAGCACCAACCCTGTGGAATATGACCCAATGAGTATAATGCACTTCCACGACCGAGCTTTCAGCAAGAACGGGCAAGCCACCATCGTTCCCCTGGTAACTCATTCAATCAATCAATCAAACATTTATTTGCATGAATACAGTTTTACAAAGGTCTTATAATTATAATTCGTCCAAGGCGTGCAAATATATATAATTGGTATTATCGGCATCACTTTTAAACATAGACATAAACAAATACAGGTCTTCAACTTTGAAATTGCCGAAATTTTCTTACAGATTAATGAGATCATAATTCCTATATTTTAAAGCAATTTTTTTCATTTGTCCTATATTTGAAAGTTGACTTATAGGTCATCAATTTACGCATAAAATTAAGTTTTTAGTTTGATATATAAAATCAAAGGTTTGGAGCTGCGCACTCCGTAGTGAATTCACTGAATAACACAGTATCTTAATTATCCACAAAATCATTACATACACCAAAAAACAAGAATTTCAACCGAGCAGGCAAGAGCCCACGCCGAGTTTCTGCCAATAAGTCTTTTCAAAAATGTTTCAAAATGATGTAAGTTTGCAAAGATCTTTTTCAAATTTAGGGATCTGTTTGCGATATACTTTTAATTTAACGACTTTTAATTAGTACTTGATAGCAAAAGATATGCATGTACTCATAATACTGAACAACTTTCCCCAAGGAACATAGGTCGAAATAAGAAAAACCAAATTTGACCTCCCATACAAAATGCGCTATCAGCTGATTCAGTTTCTATGGGAGGTCAAAACTTGATTTTTGTCTCTGTTCCTTGGGAAAAGTTGTTCAGTATCATGGGTACATTCATACCTTTTTCTATCAAGAACTAATAAAAAGTCACCCTCTATTAGAAACTAGCTGTGCCCACGACTTCGTTCGCATGGCGTTTGGACTTCAACTGTGAACACAAAACAACTCGACCGATTCAAATAAGGTTTTTTAATTTTCGTTCAAAATATTTGCTTTGTTTCATTGCAATCGGCTCAGTCAAACAGAAGCTACACGAATGAATAGTGTGAGTTATTGGTGCACAGGCCGCTTGATAATTTTCCTTCGTGTAGTTTTAGAAATAGCAATCAGGCACTAGGACCTCGCTGAGCATAAATCGAAAAATGATCTATACAGACTCATATTATTTTTCAAAAACAACATCCCACGCGATAGGGTGGACGTAAAAAAAATAATTCACCCCCACTATACTTGCAGGGGGAGGTACCTTATAATTTTTTTTTCAGTATATTATTTTACCACTTTGTCGGCGTAGATAAAATGTGTGTCCATACAAAATTATAGCTTTCTAGTACGAAGGGTCTCTTATCTAAGCCGCAGACAGACAGACGGATATGACGAAACTATAGGTCATTTGTTTGAGGCTCACGTTTGCTGGCTCTCATTTAGAAGGCAGCTGTCATACAACAATATCTATCGAATTAAATGAAACTTTGCATTCCTTTAAAACTTAAGTTTGCAGATGGTATTTTTTATTCTCGCATGTCGATGAACAATTTTTTTTCTTTTTTTCTTGTTGTCCTTCATTAGTACCGATACCACCCCTGAGCGGTACGCAATTTTATTGACACTCTTAGTCCGCATAAACTCCTACAAGAAAATATTTGTCTTCACAGATGCCTGGTCTTCAAATCCAGCCTTCGGACAAACTGTCGCAGTTGGACAAAATGAAACTGAGGCTCGCTTTTGGCCATGAGTGCAACAGGCGGACGGTAGACGATCTCGTGGACAGTTGCAAGGCTGTCTTGAGGAAAGAGGCCGGAGTTGACAAAGCATCTTCAAACAGTGAGGAGACTAATGATGATAAATCAGAAGGTACGGGGGCGAACGATGAAGAGGGCAACAACGGTGGTGATAATGAGGAAGGCGGTGATAATAAGGAAGGTGGTGACGAATACTACTCTGATGATCCCAGTGAAGCTGGCGCTGACGAATAGTATGGCAATCACGAATACAAAAAAGATACACAAAAATCTTAATTAAAAAGCAATTAAGGCTTATTATCGACAATTAATGTTTGTATTAGAAATACAGGGTTATTTCTTCTCACAGTTTATTTTTTGCATGTGTGAAAACATGAAACCGAACAACTTTTCTAAAGAAACATGGGTCAAGAGAGATGTGTTTTTTTTATCTATTCTAAAGTCGCCGATTGTAACGTCAATAACGGCGAGCGAAATAGTTGATTCCTCCACTGAATAGAGAATAAAAGTGGAGGGTTACCTTACAACGGTCTGACAAACAATCTCTTTTTCCGGGAATTTCTCAAATACTCTACAAATTTTATTCTGATACTTGTTTTCCTAGATATAGGCCATAACTGACTTACAGCGTTCTAAAGTTAGAAGTTTAAGAAATTTCCGGAAATTTAGATTTTTTAAATTTCTCATAAATTGCATATCTCCGTAACTATCAGTCTTAGAAACAAAATTTAAAACGTAAATTATAGAAAGTTTAATTCTCTACAACATTGTACACTTTTTAGCTAAAATGCACCTAAACGAAGAAGTAAGCAAGAAATATGGCGGCGCGAAGGAATTGTGCATTTTGCATTTTAAATTAAACACATATTAACCGTCTTAGACAACATAGATATAGATATTTTGTATGTATGATTGATTCCGTTTTTATAATTTTGTTTTTTGTTTTTTAATTATTATTAATTTGTTAAATCGATAGTACAAAATTTTTAATTATTTAATTTCAATAATTATTAAGCCAGTGTTTGCTACGCCTAGTTCAGGTATCAAGTGAGATACCTAAGTTAGTTTAAGACCTATATTGTACCATTTGAAAGCAAATAAATATGAACATATAAAAAATTTGAGTTACCGGAGCGTTTGTAAGGCAACCCCCACTCTATTCAGTGGATTGAGACTTTCGTAGCAGGCAAATTTGACATTTGAATTTCGAAAATGAATATTGGTCCAGTATAAGTACCTATTCGTGAAGTATCGCTTAGTTGTTTGTGGTCCAGGGATACGAGTACAGGACCAGAGATCGAACTAAAATATTGAACAAAAAATGTTACTGGCTGGTTGTACTTATCCCTTTAGTCCTCGGCTTTAGTGAGTGCGCACTCGGGCGACGTTTGTCTTAAGACAAAAAAGTCTTGTCTAATCATGTCTTCCTAAAGTCTTCCGAAAGTCTTGACCGCCTGCGTCTTTTGTTGAAAAATGTGCTTTATGTCAATGGCACAAAGTTGTCAAAAAAAGTCGCATGTGATTTCTCGAAGACTTTAGAAAGACTTTTTTGTCTGATAGACTTTTTTGTCGTGCAGACATTTTTGGTCTATGGTGTCGCGGCTTGGCGGAGACATGCTACGACACCATAGACAAAAATGATAAATGATGTCAGATGCGGGAGTTTTCCTACAATTCGAGGAAATATAAAAGAAATATATCGGAGACAGTCCATACAGTTCAAACCACAGAATAATAAGGGTAATAGAAGGCGGATTAAAGAAATAATTCGTCACAAGGTAGTGTAGGCGATGTTCTATTAACTTGGTAGTGTTATTTTGAATATTTCGTAATGCTCGAACATGATGCAATATTGCAATTTGGGTCATGCTGGTAGATGTTATCCCATAGTAATAGTACATTACAATGCAAGTGCGCTATTTTGGTGATTACAGTCGAGGCTCGAGAATTGCATCCCGAGCCGCAGGCGAGGGCGTAATGGAGCCGAGAGTGTAATGATCAAAACCCACGCGCTTCTTAGTTTTTCAACACATTTGCGAATAAAAACAAGAAAAATTAGCTTCTGAGCCATGTCTATAAGCTGTTTTCGAGAGTCATTACGAACCGTCTTGCGCGCTGGCTCAACCATAACGATTTCCAGCCTCCCGAACAAGCCGGCTTCCGTTAAGGCTTCAGTACCATAGACCACATACATACGCTACGGCAAGTTATACAGAAGACCGAAGGGTTTTACCAGCCACTTTGCCTAGCGTTTGTGGACTATGAGAAGGCTTTCGATTCGATCGAGACGTGGGCTGTGCTACGATCTCTCCAGAGGTGCCAAGTCGACTATCGGTACATTGAAGTGTTGAAGGATCTGTACAAAAACGCCACTATGTCAGTTCGTCTTCAGGACCAGGACTCGAAACCTATCCAATTGCAGCGAGAGGTGATACAGGGAGACGTCATATTTCCTAAACTGTTCACCGCTGCATTGGAAGACGTCTTCAAACTCCTGGACTGGAGAGGACTTGGCATCAACATCAATGGCGAGTGCATGACCCACCTTCGATTTGCCAACGTTATTATCATAATGGCTGAGTACTTGGAAGATCTCGGCACGATGCTCAATAACCTCAGTAGAGTTTCACAACAAGTGGGTCTTAAAATGAACATGGATAAGACGAAAATTATGTCTAACGCTCTTGTTGTACCCACTCCACTCAAAGTTGGAGACTCTACGCTCGAAGTTGTCCAAGTGATCCAAAGGCAGATGTTGAATTTGGTACGACTGATACGAATTAGTTTTAGAGTTGCGACCAATACTTTTTTCTGGAATATTATTAAGCGCGTCAGTCGCATCATCTACATTATTACTGTCTAAAACCACTGACCAGTCGGTACCCCGAAGCTACAACCACAACGCCATCGATATCGATTTTAACTCGTGTCCTTTTTAATGGTGAACGATTAACTTTTAAAGAAGTACCCAATACGCATAGATCATGATCCGTCACATCAAGTGGGCAGACTATGCCTTTTGCCAGAGATGGACAGTCTATGAATATATGGTCAAGGCACGCTTTATTCCTTGTTGGTTTTGTAATAGCAGGTAAAAGTTTATGACTCGAAAGAAGGCAGAGATAATCTGAGCATTGATCAGGCAGCAGTTCTGAGATAATGTTAAGTAAATTAGTCAGTAAACGTTTTTTGTTGCTCGCCTCTCTTACTACGGTGACAAGCGATAACAAAAAAAAATCTACTTGTATGAAAGAGGGAGAGCAATATATTGCTAAAATGGTTAATATCCAACCCATATTGATTTGAAGACAGTTACAGTCCACGCAGACCGGCTCACTAACGGCAAATATAGGTAACAACCCCACCACTTTTACTTATAAATTTATTATTTCAAAATAATTTATATCCCGGTATAATCGGAAGGACAGAATATTCAGTAAGCCAACATTCCGTAAGTATGATAACATCTACTTCAAAGTTGAATCTTTTGTAAGCAATCATAAAAGCGTCAAAGTTGTGTTGGAGACTCCGGATATTGAAAGTTAAGCATATAAAAGCGTGGGCAGCACTCAAAGGTTCTCAAGCAACACACAATTAACTGACAACGATTCATCTATGTCATCAGTGAGTTCCACCATTATTATAAAGATTCAAAAAGTTAACATTTGATAAAGTGCGCTGCTTAGGAGCCCAAAACAAATAATGTTTGGGTTTGCTTTTATAGTGTGAGAGAGCTGCAAGCTTGTGAGTGCGTGAAGGAGGTGAGTGAATGAGTATAACGTGTGGTTCGAGTGTGTGCGGAAGTGCGATAAGTGATACATTAACGTTGATAATTAAACATCTGTGGAATTTAAGTTCGATAACACAAAAATGAATTAATCGAAGAAATACGAGAAACGCAAAAGTAAGAAGCAGACTACTGATGTGAAGCAATAGGCCCGATCTTATCAAGATCATAAGCTGACACAATCTCAATAGCGGGCTTTCCGTCAGAGCGACGCACAAATATTTGGCCGTTTCAGATCCAACAATAGCGAAAGTCATTCTTTGCTGCTCGATCTCGGCCTGAGCGAAATGACAGCCGATTATTTTTGGTCAGGCGCTCGTTTATGTAAAGCTTGCCTGGCACACCCTCAGCAACACCTTCGGTGGACAAGTTTCGTCTAGATTTTGCGGCTTCTAGAAAAGAATCGCGCTTACGGCGTCTGAGAAGCTTGACCACAATTGGTCGAGAAGACTTGTTGGCCTATGTTTTTGGCCAAGCCCGATAAACGTCATCTATCTCGTCTTCTTACAAATCCAGCCCGATTTTCTGGGACGTGAGCATGACGAGATGGCACAAGTTCTCGTTCTCTTTTTCCTATACCGCAAACATCAAGCTCATTTCTCAGACCTTCTTGTAATAAATAAAAAGAAGGGTCCAGGTATGCTTTCATGGCGTATATTAACTTATTTTATCAACCGTTCACGAATGTTACGTAACACATTTAGTAACACACAATGATATTACAATTATCTTTGGTAACACAAGTATCATTCGTGAATCAAAATAGCTGGGGACACAACTTAAAAAAAAATTATATTATTCATTTTAGATTTTCAGTATTGGGACACCGGCTACTTCAAATTTTAAAAGAAATGTGTATCTACACAACAATTTCAAATATTAGGGTAAATATGATTCAGATTCAGATATTTTTATTCAATGCCGTTTCTTTTACGCCGCCATAGCACGATCCGAAACGGCGTAGACTCGCTCTATTTGCATTGTATTCTGCATGACATTCAATAAGTATTCTGTAAAGAATCTACATTGAATAAAATTATCTGAATCTGAATGTAGATTCTTTACAGAATACTTACTCATTTAATGCAATGCAGAATAAGCAAATGATTGAATGCAAATAGAGCGAGTCTACACCGTTTCGGATCGTGCTATGGTAGCGTAAAAGAAACGGCAAGAAACAACTGCAGCACAGCAGCACGGCCTACTTTAAGAGTCAGCTTTTTATAATGTGTTTCTTGGTTTATCAGAGCCCCATACCTCTTTGTCATCTATTTCTATAGAAATCTTTTTTACACATTAATTGCACTAAATTGTCAGGTAATTTGTTGTAGTATCGAACACACAGACCAAGGGAAGATGTATTGACTTTTGCTAGTCTAGTATATGGTTGATCAAGTTTGTACTTATTTCTAGTATTCAAAGTATGTTCTTTCTAGCGTACATAATATATTGGCATGGGACTGTCATAACGTTGATCTCCTTAAACTGTTCTCTCAGGGAATTTCGAGTCTTCAGGCAATAAATTGATCTTATAGCCCTCTTTTGCAAAACGAATATTAATTGGATATCAGCTGCCCGGCCCCAAAGCAGTATGCCATAAGACATTATTCAATACTACTTTATGTAAATCAGAACTAACATTTGGTAGTTTTTTAGGGTTCCGTAGTCAAAAAGTAACCCTTATAGTTTCGTCATGTCCGTCTGTCTGTCTGTCTGCGGCTTAGCTCAGAGACCCTTAGTACTAGAAAGCTGAAATTGTGTACGGATTTACATTTAATTCACGCCGACAAAGTGGTAGAATAAAATTAAAAAAAAAAAATTAGGGCACCTCCCCTACAATGGCTGGATTCAGATACGGTTACATTTACTCGTCTAAGTGACATTGATGGAAGTAGGAGGTGGTTCGATCATTGTATAGTGACACAATCTGCGTGGAGTAAAGTGGCAGGTGTTAAGGTCGATCTAAACGTGCACTGGTCCCACTATTTCCCGCTAATTGTTACATGTAACCCGGATATGTTGCCAAGAACTGTACGGTTGCAATAAAGTTTTATAGGGAACAAGGTCTAATGCGCAGATTGATCAGTATCATGCCTTAAAAAACCTCCCGCCGTAATTTAGTTGGTCATTTTTTGTCTTTTTAGGGTTCCAATACCAAAATGGTAAAAAAAAGGAACCCTCATGGTGCGACTTTGTCTGTCTGTCTGTCTGTCACACCTCTATATCTCAGCAACTACTCATGCTATCGACCTGAAATTTGGAATAGTTTTAGAATATAGTTGCCCAACTTAATTGCACATGAAAAGAATTTCAAAATAATTATGATTATTAGTAAAGGGGGCCAAAATATGGGGGCAAATTTCAAATTATCGCTACAAGGTTGAGTGGGGTATCATATGAAAGGGCTTTACTTGTATGTTCTAAAATATATTTTTGTATTTTTTTACGTCTCTTAGTTTACAGGTTATTATGAAAAATGTATAAAAAAATACCTTTCCCCCCCCCTTATCTCCGAAGTTTGTGAAAGGAAAAATCTGAATTAATTACAGTTGACAGAAGCTAATGTAAACATTACAGCAAAGATAAAACGATCTTTCTTAGTTGTACAGTTTTTAGAAATCTGCAAATAATCTTTACAAAAAAATGGACTTCCAAAAATACAAAATGTATATCGGAACCCTCGGCGCGCGAGTCCGATTCGCAATTGACCGGTTTTTGAACTAGTAGGATTTCGGCTTGACAACATTGATTTTTGAATTACTCGTATGCGGTGTTCAAAACCCCAGTTAAACTTTATTGTCTGATCTGGTCCAATTTAAGTTCTGACCCTAAAAAGGAGAGCCAAATTCCGAATTTCATCCTAATCTATATAAATAATTAGGTTCCTAATAATTCACGAAACAGTTTATTTCGTTTACAAAACGCCACGCTCTTTCGTGAACTCTGGTGTGTGTAGGTCCTACGTAATGGCAGATAGCCCAAAAAAGTCTAGTCCAAAGAAGATTTAATAAAACTGTCCAGTCATCATGTGGTCATCGTTGATAAGTAGGTAGGCAAATGTTTATACGGATAATACATATTTCCTTCGTAGTTGACAATTATTAGGGGCAACTTAAGATAAGATAAGTTGACCTTGAGCAATTGTGTGTGTCACGGCTTCAGTGCAAACATTTGGAGAAGCTGTAACGGGACGTTATTTTCTGACTCAATTATAATAAATAAATATCAGAAATCAAAATATTTACGAATAAAATCAACCTAATACAAACTTAAAACTAGAAGTTATACTATTTAATAATAAAAAAAATACTTAAAATTAACTCTACAACGAAAACTAAAGGAACTATAACTATCGTCTAAATGCCTACTTCAATAAAACTGAGAAACTTTACATTTCGCTAACTTTTAAGGGCCCCATACAAAGCCCTGCCTGCAGGGCCCTGCTTGCAGTGCCACTGCCAATCGTACTTTGTGTGGGCATGCAGGGCCGACAAAATCGCCGTTACATCGGCCCTGCAACACCACACACGGTACGAATGGCAGTGCACACTGCAAGCAGGGCCCTGCAGGCAGGGCTTTGTATGGGCCGTTTTAGTGTAACCAAATCGATCAGGCGTTTTCTCCGCGCTCGAAACGTCGAGAACAATAGGCTACGTCACCGTAGGGACCCGATTGCAGCGAGAGAGATGGAACCTCGATCTGTTACGACCGGACTGCTGATTTGACAGCACGTCCTTACATAATATTGAGATCTATCACATTGTAAATTATACAAAATTCTAGTACCTTCTACAGTAGTACATTCTACAGTACTACGCAGCAGTGAAAAATTAAATTTAAATGTTTAACAAGTGAATTTTGTGAATTCCCCAGACTGGGTGAGTGTTGCATTTCACTAGCTCCATGTAAATCCTAATTTTAAGCTATTTTCCTGTTTTTTCTTAGTGTTGTCTTTATCTTTTAAAGCTTCCATCAACCTTATTGTGACGGATAGTCGACACATCGTATGTGGATTTGGCCACCTAATGGAACTTTAAAAGATAATGGTGTTTCTTGCAAGTGACTGTTATTATTGTAACTAACGTGTTTAATTATTAGTTTTAATCCAGCTATATAACGCTTTAGCGATGCTGATTTCTTTGATATTTTTTTACCTAGTGTTAACTACCTACCTACAATTAAAAAAATGTTAAATCATCGTTAATTAAATAGCCGTCAAATATGTTTTAAATAATCGAATCTGTAAATCTCTAAACCGCTTTTAATATTAGCTTTCTAGTTTACCTATAGAACATTTTCATAAGAAATATTAATTTAGATTACTTCTATATTTTTTGACCTACAGATTTTACAGAAATCTAATAAAATAATCATGGTGAATGAATGGTGAATGAACCTACCACATCATTGATCACTAGTTAGTGCTTTTGGTAGCCATCCTACTTAGCTATGCTATGCTTTCCTCACCGAATTCCACGAAATGTCGCAGTCACTACTATGAAAGTGGACGTTTCCTAAAATTTCTATTCCGGAAAATTCCACGGTGCTAGTACTGCCTTGAAGCGACCATCAAACTGGACCACCTCAGACATCTACTACCGCCTCGTGTGACGTCAACAGCCGGTGTTCCGTGACGTCAACGCGTCGAAGCTGGCTACTGCAGGGAAGTGCTATTCCAACCTAAGTGAACTAAAGTAGACTCGGTTTCTCAGTGAATTAATCTAGTTCCTACGACCCTGTGATCTATTATATTTTATACTAGGTATTTAATTTAAATCTACCCTAAATTGTGCTTTCTTAATATACTTTTGTTAATTGTTACCGTATCGGTTGTTTTCTTTAAATCTATTAAATAGTTAACGTCTTTCACTAACAAAGCGTTACAAAGCGTTTATAATAACATTTATACAACGTATAATTCATAATACGCAAAACCTCTCGGGGGGTTGTTCTATCCATGTAACTGAACAACTTTTGTTCTACAGCTTTCGGAAATTAAAATTAAAAAAAATTGGTTCTCCAATGGGTTCTCCATACCTACAAATAATTGACCGGATCAGATTTTCATTTTGAAGATTTGTTTGCTTTTATTGTAATTTCCAAAAGTTGTAGAATAAAGTTGTTCAGTTAGGCACATTTGTGGAACCAGAGATAACCAAAGCCGAGAGGCTTTGGTTATTTAGAATTTACAAGTTGTATAATAACATTTTTACATAAGGAATGGGATTGCAAACTAAACATTTGGTTGAAACCTCATTAGCTTATTACACCTGTGATTAATACTCAATATTATACATACAGCTACCTATATAAGGTGTTTTTAAATTAGACCCAAATATTTCTAGGGGTGGTGTTACTATGATAAAGAAAAAGGTTTATCAAAGTTTTAGAAAAATCCTCCCGCTAGTATTTTTTTTATAATTTTCAAACAAAAAAATTATTATTATTTGCAATCATCCTGTAGTAATTATTTCGACCGTAATAAGAGCCCGAAACCGAGCCAAAACCCCCCGAACCGCGCACTCGGCTCGCGTGTGATTGGCTCACGACTCCGCGCTGCCGCCTGTGCAGATACGGAGTGTTCATTTTACGATATTTAACGGTTTTGTTTTTAGGATTTTTCTCGAAAACTAGCGAATAGAAATGTAAAAAAATAACACTAATAGTATTCATTTAGGTCCTTGAGGTAACCCTAACAATATTTGGGTCTAATTAAAAAACACTTTATATATATGAGTCTTGTATCAGAATTTTAGAACCAATATACGCGCGGCAGCAAGCATGTGGAAACAAAACCAGTATAAGCTGAACCAGCGCTGCGCTACAAACACCCGGAACCAGAGACCCGCTCAAGTTTAGTGTTAGCAGTTAGCACCGACGTGCGGCCGTGTGTAGCTGCAATAAAGCCGCATGCATTTTAGTGCGAGAGCAGACTGCAAAAACCTAACGTCATCGAGAACCATGAAAATATAATTTTGTGGTGTGGTGATAATAGGGTATGTAGTTAGGTAGGCCTTTTTGAGGTCTGAATTGGTCCGAGGTCCTAATATTAGAATAAAATACGTATTCAGTAGGTAGTTGCATACCATGACTACCAAGTGGATCGTTTACGTGTTTTATTCCTAATATTCAGGCTGGAACCTTGCACCGACCTCAAAAACAAAAATTATTCTTCCTTTTCAGTCTTGAAGTAGGTTTAATTGTATTTTAAGTAATTTTTAGTTGATATAGGTTTAACTAGAAAAATATTAATATCTCTCTAAGTAGCACAGTATTATTAATTTGAAAAAATCCTTTTCAAACTAAAGGTGGTTGCTGAGCAGAGGTGCTGCCACTTTGAGAAATAAATTTATTGCGTCCACAGTCAAGTGCTTTGAAGTCAATGCGCGTTTCCCACGCAGGCGGCGGAGTGGCTCTATCGTTGTTTTGTGATTGCGTCACAAATACAAAACTTTTAATAACGATTGGCGTTTGGCGGCAATAAGGAGTAGTTCTATATTTTACTACCCATAACATCATAGCTTATCGTAAATAGCTGTGTTGGTAAAATGCCAAAAACGGGCACATTTAGCACTTTACCAATACAAAGCTATACAGGCTGTAAGGGATGGTGTACCGAAAACTGAAAGGACGTGTTCAGTCGATGAAACTGAACAACTTTCCCAAAGAAACATTTCTGGGAAATCAAAAAAATTTTTGACCTTCCCATATAAATTGCTCAGTCTGGTTGAACAGTTTGTATGGAGAGGTCAAAATTTTTTTTCAGTTCCCAGAAATGTTTCTTTAGGAAAGTTGTTCAGTTTCGTTGACTGAACATGCCCTTTCAGTTTTCGGTACACCGTCACTCACAGCCTGTATATGAAAAGCTACGCTATGATGTAATGGGTTATAAAATATACAGGGTGTATAGAACGGTGTACCAAAAACTGAAAGGGAGTGCTCAGTCAACGAAACTGAACAACTTTCTCAAAGAAACATTTTTGGAAAATGAAAAATTTTTTGACCTCTCCATACAAACTGTTGTATCAGAGTGAACAATTTTTAAGAAGAGGTCAAAAACTTTTTCATTTCCCAAAAATGTTCCTTTGCGAAAGTTGTTCAGTTTCGTTGAATGAGCACGCCCATGCAGTTTTTGGTACACCGTTCCTTACAACCTGTATAACTAGTAACAACCCCATATTACCGCCAAACGAACAAATACTGATGAAAAGATTTGTATTTGCGACGCAAAAATTTAATTTCTTGCGTCGTAAATACAAAGGACATTATTGGGTTAACAGGTGCTTTAACTTTAAAAAAAGCTTTCTGCAGTCACCTGTTATTTAAAAAAAACTTTAACGTAGCCAATTTATACAAGGTGTTAGGTTAATAACGTAAAACCTCTCGGGTGGTAGCTCCGGACATGAAACTGAACAACTTTTGTTATACGACATTTGGAAATTCGAAAAAAGAAATTTTGCTTCTGCATACAAATCGACCAGCAGCAGAGAGCCAATTTGTATGAAAGAGCAAAAATTCTTTTTTGGAATTTCCAAAAGTCGCAGAACAAAAGTTGTTGAGTTTCATGTCCAGAGCTACCACCCGAGAGGTTTTGCGTTATTTACCTAACACCTTGTGTTAGGTAGTAAGACAAAAAAAATTGGATATATAATTTTTTTCTTCAATATAAAGAAAGTACCTGGGCGACTGAGCTTCGCTCTATAATAGTCATCTCAACGTTAAAATATAATCGGGTGAGCAAGCTATGCTACCCGCCAACAGATGGCGCTCTAGGTTTCTGTCTAAAACACGATATTTAAAAAAAAATGCTTAAAAACACGGGGAAAACGAATTTTCCCAGACATGAGAACTAGGTAGATCGACTTTTTGCCCCCGAAAATTTTTATCGAAGCTAGGTCTCATGTCTGGGAAAATTCGTTTTCCTCGTGTTTTTGAGCATTTTGTAAATTCCACGTTTTAGACAGAATCTTACAGCGCCATCTGTTGGCGAGCATAGCTTGCTCACCCGATGATATTTTCAGGTTGAGGCGGAAGCTCGGTCTCCCAGATACTTATTAATTAACGCATAACAACAGTCATGATCAAGGTAAAATGAACTGACCTCTGAATTCCTCAATCAAGAACAGGCACAAAGTTCTGCGACCTTTACCTAGAACATTCATTTATCACATCATACCCACTTACTTATACTATTGTTTTTACCAGTTTTTACTGTACTACTACTTTGTATTATCAATAGGTACGAGTAGGTATATCTTCATTGATAAAGATATTTATTTGCTTTGTCATATTATAAATATCAACATAGTTGTAATTGTAGTGAAAAAGGCACTCTTTTTACAGAAATAAAAATATGATAATAATACAAAAACCTCAGCCAGGCATAATCTAATCACAGTTTCAATGTGTGACTTTAAAACGACCTCTAAACTAATATAAAATAAATACAAATACAAATTTATTACAATATTTACATTAATACAAATTAAAAAAATATAAATATTAATATAAATTATTATAATATGTGTGTAAAAGGAATAAAAAAACTGGAATGTAATAGATACCAAAAAAAGTTTGTCAATTACATTTGAAACTTAGGTCTAAAATTATAAGTATGTCAATAGTATATTAAGCTGTCTTCTTTATATTAAATAACAATCAAAGGACCCATAATCATAGGAAAATATACAAAAAATTGGTTTAGTCCACTGAGGGCTTCTGCCATTTGTAGGAACCGGAATACTTGAAATCATTTTCTGTGAGTTTAGCATCTGCCTCTGGTGGGCCACGAGAGCCATAGACGTAGGAGACAGGTTTAATATGTTTCACTTCCAGTTGATTCAATATAGGTGTGAAAATACGCCAAGCCTCTTTCAGCTCATCATTACGTACAAAGTGCATTTGGCTACCAGTAAATACATCAAGGATTAGTCTTTCATATGCATCAGGAACATTGGTTTCTCTATAACGCATACTGTAGGTTAGATCAAGCTCGGTTTCAACCAGGTCAAATTTAATTCCAGGTGATTTGCACATCAGCTTAACATATAATGCTTCTCCTGGTTGAACTCTGATAACCAGTTCATTTCGTTTGGGTCTGCCATCAAAAATATCACCAGGCACATCTTTGTACTGGATTCTAACCTCTGTCTTCCGCTCATTAAGCGCCTTTCCACATCTCAGTATGAAAGGAACTCCTTCCCATCTGGGATTATTAATCCAGAGGGCAGCAAGGGCATACGTAGGAGTAATAGAACCCTTGGGAACAGTGGGGTCATCAAGATATCCCAATTTTTCTTCTCCTTGTCCATTTGGATTGCCAACATATTGTCCCACCAACAAGTCTTTAAGCTCAATTGGTGGAATGTGTCTTAGTACCTTCACTTTTTCATCTCTTATGTCATTAGGGTTCAAGGTGACTGGTTTCTCCATAGCCACTAGTGACAAAATTTGAAGTAGATGGTTTTGCATGACATCACGGACTATCCCAAAATCATCAAAATAACCTCCTCTGCCTTCAGTCCCAAATGGCTCTTTAAAAGAAATAAGGACTGATGCAATATTCTGCCGATTCCATGATGGACAGAAGATTTGATTGGCAAATCTTATTGTCAATAGATTTTGAACCATTTCTTTTCCAAGGTAGTGGTCAATCCTGTAAAGTTGTTCTTCCTTGAATAATCCAGCCAAATGGTTGCTTAACTTATCAGAGCTTACATCATCCCTCCCAAATGGTTTCTCGATGACGACTCGAGTAAACCCTTTGATAGAAACACAAGCATTTCTGATGTTCACAGTGACATCTTCAAATACATTTGGAGGCACAGCAAGGTAAAATATTCTGTTGGCTATAGGTCCTTTCTCATGATTACTGATATGTTGATTCAGTAGTTCATAATCTACTCTCTTGTCATATGAACCTGCTACATAACTATTTAATTCCCAGAACTTCTCCAATTTATCTTCCTCCCCTGGCCTCACTTTCATGTACTTTTTACTTTTTTCTCTGATTTCGGCTATGGTCAGCTTCGTCCTCGCGTAACCTACAAATCTGGTGTTTTTAGGCAGCAAATCGTCGCGAAACAAATACCAAACTGTGGGGTACATTTTCTTTTTCGCTAAATCTCCTGAAGCGCCCAAAAGTACGAATGTGTGGGGGTACTTGAAGTCATTTTTATTTTCCATGATGATTAAGCAAACACAACCTGCGGAACACTTACAATAAACACTTATTTGAAGTTTCACTCGAAAATCTGTCCGTCACGCGCGAGCTACAAATAAAGAACTAACTACGGAAGAAATAATATGGAATAAAATAATTTTGTAACATCAGTTTATCAAAAGATAACGATAAGAATGATGCGATGTGATTAATGATGCAGTTCGTTCTCTATACATTTGAGATAGAAAAAGTATATAAAGATTAGATTGGTCGTACTAGTTATTTCAGCCAATCAAAATGTTATCATCGGATTTTTAAAGAATCCATTTTCTGCGTGATAATGATAATCGATTTATTAAAAATTTATAAATCTTTAAATAATAATCGATTTTCAAAGAACTTTGTATATTTTTCAGAAATTTAAAATAGAAACTATATACCATTTTATACTAAACTGGCGATCCGCCCCGGCTTCGCACGGATAGATAGATATAGGTTCTTGTTGCGTCGGGGGTTACTAAAAACCAGCCAAGTGCGAGTCGGACTTGTGCCCTAAGGGTTCCGTACCTATCTACCATATCATATACTAAAAGCTTTTGATCTTTGATTTTAAAAACTCCGCGACCATCCAACTTGACCCCTCTTTTATAGAAAAGTTCTTGAAACGGGAGCTCACCTTAATTGGTTACTATTAGTTGTGAGAAAAATTGAAATATTTAATGATTTTAGACTTTTCCCTTTATTTGTACTGTGAGACCTAGCTTCTTGCCAAATTTCATAATTTTAGGTCAACGGGAAGTACCCTGTAAGTTTTGCTTTTTTGTATAAATGTATGCGGATGAGGACATAAAAAGCCATATCTTTTGATTGCGTTGTTGTAAAAAATTTAAATTTTCAGATCTTGTGTGGTTTATGGACCTTAAAATTCGTTATCAATTTCAACCTGATACCTCTTCTCGTTCGTGAGAAAAAGGGTCTTGACAGACAGACAGGCGGACAACAAAGTGATCCTATAAGGGTTCCGTTTTTTTATTTTGAGGTACGGAACCCTAAAAAGAGTACATTTAAAGAAAATTTGGAATTTATTTTTAATAAAAGACAAAGCTAGATTTCTCATAATCATACTCTTTGATGCTCTGCCTACACCGTGAGGGATATAGATGTGATGATACACTCATTATCACATACAGGAACCACTAACCAAAGTTTACGTGTGTATTCTCTGTTGTAGATAAAACGTGGATAAAACCAATAGAGTTACTTAGAGCGTTGTTTTTTAAATTTCAATTTTGATAATTGTTACACTCATGATAAGTTTTGAAGTCCTATTTGAATAATTCATAGACATGGACATAACATTTATTCACAGTAAACATACACAAAAAGAAAGATAATATAACACAAAAATACAGAACACATAACAAAAATACAAAACTATGTATCAAAACATGATAAACAAAAATAAATACAAAAAAAGTAACTTACAGGTACAATTTGGATAAGAATTAATACTAACGTAAGAATAATGAGGCCTATACAGGGTGTTAGGGACAGCCTTCCGAATACTGAAGGAGCATGATCAATCAACGACACTGAAAAACTTTCAGTGAACAAAACTTTCAGGAAACGAAAAAAAAATCGCCTTCTCCATACAAACTGCCCGCTCGAGTTTACAATTTTGTATAGAGACACGGATATTTTTTTATGTTTCCTGAAACTTTTGATCACTAAAAGTTGTTTAATGTCTTTGTCTCATCATGTCCCTTCAGTATTCGGAAGGCTGTCCCTACGAGTAACACCCTGTATAGTTTGTACCGGCGTTTTAACATGCAAATCACCTGGAATGAAATTTGACCTGGTTGAAACCGAGCTTGATCAAAGCGCACGACAGTGCGCCGGCCAAGTTCTAAGCACAGGCCGCGCGCACACCGTGCACTAATTAACCGAACCGCTTCGAGCCACTTTTGACCCCCCTGTATCTTCTTACCTGATTAATAGATCTGGATGATACTTTACGGACATAATAACACCATTTGTGTTATTATGTCCGTAAAGTATCAGAGTGCGCGTGCGCATCTGGTGTGGAGCAAACCTGTTTTCGTTGTACTCTGCTTCTAAATAAATTTTAAATTCTTTAATGGACCTTTTCTCACGTAAAAATATATCATAATTGAGGATAACACAGTGCAGTTTCTAGACAAAGTAATTTCTGTGGACATAGTGACCTATTTGCATGGATTTTATCGATTATTCTGTGAGTCTTATTTACTGATTCATACTACTACCTACCGTACCGACCAACCTTCATTCGGAACAATAAAATTCGTTGTTTACATTGTTTATCATCGTATATTTTGCAAATAAAAATGAAGTGTGTGGCTTGTTTTGGTAACGTTGGCTTCAATGAAGAACTAGCATGTATGTCATGCAATCAAGTAGTGCATTATCGCTGCCTGGGCATGTCCGTAGGACAATATACGACCAACAATTATGAAGCTAAGAAGACTTATTGTTGTCAGCTTTGCCGCAATGTGAATACAAACGAACGCCGTCGCAAGGGAGACGAGACACCTGTGAGAACGTATTTGGATTACAATTCTACTCTAGGCGAAAAATCTGTATCTGTCAGCGAATTAAATATGTCATGCGACGATGCAAACGCAACTATTCAGGAGTCATTTTCGGTGGAAACTACCGCCACTGAGCCCGCGATGGCGGCTGATCTTAAAGAGTTCATGGCTGCATGTTTCAAAAAATCTAATGAAGTCATGAAAAAACACATCGATACAGTAAACTCGCAACTCAAAAATGAATTTACGCAAATATTCGAGCAAGTTAGTGGCACTTTGAATATATTCAGGGAGGATTTAAATATACTAGATTCTCGTGTAAGTAAAATCGAGGCAGATATCTCCAATCATAAACTGTCAACAGACACCACGGAGGTAAATTAATTAAAATCGGCAGTGTCGGCTTTACGTAGTACACTAAATGAACGCGACCAGCAAGACATGCTTAACGACATTGTCATCTCGCATTTACCGGAATTTCCAAAAGAATCGCTCATTCACATCGTCGTGTCGGTGGCATGCAAGCTCGGGATATCCTTGGAGGAACGCGACGTATTGAGTGTGTCACGCATCGGCCGAGTGAGTTCGGCGAGCGCTGGCGGGGGAGCGGGCGACGACGGCGGGGCGGCGGGGGACCAACGTCCGCGTATTATTGCTGTGCGCCTCTCCAGCCGCGCGCGGCGCGACGCATTTCTGCGTGAAGCTCGTACTCGACGCACATTGAACACTGACGGGCTTGGATTACCGCCTCATGCACAGACGAACATTTACGTCAACGAGAGATTGACCACTGTCAACAGAGTTCTGCTAGCGAAGTCACGCGAAGCAAAGCGTCAACTAGGGTGGAAGTATGTCTGGACTAAAGAAGGACGTATCTACGCACGTCAGTCCGACTTGCCAGACTCTCGTACACAGCGTATTCGCTCAGAGGATGATATCAATCGTGTTTTTGGCATCACTATTGCTAATCGTACTACTTAAATTTAATTATCAGAAAATTTTGTTTTGCGCCGCAGTATTTTACAAACAAATCCTTGACCAAATTGCTTTAACTGTACTTTTGACAAAGTTTTCAAAGTTTTGTTTACAAATGTATAATTTTTGCAGGTTGTTTGACTTCTGTTTGTGCATCACACCAGTAGTAAGCTATTCATTCCAGGAAAATTATTTAGCTATAAAATATATCTCTGTACAGACAAAAATCATTAATGTCGTTTTGCGGTTTTTTACAGGACCCCCATACTTAAATACTTTTCAAATGCCTCACTGTTTATTCTTTCAACTCACACTTAGGATGACACACAAACTATTCTATTTACTGTACATCAACCAATTAAGATATTTGTATACGTTATTTATTCAATATATTAACAAATACAAAATTAACCACATTTGCTAGCGTTTTACTTGAATTTATTTTTTTCAAATTTATGTTTCATCTACTTGTCCTTGATCTTTCCTTTTTTGTTTCGTTCACTAATGGGTAAATCTAAATATTTCTCTATTGGTATCTTTAGTGCGGGATCTCTTGGTACAAATCATGTAGAATTTATTTCGGCTCTTACTAGGGAAGCGTATGACATCCTAGCAATAAATGAAACTTGGCTGCGTGACGGACAAGACGGCGTCGCCCCATGCGTACCCGGCTACCGCCTGCGCCACATCCCGCGCCGTCACGGCTCACGCCGTCGCGGTGGAGGAGTAGGGTTTTATTTAAAAAAAGGCATTTCTGTCCGAATCTGTAAATTTCCTACTTCCCATATTGAGGTGGAACAGATGTGGATATCTCTAACGATAAGTGGGATTAAGTTTATTGTTGGCACTGCGTACCGACCTCAGTGGCTAAACGTTTTAACTTTTTTTGATGCTCTGTCCGAAACAATAGCTTCTTTTTCAAATTACGACCACTTAATTCTATTAGGTGATTTCAATATAAATGTATTAGATAGCTCTGACCATAAAACGATACACTTAAATCAATTTCTACAATGTTTTAATTTAATCAACCACATTGACCAACCAACTCATTTTACAGCAACAAGTGAAACTCTTATAGATCTGGCGTGTTCCGACGATGGGCTTGCCATATATAATAAAAAAGTTACCTACATACCTGAGCTAGGTCATCACGCTATTGTCTCAATAGAGATTAAGTGTAAAAAAACTAAACCTCCCATACAACGTATTATTTATAGACCGATAAAAAACATTGACATAAATAAATTTAATTGTGATGTTGAGTCCTTAAACTGGGATGACATATTGGAGTTAAGCACTGTCGATGATATGGTTCTGGTTTTAAATTACAACATTCTTCGACTTTTTGATATACATGCTCCTGAGAAGTTAATGATAATAAGGGAACCGTAACCGCCTTGGCTTACGAGTAATGTGCGTTACATAATGCATCTCCGTGACACAGCGCAAAATAAGTATCGTGAAAGTAAATCTGATTTGCACAAAGGTGAGTATAAGGATCTAAAACATCTAGTTAACTGTAGCATCTTCAATGAGACAAGAGGTTTTTTTCAACCAACACATAAACAAATATATAAACAAGCCTAAACCTCTGTGGGCTAACCTTAAGAAGACTATTCTACCAGATCTTAAAAATAATAATTATGAACTGCCAGCACACTTAAATGATCCAAATGAAATCAATAAAACTTTTCTTAATGTACCTGGTAAAAATAACGTAAGCATATCGCAGCTGTCATTTTTCGAATATAATAGACATTCTTCAAGCACCTTTAGTTTGGAACCTGTTAATGAGAGCTTGGTTGCCAAAATATTTATGGATTTAAAATCAAATGCTTGTGGATCTGATAATATTACCCGTGATATGATACTGCTTACTCTACCTTATACACTAAAAATTATCACGGCTATTATTAACAGATCCATTACTGAGCACACTTTTCCTGCCGCTTGGAAAAATGCGCTAGTTCGTCCACTACCAAAGAAAAATCAAGTTACTGATGCAAATGACTTAAGGCCGATTAGTATATTGCCTTTTCTTTCAAAGATACTGGAGCGTGTTGTTGCGTATCAAGTTACAAAATATTGTGAGTCTAATAATATCTTTCCTGAATTGCAATCTGGCTTCAGAAAAGGACGTAGCACAAACACCGCGTTGTTAGACGTTATAGATAATTTATTAACAATACAGGACGAAGGTATGGCCACTGCACTCGTGTTACTTGATTTTTCACGCGCTTTCGATTCTATTAATGTTTCTCTTCTGCTTTCCAAGCTTTCTTATTATGGTTTTGATTCTCCTTCACTTAAATGGTTTGACAGTTATTTAACTCAACGTTCTCAGCAAGTTGTTATCCGTAAAATAGATGGGTCACGGGATTTTTCCTTTGCAGAACCGATCGTGCATGGTGTACCACAGGGATCTATACTGGGCCCCATTCTGTTTATAATTTATACAGCTGATCTAGCTTCACACATCCAAAATTGTAAATTTCATCTTTACGCAGACGATGTTCAGGTTTACCTTCCCGTTGATCACAGAAACGTTGCTGGATGTATAAACACTATCAATTCCGACTTAGATCGTATAGTACATTGGTCGGAAAACAATTGTCTTGTGCTTAATCCTTTGAAGTCAAAGTTTATGTTGATAGGTTCTAAAGACAAAGTGCGCAAATTAGAAACCTCAAACTGTAGAATCAAAATCATGGATGTAGAGATGGAGCAGGTTCAAATAGCTCGAAATTTGGGCTTGCTTATAGACAAAAATCTTAAATTTGAAAATCACTGTCTTGAACTCGTTCGTAACTGTTTTTATCGTCTCAAAGTCTTATACAAAATACGTCAATACATAAACACTGATCTCCGAATTAGACTTTGCGAATCTCTTATACTTTCGAAATTTAATCATTGTATTTCTGTTTACGGTAATTGCATATACAAAAAGACTTTAACGCTCATTCAACGTGTACAAAATGCATGCGCTCGATACTGCTTCGATATTCCTCCCAGGTCTCACGTCACTCCTTTTCTTAACTCATCCAATCTTTTAAAGTTAAAAGGTCGCATTAAATTGCATTTAGCTAATTTACTGTTTGATGTCATAAAAACAGGTAAACCAGATTACCTGTATCAAAAATTATCATGGAGATATGCACAACACAGATACACACCTAGAAGCACTTCTTCCTTACTAATAATACCTCATCACAGAACGGCAGCTTTTCGAGGCAGTTTTAAATTCATGGCTTCCAAGTGCTGGAATGATATTCCTCCACCCCTACGCTCCATTCCAGTTAAACGTCGTTTTAAACGCGATTTACGTATTTCGCTTTTAACTAAGCAAAAATCTGAATAGTATTATTTAGTATTTTTGTTTTTCTTTATTTATTTGCTTAAATACTTTAATTATAATAAGGTCATAAACTGTTACTTTCCTAACATTTAAGGTGATATTTGTAGGTAGCATAAAGTTAGTGTGCCAAGAGTCCCGCATAACTGTTGGATAGGTAGATGAAGTCGTATAATATAATATATATCAATCATATTACATAACGTATTTATATTTTCCTTTGGAACGCATAAAGTAGATATTTTATTCAATATTTTAGATGGTATTATTAATTTTATACACTATTGGCGATCACAAATTAAAATGAGTTCCTTTCCATAATGTTTGTCATATATATATATATATATATATTTTTTTATAAATGGCCGTTTGTATAGGTACTTTGAGGGTTTCTCCACGTCGGCGCTCACGCGCACTTAGGTACTAACTGAAATACAGCGCTAAGGTTCGTCAGTCGGGTCTTAGCATAATGCTGAGTTAGGGCCTACTATGGGTGTGGTACACAAATAAAAGATTTTCTTTTTTATTCAATATTTATTGTAATACATATATACGTATAAGAAAGTGTTAGAAGTGTAAGTACTGCATCCATAATAAACGGTTATTCATTCATTCATTCATTCATTTATTGTACTTTGAATAAAAAGTTTCAATATTGTAGCTATTACAGAAAAAAGTTATAGACTCGAGAAAATTGTAAATTTGGTACTCACTGACTTACGTATTCACTGACAGCTCATCAAAATGTTTGACCACTTCTAGAAGACCTACAAAGCTGAAATTTGGCATTTAGCTAGCCGTCAGTGTAAGAGTAATGGGAACATTCGAATATTGGAAATTGGTCAAGTGCGAGTCAGGTTTTAGTCAAAATTATGTACAAGAATGTTAGTAATACTTCTCTAAGACTTAAAAATCTGAGATTTGGCATGGGGATAGTCGTAAACATTTAAAAAAGTAAAGAAAACATCGAAAATTGGAAATTGGTCAAGTGCGAGTCAGGTTATAGTCATTATTATGTATAAAAATGTTGGTCATACTTCTCTAAGACCAACAAATCTGAAATTTGGCATCGGGGTAGTCGTTAGCATAAAAGTAAAGGAAAACTTTAGAAAATAGAAAATGGTCAAGTGCGAGTCAGACTAAAAATAATTTACTAAATATTTAAAAAAGTAGTACTTTAGAAGGTCAGAATTAGTAATGCATGAAAACAAGTACCTATCTATGTTTTAAAGAAACTATGAACGAACATTCAGATTTCATAAAACATATCCATCTTAAAATATTGGTTTGGTAATCCACGTAAGCTGGGAGTACCTCCACGCGGTGAAGGCGATAACAGTTTAGCGCTTTGATACTGGCTAAAACTCCAATTTCGATTACTATTTATATGCCTTCGGGCTTATGTTGTGTGTGTAGTTTACGTGTTATTTGGCTAGGCCACCCCGGTAACGCAGGTGGGCCCGCTATCAAATTTCTCGTACATTTTCGATATCATTTATCATTACGGATTCGAATTGAACCTCGAATAATATGGAGATAATCCAACTTTTGGTGGGTGAAGAACCCATGCCACATTCATCCCAAGATGTCGTGCACCCGTATCGTATTGCAGTTTAAAATAAATGTTTAAATTATTACTTGTTACATAAAGCTATTATTACATCTGGTGGACCAGACACACTTAATTTTAATAATCTAAATATATAAAAGAGCATGTCCTGACTGACTGACTGATTCATCAACGCCGGGCCGTAACCGCTATAGATACAGATCTGAAATTTTGTACACAGGTTCTATGTGCGTCTAAGACTAAGAAAGGATTTTGGAAAATTCATCTCCCAAGGGGGTGAAATAAGGGATGAAAGTTTGTATGAAAGTCCTTTGTTTCTTGAGCTAGACTCACACAAATTTGAATTTAAGCTTCTGATAAAAAATAAAGAAATACGTGTTTAAGCATTTCTTAAAAATCATCCTTGAAGGGGGTGAAAAAAGGGATGATTTTTTTCCGTATGTTGGTCTATAAGTCTTTCAGTTTTAAAGGTAGAACTATAGAAATTTGTATTTAAGCTTTTGGTAAAAAATAAAAAAGTACGTGTTTTAGAATTTTCCAAAATTCATCCCCTAAGGGGGTGAAATAGGGGATGAAAGTTTGTATGAAAGTCCGTCAGTTTTGAAGTTAGGATCTTTAAAATTTGTATTTAGGCTGACGACTAAAAACTAAGTTTGACGTGTCTCAGGGTTTTTTAAAAACCTACACCCTAAGGGTGAAAAGGGGGATGAAGTTGAAAATCCTTCATTTTCAAAGTAAAATCCACAAAATTTATTGTTTAGGCATTAGGGTTGTAATTCTGTGGAATGTACATCACTGTTATTGAAATTTCACCCCAAATTCAACCCCTAAAAGAGGGAAATGGGGTGAAAAGTCTAAAAACCAATATGGGTATCGTTTGTATGGTTTATCGGGTCGCTGATTACGAAAACTACAACAATTTTGAAATCCAACGTGGTGGACGTGAAATACCATCATCCCCTAGAGATGGGGTTGAAGTGCGAAAGGGTTGAAATGTTTAAAAACCAATATGGGTGTCGTTTGTATGGTTTATCGGGTCGCTGATTACAAAAACTACATCAATTTTGAAATCCATCGTGGTGGACGTGGCATACCATAATCCCTTGGGGATGGGGTTGGTGTGCGATAGAGTTGTAATGTCTAAAAATCAATATGGGTGTCGTTTGTATGGTTTATCGGGTTGCTGATTACGGAAATTACAATAATTTTTGAATCCAACGTGGTGGACGTGAAATACCATAATCCCCTAGGGATGGGGTTGGGGTGCGATAGGTTTGAAATGTCTAAAATCAATCTGAGAGAGTGCGAGAGGGAGAGTTAGAGGGAGGGCGAAGGGGGAGGGAGGTAGAGGGGGGGTGAGGGATGGGGGAGAGAGGAAGGGGGGAAAGGGAGGGGGGAGAGGGAGGGGCGAGCTAGAGGAAGAGAGAGAGGGAGGGGGAGAGAGAGGTAGGGGTAGAGGCAGAAGAAGCGGTAGAGGTAAACGTAGAGGTAGAGGAAGAGGTAGAGTAGAGGTAGATGGAGGGGGAGAAGGAGGGGAAGGGAAAATGGGGAGAGGGAGGGAAAGGGGGAGATGGAGGGGAAAGGAGCGGGAGAAGGAGGGGGAGAAGGGGGAGGGGGAGAGGTAGGAGGGGGATACAGAGTGATGGGGAGGGGGAGAGGGAGAGAGAGGAACGAGGAGAGGGTTTTAGTTTTTCTCAATTACTTCTGCGAGTTGACTCTGTTTTAAAATATAACGTAAAGGCGTCTCTCATATCTCTCACTACATTTGTTAGGTTAAGTGGCAACTTTAAGGCATAATACTGCTGCTAAGTTCCTCTGTTCTGAGGAATTTATGAGTAACGTCTGTATATTATATAAAATTTAGCTGGATCTTGAATTGTACTCATTGGTTTGCGCAGGGTTAGTCCCGCTTTTCCTTAGTTTAAAATTACCTCGAAATGACGGGAAAATATCTCATTACTTCGGAAAACCGGTAACAACATAAATACGTAATCCACGCGAGCGTAGCCGCGGGCAACAGCTAGTAATAATATTATAATATGAACAACGTTGCGATAGGTACTATAAAGCAAACTGAGCAAAAAGAAATGAAATCCCACCAAAAACATAAATGTAAAAATGTAGGCCAAGTTTTTGTACATAAAAAAACCGGCCAAGTGCGAGTCGGACTCGCGCACTGAGGGTTCCGTACCACCACATAAACATAATTGTATTAGTTGTAATTTTAGTAAATTAATGTGCTAGATTTTTTGAGTCTGACACGCGCTTGACCAAATTTTATTATTTTATAGCTTATGCACTATAAACATACCAATTTTCAAGTTTGTAAGTGTTCCCGTTTTTAAATAGAACTAAAACAAAAATCGCCTTAGCGACCATCCAACTTGACCCCTCTCTTATATGAATGTTCTTGAAACGGGAGGTCACCACAATTGGTAACCATTAGTTGTGAGAAAAGTTGTAATATTTAATGATTTCAGACTTTTCCCATTATTTGTACTGTGAGACCTAGCTTCTTGCCAAATTTCATAATTTTAGGTCAACGGGAAGTACCCTGTAGGTTTTGCATTTTTGAATAAATGTATGGAGATGAGGACATAAAATGCTATATCTTTTGATTGCGTCGTTGTAAAAAATTGAAATTTTCAGGTCTTGTGTGGTTCATTGATCCTAATATATGGTATCAATTTCAACCTGATACCTTTACCCGTTCGTGAGATAAAGGGTCTTGACAGACAGACAGACAGACAGACAGACAAACAGACAGACAGACAGACAGACGGACAACAAAGTGATCCTATAAGGGTTCCGTTTTTTTCTTTTGAGGTACGGAACCCTAAAAAGAGTTGAAATCTAAACTACAGCCAAGTTAATAATAATCAGAACCGATATTAATCATTCGAACTTTATTAAGTCCAACTCTAAAACTTACCTCCGCAAGATTTGCTCTTTTCAGAAGTATTGGTGTGATGAAAACCCGCCAAGTTGGAATGATTAATATCGGTTCAAATTATTATTAACTTGGCTGTAGTTTAGATTTCAACTCTTTTTTTATGTATAAGAACTTTGCCTACATTTTTACTTTTATGTTTTTGGTGGGATTACTTTTACCACAACCGTTAATCTGGTAGAATATTAGAACATTATTTATGTAACAAAAGCAATAAATTATTATGCTTCTCTTCACACTGAATTTTAAATACAACGCCCCCACATCGTAGTTCCTCCAAGCCCCCAGAAGAATACTATACTCTCTCTGACGAGGAGCCCCCACACGAAGAAGAAGAAGTTCTAGTCCAATTACCCGTATGTTGCCTACTTCAAAATTTAATATCCCTATCATTCATCAGTTTTTAGGGTTCTGATAACAAAATGGTAAAAAAAGGAACCCTTATAGTGCGACTTTGTCTGTCTGTTCGTCCGTCTGTCTGTCTGTCACACCTGTATATCTCAGCAACCACTCATGCTATCGGCTTGAACTTTGGAATAGTTTTAGAATATGGTTGCCCAACTAAATTCCACATGAAAGAATATTAAAAAATTATTTGATTACTAATTTAAAGGGGGCCCAAATAGGGGGGGGGGGGGGGCTAAATTTCAAATTGATGTTACTAGGTCGAGTGGGGTATCAAATGAAAGGTCTTTACTAGCATATTCTAAAATTTATTTTTTTTTATTTTTGTAACTCTTAGTTTTCAAGTTATGATGAAAAATTATAAATAAAATACCATTCCCCCTCCCTTATCTCCGAAGTTTGTGAAAGGAAAAATCTGAATTAATTACAGTCGATAGAAGTTTATGTACATATTATAGCAAAAATGAAATGATCTAAGTTTTACAATTTTTTAGAAATCTGCAAAAAACCTTTACAAACAAAATTAGCTCTGCGGTCCTAAAAATGGACTTTATTGCTTCCAAAAATACTATAGGTATATCGGAACCTTTAGCGCACGAGTCCAACTCGCACTTGACCTGTTTTTTCATTGGTCTACCTATACGACCTTTAAACAAATAACTTTTGAAAATTCAGTGAAAATAAAATTAGAACGTCAAAACATTTGACATAAAAATGTTGAGATTCTACGTGAAATGTGGGACCTACAATTTATAAAATTATGAAAAAAAATTGAAAACACATAAAAGGTAACTATGAACATGTTTAGATATTTATTATTCTACTATTCGCCCGTGGTGCCGGCAAAGAATAGTATCACCTGCGAGTTTCGTAAGAGGCGATCATGGGTTTATAGATCGGGGGGATGGGTAGCAGCATCTTTGAGATTCCGAATCAGATTCAGATAAATTTATTCAATGTAGATTCTTTACAGAATACTTATTGAATGTCATGCAGAATACAATGCAAATAGAGCGAGTCTACGCCGTTTCGGATCGTGCTATGGCAGCGTAAAAGAAACGACAAAATACCACTGCAGCACGGCCTACTTTAGGAGTCTGCGTTTTACAATGTGTTTCTTGTGTTTCGTTTCGCTGGAATATCAGAGCACCATACCTCCTTGTCATTGATATAGTCATCTAATCTATAGTAAGCTTTTTTACATAATGTTTGCTTTACACATTCTTTAAACTGAGTAGGTATCGTATCATGTTTCATGCTGCGGTCCAAAGAACAGCGCTCCATGATGCCAATCAAAACGGTTACAAGCGTTGTGACTATGGTACTTCCCCTCCAAAGTACCAGGCCACTCAGAAAGTATTGCGAAAAATAGTTTTTATATATGGGAGACTGGCCGGTCAGAATCTTTTTCGAAAATATGATTACTTGTAAGTAAAAATATGTGTGTTCCATTTTCAAAATTTCCCTCCACATTTTTTGCGAGCCAATTCAAAGTATCGTGTCTTACTGAAAAATGGATCTGCGCCGGGAACATTTTAGAGCTATGATTTTTTACGATTTCAAGTGTCGCCTGAAACCGGATGAATCGTTCGATAGACTTCAAATGGCATTTATGGATGAAGGCCCCTCCAAGGCAACCGTGTATCGTTGGTATAACGAATTTAGGCGCGGTCGACCAACCTTGGGGGATGAAGAAAGAAGCGGTCGCCCTTTGACGGCTATTACGGAAGAAAACGTGCTAGCAGTGAAAAATTTAATCCAAGATAATAGGCGAATTACATATCAGGAGATTCAGCACATATTAAAGATTGGATCGGGAAGCGTTCACGAGATTCTACACGGGCATCTTCGCGTGAGGAGGATAGTATCGCGCTGGGTGCCGCACTACCTCACCGACGCTCAGAAGCAGGCCCGGGTGGAATGGTGCCGTGATATGCTGAACAAATTTGAAGCAGGCTCGTCTCGGCGTGTTTACGACATCGTAACAGGTGATGAGTCCTGGATTTATCAATACGATCCAGAAACCAAGCGCCAGTCGACAGTTTGGGTGTTTCAAAATGAACCAACGCCTACCAAAGTGAAGCGATCTCGAAGCGGGGGGAAGATTTTGATCGCCAGCTTTTTTAATTTGACTGGCCACTTGGCCTCAATTCCCTTACGAGATCAAAGAAGCATCAACGCCGAATGGTATACTACCAAATGTTTACCAGAAGTTTTTTCTGTTGTGAGCAACAAGCGACCAAACACAGGGCTCCGCGGACTACTGCTCCACCACGACAATGCGCCTGCACACACCGCGCTCAAAACGAGGGACTTCCTGGACAGCACACCAGTCAAACTCCTGGGTCACCCTCCTTACAGCCCTGATCTAGCACCGTGTGACTTCTTTTTATTTCCAAAAATAAAAAATCAGCTCAAGGGGATACAATTTTCGTCGCCGGAAGATGCGCTGGCTGCGTTCGAGCAGGCTGTAAACGAGGTGTCTACGGCGGACTGGAAAAAGTGTTTTGAAAACTGGTTCAGACGCATGAATCTTTGTATAGAGGCTGGTGGAGAGTACTTTGAAAAGATTTAATAAAAATATATGTACCTGTAGAACAATTTTTTTTAGTGTCGCAAATATTTCTGAGTGTCCCACGTACTACGCCTGTTTGCTGTAATTCTGGAGGGAGAGCTCCCTATCCTGCACTGGACGTGTCGTAGAATGTTATGATGATGACTATTCCAGGGCTCAGTTCCAGGGTTGGTGAAAGTAAAAGAAGTGAGGAAAGGGCTAAACTGTACAACATGGACCGTCGAATTGAAAGCTGTTTTGAGGGACAGGTCTTATAAACCTAACCTATGTACAAAGTATCAAGCTGATGCGGATTTTTTTAGTTATTTAACCCGCAGATTAGACAAATTTTTAGATTATGTTGGCTGAGTAAATGTAAAACGGCGTCGATTAGTTGTAAATGTTTTCAAATCACTCCTGGTGCATCATAGGTCTGTAAGCCAAGGCCAACCCAACCTAACCGAACGAGTATGGTTAGGTTGGGTTCGGCAGCGGCCGGCGAGTGCCAGCAACAAATTAGGCGTAGTTTTGAAAGCCTTATGTAAGCATTATGTAATCTGTGGGATTCACTGAGAATTTTCAAATATAACTTTTGTAAAAAACTAGAAATCCCGCAGCAAGAAAGTTTGCACGTAGACTAGGTATGTTACGAGTAACTGTACATAGGTTGCTAGAAGCTTTTTCGAACTCACATTTACTACATAAAATCACATGGTGTGCACGACGTTTGAACAGTATTATCTGGTCATCATAATATCATTATAAGAGCTCCCTCCATGATTCCATTTTGGAGGGGAAGTGCCATATTCACCACACTTGTTTGAGCGTCATGGCTGGCACCATGGTATAAAGGTATGCCCAATCCGCGGTTCATAATCCCTCTCTGACGACACCCACGGGTAAATGGGCTGGTTGGTACTATTCTTTGCTGGTACCGGTAAATTTTCGGAAGGCAGTTTTTTACTATATTATGTTGTTTCAGAACGAACCTAGTTTAAGAAAAATATAAATTGAATGTGAGAGTGAGGCGCACTGACAGAACCTACTTCACGTATCGATCGTTGTACTGAGAATGGCAGTGGAAGATAAAAAAAAGTAAGACATGAATTAACAGTACCACAAATATAAATAATGTAGTCTGATTAAAATACATATATACATAACATCACGCCTCTTTCCCGTCCGGGTAGCAGACACCACAGTTCTCCACCTGCTACGATATTGACGAAGAAAAAAGAGCAGATTTTTTTTTTCATATTATAAGATAAGTTAGCAAACGACCAGGTGGGCCACCTGATGGTAAGTGGTCACCACCACCCGTAGCAGTCTCTTATCTTATTAGTGGCATATTTAGACATAACAAGACGGCAAAGCGCGCTGCTCGCTAAAATGCGCTGCGAACTAAAATGAGTCTCATGTGCCGGTAATTTCACTGGCTCCCTTACTCTTCAAACCAAAACACGGCATTGCAAAAAAACTGCAGCTTCACGGCAGAAATAAGCAAGGGGGTGGTACTTCAACAGACGGACTTTGCACAAAAACCCTACAACAAGTGGTAGTGCTAGTGAGGGGAATGGTAGGCTTTTGTGCAAAGTCCTTTTGGGGAAGTACTAGCCCATTCCTATTTTTGCCGTAAAGCAGATGTGTTTGCACTACTGCTTTGTTTGGGTTTGAGGGGCAAGGGAGTTAAGTTACCTACCTAAGCTTTATAATACCTTCTTAGCCTCTTACCTTCGCTTCTTTTTTATCCCACATGGTGCGACTTTGTTTGTGAAGCAACGTAGTTTTAGTTTGACTGCCGTCCCAATATAAATAAAGTATACTTTTGACTTTATACTTGTCCAGCAGTGGACGTCTTTCGGCTGATATGATGATGATGATACTCTGACTTTTCCATCTTAATTCTCAGGGCGGGCAACGCGTTTTACTGTCTTATTTGTGTCAATTATATCACTTAGGAGGCAGTGGGTGTTATGGGCAGTAGTGACCACTTACCATCAGGCCCGCGCCCTGTTACTTTGCTTACTTGTGACATATGCGTAAGAAGAAGGAGTAACACGTGTCTCGCTGTCGCTCCAATGTCTTATCGTTTCGTCCTTTTGTCACACAACTGCTGTTCTTCTAGAGGCCGGTCCGTACGCCATCAGTTAATAGTTATTTTGACAGAGCGGACTGACTCGATCTCTCTCGGCGTTATATAAAGGTATTTTTCTATCAAATAATAATAACTAAACTGTTCTGGAACGCTGCCCTAGTCAAGTTTATTCTCCATAGCACCCCACAGAAGGATCACTGTCGTGGACAATACAATGTGAATTTTCGTTGGTTTTGCTCCCTAAGTGACTCTACTATTCCTCTATTTTTTTTCCAATCGTCCCTATGGAGAGCCTGTTCTTGCCAATTTTTACAAAAGACGTCGAGTCCTTCGCGCAATCGGCGCCTTGATCGGCCTCGACGCCTCCTGTCGCTCTGTGGCTACCAGGTGGTGGTGACTTTGGCCCATAGTTTTTGTGGCATGCAGGAAACGGGACCTGCCCAATCCGAGCTTTTTAGATTGGCGGCTGTGTAGGCTATGTTAGAAATTTGTGGTTTAGAGCGCAGTATGGTATTTCTGACCCCATCTGTCAGTTTCAGACCCAAAATACTGCGTTCCATTGCTCGCTGGCAAACCGTGAGCTTGGATCTTTGACGGTTGGACGAGAAATCGGGCCAGCGCCGGTCTGCATTGCTCTTTATTCTAAAATTATACATAATCTCAGAGTAAAATCCTTAGAAAGGTGAAAAGATGACATCTATGAGAAGCCTGTTGAATTACGATATTAACATTGCGTCGATACAACAACAAGATCAAAAACAAGCCATTAGTGGAAATGAATTTGTATAGATGGCGCTTGTGTAACATACTGCGGCCTCCTATTTAAACTACACATAGTAGGTAAGTTATACAAATCAAATTTTGAGGGAGGCCCAGAAAAGTCTGCAAAAACATGAATATTTTACTAAAGCTAGCATTTACTGAAAGGCTAATATGTACGGAAAGCTAATATTTACGGAAAGCCAAATACAATGGTATGACAAATACCAATTTACTCTACCTAGCTATATTCTATAAAACTATCTAGCTATGATAACTGAATACCTATGTTACCCTTCTACCCATATTATTGTCACTACATAAATTACAATAACTACTTGCAATTAATTTTATTTACATAGTTGTACCAAACCATTATTTGTGAATAAAAAACCAAACAAGACATGTTTCATTACTGCGACTACAAAATAAGATACAATAAAGTGAATGTATACAATGAAGTGAATGTTGTGGTACACTATTATTTACGTTACTATTACTAATCTACGTTATCACTAATTGGTAATACGCATATTCTATTGAAAGCGCGTTTGATGTTGCCCTTGACGGTGTTGATGGTCGCCACCCTGGTGATGCCGTCGTTGCCTGGGTGACACTGGACGATGCGGCCCAACGGCCAGTAGCACGGTAAGGTTTTCTCATCCTTGATCAGGACTATGGTCCCCTCGGTTTCTTAATGCAGTGGGTGTCGTAGGTACTTTGTCAATGCCGAGCAAAGCCTTTAAGTGTTTACTAACTATTATTCTTGGATTATTGTACCGTTCGCACAGCAACTTCCAGGCCAAATCGTAACTACCTTCACTATACTCTAATGATGCGATGACCTCGAGTGCACTCCCTGATAGACTATTTCTTAAGTATTTGTATTTTAGCATAGGTTTTAATTTAGTCTTATTAATAACCGCATCAAAACTATCACGGAACTCAATCCACTGCTTAATATCCCCATCAAATGTCGGTAAAACTATATCTGGATATTTAACATGTTCTAATTCTGACTTACTTGAATCATTTTCATGGTTTGTTCTCGATCCTGAACCGTCTCCCTTTGTGATGTACTTTTTAACCATGGAATATACCCTGTAGTACTTAGTTTCAAAACTTTCCCTTTCCTGTAACTGTGTTTCGTAATCTGAACATAAAACTTCTATTTCATCCTGACATTCTTCAAATTGGTCAAATGTCGATTGAATTTTATTTGTTCGCATTTCTAAATCGATAACTTGCTCGGCAGAAAGTTTCGTTAAGTAAAGGCTACCTACATGCTTCATAAATAACGTCAATTTTCCCTTAAGAACTCCCCGTCTTTTCTTTAAGTCTGATAGTTTATCCGCGTCATAAGACGAATCGTGACGCCCATTATCAGAGCCCTCTCCACCGCCATCAGACATTATTGAAGGCTAACTATTGAATTATGTAGTTAGGGCTAAAATCTAACTAGCTTCTAACCTAACCTAGGTAGGGATATTGAACAACACACAGGATTGGATAGTAAATAAGGAATTTGCCAACTCACGTGACCGGTAGATACTTAGTATCCGAAGCAGCTGCGTTCCCTCGGTATTCTTCCTGTCTTCGCTAAAAATTATGGCTGAACTGTAAAAATTATGGGCACCAGCCTCTGGAATCTTCTCTTGAATGAGCAATACGGACGGACACGTTGGCAAATATGTCCACCTCTCACGCGCGAGCGGCGCAAATATCGTAGTTTATCCTGGCAATCAGCGATTCTACGACGTCGGTTGGTTGATCTATTGTTTTCGCTCTAATCAGCGCCTCAAGTTAGATGCGTATTCTTGAAAAATTTGCACGCCTCGTGCAATGGAATGCGGTCGTTGGGTCACACTCCTTGTAACCACGCTGCCGAAAGGGATTCGAGGAGAGTTCCTCTTCTGGGTTTCCTTGACTCCAGAACTCCAGGAACGAAGATTTCGCCAGGTGATCTTCACTTTTTAAAAAAAACTTCGGGGTCACCAAAAAATGTAAAGACCACAACGGTCCTTTAAGATGGCGACTGATTGAAACGCGAAATAAATTATAACATGTATTTATTGCTAGACGGTTGGACGAGAAATCGGGCCAGCGCCGGTCTGCATTGCTCTTTATTCTAAAATTATACATAATCTCAGAGTAAAATCCTTAGAAAGGTGAAAAGATGACATCTATGAGAAGCCTGTTGAATTACGATATTAACATTGCGTCGATACAACAACAAGATCAAAAACAAGCCATTAGTGGAAATGAATTTGTACAGATGGCGCTTGTGTAACAGCACCTTACGTGATGATCATAAGAATGCAGCTGTCCATGAGTCTGCGCTTATATTCATGAACCAGTAGCTCCTCTTGGCAATATCTGTGCGTCTGGCAACTTCTTTATCTTGTCATGCCTGGAAGGAGACTATTTGGCCCAGATATTGACTAGCCCGTTGTAACTGGTCGGTCATTGACAATCATGGTCGGAATCCTGCCTGTTCATAAGGATGATGCTGATTAAGATTTCTGGATATGCAGCGCTCGATATAAAAAATAAAACTACCGCGAGGAAAAAATATTTTACCTCTATAAAATAGTTTCGACTTCCCATACAAAATATTTGTCACGTGACCACATTAGAAGATAGGAAGTCAAAAAAACTATCGACGATAAATTTTTTTCTTCCGGATAGTTGCTATGCTAATCCCTTTTTTTGTTACCCTAGGACTGTGTGAGAAAGAGAGGAAGCGAGTAAGAGTGACAGAGTGAGAGGAAGATGCCGGAAGAGTGGCAGAGTGGATATGCTGGGGAGAAGTATCCTTTGTTGGACAAGAAAAGAAAGGGGGAAGACGCGAAGTGAGTCGATGAAGTAACTTGTTGTCTATTGTCACTTTTACGCTTAGATCACACTGCTGGTGTGTTGGTTAGCGTCTAGAGCCTAGTGAGTCGCCTAGAGCCTGGTGAGTTGCTAAAAGTCTGGTGAGCCACTTAGAGCCTGGTAAGTCGTCTAGGCTCTTGTGAGCCGCCTAAAACCAGCCTTGTGAGTCGCCTAGAGCCTGGTGAGTTGCTTACAGTCTGATGACTAACTAAGAGCCCGTTAAATTACCTTGGCCCTTGTGAGTCATCTAGAGCCAGCCTAAGGAGTCGCCTAGAGCCTGGTGAGTTATTTAGTCTGGTGAGTCACGCCATGTAAATCGTCTAAGTCTAAGTAAGTAGCCTAGACCCAGCACAGTGAGTTACCAAGAGCCTGCTTAATCGCCTTGGCCTTTGTGAGTCATCTAGAGCCATCCTAGGGAGTCGCCTACAGTCTGGTGAGTTTCTTACAGTCTTTTGACTTATTTAGAGCCACCTAATAAACCTGGTAAATCACCTAATCTAGTTTGAGTCGCCTATACCCGGCCTAGTGAGTCGCCTAAAGCCTGCAGAGTTGCTTACAGTCTGATGAGTCACTAGAGCCTGGTAAATTGCCTAGGCTATTGTATGTCACCTTAAGCCAGCGTAGTGATTCGCCTGGAGCCTGGTGAGTTGTTTACAGTCTGGTGACTCACTTATAGCCTAGTACATCACCTTATCCCTTTCGAGTTGTTTAGGGCCAGCCTAGTAAGTTGCCTAGAGCCTGAAAAGTGGTTTAGAATCTGGTGAATCACCTAGAGCTTTGTGAATTGCCTACACCATATTAATTATGAGTCACTTAGAGCCAGCCTAGTTATTCGCCTAGTGGCTAGGCCATTAGGGAAGGCACCAAGCTTGCAGTATAGCCAGTTAAAAGAATCATCGAATGTTTCTTATAGGCTCTTGTCTCTAAACTAAAACATACATCAAGAATTGAAATGAATGTTAAATGTAAATGTTTTTTTTTTTACATAAATGTAGGATTATGAAAACTGTGGTTTCACATTCTATCTATCTATTTTCAGGACCGCAGCGGGTGACGCACCTCCGAATAAAGAAAAGAAGGGTAAAGAAGGAAAAGAAGATAAAGGAAAAGGAAAAGAGGAAAAAGGAAAAGAGGAAAAAGGAAAAGATGACAAGGGAAAGGGGAAAGGGAAGGAAGAGAAAGGGAAAGGTGATAAAGGGAAGGACGATAAAGGAAAAGGTGAGTATAACTTTTTTGTTGTTGTTAGAAATAAATTGGAATACTTTATTAGAAATAAATTATCATATAAGTTAGGATCAAAGAAAAAAAAATTATACCCAAATTGTATGAAAATTTAACACTGTACTTCGGAGGCTATTGCGCTGACCTCAGAACAAAAACCTCCTTGGCGCTGACAGCTATAAATTGGAAATCACTACACTCCAGATAGTAATTGAGGTATCATTGTTTAGGTAAATATACGAGGATAAATTCGCTAATACACCATTTCATCATAATCTCAGCCAAAAAAAATCTCAGCCAAAAAAATTGCATTGCGGAAAAAAAATGGGTAAAATTGCCGATCTTCAACGATCAATTGTGACTAAACGGCTGCATTGATTTAAACTTTGAGTAGATTCCCTAACGTGGAATTTTATGTTTTTTTGTTTTGCCTTTCTAACATTTTCTCTATAATGCATGGTTTTTGAGTTATAAGCGAAAAATATAAAAAAAAAAACATGGTTTTTCTGCCCTAAAAAGTTAATAGTTATCCAGAAACCGGCGCAAACTCACAGAACACTTATTCATGATGCTTAGCATCGATTAAGACTATTTCCAGCTGGTTCATATTTATTAGAGAGCAGTACTGCCTGATATCGGGATAATTTTCTTACTCTAAGGGGCATTCTGCGAATCCGACATTATACTATGGTAAAACTGACAATCCCCATACTATAACGTATCCCGGAAAAGCATAAAACTCTGAAACTAGATGGCGCTTTCAAATAACCTGGATATTAATTATTATGGTCTACCGAGTATTCTGTTAAAATCTGTGAAAATTTTAACATTGTTTCAATTTAAATAAATACTTTTATTGATATTTGGTATGTTTTTTTAGCAGAATACTCGATAAATCGTAATAACTTCGCTGACTTTTTATTACCGCTATTTAATTTAACACTTTTCCGGCATAGATTTCTATTAAGGGGATGGTCAGTCCTCATTATTGTTCGTCCATGGTAAGACCTAGGGTGACATTTTGCGAACATGTCACTATGCACCGGGAGTCACGTATGGGTGAATATCCCAACAGCATTTTTTGAGTGTCCGGCCTGAGAATCCCTGTGTAAAATGCATATTTTGTCTCCTTAAATTTTACTCGTATCGCTTTGTTCTGCTCACACGCATATCTCTGTCCTGCTAGATTATATTGACTGTATTCTAATTCATGTTGCTGTCGGCAGGCAAGGGTGGTAAGGAGGTGAAAGAAGTAGCGATCGGTCGCAAGCGCGGCAAGGAGTCGGAGCCAGAGCCTGAGGAGATGCTCCCATCACCCTCGCAGATACTACGCGAGTAAGTACTGACGCGGTCACTCAGTCGAGGAAAATATGGCGAGGTGGGGCTTCACTCATCAGTCGTTGAAGCTTTGTTCCACAAAATATTGGTCTGCCAATGCACAACCTGGCAGGTTCGGTACAGTCAGAGAGAAAATGTAGTTACGTCATGGAGAACACGAACAAAGCCTATTCGTAGAAATTATGTCTACCGAAACTGCAACTACGTAAGTGAAAAAGAAAAAGTAAATCAAGTGCGACTCAGACGCGCGAGCCGAAGTTTTCGATATACCTTTAGTATTTTTGGAAGTAATAAAGTCTTTTATAGAGGTTTTTTTGCAGATTTCTGAAAAACTTATGCTACGAGATTGCTTTATTTTTGCTGTAATTTTGATGTATACTTCTATCTAGGTACTTAGGTAATTCAGATTTTTTGCTTTGCAAACTTCGGATAACTAAAACTCGTAAAATATACAAAAATCTATTTTGGAATGTTCAAATAAACCTTTTATATGGTACTTACCCCATTTGACCTTGTCACGACAATTTGGAATTTTAGGAATTAGAAAGCGAGAGAAGTATGTCAAGATTGTAGCAGGTGGTCGGCTCTGGTCTTTACCTACCCCGAAGGAAAAGATGAGAGATTTCATGCATGTATGTATTTTAAGCCACCAAACAACACAGCTACGGTATAACCTGCCTTCCAAAGAACCGTGCTGCTGGAAGTGCCTTATCATAAAAAGATACGTTCGTTGTTTCCCAGTGAGGCTGAATACCGCGCCGTGGTCCGCAAGATGAACCTGCACAAGCGCGCGTGGCCGGAGGTGACCAAAGTGAAGATCAACACCAAGCCGTGGAGGCCGCAGGGACGGCCGGAGAGACCGCCCAAAGTCGTGAGCATCTCTAAACTATATTAAGAACCAATGTTCAGCCCAGAACATCATAAACTAGAATGTGGGTGCGCTAGCGTTGGATAGGGCTTTGTTCACGAATTATGCTTTCTCTCTGTATCTAACTATGTAGATAAGTTGATTTTGTCTCACCCATAATAACCGCGCTTTAAGAAGTCCGTGCAATAACTTGTTTACTATTATATATTCTGTGGTGCAATTCTGTGTATTTCCCGACAAAAAACTCGATGCCGCGTTGGTAGCCGCTCGGACATGGTTAAGTTGAGTGATTATCTTTATTTGTGCCTATGTTAATTGTCTGCAGATGATTGAGCTTCCCCCGCTGGAGTTGCGCAGATGGGTCCCCCCGTGGCAGCGCAGGAGACGACAGCCGCGAAAACTACCGCGCGTGCTGCCTGAGAGCTATCCCTTCACATACACACCAAAGCTAAACAAGGTACTGAAACAGCGCGATTGAGAACGAACATAAGCTCTTAATAAATCTATAATAACAGGACGAATGTCAATGAAAATAAAATATTTTCACAATCAATTGATCCTCGCGATCGATAAAGTATTGAATGACGTCACGTTCTGCATAGAAATATAATCAAAATGAAACTACATTCGCGGCAGCCAGTTCTAGGCTGTAGATTAGGGTAAATCAAAAATCGTTACTTTGCGGAAGTCCATTTCAAAAAGTTATGAAAAACAAATATATACCTACCTCCGCAACAATGATGGATGCTATGTACTCACTGTGCACCGCCCACCCGCAAATAAATGCCAATGCGTAGGCAACCGCAACGCAGCAACCACCCAATCCACTCTGCATGTGTTTCAAAACCGACTCTGTGTTTGGCACTGGTTGATCTAACATTATGCTGAGGATGCCTCGTGCAGAGGCGAAACACGTGTAGAGTGGTTTGGATGGTTGCTGTGTTGCGGTTGCCTGTGCATGCGCATATATTAACGGGTGGTGCACAGTGAGTACTTAGCATCCATCATTGTTGCGAAGGTGGCTATGTATATTTGTTTTCCATATTTTTGTTATTCCTGTATCATAAATCAATGATCCATATATCTTGCGGTACCAGGTACCCTAAGTGTCTGGAGCTTAGTGACCCTACCAGAAGCGAGTAACTTGGTGCCTACAGTGCTGGTCCTTTGATAACATAAGCTTCACAAATTAATGACCTATAGCTGAAAAAACCGGTTAAAATATAAATCGCAAAGCATTAGGTGGTAAAAAGATGATAAACTTCTTATTCAAAACCTGCTTTGAGAGGAAGAGAGGAGTGGTCCAGGGAAGCCCTCGGCGGAGGAAGTGGTGTCGGCATCGTCAGAGGGGGCGTCAACGCCAAATAACGCGAATAACAAAGCAGGTTCGACGGCCGCGTCGCCGAAAGTAGCGGTATCACCACCGCAGCAAGGACAAAACGGGCCCAGTGTGCCAGAGGACAAGGCTCCCCATACTTCGTCATCTAGTCGGCCTAAAAGAAGAATCAAAAGGCCTACACGTTATGGGTTTGAGGATTAGTTTTTAGGATTCACTTTCTGTTATTGTTAAGAATTATTGTAAGGTAGTACTTAGAGTTGATTGTTGCGACGTACCGATTAACGTTATAGTTGCTTATTTTGTATTACTATTACTAAATAGTGTTCAACAGAGTTTTAGGGTTAATTAGTGTTTTAAGGGTGGAGGTATTGGTGTATATTGTTATGTTGTCAGTCTGGCAGTCTTGCAATAAACGTCAGATCGAACGCACGCACGCCTCATATTTACCATTTAGTTTAACTGACGTCATGAAGTGATCAAAGAATCTTAATATGAATAAAGTATACTTTGATAGTAAGTAGGTTTTCTATAGTCTGACCGCAACCGTAATAGTCTGACCGCAACCGCTGTACCGCGTTTTAGGAATGCGAGCGGCGAGACGAGGCGCGAGGGTGGCATCGCTCACGGCGGCAACTAATTCTTGCTCTTTCCTTCCCACTCCCCTACCTAAGGCGCGGTAAAGCGGTTGCGGTCGAACTATACATAACGTTTGCTTTACGTTGTCAGGTGTGGCACAACTTCCAGCTCGTGGATATGAACAAGATGATGATTCAGGGGACGCTTGCTTGCAACAATAAGAGATACTGCAACGGGCTACAAGGTAAATTGTTTTGAATCTTTGTTAATTAAGCGCTAGGGCTACAGTCGAAATAATGTATGTACGTACATGCGTGTTTGTACGCATTTATGTGTGTGTGTGTATGTATGTATGTATGTATGTATGTACAGGCATGTATGTATGTTTTTCTGTTTTATGATCCATTTGATTTCGTTTTTCCAATGCCAACTGCTGAGTCAGTACTTAAATGCTAACTGCTGAGTCAGTACTCATGCACTTTATTTCAATGCCAACAGCTGAGTTAGTACTTGTAGAATGAGCTTTACGTAGGCTTTACGTTTATGGGCTATTAAGGTTAGGCATTCCTACTTGACCCTAAAATTGAGTAACTTTGTAACCACTTTTAGATAAATTTATAACCTTATTTACAAAACCACGTTTATTGATGTGGTTGGCTTATTTTTTATTTTATTTTATACAAGTGTATCTTATTCCTTAAAAAGACCGACTAAATTCCCACCCTTACCCAGCCCATACCCCGCCCTCGTCTCTGAAGTCAGTGCGGGGCGAGTCGTCATGCTAGACCAAAGAGATTTTAACCTCGCTGTGCGCAGCGAGGTTCAAATCTCTTTGTGCTAGACGGACCTGTGCTGCGTTGCGTAGTGCGAGCTGTCCGAGCAAGCAAAGTTAAACCCTGTGCACCCTGAGTTACGAACCTCTAATCTAACTAGACTTTTGCGGGTTGAGCGTTGAGAGGGTATAAGCTTCGCCAACACGACAAGGTCATTGGCGTAGGTTACTACCTACAGGCTACTGCCTTAATGAAACGTTCGTACTTGTGTGTAGGTGCCCAGACGGGATGTATAGCGCTGGTGTGTCGCGCACTGCTCCATGAAAAGACTCCTGCGCAGCTCGTGAGGAAGGACGTGGACGATTGTATCCTCGCCGGCGACCAGTTCTACCGGCAGTGCACTAAGAACATGAAGTGCTATAAAGGTAACGGCGACTTTTCCCTTGAAAAGTAGCGACCCTTGAGAGGGTGGCGAGGTTGTTGTTCTTTCAAGGGCTCGTCACTAATGTACCAGCGGCATAGCGGCCACTAAAACCGCAACTTGTTCTTACAAAACACAATCCTGTAGAAAATAATAGTTTTTCTTTGTGATAATTTTATATTTTTCCAAAAATCCTAAAATACTGAAATCCAAAAAAAAAGCAATTGCGTCGTCCGTAACTCTGGAACCGTTCACTTTAGCAAGATTACGCTTTTGACCATTTTTTTATTGTTTTTGTCCTTGGCACTTTTGCGCTAAACCGCAAAGTTTTCGGCATATTTAAGGAAAACTGATAAATTCCAACTTCTCTCCCCCATCCTCCCCAAACCCTATGCACAGAATGGTTTAACATTTTACTTAACAATACGTGGACTGTATAGAACACTTTGGAGCTGGAAGGATACTTTTACTTTAGATGTTAGGCCGTTTTTTGGGTTAATTGCACCATACTATACGGGGTATAATCGCAGATATGTCATCAGCGTAAAATATCATTAGCTGATGCGTTTTTCTATGCAGATCATTAATAGATAGCAAGAATAATAATGGACCCAGTACACTTCCTTGAGTTACTCCAACGTTTTTGTGCCTGAACCATGCTTGACGAACTAAACTTTCGTTACGATCATTGATTCTGCTAAGCTTTACAAATTGAATAGGTACGGTTAGGTTAGGTTAGGTTATATCCATTCTAGTACTTTTACTATACTACCAAACATTCTCATTTTTTCAAGCAAAAGTTTATGGTGGATAAAATCAAAAGCTTTAGTCACATCGAAAAACGATACAATTACTGGTATTTTTGTAAATAAAAGTCACATGGATGGATTGTCGATTCATCTTTTTGAAAGCCATTTTGTTCGGTATCTGCTCAGAGCAAACATTTGTGTGATGAACACTGTGTCTGAATGTTATTTATCTATTTGTGTATATCTCTAGTACAGGCTCTGCCTAGTTTGGGCTGAGAAAAACTTGTGTATAATATCCAGCAAAACTTATTTATATATTTTTTGTTCCTATCGTTTTAATTCGATTCGATTAATGCGCAGGTAAGCCAGCGTTGGAGCTACACCAGCTACAAAATGACTTCTTCTTCGGAGACTACAAGTACACAGTCCTGATGAGCGAGGCGGAGAAGGGCATCCTCGCCAAACACCCGGACAACGAGCAAGCCGGGCCGGACCTGCTGGCGTGAGTACATTACAAATCGGCTCTCGTGAGTGAGGAGATATGTTTTATTAATTGTTATTTTTTATTTATTGTTTTGGATACAATGTAGGCTGCGCCATCCTATTTTATCTTCTACTCAAATATTTAAAGCAAAAAATATTCAACTCCTTCAACCCCCTCCCTCCGTCTTTCGATAGACCGTTATAACTTTCTATATTATTTATTATTTATTAAGCCAAATAGTTTGCAATTTCTAGTACAAGGGGATTGTCAGTCCTTTCTATTGTTCGTCCATGGTCGAAGTACAGGACACGCTTTTTTGAAGCGTTCGAACTTCAATTCGCATTCGAATTGGCAAGATTCGTATACGAATCCGTAAAATTCCAATTTTTGAATATTCATACCTGTGAATTCTGCAACGAGTAGTCCGACCCACTCGTTTTGCAATTCTACTACTCAATTCAATTCAATTTTTGAATGTTTATGGCTCCATCGCCACTTGCGGTGATTCTGCCAATGTCAGAGTTTGATAAGACAAGGAAGTATATATAACTATGGGCGGTAGGTACACAATTGATTTCTTGTTGACCTGGCCTGCAAAGGACAACACAGATATATACTTATATGTAAAGACAACACATATATATGTAAAGACAACACATCATGTCATTAAAAATGGACAGAAAGCGGAGTAGACAGAAGCAAAGGGGATATACATAATTTTAATAAGTAAATATTTATAACTTTTTATTTATGACTTTAGTAATGCCTTCAACAGCGTTGATTTTGACATTCTACTAGCAATGTTAAAATCTCTCTCTGTCTCGGACTCTGCAGTAGAGTGGTTCCGCAGTTACCTCGTTGGACGCCGACAGCGTATCCGCGTAGACAACAAATTATCTTCCTACTGCGATGTAGTTGCCGGTGTTCCCCAGGGCGGTGTCCTCTCCCCTCTCCTATTTTCTATTTTCATTAATTTCCTGACTCCCTTCCTATCCTGTCATTACCACCTGTATGCTGACGACCTGCAAATATATTCTCGAGCCTCCACTGATGATATCGACGTCTTGATTTCCAAACTTAACGATGACCTAGCTACTGTATATAGATGGAGTCAATCGCATGGCCTTATCGTCAATCCTGATAAGTCACAAGTTATCATCATTGGAGGCTCGAAACAGATTTCACGGCTCAACTTCGATCTGATTCGACCTGTTACTTTCAGTGGTGTCACTTTACCTTTTAGCAAAGTGGTTAAAAATCTTGGGGTTCTTTTCGATAGCACTCTCTCTTGGGCTCCGCACATTACCCAAACCAGCAGAAAAGCCTTTGCTGCTGCTGGATCGCTAAAAAGGTGGAAAAACTTGCTCCCCGTGAAGACTAAAATCGAACTTGTGCAATCCCTACTTTTTCCGATTCTGGACTACGCAGATGTATGCCTCATTGACCTCAATGAGGACCTGCTCAATAAGCTACAACGCTTGCAAAATATGTGCATCAGATTTATATATGGGTTGCGTAAGTTCGATCATGTGTCTGAATACAGGAGCAAGTTAAAATGGCTTCCTATTAGGTTGCGCCGTGAAGAACACGGCCTGACGCTTCTGTACAATGTTCTGTATGACCCACGCACTCCTTCCTACCTTAAGGAGAGTTTCCAGTACCTAGGTGCCGACCGCTCGCGTGTCTTTCGATCGAAGACTGACAACATTTTGCGGGCTACATTAACACGGTCGGGCTACTACAAGGAGTCTTTTGCTTTAAAATCTGCTCAACTGTGGAATAATTTGCCCTCTGAAGTTCGTCACTCCGAGTCGCTTGCTATTTTCAAAACAAAACTGCATAATTATCTCCTAAGTCGTTCCTCTTCTGTTTGCAACTGAGTATACATGTATTCGTAACACTATAGTTATATATATATATATATATATTTATTTGTTTATATTTTTGTATTTATTTTATATTTTATTTATATATATATATACATATATATATATATATATATATATATATATATTATATATATATATATATATGTGTTTTTTGTATGCAATTTTTTATTGGTACACTACCTGCTGTGATTATTTATGTATGTCTTTTCCTCTATACAAAGGTTGTCTGGTAGAGATCGCTCTCAGCGATAAGACCGCCTTTGCCCACTATAACCTTAAGTGTTATTCTTTGTGTATTCTTATTTTTATGTGTGCAATAAAGAATTTATTCATTCATTCATTCATTCATATTTATAGTTTTAAGTTGTTAATTTTAATAAATTTACCTAAAATATAAATTAAGGGGGAATGTGCCTGGATAAGCAGGAAATTTATATTATAATAATAATAAAGATGACATTATGATTTATTTTTATTTTTATGACTTGATTACCTTACTATTATTTCAAAGCATGCATTAATTAGGTATATGGGAATTATTTTATTGCTACACCTGAGATAAGGTATCAAATGTGAAACTATACTAGAACTTAAGACCTTTATACATTACCATTTGAATGCAAATAAATGAATTATTATTATTATTAAAAAAAAAAAAAAAAAAAGATTTATTTCAGGCATCAAAGGCCCATAACAATAAATACCTTAACCTAATAATACATATTATTCAAAATAAACTTAAAAACTAATTAGTCGACTTGACGAATACGGGTGGTCGATATCGTCGAAATACGACTCCCAACGGCCAAAATGCACCATTCAGGAACACGCTCTCTTGGAACTTGGAGACGCGGATGACGAATGACCTAAAATTTGTAGGCCGTCTCGACTCCAGCTGTCTCACAAGCACTCGGTCGGCTGGCTCCTGGCTGTAGAGTGGCCACATTCTCCGCACATGCTCCTCGATGTCCTTTGTCGTAGTACGAGTACTAGCGTCTAGACGGGACACGTAGAGCTGAGCGGACGGCAGCGAAGCCTTTAAAGATGTAGAGGCTGCGGTAGCGGCGCCACGCTGGTTACGGCTTTTCCGGTGCTTCTTCTCTACCAGTATGAAGCCATCCTTATCTGCAACCACCTTTGGCGCGGTATTAACGGTCGTCACTTGAGAGGCCTTCTCTTGTAGAGGCTTCTGTTTCCGATTGCGGCGAGAGCGAGGCTTCCGCGCAGCGGTGTCCTTCTGCATCCGAGGATCAGCAGGGGGAGGGCACGGCGCGGAGGGCGGCTCGTTGCGGGGTGGCTTCGGAGGGGTAGCGCTGGTGGCGCTCGCCCAGCTGGCTGCGGGGTCGTCGACCCGCGGCCCGACGGTGTTAGTTGCATCGTTCGGTGGAGTGCTGAGCAGTGAGGTGTCGGATTGCACCGCGCCGCCGCCGCCGCGTCGCATGTTTACGTTACACGCAGCCGGCGGGGACGCTGACGCAGCACTACAACCACGTAATGAGGTCAACTCGCTTCGCAACTCGTCACTTACTCGTTCAGAGGCTTCTAATTTTCCATTAATTTTGGAAATTTCCGCCTTCAGCAGCACGATGTCCTTCAGCAATGAGGTAACGTCGATGTGATCGAACGTCACCGGAGGCAGCTCGTTCAGGTCACGTGCCACGAAAGTCGGGATGTCGTCAGGATCTTCCTCCCTGAACACCCGTACGATGTCCTGTAGGCTCCTTTTGGCCCCTCCCTTCCGCTGGCGCGTCATGAGCTTGACGTGCTTAGGGTTGGCGGTGTCGAGGAGATACTGCTTGGCGGCGTAGATGTCAGTCTCCGTGTAGCTGGTGGAGCAGATCTGCTCCAGACTGTTGTAGTCTATCGACCCCAGCTTGTTTTGAATGAAAGCCAACAGCTCGTTCACCAAGATGGTTTCACAGCGCTTTATATTTTGCGCCATGATTTACGTAAAGTGCTGATAGCACAATGCCCGACGACAACGCAAACGTTGCTGTTTACGTCCGATCGCATCGGCAGATTGATATTAACAGGACGACTAATCTTGGGGGGAAGCAGGTCATAGAGATGCGTGGATATGAGGAGGCAGCGGAAAAACAGGTGTTCGATATTACCCTCTTCAATGCCACATTCACATAATGAGCTATCGCGGGCGTGAATTTTCGCTAAGAAGACAGGAGAGCAAATGTGGCCAAGACGTAAGCGAATTATCACCGACGTTATTAATTTAGGCAGCTTTCTTTGGGTGAAAAACCATGGCTTCGGTGGAATGTAGGGTTGCAAAGAGCCATAGTATTTGTCTTTGATCTGGCGAGTTCTTTGCCATGTTTCGTTCCATGTTTTAATCATCTCGGAACGGGCAGCGCAACGAAGGTCCCGGGCAAAGGATTTGTCATAGGAGTCTATTCCCGTTTGAATGGCCTGTTTTGCACACGCATCAGCTGATTCATTCCCTGAGATATTTGTGTGGCCCGGGATCCAGGCTAAAACAACCTTCAAGCCGGACATTTCACATTCACAAAGGATTTTTCTGATATTGAAAATGATATTGAAATATTTTTTGGAGCGAAAGGGGTTTTTTTTTTAATATCTTGCAGGCAGCTTAAGCAGTCAGAAAAGATGATGGATTTGCTAATTTTGTGTGATTGAACAAAGGACACGGCTTCTAGAAGTGCAATTGCTTCACCAGAGTAAACTGAGCAAACTGGAGAAGATTTAAAATTAAGGATAATCTTGTAACGGGGAATCCAAACAGCTGAACCCGTATAGCCATCCTCACTTAGTTTAGACGCGTCTGTGTACAAGATAAGCCATCCCGGCCAATCCCAATCAAGTATGCTTAGGAACACATTATTGGCGTCAGGACATTCCTTTTTAACACCGAAGTTAAGGATGATATTGGGTTGAAAGAGCATGGATTCAAAGGGGCAGTCAAAAAGAGGATTTCTAGGAATTTTGAAAACTGGAGAAGGAAGGTTCTTAATTTTGTTGAAACTGGTGATTAAAGGGGGAGGATCTTTATGGGACCAGTAATTGGATGTGGAAACTAATTCGGATAAGTTTTGAAGTTAATCATGGAGAGGATGGGATGAATATTGGGATAAGTTAAAATAAAATCGGTCGCACATAAACCGGCGTCTGAGGTGAAGAGGGTGTTCGAGGCACTCAACCTGAAGGGCGTTAATGGGGGAACTTTTCATGGCACCAGTAACGATTCTCAAACATTTCGCTTGGATCTTGATTAGATTTGTTAGAGCGAGTTTACTGCATGGTTCCAGGATAAAACTGCCATAGTCAAAGTGGCTACGGACTATGGCATTATATAGTAGTTTTTGGCTATACGAGTACGGGTGTGAGCCCCATCGAACCCCAGAAAGAGAGCGCAAAATATTCACACTTTTTTCTGCTTTAATTCTGCTACTCGGAAGTATGTATAATCTGTGATTAGAACGACATTGACGTTTCCTCTTAGACTATATAATACTAACGTACGTTTCCTTCACATATGACATTAGACTGACATATCAACTTTTTTATTTGCGTTCCATTCCCTCGCAATTCATTACCGGTTTTTAAAATCAATGAGGAATTGCTTTCCGGTTTTTATTAAATAATTTTAATTAATTTATTAATTTTTTTTAAATAATGAAAGCTATTAATAATGAATGATATTGTAATATTAATGTTTTAAATTCATTGAATAATGTAATTTACTCTGTAATAATGTTACTGTATTTTTTTTTATGATTATTGTTATTTTTGTAATACGTAGATTTTTTAACCTGTGCAAATATATATATATATATATATATATATATATATATAGATATTTTCTCTTTTATAATTTTAAGACCTAATTAATTGAAATATCTATTTTGACATTTTTAAACAATTATTTTCAATATTCCATTGGTAAGAGGAAGAAAATATATATATATTCTATTGATGTAAGATAATCGCATGTTTTGTTTGTTAATTTTGTATATTTGAACTGGATGTAAGTAAGTGCTCTCTCAATATTTGCAGTGCTCCGACGGAGTGTTACATGCTGGACTTGTATCGTTATTACACCTATTATGTACCATGTAACTGTCAAATAAATAATTATGAATTATGAATTATTTTTTCTGCGTGAAAAGAGAATTGTTGAAAATTTGAATTTAAATTCGTGCACGCTTCGTTTTCGTATGCGAACTAAAGATTCACTTCGAACGCTTCAAAAATGCGTCTCCAGGTCAAAGCATACATCATAGTTCCCTGCATACCTGCTTTGAAAATCAAAACATGAATGTACTGTTTTAAGGTAGGTCTGTCAAATTACGCCTACTTAAGGTTCGAGTTAAATATCTCTGGTATTTTAAATGAGGAAATATAAAAAGGTATCTGTACCAAAGGGTCGTTTATTAATTATTAATATTAATCAAAAACAATAATAATATTATCAAAAACCAAAGAAATAGAATTCAAATTTCAAACGGAGTGGTTTTGGCGGAATTAAACTACTAAGGTTCAATTTCGCCTACAATAGTTTTCTTATAATAAATTTCTACTCGAAAATTATTATAATTTTCTTCATTTAGAAACATTATCAGTCTTAGCAATACTAACTTAATCAGCAGTATTAATATTGTTTTAACGTATTTTGACAGTTACAGAATCAGGTAACAATAATCTTAAATTGCTAAGTAACAACAATAATTATTAAAAAAATTTCAGTGGCACATAATATAAACTCAAGCAAACCATCATAAGACATATTTTTATCATATCATAAGACAAAAAAAACAAAAATAAAATAAATAAAAAACCTTTTACTAATAATAAACAATAGCTTGTGTTATATCATTTGAAAGGTAATTTTGTTAGCTTTCCAATGATATTTAACGATTTAAAATTTATGTCAGTTTACTATCATAATTCAAGAATTTACTGTAACAGGTCGAAATGTTAACGTCTAAATCAAACGAAAATCGTAAGAAAAAAGTAAAAATATATTAACAATATCTGTTATTTCCCCTCAGTATTTTTTGTTACCCCCTCGGGCCCTAATTAGTGCTTGTAAACGGTTTTTCATTGACCGAAAGAGATTCCTGATGGAATCATGTGGGATTTCTTGCCACTCTTCGATTAAAGCACTTTTCAGTTATTTTATCGATGCCGGAGCTGGAAACCTTCTTCGTACCCACCTTTTCAGCTCGTCCCACAAATGTTCTATAGGATTTCAGTTGGGACTATGAGCTGGCTAGTCTATTGTGACAATCCCAACTTAATCCATGTACTGTCTAGTGAAATTTAAAATGAAATTTTGAGCACATGGCTTAGCAGAATGTCGTTGATGTATCTTTCTTCGGTTAGCCCTCCTTCTCGACCTCCGCCAGGTATGAATACCAGTTCACTTCTTGCTGCAACAGAAATGCCCGCCCACATCATACAGGATCCACCCACGTATGCCACTCTTTCTGTAATACAGCATTTTGCAAAACGCTCTTCCGGTCTCCTATAGACACCTTGTTGACGGTCGCTACCATACAGGCATATCCTGCTTTCGTCCGAGAACAGAATTCGGCTCCATTGCTCCAAATTCAAATTTAAGTGGTCGCGAGAAAACTGTAACCGGCCTCGTCAGTGAGCTAGGGACAGTTGGGGTTCAGTAGCTGGCCTTTTTGGGGTAACATTGCTTCTTTTAGTCTTCGTCTCACTGTCCACTCGCTAACAGCCCAGCGAACTTCTATGAGCTGTTTCTGGACGTCCACGCCGCTCAGGTGTCGATTATGTAGAGAGGTGGTGACAATAAATCGGCCTTTTTGCACCGAAGTGCATCGTTGTCGTCCTGATCATGGTCTTCGGACTAGTTACCAGTCTCCCTGAACCTATTGTACACCTTGGAGACACAAGACTGGCTTAAATGAAGTTGTGGAGCGATGTCAAGCTGCGACAAGCCTTTCCGAATAAGGATAACGATTTGAGCGGCTTCTGCAGTTCCATTTTCTTAGGGCTTCAGTATTTTCAGTGACGTGAAACTTAGGACTGAAGAACAATTTCGTAAAAGTTCGCTTTTTATAGGGCAGTAAATTTTAGATTTTTGATAGGAAACTGAAATCAGTTTTAAATCTTTTAATTTAACTGTAAATCTGGCTAGAGTCTATAATGGCAATCCCAACTTATTCCATGTACTGTCTAGTGAAATGTAAAATGAAATTTTGAGCACATGGTTAAGCTTTGCCGACGATATTTCGGTAATGGCTGAGACCCTGGAAGATCTCGGCACGATGCTCAATAACCTCAGTAGAGCTTCACAACAAGTGGGTCTTAAAATGAACATGGATAAGACGAAAATTATGTCTAACGCCCTTGTTGTACCCACTCCACTCAAAGTTGGAGACCACGCTCGAAGTTGTCGATGAATACGTATACCTGGGACAAACGGTCCAGCTGGGTAAATCCAGCTTTGAGAAAGAGGTAACTCGTCGAATCCGACTCGGATGGGCAGCGTTCGGGAAACTCCGCAATATCTTCACGTCCAAAATACCGCAGTGTCTCAAGACGAAAGTCTTTGACCAGTGTGTATTGCCAGTGATGTCATATGGCACCGAGACGTGGCCGCTTACGATGGGCCTTATCAGGAAGCTCAAAGTCACCCAAAGTGATCGAATCAGAAATGAGGAGATCCGCAGAAGAACTATAGTAACTGAAATAGCCCTGAGAATCGCTAAACTAAAGTGGCAGTGGGCAGGGCACATCGCAAGAAGAACCGATGGCCAATGGAACGTAAGGGTTATAGAGTGGCGACCACGTACCGGAAGACGAAGCATTGGCAAGCCCCCCACAAGGTGGACCGAAGATCTGGTCAAGGTCGCGGGAAACCGCTGGATGCGAGCAGCGCAGTACCGGTCGTCATGGAGAACTTTAGGGGAGGCCTATGTCTAGCAGTGGACGTCTTTCGGCTGATATGATGATGATGATCAGTCTCTGGTTCCCATAGTACAGGCTTTGCCTAGTTTGGGATCGGATGACCTTGTGTGAAATGTCCCCCAATATTTTTATTTAAAGCTAACAAAATTACTTTTCAAATGATATAACACATGCTATAGTTTATTGCTTAGAAATGGCACAACTTTGTCTTCAGCAACCCGTGATGAAGTGATTCCATTGGTTACATTGGTTTCGTTTAATTAAAATAATAAACATAAAGTTAAACAACGTTTAAAACTAGTCTATGGTCCTATAGCTTTCTCATTTTTTCCTATAGCTGCAAGTCTACCCAATCACGATCAAGATAAACTGTGTGTGGGCACACAATGGGTGCCCGCACACAGTGAATCTTGATCGCGATCGGGTAGAGATGCAGCTATAAGAAAGAAAGAGAAAGTTATAACACCACAGACTAGGTGGATACGACTATTTCTTTCTTCTCTATAGCTGCATCTCTACTGGATCGCGATCAGATTAAACGTGTGCGGGCACCCATTGACGCTTCATTTGTTCTCGGTGGAAGTTTAGGTAGATAATGTAATATTTTAGAAACCCTGCACTGTAGAACAGTAAATGGATGCCCGCACACAGCCATTCTTTATCGCAATGATGTATTTTTAGATAAGGATGCAGCTAAAGGAAAGAAAGAAATAGCCATATACACCTAGTCTGTGGTCTCTTTCTTTCTTATAGCTGCATCCTTATCTAAAAATACATCATCGCGATCAAAATTGACTGTCTGCGGGCACCACGGAGCAAAATGTGCTCCGTCGCGGGCACCCATTGTGCAGAACTTGTTATGTTACCCTAAAATCAGTTACAGTTTTGCTGTTTCTCAACCAAATAAAAAAAAATAAAAAGATTAATACAGCTGAGTAAAGCCCAATTCTTTGTTTGTCATATTATTCTTTTGTAAGATTTCATTTACTGCCTGAATTTAACAAAACCAATAACGTTTATTGTTTAAAATCAGCCTTTTTACTAACTAATCAAACTATTGTATTTATCAAAACCGTTGTAAAGCATGTTATATTAAGCATTTTATCACCCACCGTATGACACTATAACTGTACAAATCGGATGAGTGGTTAATGAGATATTAACTAAAATTGATACCCAGTTTTCGCATCTTCCCCCTCCCCTTCCTCCCACATCCACCACTTTATAGTGCGACAATCAGTCGATAATTCTTTTGGTGATCATGCTGAACACAATGATACTAGTTGTCGGTGAAGGAATCTTCGGTCCAACGGGACACGTCATTTTACGTTTATCGTAAAAGCGGCATCTTCACTATTTTGGGTACATCGGTCAACTACAAGCTTGCGGCGCGGGAAAAGAGCACCACGCGCATGGTTATCGATGCGGGGCACATTAACCGTAGTGCGTAGATATTAATTTTTATTTCATCGATACTGTAAATGGGATTTTTGGAGCATAGGCGTAATTATCGTCTAGGCGTATTTCGACAGACCTACCTTATTTTGAACATCTGTAATAACATGTTTTGTGTAAATAAACGATAATCTAATCTGATCTGATCTAATCTGATCAAGTCTGAAAAGTTCCTTAGAATGGAACGAACCGTTAGGGAAGTGAAGTCTGTGAAGCCATAAAGCCGTGATGGATCTCTCTCTCTCTCTCTCTCTCTCTCAGTAGACTATGGCTCCATACTGTCCGTGAGTTGCCTCATTTCATTACCCTATTGCACTATACCTTCTGTTTTTCCAGAATAATGGATAAGAAAATCGGCCAGACGTACATGTTTATATTAACCGTGGACAAGGACAAACACTTCCTGATCTGGGGGCATCCCCCCGAGGGCGGCGGGGGTCCGAACGTCAAGACTATCTGCTACATATTCGATCCCCATATGATGGACGAGTTCGGCACAAGGAATCTGGTGTAAGCATTTACTTATATATAAGTACTAGCCCATCGGCACGTTACACTGTCTCCAATCCGTTGGTCCGAAATCTGACGTTTAGGACCAACAAATGTCAGTCATTGTCAGTCACGTCAGTCATATTGTCAACATTGGATGCAAATAAACTTACCAACAAAATGGAATGTTCTAAGTTGAATCTTATTATTTCTTATTATCAAGGAGGTCCGAAATCTTTGCTTATTATTGTCTTCATTGTTTTTGACTATAATCCAATTAATTAATTGTGTTTATAGTGCGACAGTTTTATTGATGTTAATACAATTTAATTTAGGTTAAATTAAATTGATTATAATTTTAATATAAATTTAGTTACTTATATAAGTTAAAGTTTGTGTTAAATTAAATTAAATCAGGATCTAAAACATTTATACATATATAGAAATTATACTTTATGAATGCTGTGTTGACTTGTAAGTGTGGTACATAAAAACCTTAAAGCCCTATATATTAAGAAACCTTTGTAAATAACTTTATGTACTATGTTAGTTAACCAATTTAAATAAATAAAATAAATAAATAATGAGACTGAAAAACCAGGCCTAAATCACATATAAACAGTTAAATGTTGGTTTTGTTTTTTCCCGCCATATTATTTCCGTTCCGTGTATTTAGCACCGACCGAAGGAGTACACAACGTAGTTCACGCGATTTTTCACAGATGGCGCTATTTTTTCTTGTATGGGGAAATTTTGAACCGCTTGTTCCCAAGACCCTATCTTGACTATATAAATCTATGAGTGTAAGTTTATACATACCCGTGGGTGTCGTACGAGACGACTAAGGGTTAACTGGAGGAGGGGCAGCAGCATCCTCCTTTATATCTTACATCTTACTTACTGCTGTCATCTACAACCGCGGTCCATGGTGCCAGCCGTAACGCTAACAAGCGAGGTGACTATGGTACTTCCCCTCCACATTTTTCCAGCAATAGCTAGAATTCTGGAGGGAGCTCCCTGTCCTGTAGTGGACGTTTCATGGGATGTTATGATGAAGTTTAATCCAGCATCCTGGAATTTCTTCCAGGGGTGCCTGGCCCCAGGGCCAGTAATATGTTCGACGCCCTGGGCGATATCTCTATGACAGCACCCCCTATGCATTCCGTGTGGTACTGGCAACGAATAGTTTTTACCCGTGGGTGTCGTAAGAGGTGATTAAGTGTTTATAAACCGGAAGATGAAGAGCAGCGATCTTTATATTTGGAAATTTACCTTTAGGGTGCAATTCCAGTAGAGCTCTGCGAGGTATGTAAGCCGTGAGCTGGAAATTTTTTTACCAATAGGATTTTCCTAGCTTAGAACTAGGCATACGCTGAGCTAGCAACTGGGAGCAAGTCCAGTGGTTGGAATAAACCAGCTCACAATTTAGCTTCCCCGTACAGCTCCGGTGGAAAGGTACCCTATTTATGGGGGCAATTCCCTCTTTTGATGATAAGAACCTCACATTCTAATATTATAGAAGTGGAGCAGGTGGGTTCCTGCGCTTCCCAGGAGTGACGTCATTTGTGGTGGACTTCCTCAGCGCTTACTGCGATCTGAGCAACGCCAAAAAGAAGCATCCTAAGCCCCCCATCAAGCTTACCGTAGTTGAGGTCAGTATAGAGGTCATTAGACAGTGAAGAGGTTATTAGTAAGGTCAGTATACAATTCGTTAGTAAGGTCAGTATAGAGATCTTAAGAAAGTTAGTATAGAGGTCATTAGTGAGTTCAGTATGGACGTCATTAGTGAGGTCAGTATAGAGGTCATTAGTGAGGGCAGCTGTAAGTTCAGAAATGCGGTAAGAAATGTAATTCGTGGAGGACTTCCTTAGCGCCTACTGCGTCTTCAGCAACGCTAGAAAGAAGCATCCTAAGCCCCCATCACGCTTGCCATTGTTTGAGGTCAGTAGAGAGGTAATTAGAGAGTGAAGAGTATATGTATTAGAGTATAATATTTTTAAATATTAAAATATTTTTTCGTTCGGAAAAGTTGTTCAGTTTTATGGAAAGAACCACCTTTTTAAATATCCGCTTTGATTAAAAAAAAATGATGTTGATCGACAACTTTCCCAATAAATTTTTTAATCATTCTATCGTTTGTTTACAGATAGCGCACCGAGAGCCGCTGCCCCGAGCTCCGGGCTACGACCTCGAGCTGAGAACCCTCAAGACCCACTGCCAGAGCGAGTGGGACGCGCTCAACGTCAACGCCATGATCGATGACAAGAGATACCGGGTAAACGGTCGCCTCGTAATATACAGGGTGTTAATTTAATTGCGTGCCATAGCATAAGGGGTGTTTCAGTAACGGTAAAGGAACACAAAAAAAATAAAAATAAAATCCTGCTTAAAAAAAATTAAAACTTCATTGAAAATACACTAACGCGGAGGTCAATGACCCGGCGCACCGCGCTATCAAATGCGCGCGAAAGAGTTTTAGTTATGTATGTGTCTACTTTATACATTGATACTCGCGCGCTGGCTCAGTTTCAATGAAGTTTTAGTTTTTTTCAAGTATGATTTTTTAAATATTTTTTGTGTTTCTTTATCGTTACTGAAACACCCGCTAAGCTATGGCACGCAATTAAATTAACACCCTGTATACACACATACACACAGAATAACTAAATACAGGAAGGAACATTACTCTCACATAATACTCATACACACACTCATATACCTACACTGACATTTACACACTCACACACACAATGAGACCCTCAAGACTCACGATCAGAGCAAGTGAGACGCATTCAATGCCAACGCTATGATCGATGACAAGAGACACAGAATCGCATTGCAATTTTTACACACACACTAAGACTTCATCTGTTTTATGTCACAAGTGGGCAAATGAGCAGGTAGACAACCTGGTGGTAAGTGGTTACCACAGCCCATGACACCTACTGTCTTAATAGTGTAATAATTTGACACTAATAAGACAACAAAGCTCTTTTTCCACCCTGACAACAGATGTTATGTCTCATGTGCCGGTAACTTCACTGGCTCATTTACCCTTCAAACCGAAACACAGCAGTGAAAACACTGCTGCTTTACGGTAGAAAAAGGCAAGGGGGTGGTACTTACTCAGACGGACTTTGCACAAAAGCCCTTCTACCAACAAAATACAAAAACACAAAATAATAAATACAGGCACGATCATTACTAAAACTCAAGACTTACACACATATTCTCTCCCACACAATCCTCACATACACAAGCATACACACGTTTATACACAAAATGACACCCCCAAGACTAATATCATGTTCGATGGCGAGAAATACCGGATAAATTATCGCAATGCAATCTATTGCAACACTAAATTAAACATACACTAACACTACAAACAAGTCTGAACTCTTATACGAGCACGAACATTACTTACACACAAAACTTAATTTACTCACAAAATAAATACACACATTCACTCACACCATAAACATATTTTTATTATGTCAGCATCATAGTTTAAAAACAATAATTTTATTTTCTAAATTAAATTATATGAATATTATTATATGTGAATGGAGTAATGTAACTGTACCCAAGCCATCTAACGATAGTTGTTGTATTCCTCAGGGGAAGTACCCACTAGCATCGTTGAGTGCGGAGAGTCTCGCCACGTCACGCAAGTCTTCCAAGTGGAAAGTGAAGGACTTCTTCAACAAACTGCCCAAGGAAGTAAGTTACCATCACTAAGAAATGTAAAGAAAACTAAACGTCATCTTATTTCCGTCGATTCCTCGTGGCTAAGGGTCTTGACCACAATAATAATAAACAGACTTCTGCACGGAAGCTCTCTACGCAAATACATTGCTTAGAATAAAGAAATACGAGTACCTAACTGATAGAACGTCAGAAAGGGAGTGATTACAGGTTTTTTTTTTGGGAAGCGGACGGAAAGGGGGTAATAAAGATATCTTTGAAACCGCTCTTTGAGTTCTTGCGAGTTATAGTAGCATCGTTTTAACCACCCCATACAGCATCGTAGTATTGACTGACATAAAGCACGATAAACCATTTTAATAACGTTATTGTCATCAATATGAAGTACCTAGGTCTTTTTAAAAATAAAAGTAAGCTTGCAGATAGTAGAAATGCATTGCTTGTTTAATACGTAGTTGTTTAAACGAACACTTGAATAAGGTAAGTTTTGTACTTTTACAAATCCACTGTACCCTTTGATCACATTTTAGTTGATACTCAGTCGCATTCAAGATTCAAATGAAAAAATGTTGCCACGTTTTGAGCAGCAATCATGCATATCTACCAAAGTGTATGTTCAAGTTCAAGTTCATTTATTTCATAACAATAAAATTGTGTTGAAAATGTCTTAAAAATAGTTAGATCATATAAATTCCATCATTAAATAATAAAAATAAATGAGAAATTAAATCAAATGATTAACACCTTATTAATTACAAATCTTTCTATCAGAAGTCATACAATGTCAAGAAGTTCCTACATTGACAAAGAGTGTACCGTATTTTGTCGCCCACAGCCTCCCCCGGCCAACCCCCCCGTCCCCCCCGAGAAGCCCCCCCCGCCCCCCACTGTCGAACAGCTGATGGCACTCAAAGGAGAAAACTTCTTCCTCTTCTGCCCACGACTTGATACCAACACCTTCGGCAGGTATGAATTGCTCAATAGTCTTTTTGGTATGAATTGGTCAATAGTCTTGCCGACACTGCAGATAGTTTCACGGCCCTGACTGATATTTTCTGCGCATTGGTGACATAACAGGCGGTGAGCCAATGAACGATTCGCAATCCTCCCCCCACTCACCGCGCCAGTGAATTCAGAACCTTCGAGACCTTGGCCGTGATCATCGCTTCGTATTTGAAAGCTTATCAACGGGGTGACTTTGAAGACATTAGACAAATTTTAAGGTTCATTTCTGGTAATCATATAGATCAATTTGAATTAGTCCAAAAATTGTTTTCTTATTTTTATGCAAAACAAGCGTGGTGACTATGGTACTTCCCCTCCAAATTGCTTCAGCAAAAGCTGGAATTTGGGAAGGAGTTCCCTGTCCTGTAGTAGACGTTTCATGGGATGTCATGATGATGATGACTTTTGTGTATTGATTTCAAATATGTTTAATTTAATAAAATAAAAAAGTTACATCTCCAAGAATCCTTAGATCTGTACAAAATTTATCTATTAATTTTATTAATTTTATTAATTACGAAAGGTACATGCATTTCTTACAAACTAAATAATCGCCAAACTGTGACAGTTTGTTGGCGAAGAAGGCGCAATACTAACAAAATCATGCACCTGGTACTAGCTATATATACTTACTAAAATAGGTACATCAAGCAGGCAAGTACAGCCAGGAGTAGGTCAAGCCACTCACAGTGCAAATTTATGTCCTGCTGCTTTATAAATAAGCACAGAACAAAGTCCTATGTGTCAAGCTTGAAGTGCTCCTAGCCGTAGTCAAAAAGAATAAGATACCTTATAAAGAATGATACTAAGTACTCACAAGTTTTATAGGTTTAGTAAGGTGTTTTTTAATTTTATTTTCAATACTTTTGTACTAAGTTTGGGCTCCTCTCTTAACCACGAAATTTCATTAAAAACTCTAGGTACTAAGTGTCTATCAAGTCTTCTTCCGTAATAATTGATTTCCTTAGTATGTAACAACTGTTTCTCTCTTACTCGTCTGGTGTTATATCTGTTTACTACTTGCTCTTTATGTTCATCTTTATAATAATGATCCATTGCTAATAAAAATTTTACTTTCAAGTTTATTGGCAAAATTCTACAAATAGGAAATAGTTCACTATAGTCAGTACAACTTGTTTTAGTTCTCTTATCAACCAAGTATTTTATTAACCTAGTTTGTAGATTTTTAACATTCTTAATGTAAGTACAGAAAGTTCGACCATAGACACTTAGACCGTAGTTAATAAGCGAATCCGCCAGCGCATAATAAACTATCTTTAAAGTGTGTTTATCGACCGTTGATCTTAAATAATAAAACTTACCCAATACAGTCCTCAGCTTGTTACAAAGTTCCTCTATATGTAATTTGAAATTAAAGTTATTGTCCACCCATAGTCCCAAATATTTACATTTCACAACATAATCCAATTTTTTGCATCCACAACCACTTTTTTCCAGGTGTAAACAATCGTAGGTATGACCGACTATACCAATCTTAGCGTAATCTACTATTTTAGCTAGTCTGTTATAGGGGGAGAACATATGTAAGCACTGCGTTTTTTTCATGTTTAGAATAATGCCATTGTCATGTGCCCACTTTACGATCCTATCAAAGTCCGACTGAACACAGGAACGAGCCTCTTCAATATCTTTAGACGCGTAAAGTAGGCACATGTCGTCGGCATACATAAGCACCTCACAGTTTTGCACAACATTAATTACGCTATTTACGAGCATTATGTACCCGATTGGGCCAAAAACTGATCCGGTCGGGACACCAAGCGTCACGCTCGCCTCTGCCCCCTCCGTCCCATCTATAACTGTACGTATGGTTCTATTAGTTAAATAGTTTTTAAATAGTTTCTATATCGATACCATAACTTACCTGAATGTTTTCAAAGTTACCGTGTAGTGGTAAACGTGATTTCATGACATGCTGATGTTCATTTATAATATATGTATACAAGAATCATGAGTTATTATTAATGTTTGTTTATCGTGACTCTTCAGAGACGACATTATCATGACGCTACCAAAGTCGGAGACAACCCTTCACAGTCCGTTTGAGCTGGCCGCCAAGAACTTCAAGTCTCAGTACAACCAGCTCGACGTGGAGAAGTGGATCTTACGAGCCACCAGGCACTTCGCCAGCTACCGGTAAGTTACCATTGCCATACGATAGAAGGCGACTTAGTGGTAAACTGGCCTCCAAGAACTTTAGAACTTAGTTCAACTAGCTCGACTTGGAGGAGTGGAGAACCGCCTATATCCATTGTACGAAATTTCCCCCCAAACGAAAGCGTAGACGTATCCATGTCAAAATAGTATCCTATACTATTAAACGAGCAATATCTGTATATTTTTATTTATATTTGTAATCGGATTCTCAAAAACGGCTCTAAGGATTTCAATGAAATTTACCATTACGGGACTTCGGGGGCGAAAAATCGATCTAGCTAGGCTTCACGTCTGGGAAAATTCGTTTTTCCCGTGTTTTAAACATCTTATAAAATATCTTGGTTTCGAAGAAATTTTCTATACTGGGGTTTTCACGGGTGAAAAATTGATCGAGCTCGGTCTCATGTCTGGGAAAATTAGTTTTCACTCTTTTTTAATAAGTTCTTTGTTCGTTTTAGTGCGTTTAAGAAACTTATAGCGCCATCTGTTGTTGAGTAATATTAGCTTACTGACCCGATGATATTTTGACTATACGAGTACAGAGCACAGTTTGGTCGTCCAGGTATTATGATTATAATGTGTGTGGGCAGGTACCAGACGTTCCGCTGGTACACGGGCGTGGCGTGCTGCGTGGCGGCGCTGGCGATGCTGAGGAAGCACCGCGCGCGCGCCTGGAACGAGGACAGCCTGGACGAGACCTACGACGTTGGCTGGAACCTGTTCAGGGTATGGCTACTATTTCTGGTGGAGACGCTGCGATGCACGTAAAAAGTGATAGATCGCGTTGATGGATCCATTTCACCCCTAATTTCAAGAACAGGCAACAAAGTCATGCTTTGCTTTCAAAATTTCAGCCAAAATTTAAGGCCGTGTACTATTGAAGTTAACTTGTCAAATTAAGTGTCCCACTTCTGATGAAATGGAAACAGATATTTATTAGCAAGTATGGGGCCAAGCGTACTGTTTTCTAGCCTCCTTACAGTTACTTTTTCGTCAAAACTTTAAACGACAGCTAGCCTTAGGTGAAGTAAAGACAGGAGACCTACGAGTATGTCGACGGAATACGATCCATATCGGCCAGAACACAGCGCCTAGCTTTCTTGGCATTTGGAGGCGCAATATCTGACCTGGACTTAGCTATCTCGCAAGCTCTACCGATCGGATTTTTGCTTAAGATTAGCTACACGTTTATTAAATGCCATTCTAATATAATGTCATTCTTGTGATTTTGATTCAACACAATCAAAGCACACGACTATTTGTTCTGTATTTTTAAAGAGTTTATTGCTCATGCCGGTTTTGATAAAATTTTGAACATGTATCGTATTATTCAGGGTATAAGGGTCGGTGTACTTAAAACTGAACGGGAGTGCTCAGCCAACGAAACTGAACAACTTTTCAAAGAAAGCATTTTTGGAAAAGAAAATTGACTTTGATCAGGGTGAGCAATTTCTATGGAAAAAAATATTTATGGTATTTTTTTTTTTAAATTTTCGGAAAGTTGGTTTCATTGACTGAGCACACTCTTTCAGTTTTTGATACACCGTGTATATGTAACGCTCACAATTCCACGAAACAACAATATTCTGTCTTACTCCCTTTGATATTTTGTTATATCGCAGGACTCGTTAGGAGCGCGTCGGGGCCCCATCCGCCGGCTGGTCCTCGGCGAGCTGACTCCACAATTCAAGATGAGGGACAAGGACTTTGAACATAGGGTAGGTTATTTCACACCATTCAGCTGAAGATGTGATGCTAAAGATCACGAAAACATGTAAGCATCATTATCTTTAAACTCGCACACACACACAAATTGGCCAACTTCATGTTTATCTCGCACACTTGCGGCACTCGCGCTTCTTACTTGGTTAGGTTATAGGTAGCAGCTGAAAAACAGTGTTTTGCCCTTCTGAATGATATATTACTATTATTTAATATGTGATATAACACACTGAGCTACGGCCTTTTTGTACCGCTGCGGCACACATGTACTCACGCCAGTTTTTAAAATGTAGAAATTTGTTTTGTTTTTGAGTTTAATACTTTGCTGTCCTTTGTATATATTTATTTATTTTATTTTATTTTATTTTATTTTATTTTATTTTATTTTATTTTATTTTATTTTATTTTATTTTATTTTATTTTATTTTATTTTATTTTATTTTATTTTATTTTATTTTATTTTATTTTATTTTATTTTATTTTATTTTATTTTATTTTATTTTATTTTATTTTATTTTATTTTATTTTATTTTATTTTATTTTATTTTATTTTATTTTATTTTATTTTATTTTATTTTATTTTATTTTATTTTATTTTATTTTATTTTATTTTATTTTATTTTATTTTATTTTATTTTATTTTATTTTATTTTATTTTATTTTATTTTATTTTATTTTATTTTATTTTATTTTATTTTATTTTATTTTATTTTATTTTATTTTATTTTATTTTATTTTATTTTATTTTATTTTATTTTATTTTATTTTATTTTATTTTATTTTATTTTATTTTATTTTATTTTATTTTATTTTATTTTATTTTATTTTATTTTATTTTATTTTATTTTATTTTATTTTATTTTATTTTATTTTATTTTATTTTATTTTATTTTATTTTATTTTATTTTATTTTATTTTATTTTATTTTATTTTATTTTATTTTATTTTATTTTATTTTATTTTATTTTATTTTATTTTATTTTATTTTATTTTATTTTATTTTATTTTATTTTATTTTATTTTATTTTATTTTATTTTATTTTATTTTATTTTATTTTATTTTATTTTATTTTATTTTATTTTATTTTATTTTATTTTATTTTATTTTATTTTATTTTATTTTATTTTATTTTATTTTATTTTATTTTATTTTATTTTATTTTATTTTATTTTATTTTATTTTATTTTATTTTATTTTATTTTATTTTATTTTATTTTATTTTATTTTATTTTATTTTATTTTATTTTATTTTATTTTATTTTATTTTATTTTATTTTATTTTATTTTATTTTATTTTATTTTATTTTATTTTATTTTATTTTATTTTATTTTATTTTATTTTATTTTATTTTATTTTATTTTATTTTATTTTATTTTATTTTATTTTATTTTATTTTATTTTATTTTATTTTATTTTATTTTATTTTATTTTATTTTATTTTATTTTATTTTATTTTATTTTATTTTATTTTATTTTATTTTATTTTATTTTATTTTATTTTATTTTATTTTATTTTATTTTATTTTATTTTATTTTATTTTATTTTATTTTATTTTATTTTATTTTATTTTATTTTATTTTATTTTATTTTATTTTATTTTATTTTATTTTATTTTATTTTATTTTATTTTATTTTATTTTATTTTATTTTATTTTATTTTATTTTATTTTATTTTATTTTATTTTATTTTATTTTATTTTATTTTATTTTATTTTATTTTATTTTATTTTATTTTATTTTATTTTATTTTATTTTATTTTATTTTATTTTATTTTATTTTATTTTATTTTATTTTATTTTATTTTATTTTATTTTATTTTATTTTATTTTATTTTATTTTATTTTATTTTATTTTATTTTATTTTATTTTATTTTATTTTATTTTATTTTATTTTATTTTATTTATTTAATAGTCGGAAAACCAACAGCTTCAATACAAGATAGATAGCTTAAATATGTAAAAACAGAGCCAATTACAGGTCTTCACAGATAGAAATACAGTGGAAAAAATACATTCTTTGCACACTAAGTACACAGTACGCACTTATTTGAAAACAGAAAAACTAAATAATAAATTTAAAAAAATATATAAGGAATAATAAGAAAAGAAATCCGCTTAAGAGTCTAAAAACAAATTAATTAGAATACATCTCGCCGACTCACAACCAGTGTTATATAGGTCTAGATCTACATCTTTACATAGCTTGTTGAAAGAGTTACTTGCTCGCCAAATAAAAGAGTTCTGCCGATACCTAGTAGAGGCCTTGGGAAGATATAAGGGCGTGTTGTAACGGAGTTTCACATTAGGAGGTTTGAGAACTATTTTCGCAAGCAGTTCCGGACAGTCCACGGCAGCATTAGCAATCTTAAATAAAAGAACCAAATCAGACATTTCGCGCCTTTTGTACAATGGAAGAAGGTGATGCTTCTTACATAACTCGACGTAGTTATCAGATGAGTAAACATCTTTAGATCGGTAGCACAAGCGTCTTATAAATTTTTTCTGAATTTGTTCTAACCGATTAATATATGTGCCATATCTAGGATATTCTATCTATTTAAGCCATTCTAATGAAAATGTGATGTTGATGATAATTTATCTGTGTTTGAATAAATGCATGGCACAGACACTTCAAATTTTCAATTGCCTATTGAAAAGAAAGAAAACTTCGACGCGAGTAGAGATTTTACTTTTTTATCGAAATAAATATTAATATTTTCCTAGAAGTTTATATTTATTCATATGAGGATACGAGTCATATGAAGAACTTTAAAAAAAATATGTTCTCGTTTCTTCTACATTCTGAAAATCAGCTTTAAAAGCTTTTTAATTGAATAATAGAACTGGAGTCTTTTATTCACGATAGATTACGGATTACGACTACGGCATTTGTGCTGTTCAGAAGAAAAGCCTGAACAAGTACATACCAGTAGTCCGTATGGCGGAGGTAACTTCGACGGAACTAGCCTGAATTTAATAATAAGTACCTGGGCGACCAAGCTATGCTCTGTATGATAAAAATATCATCGGGTAAGCAAGCTATGCTACTTAAAAACAGATGGCGCTGTTAGTTTCTTGAACGTTAGTTTCTTAAAACGCGCTAAGAAATATTAAAAAAGACCCTGAAATCGAATTTTCCCAGTCCCAGAGACCTAGCTAGATCGTCTTTTTGCCCCTAAAAACCCCCTGTATACTAAATTTTATCGAAATCGTTTGAGCCGTTTTCGAGAAACCGATTACAAATATATACATATACAAATATTGCTCGTTTAATAGTGTAGGATATAATACATACCTTACATGCCAGTTTGAATCACTACAAATACACCCAATGACTTACATCGTCCGAAAGTTTATTTCGGCTTCCAACTAATATACTTCTGCTACCCTTCTTCTTGTCTGTCTCTTCCCTTCATTTTCGTTTTGGCCAAAAGCCCGCGAAAGTGTCGTATTTTCCCACATAAGGGTGAATAAAAACAATAAAAAACATAGGTAATAATAACAGAGCAGAAACAATAAATATAAAATACTTTATTGAAAACAGAATTACAACTTAGACATAGGTTACTAACTCTAAAAATTAATACATTTATATTCTTACTAGCTGTTGCCCGCGGCTTCGCTCGCGTGGATTTCGTATTTATGTTGTTACCGGTTTTCCGAAGCAATGAGATATTTTCCCGTCATTTCGGGGTAATTTTAAACTAAGGAAAAACAGGACTAACCCTGCGCAAATCAATGAGTATAATTCAAGATCCAGCTGAATTTTATATAATATACAGCCGTTACTCATAAATTACTCAGAACGGAGGAACTTAGCAGCAGTATCCTAACAAATGCAAAGAGAGAGATGAGAGACACCTTTATGTAATATTTCAAAACAGAGCCAATTCGCAGAAGTAATTGAGAAAAACTAAAACCCTCTCCCTCTCTCTCCCTCTCCCCCTTCCTCTCCCCCCCTCTCCCCCCTTCCTCTCCCCCTCCCTCTGTCTCTCCCCCTCCCCCTGTCTCTCCCCCTTCCCCTCCTCCCTCTCCCCCTGCCCCTCCCTCTCCCCTTTCATCACCCCCTCCCCCTCCTTCACCCCCTCCCTCTCCCCCTTCCCCTCCTTCTCCCTCTCCCTCACCTGTACCTGTACCCCTCTACCTCTCTACCTCTCGACCTCTCTACGTCTCTACATCTCTACCTCTCTACCTCTCTACCTCTCTACCTCTCTACCTCTCTACCTCTCTACCTCTCTACCTCTCTACCTCTCTAACTCTCTACCTCTCTACCTCTCTACCTCTCTACCTCTCAACCTCTCTACCTCTCTACCTCTCTACCTCTCTACCTCTCTACCTCTCTACCTCTCTACCTCTCTACCTCTCTACCTCTCTACCTCTCTACCACTCTACCTCTCTACCTCTCTACCTCTCTACCACTCTACCTCTCTACCTCTCTACCTCTCTACCTCTCTACCTCTCTACCTCTCTACCTCTCTACCTCTCTACCTCTCTACCTCTCTACTTCTCTACCTCTCTACCTCTCTACCTCTCTACCTCTCTACCTCTCTACCTCTCTACCTCTCTACCTCTCTACCTCTCTACCTCTCAACCTCTCAACCTCTCAACCTCTCAACCTCTCAACCTCTCTACCTCTCTACCTCTCTACCTCTCTACCTCTCTACCTCTCTACCTCTCTACCTCTCTACCTCTCTACCTCTCTACCTCTATACCTCTCTACCTCTCTACCTCTCTACCTCTACCTCTACCTCTCCCTATCCCTGCCCCTATCCCTACCCTAACATATAAACGACACCCATATTTATTTTTAGACATTTCAAACCTATCGCAACCCAACCCCCTCCCCAGGGGATGATGGTATTTCACGTAAACCACGTTGGATTTCAAAGTTGATTTAGCTTTCGTAATCAGCGACCCGATAAACCATACAAACGACACCCATATTGATTTTTAGACATTTCAAACCTATCGCACCCCAACTCCATCCCTGCGGGGATGATGGTATTTCACGTCCACCACGTTGGATTTCATAATTGTTGTAGTTTTCGTAATCAGCGACCCGATAAACCATACAAACGACACCCATATTCACATTTCAACCCTATCGAACCCAACCCCATCCCAAGGGAATGATGATATTTAACGTCCACCACGTTGCAGTTTTCGTAATCAGCGACCCGATAAACCATACAAACGATACCCATATTGGTTTTTAGACTTTTTCACCCCATTTCCCTTTTTTAGGTGTTGAATTTGGGGTGGAATTTCAATAACTAAGATGAACGTTGCATAGAATTACATCATTAATGCCCAAATAATAAATTATGTGGACTTTACTTTAAAAATAAAGAATTTTCAACTTCATCCCCCTTTTCACCCTTAAGGGTGTCGAATTTTCAAAAACTCTGAGACACGTAAATAATAATTTTTAGTCGTCAGCCTAAATAAAAATTTTGAAGATCCTAACTTCAAAACTGACGGACTTTCATACAAACTTTCATCCCCTTTTTTACCCCCTTAGGGGTGGAATTTTGTAAAACCCTTTCTTAGTGCACCCCTAGGCCTCATAAAAAACCTACATGCCAAATTTGGAATCTCTAGACCCAGTGGTTTGGGCTGTGCGTTGATATGTCAGTCAGTCAGTCAGTCAGTCAGTCAGTCAGTCAGTCAGTCAGTCACCTTCTTCTTTTATATATATAGATAGCGAAACTTACGTCTAGGTTGATACAATCATTACCAGTGGTCCCCAAACTAGGCGGAGCCTTACTGAATTGTCTACATAGCTAAAAGTGATAACTTAAAAAGGAAAAAAATAGTCATTAAATCTAACTAATTTCATTTGGATCTTACTCTGTTAAGGTAAAAAAAAAACCGGCCAAGTGCGAGTCGGACTCGCGTACCGAGGGTTCCGTACCACCACATAATCATAATTGTATTAGTTGAAATTTCAGTAAGTAATGTGCTAGATTTTTTGAGTCCAACACGCGCTTGACCAAATTTTATTATTTCTTGTTATTTTATAGCTTATGCACTATAAACATACCAATTTTCAAGTTTGTAAGTGTTCCCGTTTTTAAAATAGAACTAAAACAAAAATCGCCTCCGCGACCATCAAACTTGAACCCTCTCTTTTATGAATGTTCTTGAAACGGGAGCTCACCACGATTGGTTACCATTAGTTGTGAGAAATAAATAATAAATAATAAAAATTGTGTTTATTTTCTCCCAAAAACTTAATTTACAACTTTTGTAGGCGCAATATTAATATAACATTAATAAAACCTCTATTTGGGAGACAGGAGCCTAAACTAGGTTTGACCTGTGTCATAGGTCTCCTGGATCCCACCCTCGGGAAACAGAAAATACAGTAGATGATATTTTAATCGGAAAATACGAGTATTACAGAAAAACTGGACTTAAAATTTGAGAGCACACTAAAACATAGTCAATTTAGTAAAACATTCATGCAAACATAAAAAATATACAAACATTTAAAATCATTGTTGTAATATTGTTGTAATAGTTGTAATATTTAATGATTTCAGACTTTTCCCTTTATTTGTACTGTGAGACCTAGCTGTTTGCCAAATTTCATAATTTTAGGTCAACAGGAAGTACCCTATAGGTTTTGCTTTAGTGCATACATAAATGTATGGAGATGAGGACATGAAATGCCATATCTTTTGATTGCGTGGTTGTAAAAAATTGAAATTTTCAGAATTTGTGTGGTTCATGGACCATAATATATGGTATTAATTTCAATCTGATACCTTTACCCGTTCATTAGATAAAAGGTCTTGACAGACAGACAGACAGACAGACGGACAACAAAGTGATCCTATAAGAGTTCCGTTTTTTTCTTTGAGGTACGGAACCCTAAAAATACACTGCAAGATGCTGAACCTGTCTTTATAGGATTCTGTACACAAAGGGAGAAAAATGGGACCCTATTAATATGCCTCCGATGTCCGTTTGTCTGTCTGTCTGTCAGTGGGCTTTATCTCATGAACCTTAACGTAATAGGTCGACGGTTGAAATTTTCACAGGTGTTTTTTGATGTTTTTGGTGTTTTTTGATGTTTTTCTGTTGCCGCTACAACAACAGCGGAATAAAAATTCCAAAAAAATGTTAAATAAGAGATTTTATTTTTTTATTTTATTAATAATGAATAAGATATAGAATAACAACAATTAATAAAAACTGGTCAATTGCAACTCGGACTCGGGCGCTAAATTCAATTCTGCGTGACTGCGCAGTGCGCGTACTCGTACACAACTAAATCGGTATTTTACTTGAAAAAAATCAATGGTTGCCACTTATACTACCTTTTGGGTTGCCATTTCGGGAAGAGGTATTGGAAAAGGTTTGTACTTACAAAGATTTTTGTAGGTAGTTAGTCCGATGCCAATATGTGATCTCCAAAGCAAACTGACATTTCGGTCAATACAGATATATATACGCTAAATTATGAACGTGTAATCTTATTCTTAAGGTATACAACGTGTTAATGGAATAAGCGAAAACCTCATACACCCCAACTGATTTTTATTAAAATTAATCCACTCCCGTAAAAAAAATCTTAAAAATAATTTTCTTCCAAATATTGTTATTTATTTATGTAACATATTTATTGAATCAACAGCATTTTACAAACAATATATAACAAAGTATTGATACACAGTTCTTCAGCCAATTACTGATTCACACTATATTACTTAGCAATAAGACAGGTGCATATATTACTTATATTTCAAAGTTTCATCGTTGTTCTAGTAGATTTTCAAGCTATCATGGCGCGCCCGCCTCGCGTCCGCGCACGCCACGCCCACTTCCCTCCACTCCTCACCGCTCATGAACCGCGCGCCGTCAGCACGCCTTACGCGCGTAGCCACAGAAATATTTAGAAGCGGCAAAAATATAAATAATAAAAATGTACCTCTATCAAAAACCCGTGAGATTGATTCTACTCTCGATTCTGAACAAACTATTTTGTCAGTTTCGCTTATTCCGTTAACACTTTGTATATTTATCACTTGATCGCCAAGTAGGCGACAACGAAGTCCTTTTGAGGGTTTCTAGATCCTGACCAATTCTGAAAATGGATGTACATTTTATCAACAGGAGCGTGGTATTGCTGTATGGGGCAAGTTGTACTCGAAGACATCGAAAGTGTACGACATCTGTCGCGCCTTAGACGCGTTCTTCAAAGAAGCGGATACAGGGATATTGCAGGTTGGTCGCAGTATTTACTAGATTCCTGTAGACTGATACATTGGTGCGACTTCGTCTGTCTGTCTATCTGGTAACGCGCTTTACTGTCTTATTAGTGTCAAATTATTTCACTAGTAAGACAGTGGGTGTCATAGGCGTTGGTGACCACTTATCATTAGGTAGACCCACCTGCTTGTTTGTCCACTTGTGACATAAAAATAAATAAGCTTATTTCCAAGAAAATAGCGCAATTCTATTGGTTGGAATTTTCCCAGCTCCCAGCTCAGCTCCCTCGAAAAACAAAGCAATGCAAACACAGCAGATAACACCACGAATACAGCAGAAGGGTCAAACCAACGCCATAACTGACGTTCAGTATGAATTGTTGCAGATTCCTGGCGAGTTTGAAACGGCGATATGGTACGAAGGTGGAAGATACTACATGTACCACCCGTGGCCCGCTGACAGATATGGCAACAGGGTAAGTCGATAACACAATATTTGAAACGGCGTTACGGTGCGAGGGTGGTAGGTATTTTTTTATTTATTTTTATTTAAAAATACATACACAAAAACCAACAATAAAAACAAACTTAAGCGCAACAAAAACCAGGTATGGTTTTTCCGTGCGCCCAGAAAACATCCTCGGGAGCGCTAGTTAGCAAATGCCTAATAATGTTGCAAAGTTATAATACATACAATGTTGTGCTATCCAAACTATTCGCACTGGTAACAACAGGTATGAATACCTCTAGACCAGCTCGACGCAGCAAACCGGTTCGAGGCATTGCGTACACACAGGGTGCTCCAATCCAACGAACGTAATAACATTAAGCGAATGTTTTTGAGATCCTTAAATGCTGTTAAGGAAATATTGTTTAAGCTTATGTTTTATATTTTTTATATTTATTTCGTTTTTTAACTCAAAGGGCAAGTCATTTATAAGTTTCGGGACAAGATAATGAAGTCTGTTTTTCCCATATAGGTTATTATACCTAGGTGTGACTAACAACCCCTTTGACACACTGCGCATGTTTTTAGTGTAATGTACCTTTTCCTGTAGTCCATCATTAAAATAATTTTCCGTAAGAATAAAGTATTTGACTTTGTCATGAATAGGTATTACCTTGCAGTAACTAAATAAATCGTGGTAATTACTCTTGTGTTTACATTTCACATTTTTCGGTACAATGCACTTAAGAATACGAATCTGTAAATTATAAATACAATCCAGGTGAGTTTTGCTCGTTCTTCCGTAGCTACTTAGCCCGTAAGAGATGATAGATTCACCTAGTGAATTGTATAATAATAGATGATCAAACGAACTCCAGGAGTGAAGTTCGATCGTTATTATATGAGTCGCTTCATTCGAAGATATAATTTGTTTACAAGTAGTAGTCCTTAATTCGCCAGGCAGACGATGCACGCATTTAAGAGTAATTCATTTGATTCTCTTATTTAAAACGATTTCCGTCCGAGTTCACTTCACCACTGTAGCTGACATTCGCTTCATTTTTTAGAGTCTGTACCTATGAACCTTTAAACAAAACTTTGCATTTGGGTGGAAACCACAACTTGTGTCACAGTGTTTGGTTTTTTGGGAGGGAGGGTTGTTATATTATTATATCTTCGAATGAAGCGACTCATATAATAACGATCGAACTTCACTCCTGGAGTTCGTTTGATCATCTATTATATTTCGTCGCTTCATTCTTCAGATATAATTTGTTTACAAGTAGATGTTTAGAGAACAAAGTTTTGTTTGGTTACTGTGAAACAACTGTATATACAAGATGTTCTAGTTTAACTATCTAAGCCAACGAATTACAAATAGTAATTCGTTGAAAAAATCTGTAATTTGCTGATCCAAGCAGATAATAAATAACCTTTGATTTATACCAAAAGCAAGTATGCAACAAAAATCAACTTATATAATAAGTTACTCATTCGATACAACTGATATTACAAAATCATCTACCTACTGGTCTAATATATCAAACTATTAAAGTGCTAGACGTGCTGGTCCAGCCAGCTGTTTTCACGAGTCGAGGCTGAGAGAGTTGCAATTTTGCAAAGCGGGGAAGATGCATGTGTCGACAAGTCTTCTCTCAGATAGTGTTTCTGGAAAATCAACCAGCTTATAAATCACAGCTGCTTAAGCTAATTAACGTGGATGTTAATTGATATTTACAATTTTCCTACATTGGCAGTTCTTGATTTTATTTTTTGAACAAAAATATGGACAGAACACGAGTGCATAATATATTCAGTTAAATAATATTAGAACAATATCGGCTAATCTTAGCCCGCAGTGGAAGTTTGATTAAATACGTTATGGCTATCTCAACTCCATTATTTGCAAAATAATATAAGTATTCACTTTTTATTATTGAAAATTTTTGTGCCCCATGAGCATATAGTGAAATCGCTGATCTGTTCATTTTATTTTATATCATTAACTCTAAATTAAGGGACTATTTAGATACACACTTATTTACTTATTAGTTGTGTGTCCCAAGTAACTATTACGAGTACTAGGCCGATTAGGCTTGTGATTGTAAGTAGAAGAAGGTTTTAAACCAATTATTGGTTCCAATTCTATCACCTAATAAGTAAGTAGCAAAGATTACGGCAAACGATGATTGTCAAGAGAGCCGTTGTACAGCTGTTCATACGAACCAAACATCTCGTCACTTTGTTTTGTTAAAAATAACAGTAGTTGTTGGTTGTAGGACTATCAAACACGTTTGCGTTTTTTCTGGGGACAAGCTGTTACCCAAAGCGTATTTTGACATATATTGTTAAATAGGAGCCTCAGACAGCGAAGCTCAAGAGAACATCAGTGCAAGCGAGAGGATCAATACCCGCAGGACCTGTAAGATTAGTTAAAAAGGAACAGTATACTCTGATATGGATTATAAAAGTTTCAAGTGTTGAAGGACACTTATTTTGTATGATATAAATAATTAAGATGGGCTAAAAGGCAGAGAAGGCCTTGTGAAAACACAAAATACGGTGCCTTCGTCATCAGTAATTTTTCCCAAATATAAAAGGAACCGGAACCGCGTAAAATGTCCAGGTCAAAGGATAAAGTATCCATAGCTACAGCGTCTGGATCTAGTTTTCATAAAAAAAAAACCGGTCAAGTGCGAGTCGGACTCGCGCGCCGAGGGTTCCGATATACCTATAGTATTTTTGGAAGCAATAAAGTCCATTTTCAGGACCGCAAAACTAAATTTGTTTGTAAAGGTTTTTTGCAGATTTCTGAAAAACTGTGCAACTTAGAAAGATCGTTTTATTTTTGCTGTAAAGTTTACATAAACCTCTGTCAACTGTAATTAATTCAGATTTTCCCTTACTCAAACTTCGGAGATAAGGGGGGGGGAATGGTATTTTTTTTGACATTTTTCATCATAACTTGAAAACTAAGAAACTTAAAAAAATACAAAAATATATTTTAAAATGTACAAGTAAAGCCCTTTCATATGATACCCCACTCGACCTAGTAGCGACAATTTGAAATTTGGCCCCCCCTATTTTGGCCCCCTTTACATTAATAATCATACTTTTTTCAAAAAATTTTCATGTGCAATTAAGTTGGGCAACTATATTCTAAAACTATTCCAAATTTCAGTTCGATAGCGTAAGTGGTTGCTGAGATATAGAGGTGTGACAGACAGACGGACAGACAGACAGAGCGGCACCATAAGGGTTCCTTTTTTTTACCATTTTGGTATCGGAACCCTAAAAAACATAAATCGCTAAGGATTGTCGCTAAGAGCAAAACTAAGAGTACAGCGAACTTTAAAGCTGTGTCTTAAAAGTTTGCTCACAGAGCCCGGGAGTGACTTTCATTGACTCAGCTGGCACCTGCGGCAATTTGTGTTTCGTAAAATTTAAATAAATAAATATTGTGCCAATCGTACCATTGCCAATTTTGACAAGTTATTTGTACAATATGGTATGGTACCTACATACTCTTTTTTTTTTTTTTTTTTGTAACCTTAAAACAAATATTTTACTTCTTTGGCCTTCTTCGTAGCCTTTGGTTTTATTTACTGCTCCACACTAGGTACTAGTTAGGGAGTTGTCTGTATTTAATATCTTTCTGTAAGACAAGTATCTTGTGATGGCCAGGAATTTGTAGAAACATTACCATACCATCAGATAAGATCTTCTAAAATATCATAATATTCATAAGGCACGGTTGTAAAATCGTAAAGAATTATATAGCGTGACTTCTTTCATATATTATGTTGAAAATTTAAATGTAGAAATTTTCGGTCATCTTAAAAACATAAATTAAGAGATGGGCTTTTCGTAGCAAGGAAGCCGTTTTTCAAAACATAATTTTTGAGGCGGTTGAATGACACGTTGCAATAGGTACATTTATTTCTTGGATTTAGAATAAATCGGTTACAGCTATTGCGTTTTGGTGCTTTAAAATTAGGTACCCAATATAAATTCCGATGGAATGTAACTCGTAACGGTTGTAACGCTGGAAATAGGAACTTATTCTCCAGTTAAAATCAATATAAACTTTGTATATTGGCTTTTCTTGAGGGTAAATTTTAAACGTGGATTTCACGTTACATTAGCACTACACGGAATATTATTTCCTCGTTTTTCCCAGGTAACACTAGGATACTGTGGTGTTTAGGGTTCATGCTTATGCATGTATTATAACAACATTGTGGTTATGAAATATTGCGATTTTCTACTTCGTAGAATTATCCGGACACAGAAAGTGTTGAAAAAAAAACATTGTATTATACCAGCATGTACTTGTGTTACGGTTCTGTGCTGGAGCATGAGTTTTGGATGGATTGTAACTTTTAGTCGATGCTGCTTGAGCTTGGGGATAAGGCCAGAGCCTGCCTGTAACCTCGCTCCCCCCCCCATTTGACGGGTAATGAGGACCCGACCAAGGCTTCTTCTGCTGGGTTAAACGAGCTCCCGACGTTTGAAAAGATGCATCTTTATCTCTCAATAGTTTTATTTGCTTTAACTTTTTTATAAAAACAAGTTTTGTCTTTTACAGATACTTGTACATGCAAGCGGAGATATTTTTATCTAAGCCTGGAATTCAATTAGCAATTTAGTATCGGTGTTTGTAATAATTTACAATAAACCGGTATTAGGTGATATTTGAGAAGTATGTGCTTGTCTATAGGCATGCCTTTTTTCAATATACTTAGGCGTACAAAAGTTCGACAGTGTGTCGTGAATATGATAGAGAACAAGTTTGGCGTATCAAACGTAGACGCCTAAGGTGTCTCGAAGACTCCTCAGGTGTCCAGACCTTAGGTGTCGGTTGGTCCAGGGCTGGCATGATCTTTTGCCTCGTGGACGGTTTTGTTCTCTTTACTATTACTGGCACCCAAAAATAAAATTTTAGTAGGTGGGTATTTTACAATAAAAATATTCTGGTTATGGTTAATATAGTATTCTCAAGGAAACACACGTTCATTTGCTAAGGCGTATATTTAGACTGACACAAAGCAACATAGAAATACCCTCCTACAATTTATATTAAACTTTGTGCGAAAACCCACCACCAGTACACTACAATCCTCCACACTAAATTATGATTACATCATCTTAGTCTCGAAATCTTTCTTAAGTATAATTAACTAAAATCTATTTTATTTATTCCTATACACAGGAACCTTCTCTAACCTACACTGTCGTATAGGGCGGCTTCGGGCCGGTGAAGTAACCTGCGGTAAGGGTGACTGAATAGGTGAACGAAATTCTGGTGAGCTTACGAACCCACTAGCCTTCTCTTTCTCGATCTCTAGTTTGGCCGGCGACTCGTTGCTCGTGTCCTCCTCCGACTGGTTATCCAACACTACCTGTCTGCGTGACTTGCTGTGTGCCTCTTCGGGATATACAAGGGAACTCCTCGATCTGCGCTTTAGTTGATCTACGTGCCTATGAACCTGCTGGCCAGTTTTATCCGAAACACTATAGTCTGTTTCACCTAACGTATTGATTACTTTACCGGGCACCCATTTCTCACTCTTTAAATATTGTCTAAACCACACGTCATCACCCCTTTGGAAATTCCGATCTGATCCCCCTGCACCTTCTATTTGCCGCTTTTGCGCCTCCTGAACTTTAGTTTCTCTATCCGGTCTGACTAAATCTAAACGAGTGCGCACACGTCGGCCGAGCAATAATGTGGCCGGACATTCTCCCGTGGTTACATGCTCCGTATTCCTATAATACAATAAAAAGGTGTCCAAGGCCTCTTGAACATCCTTTCGTTCTAACGTAGCCTTTTTGATAACTCTTTTTAAAAATTTCACTGCATTTTCCGCAGCGCCATTTGAAGAAGGGTGGTATGGGGCCGTGAAGATGTGCTTGATGCCATCCTTCGTTATAAAATCCCTAAACTCCTGACTCGAAAATGGGGGCCCGTTATCCGAAACGATCTGCTTTGGAATTCCCCACCTGCTCCATAACTCCCGCAATTTTATTATCGTTGTACTAGCCGCAGTACTATGAACTTGAAAAATTTCAACCCATTTTGACCTCGCATCTACGACTACGAGATACGTTTTTCCGTTTATTGGACCTAGGAAGTCCAAATGAAGTCTAGTCCACGGCCGAGAAGGCCAGGGCCAGCTGTGCGGTGTGTGGTGCGGGGGAGCGTCGGCGAGCGCCGCGCACGCAGCACACTCGCGGCACGCCGTCTCCACCGCCTCGTCGAGCCCGGCCCACCACACGTAGCTGCGCGCCAATGCCTTCGATTTGACTACCCCCATGTGTGGCTCATGTATAATTTGGATTACCCGATTTCTACAGGCTGCCGGAATAATCACCCTATGGCCCCACATTATGCAGCCCAATTCCTCGTACAATTCTGATTTTCTATTAAAATATGGTTGCATTCCTACAATGTCACACTTCTCTGGCCAACCTTCTCGAACATAACTCAACAGTCTTCCTAGGATCGGGTCTTTTCTTGTCTCTCTTTTTATTTCATTGTAATCTAGCATTAATGCGTCCTGCGCTATGTGATAAAATGTCTGTTCTGGTATTTTTCTGTTGTCTACCGATTTGAGAGGTAACCGCGACAGACCATCCGCACTATTTTCGTTCGTTTTTACATACTCTATATCGTAATTGTAAGCCGATAGAATGACGGCCCAGCGCTGCATTCTACTGGCCGCCATCGGTGGAATACCCTTGCTCGGACCAAAAATCGACACCAAGGGCTTATGATCAGTTCTTAGTGTGAATTTGCGCCCGTACAAATACTGATGAAATTTCCGTACCGTAAAGATGATCGCAAGTGCTTCGCGATGAATTTGCGAGTAATGTTTCTCCGCCTCATTTAAAGTACGAGAAATGTAAGCGATGGGTCGCTCCCCGCGCGGTCCGGGCTGGGCCAATATCCCTCCCAGCCCCCTCGCACTAGCATCGCAAGTTAAAATAAGTGGCTTATTAGGGTTATAATGTGCCAATACTTGTGTCCCCGTTAACACTCTTTTGATTTCTATAAAGATGCTCTCGCATTCCGCATCCCACTTCCATTCCGCCCCCTTCCTCAACAAGTTATACAAAGGCACCAGACGAGCACTAAAGTTATTGACGAATTTCGCAAAAAAATTTACCAATCCCAAAAATGATCGTAATTCCGATACATTTTGTGGCCTTGGTATTTTTTGTATAGCTTCAATTTTCGTCGGATCTGGCTTTATACCCTCTTTTGATACAACGTACCCTAAGTACGAAACTTCTTCAACCAAGAACACACATTTACTTTTTTTGAGCTTAAGGCCATTATCTAACAAACGTTTAAGGACCGTTTCTAGGGCTCGCAAATGATCGGCTTTAGTTTGCCCCCCGACTATGACGTCATCTAAGAATACTTGCACATTTGGGATACCGCTTAAAACATTTGACATTATACGCTGAAAAATACCCGGGCTCGATGCCAACCCAAACACTAGCCTGTTGTATCTGAATAACCCCTTATGGGTGTTTATGACTGTAAACTTTTTGGACTCTTCGTCCAATTCAATTTGATTGTATGCTTGTGATAAATCAATTTTACTAAAATATTTCGAACCATTTAACCCAACTAACACGTCCTCAATTTTAGGTAATGGGTACCGATCAACCAACAGCGCAGGGTTTAGAGTACCCTTATAATCCGCACAAACTCTCAGATCACCATCCGGCTTACTAATAGGTACTAAAGGCGAAGCCCAGTCGGAGCAGTCCACCGGCTCGATGACGCCGGCGCGCAGCATTGCGTCGAGCTCCGCGTCAACCCGCTCACGCATCGCGTAGGGCAGCGGCCGCGCGCGGTGGAACACCGGCTCGGCTCCCTCTCTCACGCGCAACGTCGCCTTACCGCCGGTATACCGCCCCAGCCCTCCACTGAACAACGCTTTATACCTGTCAAGTAAATGAGGAATATCAACTTCCAAATTATGTACATTTAATTTTTGATGGTCTTTGACAAATTTAGGTATATCAATTTGTAATTCCGTAAGCCACTGCCTACCTAACAGAGACGTTGTTCCACCATTTATAATAAACAATTCTAATTGTTTCTCTTTTTCTCCGAATTTCACCAACGGTTTAACAATGCCAAGTGGACGGATCCTGGATCCGTCATAAAATTTTAAAGTCGTACTATCCGGTTCCAACTCCAAATGAGACAAATATTTCTCGTATGTGGTCTTACTAACACAAGAAATAGCCGTGCCTGTATCAACTTCCATATGAATCACTTTGTTATCTATACACAGTGGTAAACTCACCGCCTTATAGTCACTTAAACACAAGTGATTTAAATATTCTTCAAGATCATCCGGCTCTTCAACTGGACTTTCCTCTTCTTCCTCGAACACATGTCCAAAATGCATGTTTGCCCTCTCCCTTCCGTGGCGAACCCATCCTCCATTCCGAACAGGGCACACTCTCCTTAAGTGACCCGATTTCTTGCAAGCACTGCACACAAAATTCCGATACCGGCAGAAACCCGTATCATGTCTCTCCGACCCGCAAGCATCGCACTTATAGTTATATCCGTGCCGGCCTTCTCTCGGTGTCGCCGAGCTCGCTCCCCCGCCGTACCGTGCCTCGCGAGGCCGCGCGCCCTTGCCGGCGGCCCCGACGCGCACCGCATGCACCTGTGTCCCCGGCTCCTCACTGCTCGATGCGACTGCCGACCCAGGCCCGCACCCCGGCTGCCCATGGCTGTCTACCGCCGCTGCATCCTTCTCTGCCGCCTCCAAGGACGTCGCAATTTTCACTGCCTCCGTGAACGTCACGTCGTCGTTTTCCGCAAATAAACGCTGCCTTATTATTTCGCTCCTCACGCCGCATACAAACTGATCGCGTAAATTATTATTCAATGCGGTCTCAAATTTACAATTACGCGATAACCGCTTCAGTTCCGCCACATAACATGCAATGGTCTCATTAGCGCTTTGACGTCTTTGTCTGAAAAGGTAACGTTCAGCTAACGCCGAAGGCGCTGGCTGTAAGTGTTCCTGCAAAAGTTTCACTGCATCCTTATATGTTAATGTAGATGGCTTCTTAGGACTGGCTAAATTCACCAACAGTTCATAAGCTTGTTCGCCGATCGACGCGATTAAAACCGGTAACTTTAACTCGTCCTTCACCTCATTCACTAGAAAATACATTTCTAATCTGTCCACATATGAGGCCCAATTACCGTTTTGAACATCGAACTCACTTAATTTACCGACCGACATTGTTAATTCCGAATAACACACGCGAAATTACTTTTATTTTTAATCAACTCGTCGCTATTATAGTATTCTCAAGGAAACACACGTTCATTTGCTAAGGCGTATATTTAGACTGACACAAAGCAACATAGAAATACCCTCCTACAATTTATATTAAACTTTGTGCGAAAACCCACCACCAGTACACTACAGTTAACAAACAAAAAGGCTTGTTGTGAAAACTAAAGACAATGTATCGCAGACGACACACATAGATGAACTTGATATTATTGTTTTCATTGACGATAAATTTTGACGTTAAGTCACAGTTACCGCCGTCGCAATTGACTCTCGGTCAATGCCGACCTTAACAATAAAAAGTTGACTCTCAGTCAATAGCAATTTTAATATCGCATATTGTAATAATTATTTGGCGTTTACTTGTAGTTAACGCCGTTACGATTGACTCACAGTCGAGTCCGACGTGAAAATAGATAACTTGTATTTTTATGCATGATTTATGTTGATATAGTTTGACATAACTCGCAGTTAAGCCGTCGTTATTGACTCGCAGTCAATCCCAACAACTAACAGATAGTTTGGCGTTAACTCGCAGTTAACACCGTCGTTATTGGCTCGCAGCCAATCCTGACAGACAATAGATAGTTGAATCGCAGTAAAAATATATTCAGATGTCGATTTTTGTCTATATTATTTGGCCATAACTCGCAGTTAAGGCCGTCGCAATTGACTCGCAGTCAATCCTGACATAATAATAGATAGGCAACATTATGCATCACGTATTTTCAATACTATGTGGCGTTAACTCGCAGTTAACACCGTCGCAATTGACTCGCAGTCAATCGCGACAAGCAATAGATACTTGGTAACCCACAGTTCATATCTATGTAGATATCGCGTATTGTCAATATTATTTGGCCTTAACTCGCAGTTAACGCCGTCGCAATTGACTCGCAGTCAATCCCGACATAATAATAGATAGACAATCGCATTCCATCATATCCATTCACGTAACACATCGTAAATAATATTAGGCGGTAACTCGAAGTTACTGCCGTCGCAATTGACTCGCAGTCCATTCCGACGTAAGTTGTTCTATGATTCACTTGGTAATAAATGTTTAAAACACAAAAAAAAAAAGAAAATATATTTCATTTTTTACTTACCCTCGTAACTTTCGCCATTAGACGAAAAAACATCTAACACACATCATACACACGTATACTTAATACGTCGGTAACGTTTAATTTTGTTACTTTCCTTTATTTTTACTTTGTTTGTCGGAAGGTAAGAAAAGATAAAATTGTATGACGTAAACGAAGGCTAAAATTTTTAAGCCTGTGTAGGTGGTAATGAAATTTTGTAGTAATTAACTACAAATAAAAAATTATTGAAAATGTTTCAAAATCTCTCGATTAGACAATGTTCTAACATTTGTCGGAATTATCATAAACAAAATGTCATTATATGGTTTACGTCTATCTTATTAAATTTTCCATCATTTTCGTAAAAGTTCTGGGTGCGACCGATAGGTCATAATCATGGTTGTTACGTTGTCATGTTACGTTTTTGTATACAAAACAAGTAACTGGAGGTATTGTTGCATGTTATTTTCTACAATGTTCAATGTTGTAAAGAATCACCTGGGAAGGCGTGTACTTTGCTGGTGATTCGTAGGACTGTTCGCAGGAACTGCGCTGGAGTACGTCCCACTCAGTGAAGCCAAGACGCTCCAGCAGAGTACACGGTTTCACCGGTAGGTCTATTGCCTTTGGCAAGGTTGATCTATTGTGTAGGACTTACGTGGAATAGGTTTGCGGCATTCTAGGTGGACTAGGGACAGAATAGCAGAGCTCCACTTGCGTCTCGTCACATAGAATCTGTAGTATACCGGCAGAAAACCAGTGATACAAAACAACCTGTTGTTTTGTCAACGTTCGCCGTCGTCTTATTCGCCTCTTTGTGTTTTCACTACCTCATTTCACTTCACAGTGCCGGAGTGATGTCGTCACATCGTCCCCTATAGTTTTAAATACGTTTTTCTTAACATTAATGTGTTTTTCGGTGTATTTTTGTTAGGATAAACAGACACTGTTTACGTTCGTCGACTGACAGTTACCATAGACAAGTGCCACAGAATGTGGAGACGAGTGCGTTTTCCACGCCATCATTCCGATACCGGTCTTTCTCTTAAATAATATTTCCAAATTAGAAAAGCAGAAGTAAATAGAAATTATTAGATAAACCCCTTCGTAGAAATTATTCCAACTGGATTGTAAAGTTCTTATTGAATTTGGTGCTTTGTTATTTTTTTTTATCCGGTCCTCGCATTTTGTCGATTGACAAAGAGAACTAACTAACCTGTCATTCATTTTCCGTGTAACTGAGCACACGCATCTCGGACCCATTCCAAGAAAATCGACAAATATCCAGGGTAATCCTGTGGATCACCCATTAGTACAATGTCAGATTGACAAACAGAACCCGGAGGCGACAGGTCGGTGGTTTATTTTTATATTCCCGTTAGGTAGAATTCGTAAAATGTGGATGACATTCTGTTGACGTAATTCCTTTGTTACAGGATGTCGCCTTCTTCTTTTATCTGGTAGCTTAGGCTTCTTTCACATATCGTGAGTCTCGTCATAAGCCCACGCGTGATGCCGCGGCGCTGACTCGCATTTTTTATAATAAAAGAGAGAATCTTTTTTATAACAAAAGAGAGAATCGTCATGTCATCGGTACATCGTCATGGGAGGTAACGCAATGCGCAGACCAAGTGAGTCATCACACGTTTTATTCTGAACCTCGACACAACCATTCTGTGAAGATCTGTACGGGAACTTCTCTCCGTTGTTTGCAATGCCAGGTCACCCGTTGTGAGTGAACGCTACCCCCACACCGGTGTGCCGTATTCGGGTTGGTGTATTACTTGTTTGGCTTCGAACCAACTCGTACCCCAACATGTATTAGAATTAAGGATATATGTTCTCGTCACGTCACTCATTTACATGGAGAGGCCTATCCATGTAAATGTCGTTGTATGTAAAATAGTAAGTAAGCTTATCGTCATAAGTTTCACATCCCTTTAGGGACTATCTTTAGAAAGAAATATTTTTAAGAAAGAATTGTTTTTTAAGAATAACTCCTAGAAGAAGTAGTTTGTTCGAGAATTGCTTTTGAGGATAAGCCTATTGTTCCTCGTCAATTGTAACACTAATGTATTTGAAAGGTACGAAATAAGATGCTCTCTCATTTATTATAATTAAGTTGTTTAATTTAACACCTTTATTTGTAACACATTTCCAGTTTTGTGACTGGTGGCGCCCTGAAAGTAAGTGATGTATAGACACCGCTTCCAACCTTCATTCACCGACGAGTAAGATACCTATCGGACTACGGTCTTAGCACCACAGGAACCCACGCGCTCTCCACTAGCCGGTAAACCAGCACAGTTGTTGGTTTAATGCAACAAAATGGCGCTCACAACGTGTGGCGAGGTATCGTTGGAACAAGTTGGAGGTTAGTGTCTTGTCATTGTTTATGATAGAATTGTTTTAAGAATAGAAGTACTCGGTAGTCTTTCACCATGTCTGGTCCAAAGATTTACTTTAGAGATTTGTTGGGTGATGAACTCAAATATGAACTCCGTATTCGTGGACATTCTGATGTCAAGACTGTAGCCGAGATGAGAAGAAGAATTTCGATTTTGATATCGACCTCACAGATGGATGTCACTATTGATCCACTACTGTTAGACTTAGAATTAGAATTAGACACCTGTGGAGACAAACTAAACGAGATAGGCTCTAAAATAGCTGCTGGAGATTATACCCCATCACAGACTAAAAGACTCATATCTAGGCTCTTACATATTCAATTCAGACTTGGTCGTTTACCCTCAGATGAAGAAGATTCGAAGAAGAAGTTGGAGTTACTTAAGAGGAAGTGCGCTCTGTGCCTACAGGCCTTAGATGTGACCGCGGTAAGCGAGGAAGGAGTAGAGTACGAAGATGAGGATCGAGACCGCGGAGAGACTCAAGACGCCTCAGTTGGCACAGGTGAGCTTCGAGTAACTATTGACCCTATGCGTTCGGTTTCTAGATGGGGAATCAAATATTCGGGACGCGACAGCAGACTTAGTCTACATGCTTTTATAGAACGGATAGAAGAATTACGTATTTCTAAAAACGTTAGCAATTCAGAATTGTTGAGAGGTGTAGCTGACCTTTTCGAAGGAGAAGCTCTAGAGTGGTATCGCTTTTACGGTAAACAACAAGTGACTTGGCAAGACTTCGTAGAAGCTTTAAAAAGCGAATTCTTGCCAACGTCCTATAACAGAAAAACTCTTAAAGAAATTTACAATAGGACCCAACACCCATCAGAAAGCGTGACCAGCTACATCTACTTGATGAAAACTTACTTTAGAAGGCTAGATACACCGATTCCTGAGAAGGAACAGGTAGAAATCATTAAGGATAATTTAGCCCCCTTTTACAAATCAAAAGTGTTTGGTGAAGCATATTCGAGTGTAGACGATTTGCGAAACAAGTGTAAACAGATAGAGGAAATGAAAGCTGAATGCTCGTCATATGTTTATCCTTCAACATCCACGCAAAACTCTTTACACTCGGATCTGTGTTACAAAACACGAAATTTTCGCCAGTCAAACCCAGAAAAGAAGGAAAAGAACGTAGGAGCGGTCGGTGGACCGAGAATTTATCGTATTACTTGCAGTAAATGTAAGAAAGAAGGACACATCGCCAACGACTGTAAATTCAATGGCACGTTGCATTGCTACGGCTGCGGGAAGGAGGGAGTTATCCGACCCAAGTGTCCAAAATGTAACCCTCAAAAGAATTTAAACGGAGGGAAGGCCTCGGACGCAGAAAAAGGATAGAGTCCCCTGGCCGCACCCGTAATAATCAGCAAAAACCATCTGTCGGCGATATGTCAAAAATTCAAGAAGTTAAGTTTTGCCCTAAACCTGAAGAAACCAGACCATTTTTAAAAGTTCTGATTTTAGGTAAAGAATGCAAAGGTCTCTTAGACTCGGGGGCCGTGTGCAGTGTGATCAGTGGCTCTGCTTTCCGTTACTTGAACCAGTGTGGTGCAACCCTAGAAAAAACAACATCCACTGTTAAGATCATAACTGCTAATGGATCGGAAAGTACAGCTGCTGGTAATACTCGCCTGCCTGTAGAATATAAAAACATGACCCATATGGTTACATTTTTAGTCGTAGAAGAAATAAGCACACCAATTATTTTTGGAATCGATTTTTGGCAAATGTTTAACATCGGTTCAGAAGTATTACAGTTAATAGAAACGAATAGTTTGACGTTAGAAAATTTCATAGAAGCTGGTGTACTTAAAACTTCGACGGATTTAACTCCAGAACAAATCAAGCAATTAAATTTGAGAATAGAAAAGTTTAAGAATTTAACTTCTAAGAATACTTTAAATAAAACTGACTTAGTTCAACATACGATCGATACTGGTGATCATCCACCCGTGCGACAAAAGTGTCATCAATATTCGCCCGCCCTGCTGGAACTCATTCACAAGGAAGTCGATCATATGTTGCAACTAGGAGTGATAGAACCGTCTAACTCACCGTGGAACAGTCCGTTGGTGGTAGTTAAGAAACAAGATGGGAAACCACGCGTATGCTTGGATTGTAGAAAACTTAATTCCGTAACAAAATTTGATAGTTACCCACTACCAAACATAGACTTTATCCTCAATAGTCTACGAGGAGCGACATACATGACTTCCATTGATCTCAAGTCTGCTTACTGGCAAGTAGAACTGAGCGCAGATAGCAGGGAGAAAACGGCTTTTAGCGTCCCCGGTCGAGGATTATTTCAATTTAGAAGGATGTGTTTCGGTCTGAGTACTGCAGCACAAACCCTCCAAAGATTGATGGACCGCGTTATAACGGCGGAATTTCAGAACCCAGACTTAACCCTATCTGTTTTTACATACCTAGACGATATCATAGTGGTCTCTCGTGGCGATTTCAATAACCATCTAATTCTGTTAGACCGTGTTTATCAGAAGTTAGAAAGCTCAAGGCTTACTATTAATATAGAGAAGTCACACTTTTGCCGAGAGGAACTGGATTATCTAGGATACAAAGTTGATAGGGAAGGCCTGAGAACTAATCCAGAAAAAACGAGGGTAATTGTTAAACTAGCAGAACCTAAAACTCCGAAAGAAGTGAAAAGTTTTCTGGGAATGGTGGGTTGGTACCGCCGCTTCATTCCAAATTTTTCAACGGTGGCAGCACCATTAAATCGGCTGACCAGTAAGAAATTGAAAAGGTTTGAATGGAGCGACGATGCTCAAAGGTCCTTTGATAAACTCAAAGAACACTTAATAACCTCACCAGTCTTGGCTTGTCCAGACTTTTCAAAAGAATTCTTCATACAATGTGACGCTAGTGATAAGGGTATAGGGAGCGTACTCACTCAGAATATAGAAGGAGAAGAGAAGGTCATAGCGTACGCTTCGCGTAGCCTTACCGCAGCGGAGAGGAATTACTCGGTGACAGAGAAAGAATGCCTAGCAGCCCTGTATAGTGTTGAAAAGTTTAGATGCTATGTCGAAGGACATCCATTCACAGTCATTACTGATCACGCATCACTCCAGTGGCTGCTAAACATAAAGTCACCAAGTGGTAGATTGGCGAGATGGGCGATGCGACTCATGCAATTCCAGTTTGATGTCAAACACAGGAAAGGCCATCTGCATGTAGTGCCGGACGCGCTCAGCAGGCTAGAAGTCAATGTCGTAGAAAGGATTACATTCCCGTCGAATGACCCATGGTACGATAAGTTGTATGAGAACTGTGAGAAGCACCCTCACCGCTACCCTAAATTCAATATTATCGACAAGAAGCTATATAAATTAATAAAATGCAAATACGCCTTAGAAAATGACACCGCTTGGAAATTAGTAGTACCCATTCAGGAAAGAAAGCAGATTTTATCTGAGAACCACGACAAGCCAACAGCGGGACACTTTGGCATTAATAAAACGTTAAAGAGAATCGCTTTACGTTATTATTGGCCCAAATTATTAAAAGATGTCAAGAGCTATGTCAAGAAATGTGAAGTCTGTCTTGTTAATAAATCTAGTAACCAAGCTAGACCAGGATTAATGGGACAGCCTAAGAAGGTGCACAGGCCATTTGAAACTATATCAATTGATTTACATGGTCCTCTGCCCAAGTCCAAGAAAGGCAATACCTTTATTTTGGTAGTCGCCGACTACTTCACAAAGTATGTGTTTCTTTTTCCTATACGAAGAGCTGTGACTTCTGTTATTAACCAGAAGTTAGAAGAGAATGTATTCCTAGTGCACGGAGTACCTAGAACTTTAATTTGCGACAATGGTAGTGTCTTCACCTCTAAAGACTTTAGGGAATTTGTAGAAAAATACAAAATCCCTAATCTCTTCTACACCGCGGTGTATACGCCACAGGTAAATCCTGTGGAGCGAGTTAATAGGGTAGTCGGAGATACCATTTCAGCATTTCTTAAGAAAGACCAAAGAGAATGGGACGTCCATATTCCACATATTCAATCAGCCATGAATAATAGTGAGCATGATGCCACTGGGTTCACACCATTTTTTCTAGTTCATGGGAGAGAGATTATCTTGGAAACAGAACATTACAATCCCAATTCTCAAGAACAAGGTGAACTGACCTTCTCTGGGAGAAATGAATACGCTGAATCCTTGAAAGAACTTCGGACGATTTATTCAAAAGTTAGAGAAAAGCTGGCCGCAGCATATGAAAGAGGAAAGCGAATCTATGATAGGAGAAAGAGAGACGTCAATTTGAGAGTAGGTCAAATAGTCTGGAAGAAAGACTATATACAGTCGAAAGCTAGCGAGAACTTCGCAAGTAAACTAGCACCCCGTAATATAAAGTGTGTAGTAGAAGAAAGGATTAGCCCGTTAGTGTATCGCTTACGCGCACTAAACGGAAAGAAAGTGGGACTTACCCATATTAAAGATATTATACATGTAGAAGAGTAGAATTATCCTTAGCGAGTAAATATTTTTGCATGAGTAGGTCAACAAATCGTTAACATTTAAGTGTAGTTTAGGTATCCAAAGGGGATCCCCAACCAAATATTTTAGTATAGTCGCGCGCGCATTAGGATAAGGAATTAACATATAATCGTAACAGAGTAGTAATTTACTTAAGAGTAGGGTAAAATAGTATACAATAGTAACAATAGCCGTAAAGTTAAATATTTGCAAAACCTGAGTTGGTTAAGACTCAAGTATTAGTTAGTATAGGACTATTTACAAAGACTTAATCTTAAGCTAAAGGATTCGTATGTTTTCCTAGGTGTTATAAACTTACGAATAGAACAGGATTTATAAAAAGAATAGAACGCGTTCGGTTACTTAACCAAAAGTAGCTTAGAAGAAATGGTGCGTTGTAAAAGCAAGGGTCGATGGTTCTTCGTTGCTTACACGTAACTTGTTTATAAGAAATATTTACCTTTAGTTTCTCCGTGTATCGCGAAAATTCTACCTCGCGGTACTCGAAACTATTTTCGCTCTTAGGAGGGGAGTGTTGTTGCATGTTATTTTCTACAATGTTCAATGTTGTAAAGAATCACCTGGGAAGGCGTGTACTTTGCTGGTGATTCGTAGGACTGTTCGCAGGAACTGCGCTGGAGTACGTCCCACTCAGTGAAGCCAAGACGCTCCAGCAGAGTACACGGTTTCACCGGTAGGTCTATTGCCTTTGGCAAGGTTGATCTATTGTGTAGGACTTACGTGGAATAGGTTTGCGGCATTCTAGGTGGACTAGGGACAGAATAGCAGAGCTCCACTTGCGTCTCGTCACATAGAATCTGTAGTATACCGGCAGAAAACCAGTGATACAAAACAACCTGTTGTTTTGTCAACGTTCGCCGTCGTCTTATTCGCCTCTTTGTGTTTTCACTACCTCATTTCACTTCACAGTGCCGGAGTGATGTCGTCACATCGTCCCCTATAGTTTTAAATACGTTTTTCTTAACATTAATGTGTTTTTCGGTGTATTTTTGTTAGGATAAACAGACACTGTTTACGTTCGTCGACTGACAGTTACCATAGACAAGTGCCACAGAATGTGGAGACGAGTGCGTTTTCCACGCCATCATTCCGATACCGGTCTTTCTCTTAAATAATATTTCCAAATTAGAAAAGCAGAAGTAAATAGAAATTATTAGATAAACCCCTTCGTAGAAATTATTCCAACTGGATTGTAAAGTTCTTATTGAATTTGGTGCTTTGTTATTTTTTTTTATCCGGTCCTCGCATTTTGTCGATTGACAAAGAGAACTAACTAACCTGTCATTCATTTTCCGTGTAACTGAGCACACGCATCTCGGACCCATTCCAAGAAAATCGACAAATATCCAGGGTAATCCTGTGGATCACCCATTAGTACAATGTCAGATTGACAAACAGAACCAGGAGGCGACAGGTCGGTGGTTTATTTTTATATTCCCGTTAGGTAGAATTCGTAAAATGTGGATGACATTCTGTTGACGTAATTCCTTTGTTACAGGATGTCGCCTTCTTCTTTTATCTGGTAGCTTAGGCTTCTTTCACATATCGTGAGTCTCGTCATAAGCCCACGCGTGATGCCGCGGCGCTGACTCGCATTTTTTATAATAAAAGAGAGAATCTTTTTTATAACAAAAGAGAGAATCGTCATGTCATCGGTACATCGTCATGGGAGGTAACGCAATGCGCAGACCAAGTGAGTCATCACACGTTTTATTCTGAACCTCGACACAACCATTCTGTGAAGATCTGTACGGGAACTTCTCTCCGTTGTTTGCAATGCCAGGTCACCCGTTGTGAGTGAACGCTACCCCCACACCGGTGTGCCGTATTCGGGTTGGTGTATTACTTGTTTGGCTTCGAACCAACTCGTACCCCAACATGTATTAGAATTAAGGATATATGTTCTCGTCACGTCACTCATTTACATGGAGAGGCCTATCCATGTAAATGTCGTTGTATGTAAAATAGTAAGTAAGCTTATCGTCATAAGTTTCACATCCCTTTAGGGACTATCTTTAGAAAGAAATATTTTTAAGAAAGAATTGTTTTTTAAGAATAACTCCTAGAAGAAGTAGTTTGTTCGAGAATTGCTTTTGAGGATAAGCCTATTGTTCCTCGTCAATTGTAACACTAATGTATTTGAAAGGTACGAAATAAGATGCTCTCTCATTTATTATAATTAAGTTGTTTAATTTAACACCTTTATTTGTAACACATTTCCAGTTTTGTGACTGGTGGCGCCCTGAAAGTAAGTGATGTATAGACACCGCTTCCAACCTTCATTCACCGACGAGTAAGATACCTATCGGACTACGGTCTTAGCACCACAGGAACCCACGCGCTCTCCACTAGCCGGTAAACCAGCACAGTTGTTGGTTTAATGCAACAGTATCGGGCCGCAAGATACTCGTAGGCCGTAATAAACACTTCAATTTGTTTAGCAAATTTAAGAATAGAACATGTGGGTAATCTTGAAAATTTTTCTCTCTTAGAAAGAATTAATAATCAAAACAACACTTACTGAAAAGTTTTGAATCCAGTACAATTACACTAACACACGGAGCAAAAACTTATTTTATCGAAAATAATTTTAAATATTTGTAATTTAACTTCAATATTACAACTTCAGGTATAATCTATCTACTTCTTATTGAACATTGCGCTTCGGCATGGGACGCGTGCGTTCACTGCCCCGCACGAAAAAGGAATGAAGCGAATGTCAGCTACAGTGGTGAAGTGAACTCGGACAGAAATCGTTTTAAATAAGAGAATCAAATGAATTACTCTTAAATGCGTGCATCGTCTGCCTGGCGAATTAAGGACTACTACTTGTAAACAAATTATATCTGAAGAATGAAGCGACGAAATATAATAACAATATTGGAAAGGGTATTTTGTATTTGATAAGGGTGAATTTGGCTAGCAAATCTCTTAACTTATCACAAACGGAATTAATGTGGTCAGTCCATTTGAGCCTATCATCTATTATGAGTCCGAGATATCGTTGAGTGCTGACTAACTCCACAGGCTCACAATTACAACTAAGGCGATTAGAATGTAGACATGCATGATCATGGGCAATGAGGCGTAGCGGATACTGTTCTCTGTTCTGGCTAGAGCTGATGTGCATGAGCTTAGTTTTAGTAGCGTTTAATACTAAGCCGGCATCATGGGACCACTCAATTAGGAGCGTGAAGTCTTGTTGAAGCTTGGACAGGGCTTTCTCAATATCATGATCAGCTGAAAGGATACAAGTATCATCCGCAAATTGAAAGACTTCACATGATTTAATGAGATTTACAGCATCATTGACATACGTAATATAGTGAAGAGGTCCTAGGACGGAGCCTTGAGCTGTACCTTCAGTAACAGGAACAGGGTCACTTAGCTCATTCCCGACCATAACACGGAAATGTCTGTCGCAAAGATAATTTTCACACCACTTATGGAGCGGTCCCCTGATTCCACAATCGTCCAGCTTATCTAATAAAACATCATGCCTCAGTGTGTCAAAGGCCTTGCTATAGTCCACGAAAACCACTAAAACCTGTTTTTTGTCATTGAGGTGCCCATAAATAATATCAGTAAACTTAGTTAATAGCTGCGTTGTATTTTTCTGAGGTTGAAACCCGAATTGCTTATGAGTAATAATATTATTTGCAGAGTAGAAGTCCAGTATTTGTCGGCTTATATACTTTTCTATAATTTTATCGATGGCTGGTAGTATAGTTATCGGACGATAGTTTTCGTATGCCTTATGACTTCCGTTCTTATAAATCGGTCTAACTATTCCAGTTTTAAGGTCTGCTGGGTATTGAGCGCTCTCTATAGACGTATTAATAAGATTTGCAATAACCGGTGCTATATCATTACACATAGTTTTTAGATCTTTTGTTCTAATTTTATCAACTCCAGGAGCTTTCTCACTATTTAGGGTCCGAATAATTTTGCTGACTGATTCCGAAGTGGCTTTTTGGAAGCGTATAGTCACATTCGCAGAATGTCTATATTGCGATGGATTGAGAATTCTCCTATTGCAGTTTGGGACAATGGTTTTAACACTGTTACGAAACGTATGCGCAAAGTTTTTACTTATATCACGTGCACATGTAATGTTGTTTTCGAGGGCTCCTAAGATAATTTCATCAAGAGATTTTTTCATTCTACCTGTGATCCTATTTAAAATCTCCCACAAACCGCGCGGATTATTTACATTTTTAAAAATATTGGCCTTAATTTTATTATTCTTTGATTTGTTAATAGTTTTATTGGCATGATTTCTTGCTTTATTATATTTTTGTTTTAAAATTTTATTATTGACATCTTTAAGCCAATCTATGAATAAACTGTCCCTATATGCACAAGCTTTTAAAATTTTATTATTCATCCAATCATTTTTAATAACCTTTACATTTCTTTTTTCTTTGATTTTAATTTCCGAATGTAGATAACTAGTTTTAATGTTTTGTAATATTATGTCATATATTTTAAGAGGGCAAATATAACTATAAGTCGGTTTCCAATCAATATCTTGTAAAATAGATGCAAGTCTCACATTATCGTATATCGTCTTATATTTTGGAGCATCCTGTGTATGGCCGCTCTGTGAACCTCCAGTACAAGCAAAAGTCACAGCGCAGTGGTCGGACAGTTTAGTCCCAAGTGCTGCTGCGAACACGTCCTGAGAGCGGGATCGCGCATAAAAATGATCGAGACATGTTTTTGATATTTTATTTACGATAATTTCAACTCTCGTATATTGCGATATCCCGCTCACCAGACCGTGGTTGTACAGCATAGTGTTGTACTTATGCTTTACCGGGCAGTTCGATCTTAAATCTATGTTCATGTCACCAAACAGAAAAACGTCGTGTGGTGTATGTAAATTGTGCAGGAGGGTATCCAATTCACTTATAAATAGATGTTTGCTGGTTCTGGGAGGCCGATAAACAGCAAGCAAATCTGCAGTATATCCTAAGTTAGTTGTTATTTGTCCGATCAAGGATTCAAAGTGTAGTGTTTTCTTAATAATATGAGTGAGTTTATGTTTCTTGTGAACATACATTATTATACCTCCTCCCTTTCGACCTTCACGCAGATTTACGTGCATATTATAGCCATCCAGTTGGTAGATACTACTCAAGGAGGTAGAAATATTGGCTTCAGTAACAACAATTACGTCTACTATTCTATTTATAGACGTTACACATTGTTCAAGTGCAGAAAAGTTTTTAATTATTGACCGAATATTTGTATGGAAGCATAGAAGATTTATTTTATTTGGAATGCATTCAACAAAAGATTTTAGGTTAGTACTGTCTATAATTTCGGTAATATCTTGGTAATCAAAATTCATGATAGAAAATAAGTAGGTAGGTAGGTATTCAAACTGATTCAGAAAAAAGGTATTAAAAAGGCAAACTACTACATGTACCATCAGTGGCCCGCTGACAGACATGGCAACAGGGTATGTTGGTAACACAATATTTGTATCTTGACGAGGATACGTCTGTGCTTTCATTAGGGGGTTATTTCGTGCAAAGGGGATATTGCCCATCTGGCGGCAATAACTGGTTCTACATCGATTTTTGGATGAGTCAGAGCGTGAGGGGAGCGGGGTGAGGGGAATAAAGGTTGCTACATACATAAGCGGACCAGCATAAATCGGCACAACCGGGCATATTTAGATGAATGTTCGGGAAAAAATCCGCTCGGCCCGCATTATACACTAGGACGAGCAACAGCGGGACTGAATTAATCGGCAAAGCTGGGCGGTAAAATTGAATGTTTGAGGATGAATGTTCAAAAACCAAATGAACCCGAACATGTAGTAGTTGCTACGGGTCGGCTTTGTCGTTCCACAAATACCGAATGATTCAGATTCAGATTATTTATTCAATGTAGATTCTTTACAGAATTCCTATTGAATGTCATGCAGAATACAATGCAAATAGAGCGAGTCTACGCTGTTTCGGATCGTGCTATGGCAGCGTAAAAGAAACGGCAAGAAACCACTGCAGCACGGCCTACTTTAAGAGTCGGCTTTTTACAATGTGTTTCTTGTGTGGACGTTAATGAACTAGCCGATCGGGTCGGCTTTGTTGTCATATATACATAATACCCACAGGTTAACACCACTCACACATACATACACTTACACATACACACACACTCACACAACACACACTGACACACATACTTTTACGCACATTCATGACTGACACACAGATACTTGGGCACCAACATATTTATTTGAAGGAAGAGCGGAGCCTCCTGACACAGGCAACCTGTTTGCTTCAAAGGAAGTTCCATCCTCGAGTTTAATACTAAACTGTATAAAAGTATTAATAAAACATGTTGTATTTTTTTGTCGTATTTGTATTTTCTACAAATACTGCCAACCCGACAATGCCGGCCCGCTTATGTGTGTAGCAACCCTAAGGGGTGACGGGTGGAAGGAAGAGGGAGAGTGAGGAGAAGTGTGTGCTTGATGTACCCGCTGGAGCGTTTGGGGGGCCCACGAAACTAGGCAGTCCAGCGTTTCCTCCCTAGGGAGCTTGGAGCACTTTGCGGTTTTACCTAGGGAAAAACCTCGAATTCTATAGTTTTTTCTTTTAAAGTTGTCTTAAATTGTATTATTCTTAAAAGAATTACCCATTTTATATCTGACCCAAACTGAAAAACTTACCAAATAAATTGAAGTTGAATCCCGGCGACCTTGAAACAGCCGTTCGATGGCACACAAACAAATTTTTCACACATCACTGCCACTATATTGACCATTTTTTGTGATTAAGAGCACCAAGTATATATTATCCTTCCACTATCACTAAATTTTGCACTTCACAACACAATAATCACACCAAACTATGTTAAAACACGCTGACGAGAACCGTATATTTTCAACTGACAATAACTTTTTTATTATAAGGGGACTTTAGATGCGTTAAAAGCGAGCTTGGTTTTTCGTTTCAGTCTGAGCGCTAATCAATACAGAAAAAGAACGCTCAGCACTATTAACATTATCAAATTGACGTTTCAATTGTCCCATTTCGGGCGCCAAAAAATGCTGCTTGCTGAAAGCGCTGGACTGCCTATTGGCGCGAGCTCCATAGCCGCGGGACATTTCAATGAGGCGTGAGGTGAGGGTATGGCGTGGTTATGGCGAGGTTATGGTATGCTTATGGCGTGTGTATGGCGCGGGTGCGGTGCCTTAAAATGGCGGCGGCAGTGGACGTATTTAGGGCATTCTAAATTTCGATTTTTGTAGTAATTAGTAAATATTGGTTTATACAAGTTAATCGAAATCGTTAATGGTTAAATTTATTAAATAATTTTTTTTAAATTTATTGTTTTTTTTATGTTTATACAAGTTAATCGATACCCGACCTTGTATCTGTTACTATAAGCAGATCGATTTAATCGTATATTACGGGATATTTTTCTATTAACTCGCAAAACGCGATATTAAATTGCATATCGTCACGTATTTTGATAATACTGCGGACAGATCTGTGTGTTTTCGTATGGCGTGCCACCTCGAACTGCGGTGTGGTGCGGGCGGGAAGTGACGCCTGCGCTGCGCCCTCACCTCACCCTCGCCACGCCACCTCAATATGCACGGGCGCCATATCACTTCTATACATTTTGTATGAAAACACGAAGTGACGGGCGGCGCGACCGTGCCATACCCTCGCCTCGCCCTCGACCGACGCCATATTGATATGTCCCGGGCGTTAGGCAGCTGGCAACGCTCTAGCGGTCTTGACCATATTTACCTACAAAGACGTATCTACGTAAAACTTAGGGCGCTTTTCCTACGAGTATCATACGGATTTCTCTCCGGATACGAACCTCGTACGCATACGGACCGTCCAGTCCGGAGCATCCGTCCGGAGAACAAAATAGTCGTTTCGCATCACTTCCATCCGGAGCGCCATTGAGTAAAGTCGTGTAGAAAAATGGACTTAATAAAAAAGTTATTATAGCGTACCTTATTTTCAAGATAAATAAAAATAAAAAGCGATTCATGGTGCACCCCTATAATTGAAACCAGATTATTTACTGGAATGTTTCATGTAAATTATCAAAAACTGAGAAGCAATAAATAAAAATAAAAGTTTTGTTTATTCAGGCAACTGGGACCCACATTAAATTACATAATATCACAAAAAACATAGAATTAAATTTAAAAACAAAATTAAAGTTAACATTAAAATTACACATAAAATTAAAAACATGAACGAAGTCAAGTTTAAGAAATACTTCCGAATGTCCATTCGTTGTTTTCACCCCATGCGGAAAAAATCCTGGGGGATTATCAGTGTGGCTTCCGACAGAATCGCAGTACCATTGACCAGATCTTCCTTATCAAACAAATAATGTAGGGTTACCAGATCAGTAAAAATATTACCCCAATACCAAGGTATCAATACGATAAGTCTAGAGTCAGTAGTTTCCAAGTTATGGTTTTTTTTTAGTTTGACAGCTGTCATCCGAAATGTAGATCTCATCGAGACCTATCATTTGACTCAGCACACGAGTAGTCTAGGGTCAGTAGTTTTCGAGTTATGGCGATTTTAAGTTTGACAGCTGTCATCCGAAAAGTAGATCTCAACGAGATCTATCATTTGACTCAGCACACGAGTAGGCTAGGGTCAGTAGTTTTCGAGTTAAAGCGATTTTTAGTTTGACACAAAACAAAAAAGCCGAGGCTATGACAAAGACAAAAAAGATGTTTTGGTCTTTATCACACTAGAACTTTTGTATTATAATGAGCCTGCTCTAACTTGATGGTTTAAGAACTTTATTTTCTCAAAAGAATTACAAATTCACTTACAGAGAAAATTACATAGTATATATTATAAGCTTAAATGCTAACACATACGGAGCAAAGTCTTACAAAAAAAAAGTATTGTGATATGATAATAACATCTTAAAAACACACAATATGCAGGTAAGTAGTAAAACAGTTCGTAAACAAATTGGATTCGCAGAAAATAAATGTAAGTAGGTGGACGCTGGACAATACTGGACATGGATAAGCGAGCACAGAACTAGATTTGACTTGAAGCGACATTACATTTCAGATCGTTTTGGACAAGAAGGAAAAGGTAATATAATTGTTTGATATTTGTTTATTGTATGTTTACTTATAATTATTTTCAGTTATATGGTTAAATATTTTACGTATGGTTTATTTTTCAATATTTTTATACAAAAATTACTGATATTTATTTTATGTATGTAACTGATCCATCTTCATTTAGTAGAATGCTTATTACTTTTTTGTTTTTAGTAAAGTTTACTTCTTGTATTAGTTTTTTGTCTGAACAATTTTAGGTAGGCCTTTGACGTATTTGATAGTCAGATTAGTTTCACCGTTATCGAGGCGACGGTTTAGTTCAGCTTTAAGGTCTTTGTAGTACAGTTTTTGTTTAGGTGTCTGGTCCGAGAAAATTTGAAGATCTGCATTTTGGAGTTTATTTTTATTGCGAAATATTATCTTGACAGTTTCTTCAGACGAGAAGTATACTTTGATTGGTCGATTTTTATCAGGTGAGTATTTTCCAATGCGGTGCATTTTTTGTGGTGTGGCTATTTCTTCAGAAATGCTTTGTAGCACTTGCGAAATTTGATTTTTATCTGAGTTATGTCTTTCTTTTGCATTAGATAAAGATGATTCTTCAATACCGCATACAACTATGTTCTTACATCGTACCATACGTTCATTTATTTCATACACCAGCTCTTCTTGGTTCAACAGGTTGGCATTGGGGTGTTTGTTCTTGAGCGTTTGAACCTCTGTTTCTAAAGATTTTATTTGCGTTTGCGTAACTGAGGTGAAGTTTGCTAGATCAGTTTTGATTTTATTTTGTTCTAGAGTCATATTTTCTATGGTATTTTTTAACCCCGACACTTGGTCTTTGATAGAAGAAATATCCTTACTAAGTTGCTTGATGTTTTCTGTCTGAGTCTCACTGGTATGATTATTTGGTATGATTATTTGCAAATCCATTTTTATACTTTATCCAAGATCTGACGCGAAATCTGACGCGACATCTGATGCGAGTTTATCATTTTTTCCCCATATAAAAATTGCCAAGCGCCGCTAAAGAAGTTTTCATTTCAAAAATATTTTAAAACTTTTAGGTCGCAAATTTCATTACGTCAGGCCGGCGGTAGCCCAGTTGGTACAAAGAGACTTCTCCGGTCCAGAGAAGACGAGGGTTTTTTGATTTTCCACTTTATAGAAAAATCCAAAAACAGAAACTGTTATAATAAAAATATTTATTAACCTCTTTACTTATGTACTTGACTGTACACACGCATGCGTGTAACCTGCGCTAGAGTAAAAAACAACACACGATCTCGTCCGTATGGTGCTGGTCCCAGTCACGCTTCCGGAGGGCACGCAAAATGTATGAAATTATCAAGTGCGGACGGTCCGGACCGGACCAGATCCGGTCCGGACGGATATCCGTATGACAGGAAAATGGCCCTTACAGCCGTATCGAGGGAACAGCCAACCAAGGATTTATTATGGTATTCGTACATAACATCCCATTGAGGGCCACTGCTAGGCAGGAAGATTATTCAGAATTCCGCAGCAAAAATGTGATCCTAGAAGAAAGTACCATAGTCATTACGCTTGTAAGGGTTGCTGCTGTCCATTCTACTGTTCTAGGTCACTAAGTCGCCTTTTACGATACCCACAAGAAGAGATGAGGTGGTATTCTAGCACATAACACACGGCACGGCCTTACTTAAGGCAACAAGCAACACGAGTACTTCTTTTTGGAATCGTATTGCATTGTGTCAGGTGCTACACTTTCTTAAATTCAAAGACTGATTCGGCATGCATTACTGGGAGGCTTGGTTCCCTTGGTTCTGTGAATTCAAATATCTTCACTTCAACGAGCAATGTATACCAAATTAGTCTTTGACTTTAGGAAGGTGTGATCGTGGTTATAGGACCATTTAAAGAGAGAAACAAACAATGCTCAATGTCTACTGCCACCCTTATTTTTTACACCCCGGAAATTTTAAGAGGTTCTTCTATCTTGCCCATGAAACTAAGCAAATTTTCACAAGGAACATTGATCAAAATACTAAAAATATCAAAATGCATCAGCTATGTGCATATCAGGGGCACATCCAAGGTAGTAGGTAACAATTAATTAGAAGTTAACCGAGAGACGCTTGCGCTGGTACGGCCATATTATGCGCCGTCCGGAAGAACACATGGTCAGGACTGCCCTAAATATACCTACGAAGAAAAGAGGCCCTGGAAGACCCCCAGCCACCTGGTGGACAACGATGCGAAAAGATCTGAAAGTTAATAATATTTTATCTGATGAAGTCCAAAACAGGACAGAGGTTAGAAAATTGACCAGGAGGGTCGACCCCAACTTAATTAAGAAGATCAAATTGCATCAGCTGAGACAACATTGTATATGAGTTTTCTTTGGTTAAGTTGTTGGGTTTCATGGGCAGAATAGCGTCTTAAAATTTCCGGGGTGATCATGATATACAGGGTGTTTGGTATATATCAGCAAAGCTCTCGTGTGGTTGCTCATCTATTAAACTGAGTAACTTTCCCCCGTTAGCGTAGTTTTTCACCAGAGCTGTGCGAGGTAGGTAAGCTGGAAGCTGGAATATTCAAACCAATAAAATTGCTTCATTTGACAGCGCATTTGAAAAGCTAGGAAAATGGTACAATCCTATTCGTTGTAATTTCCCCAGCTCACAGCGTATCTCCCTCGCACAACACTGGTGGGAAACCACCCTCAACGTTCCAAAGAAACTTCATCAGCTGAAAGCGTATTTTGTTCGGAAGGTCATTTTATTTTTCATTTTCTGACCTAGGTATACTATGTTCCTTAGGAAAAGTTGTTCTGTTTCATTGGTAGAGCAGGTATGCAGACATATTACCAAACATCTTATACATATAATTCGTCATCTCAGGTGGGCCTTCAAGACGGCGGTAAAGGCTGCCTGATATCGTTCGCTCGGATCTGTCGTCTCGGAGAACACTTCCTGGAGAACACGAGGCAGTGGAAGAGGAAACCCTTCAGCATCTCAGACGTGACCGTGTGGGACCTTGGTGTCAGACCAGAGCCCGTCAACAACATGAAGAGTGAGTTACACGTTCACTTGTATAAAGGGTTTAAGAGAAAACCTTGAAATTGATCGACACGCTAGGAAGAAGATGGGAAAACCTACCTAATTAGACCTTTGTCGTAACTTGATTTTAATTATTTATTTCCACTTCCCATTAAATTTGCTGATCGGTTCGACTTGTAAAAGTATTTTGTATTTCTACATGGGTCCCTCATGATTTCTTCTTCATTTTGTTATATAAGCGAACTCAAAGATTATCCCAACAGTCAATACACGGAAATTTGTACGAAAATATCCAGAACTGTACCACTAATCGGGTTCGGGTTCGGGAGGATATCGGCGGCGGAGATTGTCAAGATTTTGAATAACATCAAGACGAAAGCTGTTGGTGACGACGGCATTAGTCTAGAGATGATTTCACCTGTCAAAGTCATTCTTGCCCCCATCCTCGCTGAAATCTTGAATTTTTCGCTTTTCGCCGGTACCTTCCCTTCGCCATGGAAAGTAGCCAATGTTATCCCTCTTCCCAAAAATCCCAATCCCAACACTTTTTCCGAGTACAGACCCATCTCCATATTACCTATCCTGTCCAAAATCCTTGAACACTTTGTGCACCGTCGCCTGTACTCTCATCTACTTCACTCCAACTCTTTAAATCCCTTCCAATCCGGTTTCCGTCCAGGTCATAGCACCACCACTGCCCTCGTCAAGGTCACAGACGACATTCGCTGGAACATTGAGTATAGGAAATTAACCATTCTTGTTCTTCTTGATTTCAGCAGTGCGTTCAATACCGTAGACCACGACATTCTGTTGGCGGTGCTTAATTCCCTTAACCTCTCCCCTACGGTGTTATCTTTGTTTAAATCATACCTTTTCGATCGTAAGCAGCTTGTGCGAGTGGATGATCATAGATCCGATTTTTGCCCCTTGAACGCAGGAGTGCCTCAAGGAGGAATACTTTCTCCGCTACTCTTCTCAATTTTCATCAACGGGATCACATCATCCCTTTCCTCGTCTTACCATCTCTATGCAGATGATCTTCAAATTTATTCAGCCGATGATTTTGATAACCTTTCCCGTGCCGTTGAAACCATTAATTCCGAACTAAAATCTATCGCTTCCTGGGCCAATAACTATGGTTTGCTTATTAATGCAGCAAAATCCCAAGCCATTATCATCGGTGGTCACCACTTTATCTCCAAGCTTATAGTCTCATCGGGGGCCAATAACTATGGTCTGCTTATTAATGCAGCAAAATCCCAAGCCATTATCATCGGTGGTCACCACTATATCTCCAAGCTTATAGTCTCATCGGCGCCTAGCGTTGTTTTCAATAACGTTGTAATTCTTTTCACCATCACTGTCAAAAACCTTGACGTCGTCATGGACAGAACCCTGTCCTGGTCTGCTCATATTGGTGAGGTAAGCCGTAAACTCTTTGCGTCCCTCCACTCCCTCAAGCGTTTACAAAATCTTCTCCCACTTCAAACCAAGATAATGCTCTCCCATTCCCTCCTTATACCACTCCCGGATTACGCCGATGTAGCTCGATGCGAACGAGGATCTGTTAGATAAACTCGATCGACTCCAAAACGTCTGCATCAGGTACATTTTTGGCCTCCGAAAATTCGACCATGTTTCCGAGTTTAGAATTAAACTAAATTGGCTCCCCGTCAGACTTCGCAGAAACATCCACATCCCTTCTTTACTCCTTTTTTTTCAATCCTGCTACTCTTTACCTTAAAGAAAGTTTCCAGTTCTGCACTGACTCTGACAGTCGACTCCGATCCAGCGTGGACCTCTCTCTTGCTTTTCCAAGCCACTCCTCTCGCATTGTTTCTAACTCCTTCTCTGTCCGAGCGGTGAGACTCTGGAACCAGCTTCCCGAGCATGTAAGGAAGTCACCCAGCATAGATTCATTTAAATCTGAGCTGAAGAAACTCTGGGGTTACAATTCTGACACTTGAGCTTTAGTTAGTTATAAGTAGGTATATTTTATATTTAATATATATATATATATATATATATATGTATGTATGTATATATATTCAGTTGTACTATGTATTAAATAGATATTTGTATGTATTTATTATGTAGGTATGTATTTAATGTTTCTTTCTATTAGTCTTATAAATGAATCTTATTTTCTTTCATGTTTTGCTCCGTTTGCACGCTTGCATCCTACATCAATATACTTTTTCCTTTAGTCACTCTAAGGTAGACTGGAAGAGATCTCACCTAGGGATAAGTCCGCCTTTGCATGTAATGGATGTGTCGCCTTGGTAATGGTAACTAGTGTGAAGTATCTTGGAGTCCTCTTGGACGAAAAACTAGATTGGCATGCGCAAATCGAGTCACTCTGTACCCGTACGAGAAGACTGATTTACCTGTTTAAAAATCTTAGATCATCTGCTGATATTGATACCCTCCGTATGGTTTATATTAGTTTGTGTCAATCTGTATTATCTTATGCGATCCCAATATGGGGAGGTACTCACAAAACATATTTACTGGACCTCGAAAGAGCGCAAAGAGCAGTCTTGAAAGTGATACTGTTTAAGAAACGTGATTTTTCGACAAGTAAATTATACTCCGAGGCTCAAGTACTTACAGTGAGACAGACTTTTATACTAAGAGCTGTGTTATACAGACATGCACAGTTACCCTTGAACGATACAACCTTAACTAAAAGGAAAGGTTGCCCCGTCAGCTTTGTTGCGAGTCACCGTACCGCCTTCGCCGGTCGGCAACTGCTAACATTGAGTAGTAGACTTTATAATGTTGTTCATAAGAAAATTGATATTTATTCGTTTAATAAATTTGAAGTTAAAAGAAAAGTTCAAATTTGGTTAAAGACTTTGACGTACGATGATACAGAAAAATTACTAATCCCCATTATTTAATATTCCTTTTTTCTAACATATTTCTTAATCATATTTCGTGTATTTTACTATTTTTGCACTTGCAGTCACTCCCACACACTTTACACTCTGCCCCCACAAACACACATACTTACGTATTACCTACATATATACATTTCTCGCTTTCTAACGCAAACGCACTCTTGTTATTGCTCTTGTACAGTCAGGGGCATATCAAGCTTGACACATTGGAATTTGCACTGTTCTTATTTCACTATGTACTGGCTAGAGCCACGCTGCGAGTGTCCGGCTTGACCTGTCGTTGATTGTACAAAACTATGATTTTATAATATGCAATCCCTGTTTGTCTTTCGATGTAGTCATTGCAAGGAATGCTGACATCTAAAACACAGGTTTCCCTAGCTTAGATGTCAGTTGGCACCAAAATTGTTATATTTTTAGGCAAACTGTATACTCGTACTGTTGCTGTAAAACATTACCGATGTTTGTTGTTTGCAAATAAAAAATATTTATTTATTTTTTTTATTTATTTTAGACAAATAGTACTTCTTTTAATTTTCGTGCAATAAAGGTTATACAACAACAACACCTAATATCAGGTTTCCCAATGAAAGTATGCGTGGTCTAGTGGTTTGAGCGTTCGGCTCTCGATTCATAAGTTTTGGGTTCAATTCCTGGTGGGTCTGTCAAACAAGAAGTCACTTTTTTTGCAGAATGAATCACCTGATGGTCTGAGAAGTAGATTCCGTGCTTCGATAGGCCGTTGGTCCCAAGGAGTTTTGAAACTCGCTCCGCTCGGATTGGACCCACTTACTAAGAGCCATGTCAGAGGTCTTTGGCTGCTCAACAACTCTGACACCAGGGTGTGTGAGGTCGATCAGCAACGTTATAACCGAAACGATATTGACAGTCGTGACCTTTGACGATGTATTGTATATTCGTAGCTCTGGGTAAGGACAAGTGGATACTTCGCGGAACCATCAACGAGGGAGACGAGCGGTTCCCGGAGGAGAATCGCAACAAACAAGCCACGCCCACTGCCATCGCCGCCATCGCCATGGCCTCATTAGTTGACCCGGCTGAGTGGACGCCTGCTGATATAGATTCGGTTATAGTCTTCCCAACTAGTTTTATCAGCCATATAACTAATACTACCATCATAATGACATAATTTATCTATAAAATAATTTACATATCAATTCCTCTGGTCTTCTTTCTGGACTTTTCCTCGAGTAAATGTCAATATGCTGTTTAGTTTTACTAGCTATTTGTTTATTAGTAGTCTCGGAAGCGTCATTATACCAAGGTTCACCAAATAAGGTTTGGCCGTATCATGTAATAGCCATATCAATACCACCATAGTATCAGCGCCATAAATTTTTGCAAAGAGTGGACAGCATTCTCCATGGGCGAAAACAGCCGATTGTTGATGATGGCCATCATCCAACCATCATCATCATAACACCCCATGCGCCTGTCAGTTTAAGAAGCTAGTTAGTTGGATATTTTGATTGAGTTCAACCTAAATTATTATGGGTTGTAAAGGACAGCTTTTCAAAAACTCACAGCCGCAATTCAGGAATTGAGTAAAATTATCGACCTCTCCATACAAAATATTCAATCAAGTTGACAATTTTGTATTGCGACGCGGATTCTTTCTTGATCATTTCCTGAAAGTTTCATTGATGGAATGTTGTTCAGTTTTGTTGACTGATCATGCCCTATCAGTTCTAGGAAAGCTGTCCCTTGCACCCTGTAAAGTTTAGTAAATATACTTTACCATTCCTTTTGTAAACTTATTTATATAATTCAGGTTGTGAAACAAGGTGACTTACTGTATGACTGGACGATTAGAAAACTGGAAAGGATGGGGATCAGCCTAGAGATGCCGGTTTATACCTCAGAAGAAAATGAGGTACGAGTCCCAAATAAATAATGCCACGAAATCCTATCGAGGATTAATGATAAGGTCAAAGGTGATTTCCATTATGTCAAAGGTGCTCTAATGCTGCTGCTGGTACGCACGTCAGCAAGCACGTAGAAACAAAACCAGTATAAGCTGGACCAGCGATACGCTACAAAGACACGAAACCAGTACCAAGTAGCTTAATACATAGCGTAGCTTAATACTTAACAACTTCATACCAAGTAGCTCGAGGCTGTCGGGCCTGTCGGTAACTGGTACAGTTGTACCTCGAAAAGTAGGAGCCAGAACTGCAATATCAAATTCATATTCAATATAGATTATTTTATTGAATGAAGATTCTTTACAGAATACTTATTGAATATCATTCATAATATGCAAGACAATGAAAATAGAGCAAGTCTACTATGGATTCGAACCATGTTATGTCAGCGTAAAAGAAATACCACTGCAGCATGGCTTACTTGAGTTGGCTTTGTATAATGTATTTTTTTTTTGGGTTTTGCTGAAATATCAGAGCACCCTCTCTTTGTCGTTGATATAGTCATCTAATCTTTTATAAGCTTATTTAAATAACGTTTGCTTTACACATTCTTTAAATTTTCTTTCGGGTAAAATTAACTGCATTAGGAATGACCGTTACCATAACAAAATATTTTGGAAATTTTTGTCTTCCAATTGCTCTTTCCCTAGTACTTTTTCTTGAACTTCTTCCAGCATATCCTATCAAAATATTCGTTTATTTAAATGATCCTTAATGAAATGTCTCTTTTCTCTATTTCCCTTTTATGCTTAATTTGTTGTATGTCTTCAAACATTTATTTCTGTGTGAAAGGGCGAAGAAGGTGAAGAGGCCGGTGGCGGTGTGACTGGAACTCTTGCGGCGGCAGACGTAGTGACGAGTTTCCTAAGTGATGATGAATTCCACCACATCATGACTGAAGTTGAGGACAGCGCGTTCAATGGTGAATATAATAATAAATTTTTTTTTCATGACAACATAAAACACAATAAAATACATTTCAGGACTTATGAAAATAACTTATTGCTAATAAATTTTTCTTAAGGCAAACAGTGACTATGATAAGCATACAAATGTACTTGTCTTAGGTACTTTTATAAAATTATTAAACTGCTAGTTAAACTATACAAATACAATGAAATTCCTAAATAAAACTTAAAGACACAAACATAACAGGTAGTCGTGTGCGTGTTTACTGGTACTCGTGCACTCTTTTAGAAGGCGCCACCATAGTCTATAGAATGAATGTACCGGTACTCGGCATTTTGAACTATGAGTCATGTTTTTGTTTATTTCAGGCGTGTTCAACCCGGAGCCCGGCAGCGGTCTGAAGACCCTGCAGGAATCTCTGGCGGCGATGTTCAAAGATAACAAGGCGGCCGTGGTGACTGCGCGCGGCGGCTCCATGGCTGTCTGGCAACACAATGACTACTACTACTTCTTCGATCCTCATGGCTGCGATGAATATGGTAACGTCCTTTCAAAATATATTCACGTAGTTCGGGCTCCCGCAGTCTGGTCATCTACCTCATAAGATACGTTTATGAAAACATAATATGGTGAAAATAGATACTTTGTAACACACTCTTTGTTATGGACTCGAATTCCGGAACCCGGAAGAAGTATGAGATCTGTTAATTTAAAAGCGATTTTGGGCTGAAATTATTTCCTAAGATACATGAACCTAACATAATAAGCTACAATAGTCACATTCTCCTCCTGGCGCATTGGTCAGTCAGAGTCGTTAAATGGGTAATTTTCAAAAAAGGATGTACATTACATAAATTAATATGTCCGACTAACATAACATTAATTTTTAAGAATTCAGTGCTGCATTTTTTAAGTTGGGCAACTTTTCCTATTAACATAGAGTAATATAATACTGAACCTTCTTCTTCAAGACACTTATCTAAATTATGGCTTTTACAAAATAATTGTATTTTATAAAGATTTTTTTAGTTTTGCCACCTTTCACGTTCTATTGGAACAGAAATGTCCTTTTTGCACTTCAGCAGGTTTGAATCATAATGTGGCTCTAATTTGTTGTTTGTTAAAAAAATTAACAACCTGACTAGTAGCTTTAATGTATTTCCCATTGTGTATTTAAAACAATATTATTCTAAGCAGTAGTGCTTTAACTATAAAAAAATATATATTTTTTTAGTTTGTCCATGAGTTTGAACATGTGAGTCACACCTAGTATGTCACGGTCGATTTTGTAGCTTTCTGTACCAATCTTTCCACTTGAAGATAATTTTTCATTACTGGCAATACTTTGCTTCACACTGTTTCAATAAGGGCTCCCGCACACGACCGAGAATCGGTGGCCGATTATCGCCCAGGACAAGGACGGAAGATCCAGGTGATAACACGTAAGAGCGGGATGCCGACAAAAAATCGGCCACCGATTCTCGGTCGTGTGCGGGAGCCCTAAATCTCCGCGATTTTGTAGTACCAGTTGATTTGTTGTCACGCAAAAAAATTGGTTGCCATAGTAATAAGAAATACATTTGAATCACAGTGCATTTCCAACCAAGGTGAAGTGAGTATTATTTTCAATTATTTTTATAGCGTAAGCCTGACAAAAACATGTTATAATTATGTATCGTATTAATCTGTATTGCAAAATAATCTGATGTTATAGCTTTTTGAAGTTATGTTTTTCTCAAAAATGCTTACATGTTAGTCACATTTCGTGACTCATATGACGTGACTCACATCTACGTGTAAAGTAAATTTATATTTACATTGGCTAAAATTTTATGGCGTCATATTAGATGATCAAACGAACTCCAGGAGTGAAGTTCGATCGTTATTACATGAGTCGCTTCATTCGAAGATATAGTTTGTTTACAAGTAGTAGTCCTCAATTCGCCAGGCAGACGATGCACACATTTAAGAGTAATTCATTTGATTCTCTTATTTAAAACGATTTCCGTTTCCGTCCCGTGTTCACTTCACCACTGTAGCTGACATTCGCTTCATTTTTTAGGGTCTGTACCTATGAACCTTTAAACAAAACTTTGAATTTGGGTGGAAACCACAACTTGTGTCACAGTGTTTGGTTTTTTAGGAGGGAGGGTTGTTATATTATTATATCTTCGAATGAAGCGACTCATATAATAACGATGGAACTTCACTCCTGGAGTTCGTTTGATCATCTATTATATTTCGTCGCTTCATTCGAAGATATAGTTTGTTTACAAGTAGATGTTTAGAGAACAAAGTTTTGTTTGGTTACTGTGAAACAAATGTATAACTATATAAGATGTTCTAGTTTAACTATCTAAGCCAACGAATTACAAATAGTAATTCGTTGAAAAAATCTGTAATTTGCTGATCCAAGCAGATAGTAAATAACCTTTGATTTATCCCAAAAGCAAGTATGCAACAAAAATCAACTTATTATAAAAAGTTACTCATTCAATACAACTGATATTACGAAATCATTTACTGGTCTAATATATCAAACTAATAAAAGTGCTAGACGTGCTGGTCCAGCCAGCTGTTTTCACGAGTCGAGGCTGAGAGAGTTGCAAAGCGGGGAATATGCATGTGTCGACAAGTCTTCTCTCAGATAGTATGATTCTGGTAAATCAACCAGCTTATAAATCACAGCTGCTTAAGCTGATTAACGTGGATTTTAATTGATATTTACAATTTTCCTACATTGGCAATTTATAGATTTTATTTTTTGAACAAAAATATGGACAGAACACGTGTGTATAATATATTCAGTTAAATAATATTAGAATAATATTAACTTATCTTAGCCCGCAGTGAAAGTTTGATTAAATACGTTATGGCTATCTCAACTCCATTATTTGCAAAATAATATAAGTATTCACTTTTATTATTGAAATTGTTTGTGCCCCATGAGCATATAGTAAAATCGCTGATCTGTTCATTTTATTTTACATCATTAACTCTAAATTAAGGGACTATTTAGATACACACTTATTTCATTTCATTTCATTTATTTAAATCTAATAACACTCAAGTGCATCGTCCTTACAGGTCAACCCAATGCGACGATGCATAAAACATTCATTACCTTATATTAAAACAAATTATTTTAGTCCATAATTGAAATTATTTAAAAGCATTAAAATACATGATGTGTGAATCTATTCCGTCAAAAGATAAAATAAAATTATTAATAACATTTAGTTCATTCTAACAATAAAAATTAAATATGACAAATAGAATCTATAAAATTAAAAGAGTAAAACTAGTCAATATTTGAATTACTTATGAATGTCAAGGCTACTTTTGAGAATTTCGTCAATGTGCAGTTAAATAAGTCCAACTCACCAGATATGGCATTTAGAATTCTAAGTCCTGTAGTAAGCGGGGAATGTCTTAAAATATTTGTCCTACAGTCAGGGAGAACAAATACTACATCTCTAGGTCCCCGTCTCAACCTCGGATTTGGTACAGCTATCCCCATACGCTCTAAAATATGCGCGTTACACAGTGTTCCGCGGAATACCCTGAACACATACGTAACTAGTGCCAACTTTCTTCTTACTTCTAACCTATCATAGCCAACCATCCCCATCACAAATAGTGTTGGGTATTGTAACGGGTAGAATGGGTACACTCCGTACAGCCTGAGATATAAATATCTTAAGAATTTATTTTGTATCTTTTCCAAGATTCCTATATATTTTGCTTCGTGAGGGTTCCACACCATGCTTCCACTTTCCAAACGGCTTCTAACCAACGCGTTGTATAATGTGGATACTGTCGAAGGATTGTTAAATTCTTTCGTCTGACGAATAATAAATCCTAAATTACGAAAAGCTTTTTTGCATACGTTACTAATATGTTCCCGGAAAGTTAAGTCATCCTTAACTAATAAGCCTAAATCCCTAACTGAGTTTACCCTTGACAAAGCTTCACCACCAATTTGATATTCGTATTCAACTTTTGACAATCCCCTAGAAAACGACATCACGTTACATTTTGATATGTTAAATGACAACATATTTTCGTCACTCCAACGCACAACCCTTTCAATGTCTCTCTGTAGTTCTAGGCAATCCCCGATATCTCTTATCGTTTTACAAAGCTTCAAATCGTCCGCGAATAACAAGGTGTGAGCGTTTTGCACTACCTCAGGCAGGTCATTGATCATAAGTACGAATTCCAAGGGTCCCAAATTACTGCCCTGACTTACTCCAGAAGGCGTTTTGTATAATTGTGACGTATATCCTTCATACTCTACATATTGCATTCTATCCTTGAGGTAACTAGCGAACATGTTTAACAGAGATGGTGAACATTCAACTGAAGCTAGTTTCGACAATAGCACATCGTTATTTACCATATCGAAGGCCTTTTTAAAATCTAAACATACAACATCCATTTGACCTCCAGCACGTTCATCCATAGCCGTGGTTGCATATTCTATGAAACACAACAAGTTTGAATGCGTTCCACGACCCGGACAAAAACCATGTTGTGCGTCTGAGAGTTTGGCATTAACTTGTGAGAACATTAACTTGTACAGTATAGACTCAAATACTTTTGCTATTGCTGATAACACTGCCACTGGTCTATACCCAGATACATCCTGATTTGCACCACCACTTTTCGGCACAGGAATCACTCTTGTAACCTTCCAGGGTTCAGGGTAATCACCTGAAGTCAAAATTAAATTAAAAATATGTTTCAGAGGTTCCGTTAATATGACCGAGCAATCTTTAATCATATACGGCGGTATCCCATCAGGGCCTACCGACTTTTTCGGCTTTAAGCGTTTTAATGCCATAAGTACCTCCTGCGAAGAAATCTCAGTAAAATGAATATGGTTAGCTGTGGCACTTCCAGTAGCAGCTGCCTGCGCAGTATCCAGCTGCGGTTGGCGGTGGTCGTATACAGACTGAAAAAAATTTGCAAAAGCCGCTGCGCACTCATGTTCGTCTATAATTTCCCCATCCTTCGTGATACGCGGTTTACTATGACTCCGCCTTTTATTGTTAACGAAAGCCCAGAAGGACTTAGGATCCTCTAAAAGCTGTTTCTGCATACGTATTTTGAATGATTCGTATGCTACTACAATTTTATTCTTTATGACTGTTCGGTAAAAGGAAAACATTATATATTCATAACAATGCTTATTACCTTTGATTTTATAGTCTTTGTGCCATCTACTTTTCTTATTTACTCATTAGTTGAGTGTCCCAACCCAAGTAACTATTATATATCTAGGCCGATTAGGCTTGTGATTGTAAGTAGAAGAAGGTTTTAAACCAATTCTATCACCTAATAAGTAAGTAGCAAAGATTACGCCAAACGATGATTGTCAAGAGAGCCGTTGTACAGCTCTTCATACGAACCAAACATCTTGTCACGTTGTTTTGTTAAAAATAACAATAGTTGTTGGTTGTAGGACTATCAAACACTTTTTTGTTTTTGGGGACAAGCTGTTACCCAAAGCTTATTTTGACATATATTGTTAAATAGGAGCCTCAGACAGCGAAGCTCAAGAGAACATCAGTGCAAGCGAGAGGATCAAGTGGCGCGTGAATGCTTCTCGCAGGACCTGTAAGATAAGTTAAAAAGGAACAGTATACTCTGATATGGATTATAAAAGTTTCATTATTTTATATGATATAAATAATTAAGATGGGCTAAAAGGCAGAGAAGGCCTTGTGAAAACACAAAATACTGGTGCCTTCGTCATCAGTAATTTTTCACAAATATAAAAGGAAACAAAAAATGGCGGACCGCGTAAAATGTCCTGGTCAAAGGATAAAGTATCCATAGCTTTAGCGTCCGGATCTCGTTTTCATAAAAAAAAAAACATAAATCGCTAAGGATTGTCGCTAAGAGCAAAACTAAGAGTACAGCGAACTTGAAAGCTGTGTCTTAAAAGTTTGCACACGGAGCCTGGGAGTGACTTTCATTGACTCAGCTGGCACCTGCGGCAATTTGTGTTTCGTAAAATTTAAATAAATAAATAATTAATACCCTACCGTTGAGAACCATGAACGGTACAAGGAGCTGCGTAACCGCTGCAGCAGAATGTGTAGAGACGCCCAACGTCGTCATATTCATTCATCTGTAGAAAACGGTGATCCAGCCAAAGTATGGTCGTTCCTTAACTCCTTAGGCATTGGCAAACCTAAAACCTCTCCTTCTTCCCAACTTGATCTGGAACCCCTTAATCGTCATTTCACAGCTTGCTCTCAAATATCTCCCAATACCAAACAATCGTCCATAGATGCCCTTTTATCTATCCCTGAGCCATCGTACCCTCCTTTTATCCTAAGACCTGTTACTCTGCGAGAAGTTGAAAAGAACATCACGACTATCAAATCCAACGCTCAGGGCGTTGATGGTATTAGCCGCCGAATGATCTTGCTTAGTCTGAATGTCGTGCTTCCGGTGCTTTGTCACATCTTCAACTTCTCGCTGAGTTCCAGCACCTTCCCTAGCAGTTGGCGTAAAGCTGCTGTTATTCCTATCCCTAAGACCAGTAATCCGTCTACCTTTTCTGACTACCGCCCCATTTCAATCCTTCCTTTCCTTTCGAAAGTTCTTGAACGCCTTGTTCAACATCAGCTCAGCGTATTTATTAACACTCATAACTTACTTAGTCCCTTCCAGTCTGGTTTCCGCCCTGGTCACAGCACTGTCACTGCTCTTACCAAAGTATCTGATGATGTGCGCTTTGGCATGTCGAATCAACGGCTTACGGTCATGGTATTGCTTGATTTCAGTAATGCTTTTAATACAGTGGACTTCGACATTCTCCTCTCCATGCTACGCTCTATGCATATCTCAGATACGGTGGTGGAGTGGTTCAGTAGTTATCTCAATGGTAGGCAGCAATGTATTCGCGCTGGTGACAAAGTTTCCAGCTTTTCTAATATAACTGCCGGCGTTCCCCAGGGTGGTGTTTTGTCTCCTCTCCTTTTCTCCATATTTATCAACTTCCTTTCCCCTCTCCTCTCCTGCTCCTACCACCTGTACGCTGATGACCTTCAAATTTACACACAAGCTCCTGCTGATGAACTTGATCTTGCCATTGCTGCTATTAACAATGACCTTGTGACTGTCCTTCAATGGAGTATTGCTCATGGCCTCAAGGTTAATCCAAGCAAATCACAGGTTATTGTTATTGGTGGTTCTAAGCAAATCAATCGACCAAGCTATGTTGATCTCCCCCCTGTTAGTTTTAATGGCATCCCTCTTCTCTACAGTAAAGTAGTCAAAAACCTTGGTGTCCACTTTGACTCCACTCTATCCTGGTCTCACCACATTTCCCAGATAAGTAGGAAACTTTTTGCAGCTGTAGGGGTACTTAAAAGGTGGAAGAATCTGCTTCCCGTGAGGACAAAGGTCGAACTTGCGCAATCACTTCTTCTCCCTATTTTAGACTATGCAGATGTTTGCCTCATAGACCTCAATGAGGAATTTTTGAACAAGCTAGAGCGTCTCCAAAACATCTGCATTAGGTTTATATATGGGTTGCGCAAGTTCGACCATGTGTCTGAGTATCGGATGAGGCTGGGGTGGCTCCCAATCAGGTTACGGCGGGAAGAGCATGCTCTTGTTCTCCTTTACAATGTTCTGTACGACCCTCGGTCTCCGCCGTACTTGAAGGAGTGCTTCAAATATCTGGGTTCCGACCGCGAGCTAGCTCTTCGATCAAAATCGGATAATATTTTAAAATTGCCTTTCACCCGATCTGGCTACTTCAGGGAATCCTTCACTGTGAAGGCTGCTTGTTTGTGGAATGATCTTCCTCGAGAGATTCGTCACTCAAAGTCTCTCGCCATCTTTAAATCTAAGTTGCGTGCACATCTCCTAAATAAAATAGTTTAGTTTTCCTATTATTAACACAAGATATATATTTATTTCATGTAGTATATTTATTTTATATATTTATACCGTATTTATGTATATTTATATTTTTGTCATTTTGATGTATATATACATTTTTATTATAATTGAATATTATATGATTATATATTTTGTCTTTTTATTTTGTTTACTTTTAATGTATTTCTCATTTGATTTAAATTAATTGCTGTTTTCTTTCTCCTTGGCTCCAATTGACGCAGTGCTTTTGTTTATATTTATCCAATTATTTAAGGTTGCCTTTAAAAGATCGCTTGTAGCGATAAGGCCGCCTTTGCTCACATTATGTTTAAGGTTTTGTGTAAAATTAGTTATATTTTTGTTATGTGCGCAATAAAGCATTCATCTATCTATCTATTTATCTATCTATTGTGTCAATCGTACCATTGCCAATTTTGACAGGTTATTTGTACAATATGGTAAGGTACCTACATACTTTTTTTTTTGTAACCTTAAAACAAATATTTTACATCTTTGTAAATATCTTCTTCCGTTTGTCGTAAAACTTTTGCTGTGTTTGGGTCGATGAAAAGATGGAAAAATCTTCTTCCCGTAAAAACTAAAACTGAGCTCGTTAATTCCTTAGTCCTTCCGATCCTAGATTATGCAGATATCAGTTACTTGGATTTATCCCAGCTCCTTTTGAACAAACTCGATCGGCTGCAAAACATGTGTATACGTTTCATTTTCGGTCTTAGGAAATACGATCATGTATCTGAGTATAGGAATAAACTAAAACTATTACCGATTCTTCAGCGACGTTACGTACATGCCCTCTCTTTACTATTCAACATCCTCAACTCTCCGGTTTCTCCTCCATACCTCGGTGAAAATTTTGATTATTTAGGGTCAAATCATCTCTTAGCTTCCAGGTCTAAAAACGATAATTTGCTAACCACAACATTCGCAAAATCTAATTTCTATTATAATTCGTTTACAAAAATGTCAGCCCGATTGTGGAATGAACTGCCACGTGACATTCGTCAAGCAAAAACCAGTAATGCTTTCAAATCTAAATTGATCGAATTCTACCTAAAGAAAGAGGAAAGTTGTCTGTAGGAAAATAGGACACTTATTTGCATTTTGTTGTTATATTATTTATATAATGTATGTATATGTATATATATAAAGGTATATATTTTTATGTTTATTTATGTATATTACATCTGTGTATATGTGTATTATTTTATGTAAGTATATATGTGTATTTATTTATTCTATGTCTGTATTTAAGTATTTTGGTAAATACTTAAGTTTATTGTTTGATTTTATGTACCTAATTTATTTTCAAATTAGTCTAACTTAGTTAAGCAAACTCTGCACTACTCGTGTCCATCTCAGCGATTTCCAGTCCTAAGGTTGCCTGGAAGAGATTGCTCTAAGCAATAAGGCCGCCTTTGCGCGCAATTAGATATAAGGTTTCTTACGCAATTACTCTTAATTTGTGTGCAATAAAGAGTTTCTATCTATCTATCTATCTATCTTCGGCCTTCTTAGTAGCCTTAGGTTTTGTTTACTGCTCCACACTAGGTACTAGTTAGGGAGGTGTCTGTATTTAATTTCTTTCTGTAAGACAAGTATCTTGTAATGGGCAGCATTTGTCGAAACATTACCATACTCGTACCATCAGATAAGATCTTCTAAAATATCATAATATTCATAAGGCACGGTTGCAAAATCGTAAAGAATTATAAAGCGTGACTTCTTTCATATATTATGTTGAAAACTTAAATGTAGAAATTTTCGGTCATCTTAAAAACATAAATTGAGAGATGGATTTTCGTAGCAAGGAAGCCGTTTTTCAAAACATAATTTTTGAGGCGGTTGAATGACACGTTGCAATAGGTACATTTATTTCTTGGATTTAGAATAAATTGGTTACAGCTATTGCATTCTGGTGCTTTAAAATTTGGTACCCAATATAAATTCCGATGGAATGTAACTCGTAACGGTTGTAACGCTGGAAATAGGAACTTATTCTCCAGTTACAATCAATATAAACTTTGTATATTGGCTTTTCTTGAGGGTAAATTTTAAACGTGGATTTCACGTTACATTAGCACTACACGTAATATTATTTCCTCGTTTTTTTTTTCAGGTAACACTAGGATACTGTGGTGTTTAGGGTTCATGCTTATGCATGTATTATAAAATTTATAACAACATTGTGGTTATGAAATGAAAAAATATGAAAAAAACAGAAAGTGCCAGAACAATACATAGCGCTGCTTAAAGACATGTACAACGGTGTCACGACTCAAATATTAAGCCCAGCAGGGATTTGCGATAAGTTCGAAATATCAGTGGGAGTTCACCAGGGCTCCGCGCTCAGCCCGCTCCTTTTTAACATAGTAATGGATTATCTGACAAGAGATTGCCAAAAACCAGTACCATGGAGCATCTTGTATGCGGATGATGTCGCTCTGATATCGAACTCTGTTGTAGACCTTCAAAACGAGTTCAACTTGTGGCTTAAATCGCTAGAAGAAAATGGTCTCAAAATTAGCCGAAAGAAAACAGAGCACATGTCCTGCTTATTTAACAACTCGACAGATGCTAGCCAAATAAAACTCTGCATAGACGATGTCCCCATCCCTACAGTAGATCATTTTAAGTATCTGGGTTCGATCATAAGCAATGATGGAAAAATAGATCGTGACGTTAATCACCGAACGAATGCAGGATGGATGAAGTGGAGACAACTCACAGGCGTAATGTGCGATAGAAAAATGCCTATCAAGCTGAAAGGTAAATTATACAAAACAGCAATTCGACCTGCTATACTATACGGCACAGAGTGCTGGGCAACAACTAAACAGCATCTCAATAAACTACACACAACAGAAATGCGCATGTTACGCTGTTAAGCGGGTGTCACATTGATGGATAAAATCCGTAACAACTATATTCGAGGAAGTTATAAAGTAGCCCCCATCATCGATAAACTAAAAGAGAAAAGAATGCGTTGGTATGGACATGTGCTTCGACGCCCTAAAGATCACATGGTACAAGTGGTCCTAGACTTACCGATGACGAGGCGAGGACGCGGAAGACCCCCCGCTACTTGGCTAACGACGGTCACAAAAGACCTTAACGAAAATAAATTAGATGACAACATAGTTCAGAACAGACTTGAATGGAGAAAACGGACAAGGAGAGCCGACCCCAGATAATGGGAAATGGTTTAAGCTAAGAAGAAGATTGTGGTTATGAAATATTGCGATTTTCTACTTCGTAGAATTATCCGGACACAGGAAGTGTTGAAATAAAAACATTTTTCATTATGCAACAGTTATAATGACATTGTATTATACCAGCATGTACTTGTGTTACGGTTCTGTGCTGGAGCATGAGTTTTGGATGAATTGTAACTTTTAGTCGTTGCTGCTTGAGCTTGGGGATAAGGCCAGAGCCTGCCTGTAACCTCGCTCCCCCCCCATTTGACGGGTAACGAGGACCCGATCAAGGCTTCTTCTGGTGGGTTAAACGAGCTCCCGTCGTTTGAAAAGATGCATCTTTATCTCTCAATAGTTTTATTTGCTTTAAATTTTTTATAAAAACAAGTTTTGTCTTTTACAGATACTTGTACATGAAAGCGGAGATATTTTTATCTAAGCCTGGAATTCAATTAGAAATTTAGTATCGGTGTTTGTAATCATTTACAATAAACCGGTATTAGGTGATATTTGAGAAGTATGAACTTGTCTATAGGCATGCCTTTTTTCAATATACTTAGGCGTACAAAAGTTCCACAGTGTGTCGTGAATATGATAGAGAACAAGTTTGGCGTATCAGACGTAGACGCCTGAGGTGTCTAGAAGACTCCTCAGGTGTCCAGACCTTAGGTGTTGGTTGGTCCAGGTCTGGTATGATCTCTTGTCTCATGGACGGTTTTGTTCTCTTTTCTATTACTGGCACCGAAAAAAAAAAATTCTGGTTATGGTTAACAAACAAAAAGGCTTGTTGTGAAAACTAAAGACAATGTATCGCAGACGACACACATAGATGAACTTGATATTATTGTTTTCATTGACGATAAATTTTGACGTTAAGTCACAGTTACCGCCGTCGCAATTGACTCTCAGTCAATGCCGACCTTAACAATAAAAAGTTGACTCTCAGTCAATAGCAATTTTAATATCGCATATTTTAATCATTATTTGGCCTTAACTCGCAGTTAACGCCGTTACGATTGACTCACAGCCGATTCCAACGTGAAAATAGATAACTTGTACGTGGGACACTCAGAAATATTTGCGACACTAAAAAAAATTGTTCTACAGGTACATATATTTTTATTAAATCTTTTCAAAGTACTCTCCACCAGCCTCTATACAAAGATTCATGCGTCTGAACCAGTTTTCAAAACACTTTTTCCAGTCCGCCGTAGACACCTCGTTTACAGCCTGCTCGAACGCAGCCAGCGCATCTTCCGGCGACGAAAATTGTATCCCCTTGAGCTGATTTTTTATTTTTGGAAATAAAAAGAAGTCACACGGTGCTAGATCAGGGCTGTAAGGAGGGTGACCCAGGAGTTTGACTGGTGTGCTGTCCAGGAAGTCCCTCGTTTTGAGCGCGGTGTGTGCAGGCGCATTGTCGTGGTGGAGCAGTAGTCCGCGGAGCCCTGTGTTTGGTCGCTTGTTGCTCACAACAGAAAAAACTTCTGGTAAACATTTGGTAGTATACCATTCGACGTTAATGCTTCTTTGATCTCGTAAGGGAATTGAGGCCAAGTGGCCAGTCAAATTAAAAAAGCTGGCGATCAAAATCTTCCCCCCGCTTCGAGATCGCTTCACTTTGGTAGGCGTTGGTTCATTTTGAAACACCCAAACTGTCGACTGGCGCTTGGTTTCTGGATCGTATTGATAAATCCAGGACTCATCACCTGTTACGATGTCGTAAACACGCCGAGACGAGCCTGCTTCAAATTTGTTCAGCATATCACGGCACCATTCCACCCGGGCCTGCTTCTGAGCGTCGGTGAGGTAGTGCGGCACCCAGCGCGATACTATCCTCCTCACGCGAAGATGCCCGTGTAGAATCTCGTGAACGCTTCCCGATCCAATCTTTAATATGTGCTGAATCTCCTGATATGTAATTCGCCTATTATCTTGGATTAAATTTTTCACTGCTAGCACGTTTTCTTCCGTAATAGCCGTCAAAGGGCGACCGCTTCTTTCTTCATCCCCCAAGGTTGGTCGACCGCGCCTAAATTCGTTATACCAACGATACACGGTTGCCTTGGAGGGGCCTTCATCCATAAATGCCATTTGAAGTCTATCGAACGATTCATCCGGTTTCAGGCGACACTTGAAATCGTAAAAAATCATAGCTCTAAAATGTTCCCGGCGCAGATCCATTTTTCAGTAAGACACGATACTTTGAATTGGCTCGCAAAAAATGTGGAGGGAAATTTTGAAAATGGAACACACATATTTTTACTTACAAGTAATCATATTTTCGAAAAAGATTCTGACCGGCCAGTCTCCCATATATAAAAACTATTTTTCGCAATACTTTCTGAGTGGCCTGGTATTTTTATGCATAATTTATGCTGATATGGTTTGACATAACTCGCAGTTAAGCCGTCGTTATTGACTCGCAGTCAATCCTGACATAATAATAGATAGGCAACTTTATAAATTACGTATTTTCGATAATATGTGGCGTTAACTCGCAGTTAACACCGTCGCAATTGACTCGCAGTCAATCCCGACAAGCAATAAATACTTGGTAACCCACAGTTCATATCTATGTAGATATCGCGTATTGTCAATTTTATTTGGCCTTAACTCGCAGTTAACGCCGTCGCAATTGACTCGCAGTCAATCCCGACATAATAATAGATAGACAATCGCATTCCATCATATCCATTCACGTAACACATCGTAAATAATATTAGGCGGTAACTCGAAGTTACTGCCGTCGCAATTGACTCGCAGTCCATTCCGACGTAAGTTGTTCTATGATTCACTTGGTAATAAATGTTAAAAAACACAAAAAAAAAATTCATTTTTTACTTACCCTCGTAACTTTCGCCATTAGACGAAAAAACATCTAATACACGTCATACACACGAATACTTAATACGTCGGTAACGTTTAATTTTGTTATTTTTCTTTATTATTACTTTGTTTGTCGGAAGGCAAGAAAAGATAAAACTATATGACGTAAACGAAGGCTAAAATTTTTAAGCCTGTGTAGGTGTTAATGAACTTTCGTAGTAATTAACTACAAAAAAAAAATATTGAAAAGGGTTCAAAATCTCTCGATTAGTGTTCTAACATTTGTCGGAATTATCATAAACAAAATGTCATTATATGGTGAACAGATTTACGTCTATCTTATTACATTTTCCATCATTTGGTAAAAGTTCTGGGTGCGACCGATAGGTTATAATCATGGTCGTTACGTTATCATGTTACGTTTTTGTATACAAAACAAGTAACTGTAGGTATCGGGCCGCAAGATAGGCCGTAATAAACACTTCAATTTGTTTAGCAAATTTAATAATAGAACATGTGGGTAATCTTGAAAATTTTTACTTTCTTATAAAGAATTAAAAATCAAAACAACACTTACTGAAAAGTTTTGAATCCAGTACGATTACACTAACACACGGAGCGAAAACTTATTTTATCGAAAATAATTTTAAATATTTGTAATTTAACTTCAATATTACAACTTCAGGTATAATCTACCTACTTTTTATTGAACATTGCGCTTCGGCATTGGACGCGTGTGTTCACTGCCCCGCACGAAAAAGGAATGAAGCGAATGTCAGCTACAGTGGTGAAGTGAACACGGGACGGAAACGGAAATCGTTTTAAATAAGAGAATCAAATGAATTACTCTTAAATGCGTGCATCGTCTGCCTGGCGAATTGAGGACTACTACTTGTAAACAAACTATATCTTCGAATGAAGCGACGAAATATAAGGGTGCTTATATACACCTTTGAATTAAATTTTCAGCGCGTGCAGGTTTCCTCACGATGCTTTACTTCACTTTTTTAGGCAAGTGATAAATTATAAAAGTCTGTAGGTATTTAGCAAAACCTTGATGTACATGCCCCGGCCGTGACGCGAACCAGGAACCTCTTTTCTATACCCATTACCGCTGTTTTATTATAAAATCCAGACAGATTATGCACTATAAATTATATATTATTATTGTCTTATTTTGGAAAAATGGCGATGAGCGCAGCTGAACTTCAACGTAAGCACAGAGAAAAACATAAAAGTTAAGAACCCTGCTGTCATTAAGACATTGATTGATCTCATAGTTTAAAAGGCATAGTATTTTTTTGAATAATAAAGACTTCGATTACTTTCATTTTTATTTTATTATATATATTTATTTTATAAACCTTTAGTTTGATCATTGTAAACTCTACCTTACAATAATTGTGACTCACATTAGTGTAAAATTATACAACTATGTCACAAAACAGTTGAGGCACATTTTTTATCATGTTAGTCACATGTACAACTTTTTTGAAAATGACCCTAATATGTCCCTTGGAAAGAAGTTTTTCTCTCATCAGATACATGAACGAAACCAATATATAACTATCGTTCGCGTAAAACTTGTAGCCTATGTGTTATTGTTTGTGATAAATTGTAGCCTATGTGTTATTCTGATGTATAAGCTATATTATTGTAAGGACTATCGCCCTGGAGGTCCTTTTCACGAATGTCTAAGGTTGGTTTGCCTCAGCCTTTAAGGTTTTTAGGTCAGTCCTTTCAAAGCTGAATTTTACAGCAGCAAAGTTTAGTTAGTTTTTAGTACAAAATGTATGCAAAAATTTAGTATAGGTCTCAACCAAATTACTTTCTTCCTATACAAAATGGATAGCTACCTGTTGGGCTGGCCTGAAAACCTTTCAGGCCAATAATGGATGCTATGTACTCAATGTGCACCACCCGCCCAGTTGTCACTCTCACACACACAGGATTCCTCGTGTAGAAGCGAAACACGTGTAGATTGGTGTGGGTGGTTGTTGTGTTGCGGTTGCCTTTCGCAGGCGGGTGGGCGGTGCACAGTGAGTACCTACACAGCATCCATTATTCTTGCAGAGGTACTTTACTGCATATTTACTTACTTGACTTATAGTTAATAATGATCATCAATTAAAAAGAAGGGGCGAAGGTTATTCGCGTCCGCAGGAAGATTACCCACCGTCACCCTGCACGTGTCCCCCGGGTGGTGCTAAAGAATAACCAAACTTGGCTGCTGTACTGCTCAACCTCGATCTCAAGAGCCTCACAGCAAATGTTAACAAAGAAACAGAATATATTCAAAGATTTGAGAGTAAGAATTTACGATGTCCGGAAGCTGCGCAGAATGCGCTTACAAGCGTTCTATGACCAGAGATGTTGGACCTTCAGTCCGAATCTGTCAAATTAATGTAGAAGGTATTAGTAGATCTAAGTGTGAATATCTCTCTAAGTTACTTGTACAACACAAAATTGACGTTCTGAACATACAGGAAACGCACACGAAGGATGATCAGGATATACTAGACAGGGGTCTGATCCCAGGCTTTAACCTTCTCAAAGCCCTTAACCATAAACAGTACGGTATCGCCACGTACGTCAGATCAAACCTGGACGGCACTAGTGTCAGCACGACGGCAGTGACGGCACTCGGAAAATTCAATGAACAACTTCGTCATCGTCGCCAGAGTTGGTGATTATACAGTGGTCAACATATACGTGACTTAGACGTGAATACCACTATTGAAGAAATTATTCATCACATTAAGTCCATAACGGGCATCACAGTTCACTGCGAGAAGCTCACGGTCACGCGAGGACAATATTCTTCGTTTCGTATAGATGTTCCAGCAGACAAAGTTCAACAAGTACGTAACACTAAGCACTGGCCGAATGGAGTATCTGTGAGAAAGTTCAATTTTGTCCCGAAAAAAAACTTGAAGGTGCATGCCGGCGAACAACGTCCACGCTAAGACAAATATCACTATTTACAGTAATACACCAAAACGTTCGATCTATCTGTGGCAAAACTTCATTATTAAATATTTTATTAAACGCAAAAAACCCGGACGTACTAGCTTGTAGCGAAATATGGTGTAAAAAAAGCGAAATTGAACGAGTTAGGTTATGTGGGTACGAACTAGCTAATCACTTCTGCCGTAAACGTATAGCACACGGCGGTGTAGCTATATACGTACGCGAAGATATACAATATACACAGCGCAATGACCTACAGAGCATGGCCGTTCAATATCACTGCGAGTTGACGTGTATAGAAATATGTAAATTAAATTTGATTATAATTGCTGTTTATCGTACGGGAAAGGGTGATTTTGACATGTTTTTGCATACTTTTGAATTATTGTTAGCTAAGTTAAATGACGAAAATAAAAAATTTCTTCTAGTCGGCGACCTAAACGTGGATTACTTATCGGACAATAACTTAAGAAAGAGGCTTAATGATGTGTTGAAATGTTACGGCTGTGTGAATGTTGTTGGATTCCCAACACGCGTGTGCGCTGACAGCCGCACCTCAATCGACTGCGGAATAGTTCCCCATTCCTGTCATGTCACCGCTACACCTGTGGATACTGCAATTAGTGATCATAACGCTCAGCTTTTCACGTTATCTACGGAACAATCTCATTGTGATAAATCCAATTCTTTTCTTGAACGAAGATTGTTTAAACAGGATTCAATTAATTCATTTTATATTGACATCGAAATGTATAATTGGAATTTTGTTAATGACATTTCTATTGACATAAACACTAAGTTTAATAAATTAATTACTATTTTGACGTATTATATTGACATTCATTTTCCTATTAAAAAATTAAAACTGAAAAATAAATCTATTGTTCCATGGATGACAAATGAAATAGCTGAATTAATGAAAAAATTTGACGATCTGTCACAATTCAGACGTCAATATCCGGATGAAAAAATTATTTCGAATTGCATAGAACATTATGCGAATATCATTAAAGCAGAAACGCACAAAGCTAGGCAAACCTTTCTGGAAAATAGACTGAAAGAAAGTAAAAATCTTTCTAAAGAAGTCTGGCGCGTGGTGAATGAAGAAGTGTCCAACATACAGGGTCACAGAGAAATAACTCTAAAGGATACTAACTTTAAGCCTATCCCTCCTAACAGCGTACCGGAACATTTGAACACTCATTTCCTCAGCACCGCTTCTAAGTTCATGGTACAAATTGATGAAGTAAAATCACTTCAGTATTTAGATAATTATATGTTTGATGCAGATGTTCCTGTTTTTTCCTTACCGACTGTCACGCGTGCCAATCTAGACCATATATTAAAATCATTACTGAAAAGTAAAAACACCCTCGACGTCTATGATATTTCGGTGAACATACTCTTGTGTATCTGGCCAGTGCTATCAGGGCTGCTCGTCGTCCTGATAAACACAATGTTTTCGGAGGGCGTGTACCCTGATGTGCTGAGGAACACGAGAGTATGCCCCGTATACAAAGGCAAGGGTGATAAGTCTATTGCAGACAGCTACCGGCCTATATCGATTGTACCTAACATTTCGAAAATTGTTGAATCGAATTTATCCCGACATTTAATGCAACATTTTGAAACAAATGACCTACTGACAGACAGACAATACGCATACAGAAAACAAATGTCAACGACAAACGCGGCTCACAAAATATTTGACTGTATTACAACCAGTATTGATGACAAATACAAAGTTGCAGGAATATTTTGTGACCTGTCAAAGGCATTTGACGTCATTAATCATAAACTATTGTTAAATAAACTTTTGAGGTATGGTATACAGAACAATGCGCATAAACTACTGCAGTCGTTTTTACAAGATAGACTCCAAACCGTGGAAGTCAAACTAGGCGGTAAAACTGTAAAATCTTGTACTGGCAACGTGACAGTGGGTATACCACAGGGCTCCGCGCTTGGAAATACCCTTTTTCTGGCATTTGTGAACGACCTGCCATCTATTATTACTGACGGTCTCATAGTTCTGTTCGCCGATGATACTACAGTGGTAGTAACTGCACCTACATATGATTTACTAAATCGTAAAATCTGCAGAATATGTGAGCAGTTGTCCCACTGGTTCTCAACAAATGGCCTATTGTTAAACTTTAACAAATCAAATATAATGTTATTTTCTGGTAGACTCGTTCAGATGCCATCCTGTATCCAAAGTCCCATGCCATTAAGTGAGCACTGTAAATTTTTAGGATTTACCCTGGACGCTAACCTTAACTGGAAACAGCACATTGAAGTACTTTGTGATCGATTGAGCGGTGCAGTTTTTGCTTTGAGGAAGCTCAGGGCACTTATATCTATTGATGCACTGAGACAAGTGTACTTCGCGTATTTCCACTCGCTCATGACTTACGGTACGATTTTGTGGGGGAACTCTACGGATGCCGGACGGGTAATGAGAATGCAGAAGCGAGCGCTGCGAACAATGGTTGGAGTGAAACCAAGGCACTCGTGCAAGGCGCTGTTCGCCGAACACAAAATTATGACACATTATTCTCATTACCTGTTACCAAAAATCTGTCGAGTTTTGGGCGAGTGGAAATACCAGGAAGAGAACTTCGTAGAACTGGGTGCCTTAGAGCTATTCCCCGACGCACTGCACTGCTCGAAAAAAATCCGCGCGTGCTGGGGCCATCCTATTACGAGAACCTACCTGCTGACATAAAAAATGAACCCTCTGACGAAACATTTAGGCGTCGACTGAAGGATTTTTTATTGGATAAAGTACTGTACTCTGTAAAAGAGTATATTAGTTTTATTAAATAAATTTTTACATTTATGACATAAATATTTAATGTTAAAATAAAAGTAATTTAATAGTTTATTTGACATTTCCTTTGACATTATTATTGATTAAAATACACTTAAGTATTTTATGTTTATTGGTTTACTTTGACATTTTTCGCTTATTTTGACATTAAATATAATAATTACAATGAATTTGCTTTGTTTTACCTGTCTTTTGACATACTTTTATTTTGTTTGAATTATCTTTATTTTATTTCCAATATTATTGACGATCATATTATTCATTGACATCTGAACAATCTATGTAATTTTGAATTTGATAATATGAAATAAAGAAATCTAAATCTAAATCTATCTATACAAACTTCCTTCAGCTACCTGGACGAATAATGGCCCTCCCATCTTTGCACATCCCTTTGTCTACACAGGAGATTTTAATAGCCGTCACACGTTATGGCGCTACGCTGCAGATGACGTTGATGGCTTAACGTTGGCGCTGTGGTCCGAATCTTCCAACCTGTACTTGGTGTTCGACGCGAAGGACAAAGGTACTTTTCATTCGGCACGCTGGAAAAAAGACTACAATCCAGATCTAACTTTTGTGTCCAAGGACGAAACAGGCAACGCATTACCTACCTCTCGAATCGTGCTCAATAGCTTCCCTAACAGCCAACACCGACCGGTGGTACTGGATGTAGGGATGAAAATCCCACTCACCAACTCTATGCCCCTTCCCCGATGGAACTTTGGCCGTGCGGACTGGACTGGGTTTGCAGAAAAAGTGGATGCAGGTGTCCGTTTCATTCCCCCAAAAGCTGCTAACTATCATCGCTTTGTAGGCCTTGTCCTGAAAGTTGCTAAATCTCATGTATGCAGAGGGTACAGGAAAGAGTATGTCCCGGGCTGGAACGCACAGAGCGAGCAGCTATATAAAGAGTACCAAGCAACGGGAGATTGCGCAGTGGGCGCGGAACTGTTACATTCCCTTGATGCTGACCGTTTAAGCAAATGGAAGAAAACTGTGCAATCAATGGACTTCAAGCACTCTAGTCGCAAGGCTTGGAGTGTACTCAACAAACTTACTGGGAAAAAGTCTAGCCCACGTTCGAATGCCGAAATTCACCCAAACCGAATTGCCAACAGGATAGTCGAAGTATCCAGAGTAAAAGGGAACAAACAAGACCAGAAGACAATAAAAAAGAAGTTACATCAACTGAAAGCCAACCTCAAGTCTAACCCAGACCTGGCTAGACCCTTTACTGTTGATGAAGTCAGCGCCGCCATAAAAGGCCTCAAGAGTGGCAAAGCAGCTGGAGTTGACGGAGTTTACAATGAGTTCTTAGATGGCTATCCACCCTTTTCTCCAACATCCTGAAAACAAACACCCTTACACGGGAATTTAAAGTGTCTAAGGTGATCGCGCTACTAAAACCAGGTAAGAGTGCCGACGACCCATCTAGCTACCGCCCTATTGCCCTCTTAAGTAATTGCTACAAGCTACTTGAAAGGGTTCTATTGCCACGTATAGCTCCGATTATCGAAGAAGTCATACCGGTGGAACAGGCGGGTTTTAGGAGAGGCCGGAACTGTGCCGATCAAGTGTTAGCGTTGGTCACACACATAGAGACAGGATTCCAAAAAGAGCTCAAATCTGGTGCAGTTTTTGTGGACCTCTTCAAGCTTCTATCTGTGGTCCCCAACATGCAAATCGTCCAGCTGGTGTCTAATATGTTATCTCAGCGCAGATTCAACGTTCATTTGGGATCCAAGGTCAGCGATGGAAGGACACTGAGTAACGGTCTTCCTCAGGGATCAGTCTTGGCTCCTACGCTATTCAACCTATATATCCACGACACTCCAGTTACTCACTCCAGGAAATTTATCTACGCCGATGATATTTGCCTTGTTACACAGAGTAGAGATTTCAAGTCTATCGAGCATACCCTGACTACTGACATGGAATCGTTAAATAAATAAATAAATAAATAAATCTTTATTTGCATTAAATGTGGTACAAATTGGTGTAACATTAACATAGTGAATCTCACATTTAACCAACATAATGGTATGCAAACAGAGAGAGTAGCATGCAATCAAATTATGTCAGAAGAAAAATAAATCATAACAATCACAATAAAATGTCAAGTTTACATAAAAGAGGAGTTGGAGAGGTACTTCAAAACTTGGCGCCTCATACCTAGCGCAAGCAAAACAGAAGTATGCAGTTTCCATCTCCACAACCAACTGGCCAAGCTTGAATTGAAGGTCTCTTTCGCCGACAACACCCTGAAACACAACTTCAATCCTAAATATTTAGGCGTGACCCTAGACCGTTCACTGACATTTAAAGAACACCTAACAGGAACAGCACGGAAACTTCAAACGCGAAATAACGTCATCCAGAAATTTGCTGGGACCAGTTGGGGAGCAAGCAGTGATGTGCTCCGCACCACAACTCTATCTTTGGTGTATTCTGCGGCGGAGTACTGCGCCGCTGCTTGGTTAGGCAGCGCTCATGTTGGAAGGGTGGATGTTGAATTAAACAAAGCCATGCGGTGCGTCTCCGGAACCCTGGGTTCCACTCCTTGCTACTGGCTGCCAGTGCTCTGTCAAATTTCTCCACCAGACCTGAGACGAAAGGAGTCGCTCCTACGGGAGGTCGCAAAAATTAGGCAGAATCCAAACCTTCCTATCCACTCTGAACTTCTGGAGCCAACAATGTATCGCCTTAAATCCAGATCCCCAGCTTACAAGATCGCAACATCACTCTTGGATAACAATTTCAACAGTGGCCGAGAGTGGAAACAGTCCTGGACTGAGACTCGGGCAGGAGGTTTTGGGAGTGACATAATACCTGGCACCAAAATAAAGGGCTTCGAGTTGGCAAGGCGAGATTGGTGCAATCTCAATAGATTACGCACTGGTCATGGTCGGTGTGCCTCTTTCAAACACCGCTGCGGTTGGATTGACTCTCCCATTTGTCATTGCGGCGCCGATGAGCAATCGATGTGGCACATACTTACAGAGTGTCCTTTGTATAGTTATCCTGGTCCATCTGAAGACCTGTTCACCCTTAATGACGACGCAATCAAATGGCTGAAAGCTCTTAATTTAGATTTGTAGATTTATTACTATAATGTTTCTTTAGTTACTGAATTATTATGCCATACGATTAAATAATTAAAAAGATACTAAATGACGAACAATAGGGAAATTATTTTGCTTTTTAATGTATTCATTTATAAAGAATATTCAAACAAAGCGATAAAGGATTTAAAAATATTTGTTTGGCATCAGGTTTGCCATCAAACGAGGCAACAGACGGCGCGTGCCTGATCCGCATGAAGCCAGACGCGAAGGAGCTGGCGGACGTGATCATGGGGAACCTGGCTCCAGGGAGCGACGACTCCTTCAACATTTCACCCGTCGAAATATACGTCGGCAAGAACGACCGCGTGAGTCACGCGACGGAGATCGCCAAGGAGGTGAGTCATACAATGGTGGACAAAAGATAGTAAGCACTTCTAAAAATACTTACCTTTGACCTATGCAGCGATTTTGACCAGACAAATAGTCTTCTAGCTTATCCTTTGCCAGCCACCGATCCACATTTATTTGGAAGTCAGCGCAACACCACTTCCAATTCTCTCTTTAGACGTAAGTTTGTTGTAGATTTCAGATTTCAGATAATTTTATTCAATGTAGATTCTTTACAGAATACTTATTGAATGTCATGCAGAATACAATGCAAATAGAGCGAGTCTACGCCGTTTCGGATCGTGCTATGGCAGCGTAAAAGAAACGGCAAGAAACCACTGCAGCACGGCCTACTTTAAGAGTCGGCTTTTTACAATGTGTTTCTTGTGTTTCGCTGGAATATCAGAGCACCATACCTCTTTGTCATTCATATAGTCATCCAATCTATAGTAAGCTTTTTTACATAACGTTTGCTTTACACATTCTTTAAACTTTCTCTCAGGTAATTGCACTATATTGTCAGGTATTTTGTTGTAGTATCGTATACACAGACCAACGAAAGATGTATTGACTTTAGTTAATCTAGTATATGGTTGATCAATTTTATGCTTATTTCTAGTATTAAAATTATGCCTGTCACAAATTTTAGGTAATTGATGAATGTTCTTTCTAGCATACATTATATTTTCATAGATATACTGGCATGGCACTGTCATAATGTTGATTTCCTTGAACAGTTCTCTCAGGGAATCACGAGTCTTCAGGCAATAAATTGCTCTTATAGCCCTTTTTTGTAAAACGAATATTGAATGTATATCAGCTGCTCGGCCCCAAAGCAGTATGCCATAAGACATAATGCTATGGAAGTAGCTAAAGTAAACCAGCCTTGCAGTAGCTACATCAGTAAGTTGTCTGATTTTTCTAACAGCATATGCAGCCGAGCTCAATCGACCAGAAAGAGCCGTTATATGAGGTCCCCATTGAAGTTTAGAGTCTAGTATTAACCCTAAGAAAACTGTACTATTTACAAAATCTAATGGTTCATTATTCAATACTATGTTATGTGAAGTAGACCTTACATTTGGTAGTGCAAATTTAATACATTTAGTTTTTTTGGCGTTTAGGACTAGATTGTTAACAGTAAACCATGCATGAATCTGTCGAAGTGCATCATTGACTTCGTTATAATTTTGTGATTTCCTACTTACATTGAATATTAATGAAGTATCATCAGCAAATAACACAATCTTTGACAGATTCTTCACCACAGAAGGAAGGTCATTAATATAAATAAGGAATAAAAATGGCCCCAATATGGACCCTTGAGGTACGCCAATTTTGACAACAGATCCCAGTGATTTCGTCCTGTTTACTTGTACCTTTTGAATCCTGTTTTCCAAATATGACCTAAGTAGTTTAAGTGAATTATTCTTAACACCGTAATGTTCAAGTTTTAGCAACAATGTGCTATGATCTACGCAATCAAATGCTTTGGATAGATCACAGAAGATACCAATAGCATCTTCAGATTTTTCCCACGCGCAAAAGATGTATTTTAAAAGTGCAGTCCCGGCATCCGTTGTACTGCGCCCTTTCGTGAAACCAAATTGATGGTCATGTAGTAAGTTATTTCTATTGAAGTGTGAAAGCATTTGATTGAGTATGACCTTCTCAAAAATTTTACTAAGTACAGGTAAGACTGATATTGGTCTAAAATTACTGGGATCCTTTTTGTCACCAGCTTTGAATAATGGAACTACTTTACTTTTTTTCATTAAGTCAGGAAATGTACCATGATCGACACAATCATTGAATATAACAGAACCTACTAGAACCTACGCAGTAAGAAGGGGCTGGTGGAGTTGATAATTAGAGAGGTTATTCACAATATCTTGCGAAAGACATCTAATGCAAAGAAAAAAACCGGTCAAGTGCGAGTCGGACTCGCGCGCCGAGGGTTCCGATATACCTATAGTATTTTTGGAAGCAATAAAGTCCATTTTCAGGACCGCAAAACTAAATTTGTTTGTAAAGGTTTTTTGCAGATTTCTGAAAAACTGTGCAACTTAGAAAGATCGTTTTATTTTTGCTGTAAAGTTTATATAAACTTCTGTCAACTGTAATTAATTCAGATTTTTCCTTACTCAAACTTCGGAGATAAGGGGGGGGGAATGGTATTTTTCTTGACATTTTTCATCATAACTTTAAAACTAAGAAATTTAAAAAAATACAAAAATATATTTTAAAATGTACAAGTAAAGCCCTTTCATATGATACCCCACTCGACCTAGTAGCGACAATTTGAAATTTGGCCCCCCCTATTTTGGCCCCCTTTATATTAATAATCATACTTTTTTCAAAATTTTTTCTTGTGCAATTAAGTTGGGCAACTATATTCTAAAACTATTCCAAATTTCAGGTTGATAGCATAAGTGGTTGCTGAGATATAGAGGTGTGACAGACAGACGGACAGACAGACAGAGCGGCACCATAAGGGTTCCTTTTTTTACCATTTTGGTATCGGAACCCTAAAAATGACATTAAACAAAATAATTCTACAATATTTTTAAGGCCTACCACTGCCCAAGAAATTCATACTACAATTATTAGGTTAAAAAATACTCCATCTGTAGGATACGATCAAATTCCCACCAAAATTATTAAAGAATCCTCATCAGTGATAGCACCTGTTCTTGCGCATATAGTGAATCTTTCTTTCGCAGATGGAAAGTTTCCGGATAATCTTAAAACAACTGTAATAAAACCTATTTATAAAAAGGGAGACAAGCAATTAGTACAAAACTTTCGACCCATAGCGCTCATTCCGATTTTTTCTAAAATAATAGAAAGTGTAATGCACAAAAGAATATCAAATTTTATTGAAAATTTCAAAATTCTAAAAGAAGAACAATTTGGCTTTACGAAGGGAAAATCAACCACTCTAGCGGCATTTCACTTGGTTGATAAAATCACAAATAGCATTGTGCAAAAGAATCAAACTACAGTAGTATTCTTTGATATGAGTCGCGCTTTTGACTACGTATCTCATAGAGTACTCTTTAATAAATGTGAAAATTATGGAATACGTGGTAAAGCCTTAGAATGGTTGCATAGCTATTTAAAAGACAGAAAACAGTATATTGAAATAAATCGCCTCGACGAAACTGATGATGAGGTCAAAACTTACCGGTCAGATACATTGATAAACTGCTATGGAGTTCCGCAAGGCAGTATACTTGGCACGTTGCTATTTCTACTCTATGTCAACGAATTACCATCTGTCACTTCATATCCTTGCGTACTATTTGCGGATGATGTATCCTTGCGTACCATAACGGCAATATAAATAAAACAATAGAATCTATCGTAACCTGGCTAAATGATAACAATTTAAACGTAAATATGCACAAATCTAAATACATACAATTCCATAATGAAGGTGCTAAACCTGTAAATCTTAATCTGATGTATAAGGACACAACTTTGAATAAGGAAAAAGAAACGCTTTTTTTGGGATTTGTTATAGATGAGCATTGTAAGTGGAAGTCTCATGTGGCAAGAGTATGTACAAAGATTAATAAATTCGCTTACGCACTTTGGAGATTATCTAAAATTAGTAACAAAAAGACTGCTTTGCAAGCTTATCATGCATATATCGTTTCAAACCTGAGATATGGCCTAGTGTTGTGACCTGAGATATGTCCGTTGAAACACATAGATCATTTATTGCACAAAAACAGTGTGTCAGAGCAATATGTGATGTACCACCGTATACAAGTTGTAAACCTCTATTCCATGATATGAAGTTGCTTACACTGCCCTGTTTGTACATCTATGAAATTTGTATTTTTGTTAAAAGTCATTCAAATCTATTCTTGAGAAAGGTTGACGTATGTGATTTTAATACTAGGTACCCAAATAGGCTAGTACTTACAGTGCCCAAAAATTATATATATAGTATAAACTGTTACTACATGTGCACAAAAATATTCAATCACTTGCCGAGCACAATCAAAACATAGCCGCTAAACATGTTGAAGAGAGAGCTGCACACATAGCTTGTGCAGAAATGTTTTTACTCAGTACAGGAATATTTTGAAACTGACACTCTCCATGATTAGGATATCTATGACTTTAGGGTTTTCTTAATGTTGTTATAAAATATTATTAATAAGCACTTCTTGACATTTAAAATCTGTATTTGACATTTTCTTCTTGTTTTAATTGATTGTATACTGTTTTGACTTTCTTTAAATTATGTTTTGTTTTACGCATGCAATGTTAATTTTTCCGACTAAATGTGCTATTGTGAATACATATGACAATTGTAACTAAAATTGCTATGCTCTAATCGAGCTTACAGTAAAGGAACTATCAACAAACTAACATCTTGTTACTCGTACACCACTGTAATTGTAAATGAAATTATTTATTAATTTCATTTCATTTCATTTCATGCTCAGGACCGGACCGGATAGTGTATCTTCCTAGTAAGGGCATGTCCACGCTTTTTTTTCCGATTCTTATCGCCACTGTAGTTTAGAATCAAAGTTAGGGAATAATGAAGGAAAAGAGATAGTGGTCGTGATTATTTACTACCAGGCCGTAGGCACCGAAGACCCGAAGTTCCATCCCGAGACCGGAGCACCACAGGAGAGCTCACAGTACTGGGCAATAGATATGACTGCAATATAATGCCATAAGCAGAAGAACATTGCTGGTCATCACTTTGTTTATGTTTTCTTAGTTTTATCCAAGTCCAGCAAAAAGTAATAGTTAGAGAAGAGAGTAATAGAGAGAGAAACGAAATCCCTCTAGTTAGTGTGTCATTTTATCATTATTAATTAATCCGGGCGCCTGAAAACTGTTCAGTGGTGGGTGCGAGAGTGGAAGGGCATCAAATGGGTTATAAAATCAATTGAAGACGTGAAATTTATAGAGCTCTGCGTTTGGTGTGATATCACAGCTAATTGTGTCTCTGTTCCCGAGTTCATATAACCCGAATCTATTCAAGTCGCGAGTAAATAGGCTTCTTCTGGGCAAGGTCGTTCCATCGTCGATCTCATCTCTGTCCTCAAGACTAGATCGAGGTGATGAGCAAGCCCATTGACAATAGAAAAAATAAATATTATGTATTTCATTCGAATAAAACATTCCCAGGCGTTTTGATTGGGGGAAAAGTAGTGCCAAGTGACGTCCAAGATGCGCGAAAAAGCATGTGGTAACATCCGCAACAGATCTATCTTTTTAATATTTAACAAATTGGGCGGAAGTAATTCGCGCATGGGATTGTCGATTGGAAGAAGTAGAACATCTTTAATTTTTGGTCTTTTGGAATACGGAAGTAACTGTTAGAATAACTTCAAATGATCTCCACTTTTGACTGCATAATTTGTCTGTAGATCTTTCAGCATTATCAGTGGTGAATCCTAAAGAATCATTAGAAGTATTACTTACATTTTGGAATATAATCCCAACAGTGTCGTAAAGAGTGTCTTAAGCAACTCAAATGGTTAAATCTGCAGATCGTGTGATACCTTATCAGCTGCAAAAGTCGCTTCAGTATCGAGCTCTTCCACGATGTTGTAACTACAACAATGACTAAATCTGTTTAAAATTTTAATTACCTTCCTGTTGCTTGTCAAACTTTTCATTGCCATGCCTAAAGTTATGTGTTTCAAGGTTTTCAGTTGGCCATTCCGAACATTATAAATTGTGTCTTTACAAAGAGATTTCACATTTCTTTATTTGTCGCTACTTGTCGGATGAACGGGAACAACAAATAAAATCATATAAGGCACAAGCCCATTCTTTGTGCACTTATTGTGTGTATAAAAATATTTTATTGACTACCGTGCGTGCATTTCTTGCTCTATGTGGTCACCTGGCGGGGTGTAGGACTGAATGTTTGCGCCTGTCTTTTTGCACATACGAATTTGAAGGTCCACTTTATAAATGAGACAGCTTTTACACTTTTTGACTTAGCACTATTTTTCCACCTTATTAAAATGCATGGCAATGTTATATTCGAATTAAATACATAATTAGTACACCAAACTCGGAGCTCTATAAATCACTGTCACATCTACTGCTGAACAGCTGCCAGGCGCCCGGATAATTTAATACTCGTAATGATACTATGGCACACTAACTAGAGGGATTTCATTGGTCTATAAATTGCAACTGTATTTACGTAGCTAGCTCTCCGGCTATTACTGAGTATAACCAAACTGTTAATCAACATTCCTGTGCTTTGTGCTGATTAGCTGAAGTGCTTATGTTTATTTCAGGGAAGGCAGTTCGAGTGGCTAGTCAAACAGCTAGCCACCATCCTGATGGGGCCACGGGGAGAAAACAGCGCTCTGGGGAAGGCTGCGGCCAGGTGTCAAGTGCCGGTCAGTGTCAACTGAATGCTGGTATCTGTTTTACTGAGTTGCTAACTAAGCTAGGGGAGGTTACGAAGGCATTGGCTTTTGCTCATTGGACTGCTGCTGGGCGACTGCCATCCGACCTCCGTAACCGAAAAGGCATACCAGACCCAAAAGAATATTAAGCTTTGCTAGGTTTTTAGCCATCCTGAACAATCCTGACTATCAAATTTTCAAGCTGCTAAATGATTTCTCGTGCCAATAGTTTACCGTGCCTTCCCAAGGACATGAAATACTTGGGAGTATTTTACAATTGACGGTCACTTATCCAGGTTCTGAAACCATATTCGGGATCGGTTAGGTTCGGTTTACTTTAGCTAACTAACCTAAAGTTTCTTGATGCACATTATTTTTTTTTGGATGTGCATTTAAGTGTTTTCCTTTAGAAGTAGGAATTTGGAATTACTGATGCACAGTATTTTGATGTGCAGTTAAATAATTCTCATATTGTACTTACTAATATTTTTTTTACACACTGTACACAGAAAGAGGACCTTGCGGGCCGGACGATCGCTCTGCCAGCAATCTGCGCGTTCGCGGCCGCTACCGAGGTGGTGCAGCCGCCCGGCATGCATCAGGACCACATGTACCACTTTCTAGGTAAATAACAATAAATAATAAACTATTATGCATACACCATTATGCTTTTATCACCCCGGATATTTTAAGAGGCGGTTCTGACCATGAAACTAAACAACTATTCCCAAGGCGTCTTATAGATCTCAAGACAGCCCTCATCATAAGTCAGGTAACTCATAACATAATCATGACTCATAATTTTATATGATTATTTATTTGAATTGAATTGAATTTTTGACATTATAATTGTATTTTTGGATTTAAATGTGATAATGAATTTTATAGAACTATCTGATTTTAAATTTACTAACATACTTTTTAAGTCTTACTAACAAAAAGGATCTTTGTAATCTGAAATTGAATAAATAATAATAATAATAACAGCACACACTACAGGTCTGGTAACCTTTAAGTCTATTACTACTCGGTGTCTGATAATCACTGCAGTTAAGACGTTAGTCACCAGTCAATAGAAACTTCTAACGGTAAGAGCCACTCATCACCCTCTCTACTCCCTCGCAGACACAGTCAAATGCTGTTAACTGAAACCAATAATAAAAAAATCACGTAGTACTGACTGAAATTATCGATTGACACCTGTTGTTAAAACTAATATTCGCATTTTGCATCTCATTAAAGTGTTACACTTCAAAACCTCTGAGTCAAAGTAAACACAATTTTCTGAACAAACTATTAACCTCACTATAAGCTCTCTGTTACAATGCAGCTTATGTCTACCACCTCTTGAACATGAATGATCTTTTGAAAATGGCAGCCTCGCTTTCACGTTGCATCGTGTTAGCTAAACTGACACAGACCACGCCCCTTTACACACCATTCGTAATAGTAGTACCAACTTAACGGTCTACATAAAGCCATCACTGCCAATCTTTAACGTCCAACATAGACAATCCACATTGGTATGGAAATCCTGTACTAATTTTAATTTGGCGTAGCCAAACATAGTGTTTTTTGGCCCGTTACGACTCCTTTATCGATGTTTAAAGTATAACTGTAAAAAATTAATTGTTTTTTAGACGTCGGCGCGGATTACTACATCAAGCATGTGAAAGCGACCGGTCGCAAGGAGATCGGGATTGAAGACATGAAGGATAAGATCGAGATGGGTATGAACACGTTCACGCTTGAGATCGGGAAGCCCACCAGATTGCCGTTACGAATGCCCGACAAGCTCGCGGTAGGTGTTTTGAGAAGTTGATATTTTTAGAAATAGTTTTTAAGTGATTCATTATCATTAGCAGTTTGATAGGTCATTTTAAAAATACTTATATCAAAATGTGTATAATAAGAAGCTCCCAGACGAGGTCCAAAAGTCCGTCTGTCTGTTTGGCCAGAAAAGAAAAATTCAGTAATTATTTAATAATTTAAATAAAAAAAATCTTAATTTTTAATATTAATTATAAATATTCTGCCTGTGTATTATGCATCTGTCTGCGTCTGTATTCTCGATATCATATAAACCGAATCTATTCAAAACGCGAGTGAACTTTTTCTGGACAAGCTCGTCTCATCGTCGACCTAGCTCGTCGAAGCTCGTAGCATCGAAGACTAGATCGAGGTCAAGAGTAAGCCCATTTACAATAAAAAAATTCTAGTCAAATGTTCTTCGTAAATGATTTTTATTATAATAACACATCCTGTTCAGTATTTGCGATTTTCTACTTTGTAAATGTTCTTCGTATACATAGTGTCACGAGCATGACGTCAGGTCGCCGGCTGTCAAAAAGAACTGTTTGAAAATTTGTCAACAAAGTTAACACTTTTCACGCTGATCACGAGGACCATTCGGTACGCAGTTTTTCCGCAATTTCGCCGGCTATTTAAATAACTGCCATGCGTAATTCGCCGATCACGAACACCACTCGTTACATTTTTTTTCTTAGAGTCGCGGATGACGAATAGTACTCGTGATCAGATTCCATACTGCTTGTATCAAAATAACGAACACATTTCGTGATCCGCTTGATAGCAACGTATAGAGGAACGATTTAGCTACACGCACACATACAATGGATTAACGTAAGTGGTTGCAGGTGGCGTGACGATGCGTCGCCCGCGCTGCCTCGCCAGTGCATGTGATTGTTCAGTACCATTGTAATTACCCTTGCTTCAAAAAATATTACACACAAAAAGATTATACTATTAAGCAAGAATAGACGTTAGTTTTTTTTTTCTTCAAAAAACCTGTTCACGCTACTATATTTTTAAATTTAAAATAAATATATAAACACATTGTTTTATTTTTATCCTTTAAATATACGAAATCACCTTCCAAATACAAAAATAATTGTTTTTATAAATCTTACTAGCTGGTACCCGCGACTTCGTCCGCGTAGATTTTATAAAAAAACAGAACTCGAACTTAACTGAAACATATTTTGCGGGTCGCTTTTCCTTCTTGACCCCTACGTAAAAGATGCATTTGTATTTATCCAAGTTGAATGCTATCTTACTACAAATTTAATTATCTTTTGAATTTATTCAACTGGTAGGTAGTGCGGAATTTTCATTGTCAATTCTCACAGGCGAACTAAAAAAGAAGGCAATAAAGAGAGTGAATGGGTAGCGAGGAGGTATTCATAAAAGTCAAAAAAGCCACTATTCCTCCCTATCTATCCTTTTCTATCTCCCTCCCTCCACATCCTCCCGCCCCCTCCCTCTACCCCTCCCCTACCTCTATCTCTTCCTCGCCCCTCCCTCTTCCCCCCCTCCCTCTTACCCCTCCCTTTCCCCGTTGCTCTTTCCCTCTCCCTCCCTCTCCCCTCATCCCTCACCCCCCCCTCTTCCTCCCTCCCCCTTCGCCCTCCCTCTTACTCACCCTCTCGCACTCTCTCACCCTCCCCCCCTCTTCCTCCCCCTCTCCCCCCTCCACCCTTACTCTACCCCTCCCCCCACCCTTTCCCCCTTTCCCCCCTTCACACTCCCTTTCCCCCATCCCCCTCCCTTTCTTTTGATTTGATTGATTTTAGACATTTCAACCCTATCGCACCCCAACCCCATCCCCAAGGGATAATGGTATTTCACGTCGACTACGTTGGATTTCAAAATTATTGTAGTTTTTGTAATCAGCGACCCGATAAAACATACAAACGACACCCATATTGATTTTTAGACATTTGAACCCTATCGCATCTCAACCCCATCCCAAAAGGATGATGGTATTTCACGTCTACCACGTTGGATTCCAAAATTGTTGTAGTTTTTGTAATCAGCTACCCGATAAACCACACAAACGATACCCATATTGGTTTTTAGTCCTTTTCACCCCATTTTCATCTTTTAGGGGTTGTATTTGGGGTGGAATTTCAATTTTCAATTGAATTTTGTAAAACCCTTTTTTAGTGCACCCCTAGGTCTCATAAGGAGCCTACATTCCAAATTAGGAATCTCTAGACCTAACGGTTTGGGCTGTGCGTTGATATGTCAGTAAGTCACCTTTTTCTTATACACTCGTATATATACTATATACATATATAGATAACTAGCTGTTACCCGCGACTTCGTCCGCGGGGATTTTATACAAAACAGAACTCGAAATTAACTGAAACATATTTGCGGAACGCGTTTTCTTCTTGATCCCTACGTAAAAGATGCATTTGTACTTATCTAAGTTGAATACTACCTTACTACAAATTTAATTATCTTTTGATTTTATTCAACTGGTAGGTAGTTCGGAATATTCATTGTCAATCGTTACAGGCGAACTTAAAAAAGAAAGAAGAAGATTTCATTTAGAAATAAGCGGTGCCTGTTGTGTAATTTTTCTTAATTTTAGTTTTCTTAATGTATTTTCTTGTGTACAATAAACTAAATAAATAAAGAAGGCAATAAAGGGAATGAATGGGTAGCGAGGAGGTATTCATAAAAGTCAAAAAAGTCCCTACTCCTCCCTATCTATCCTTTTCTATCCCTCCCCCCTCCCCCTCCCTCTTCCTTTCCCTCTCCCTCACCCCTTCCCCCTCCCTCTCCCTCAGCCCCCTCCCTTTCCCTCCCCACCTCCTTTTCCCCCTCCCTACGCCCTCATCCCTCACCCACCCTCTACCTCCCTACGCCCCCATCTCTCACCCACCCTCTACCTCCCTCCCTTCCCCTCCCTTCCTTCCCCTCCCTCTTCCCCCCTTCTCCCTCTTCATCTCCAACCCTTTTCCTCCTCCGTCTCCCCCCGCTCCCCCATTCCCCTCCCTTTTCCGCTGAATCCTCCTCCTTACCTCTCCATCCCCCCTCCCTCCCCCCCACCACCATCCTCTCCCTTTCCCCCTTATCCCCACCCCCTTTCCCACCATATCCCCCCTTCCCATCTCCCATTCCCCCTTTCCCCCTTCCCTTACCCCATCCCCCCTGTTCCCCTCCCTAATCCCCCCTTTTCCCCTTCCCCTCCCACTCCCCCTGCCTCTCCCAATCCCCCTCCCCCTCCCTCTTCCCCCCTCCACTACCCTTCCCGCCCCCTTTCTATCCCTCTCCCCTTCCCCCTAACCCTTCCCCTACCCCTCCCTTTCCCCCTCCCCCTATCCCTGCCCCTGAACCTGCACCTCCCCTTCTCCCTCTTCCCATCCCTGCCCGTGACCTTACCCCTATCCCTGCCCCTAACTTTGCCCCTACCCCTATTCCTATCCCTTCACCTATCCCTACCCCTAACGCTATCTTAACCGAGATCCCTATCCTTATAAAAACGTACAACCGACACATATTGATTTTTAGACATTTCAACCCTATTGCACCCCAACCCCATCCCCAGGTGATGATGGTATTTCACGTTTACCACGTTGGATTTCAAAATTGTTGTAGTTTTCGTATTCAGCGACCCGATTAACCATACAAACGATACCCATATTGGTTTTTAGACTTTTTCACCCCATTTTCCTCTTTTAGGGGTTGAATTTCGGGTGGAATTTCAATAACAGTGATGTACGTTCCATAGAATTACAACCCTCATGCCTAAACAATAAATTTATTGGATTTTACTTTGAAAATAAAGGATTTTCAACTTCATCCCCCTTTTCACCCCACAGGGTGTAGAATTTTCAAAAACCCTGAGACACTTAAAACTTTATTTTTAGTCGTTAGTCTAAATACAAATTTTGAAGATCCTAACTTCAAAACTGATGGATTTTCGTACAAACTTTCATCCCCTATTTTACCCCCTTAGGGGTGGAATTTTGTAAAACCCTTTCTTAGTGCACCCTTAGGCCTCATAAGGAACCTACATGCCTAATTTGGAATCTCTAGACCCAGCAGTTTGGGCTGTGCATTGATATGTCAGTCAGTCAGTCAGTCACCTTCTTCTTTTATATAAATAGATATCACTGAAAAACGCCGGCGAACCACAGATGACGCTTTAAAAAACACGCGGCGCACTTGGGCAAAAGAACATCATGAGTGGTGCTCGTGATCGGCTGTTGGAGTGCGGCATTGGATTATAACTTCGGCGTGCAAAGTGTTAAAATAGCCCTGTGGTCCAATGGATAGGGCATTGGGTAGGGCTACCAAGCCGATAGTCGTCGGTTCGAGTCCAGCCGGTCCCACCCATCTTATATGGATGTTTTAAATAGTAATAATAAATCAAATCATTTATTTCAGGCCAGTGACCCATAATTAATTAATTATAAAAACAAATGTCAAAATTAAAATACAAAATTAAATTAAAATTAAATACAAAAATTAAATAATAATTGAATTCAAAATTAAAATAAAATTGGAAATTATCATGCAAATGTCAAACCTATACTAAACTAAAATTAACAAATTATTTCATGAAAGGGGATGCAGTGGCATGCAGCTGCAACCACCTTCCCATCATCGGTGAATCCCACCGCCCGGACAGTGCTCTCAGGATTCTGTTGGGGCTGGCCCATAAGCGAGTCATTAATGAAGCGCTCCGTTTACGTATGACACCATAAAAGTCGTCTATATGGGCTTCCGCAAACATTGCAGAGGCGCTACAAAAACGCGGCAATTTCAACAGAATCCTGAGCGCATCGTTGTACTGTACGCGTAGCGCGTTGTACGCTCGCTGCGTAAAGTTGGCCCACAGGCTGCACGTGTAAAAGCTCTGACAGTATGCTCTAAAGAGCGTCAACTTTACTTGTGTAGTAAAGCGTGCGAACCGCGTGTTTTATCATTTATTATTTGTTTAGAACATTCTAGAGAAAAAGAAGAAATTGCTGAAGAAAGAGAGCTAAAATCTAGAAAGATCTAACAAAACCCGAAATTCAAAAGTGAGTCCAGAATATTCGGAAACGAGTAGCATGGGTATATAAGGCGCGTGGCCCAGCGGCTACGCCATAGTTCAGAGGGAAATGATCTAAAGAGAGGAACAAGGAAAATAAAAGGAAGTCATAAGCAAGAGGAAGCCTCAGAGGTAATCCAGAAGGGTACAGAGAGAAAATTCTGTGGAAGAGGTTCCGGAGGTAAGAGTGCTCGGAGGGAAGACTCGCGTAGAAGAGGTCCCGGAGGGAAGAGTGCATGAAGGGAAGACTCCATTAGAGATATTGGAGAAAAGAGTGCTCGGAGGGAAGACCCCGTGGAAGAGGTCCCATAGGGAAGAGTGCTCGGAGGAAAGACTCCGCTCAAGAGGTCTCGCGGAAGACGACTCTACGAAAAGGCTCGGAGGGCGTTTTCTGCGAAGAGTGAATCAAAATCTCAGGTTGTAAAAAAGTCCTAATAAACGGAAAAAAATCTACTTTGGCGTTTCACTCCAATCCCGCACCGCTAGCTAGTAACATTTGGTGTCGTAAGTGGAATTGAAACTCTGAGATGCCAGTATCACCGAAAAAGAAGGGAGATCCGACATTGAGCAGGAGAAAACAGCGGCTAGAGATATTCCCAGTGGTGACGACAATCGCACTTCTAAGTGGACACAAGAGGGGATTGGAATCCAGCCTACTTTAGAACTTTCCTTTTTTTTGCCAATTTTCTACATCAAGTTCAGCGCATGTTAGAAGTGAACTGCGCGTGCTGCAGGAAGGTCAAGCCCGTCATCTGGAGGAGTTAACCTGTCGTCTGGATGAGCAAGCCTGTCGCCAGGAGGAGCAAAGCCCGCCGTCAGGACAAGTGCATTTGCCGGAAGAACTACGTGTGTTGAAGAGGGAGCAGGCTCCGGGTTTAGAGGAACTACAGCGTGTTCTTCAAGATCTTCATCAAGATTTTAGGAAAGGGTTATGGCAAAACTCAGAAAAAGTAAAATCTATGGAGATAAATTTGGAACGCACGAAAAGGAATGTTGAAAGTATCCAAAAGGAAATTTGTGAGATATAAAAGAGGACTATTGAAGAAATCGTTAGGTTTGAAAGGGAGGTCGAACAATGTAAAACTTGTCGAATCGATTCAGCACAACGGTTGAAAGTACCACATTACGATGGAACCACATTCAAGATGCAGTTTATAGCTGCTAGGAGGGTAAAAGGTTGGACGGAAGACGAGTCAAAGTCTGCTCTGATTTTGGCGCTCCGGGACCAGGCTCTGGATGTTTTGGGGGCCGTGGGTGCAAGGAAAGATCTGACTTTTGATGCTCTAATTGAGGCCCTGGAGTTAACATTCGGAGACAAGCATTTAGAGACTGTTTACTGCTGAAGAAATGAACTCATCACGCTAATGAAAGTATACAGCAATGGGCCGTGGAAGTGGAAAAACTTGTTCGGAAAGCGTATCATACAACTCCGGAGGTTATTGATTTTATGATTCTCCACAATTTCATGGACGGAATTCAAGATTCATAGGTACGGACAACAGTATAAATCGGAAATCATTAGAACTTCGAGAACACTCTGACGCATACTTTGGAGGTAAAATCTGTGTATCAAGTTTTTCGTTCTGGCCGCATCAAGGAAAATGAAGTGTTGAAATAAATATGTTTGAAGTAAATATGGTTTTGGCTTTTTCATCTTTCATTTTTACTTTCGAGCGGAGCGAGAAAGGTATTGTATTCGTGAAAAAAAAAGTTTTTCTAATTTTCTCAAAAATGTGTTCTATATCACTTATACATCATAAAAAACAAGTCTCCCAAAAATGTCCGTCAGTCGGTCGGTCGGTCGGTCGGTCCGTCAGTCGGTCGGTCTGTCCGTCACGCTTTGGCCTAGCGGCTAAACGAATGGTCCGATTGACACAATATTTTGAATTTAGGAGTTTTATGCAAATCCATCGAAGAGTTCTGAGTGGTTTCCTTCTGGCTCTCATTTTGAGGGTAGCTGTCATACAACGAAAATGAAAAATTGAAATTTTCTCAAAAACGACTCATAGAATCTTGATGAAACTTTGCATGACCAAGCATCTCCATGTAAGATATCATGCACTAGTATCAATTGATCTGTGTAATTTCATATAAGGGGTGTTCCTGTACCACGAAAACGTAAATATGTGATTTACCCAAAATTGGTTCCATCGAGTTTATTAAAATTCTCTATAATATTAATCCTGGATTGGTTGTCTACCTGACTGGATATTATTTATGATTTTTTTCAATAAAATTTAGTACACAGTGTGTACCAAAAACTGAAAGGGCTTGCTCAGTAGACCAAACTGAACAATTATCCATAAGGAACATATGCAAGTATCCTACGGTAGTATCCATTGATCTGTGAAAATTCATATAAAGGGTGTTCAAGTACTACCAAAAGTTAAACATGTGATTTACTCGAAATCGTTTGAATTTTGTTTGATTTAATGTTTGACAATATGAATTCTGAATCGATCTGTATATTTCATTCGAACATTTTTTTGGAAAAACGTAAATAAAAGTTTGTATTTCCATACTATGTGTATGGCATTACAAATTTAAGTTTGCGGTTGATAGTTTTTCTTGAGTATTGCGAGAAAGTAAGTGCAGTGCTGCTGTACCATTTATTTGTATACTGACAGTTATTTTTTCTTCTATCTCTAAATAATCTATCTTATAACTATTTCGATTGACTGTCTTTTAATATATATAATTTATATGCCAGATAAAAGTGGTCTTATACCTTATGGGATTGTTAATATTTCTTTATTATTTATAACTTCTTATGTCTTTATTTTTAATTTGAATGAAAATTAAGGTTATTTTAGTTTTGTAATTTTACACGTTTTATTATTAACAATACGTGGTATTCCATTTAGTACTTTCAATATTCTTGATCTTGGGTAAATATCCCGTTTTGATCTTAAGTTTTCGTTAGCTCTTTTTCATTTCTTCTCTTTTCTCATTTCTTTTTATTTTAAAATTTAAACACTGTCTTGCTTTTACGAACTAATCAATTTATTCATTTAATTTATCGAAACATAAATACTTTTTGGCTTTTGGCATGGCATTATGATATGAAGAGAAGGTCTTCGATTGACAATGACCTAAAATATAAAAAAAACACCACGTATATACTAACGTAGTTACGCGAAGCACTATACAGGAGGGTGTCCCGTCTTTGTATGGGGAATTTTTTTTATGCTACATTAACGCAATAAGTACCAAAAGTTACGTATTTTTTCACAGATTACAAACCATCTAAAAATATTAAAATAAAATTATGTTTTGAGGGCTCTACCGCAGTTTGAATTTTTCAATTTTACTTTTTTCGGACCTATACGGAAAACTTGAAATAAAAATCAATATGAAGTGTTTCTGGTATTCTATTATCAGGTGAAATGAAAAGATATACGAAAACCTTAAAAAAAGTATTTGTATCAAGCAAAAAAAAATAACACGAATATAAACTGCTAATGCAACAGAATTCGAGCGAAGTTCCAAACTCTTTCACTTAACAATACGAGTAGATAGAGTTTGTGGTAGATTACTTTGACTAATTATATTTTTGTGTCCTTAATAACTCTTCATCTTGTCTCAGCTTACGTTTCATTAATTGGTTTCTTTCTTTCCTGTGAACACCACCTATAATAATTTTTCTATCACTTCTCTTATCCAACATAAAACTCCTCTCTTTTTAAGGAATCTCTTTAGTTTTTAAGTAGGATCTTGGCAATATCTAGCTTTTCGGATAATTCTACAAAACACTTGAGTTTTCTTCCGTAACTATCAATCTGTTTTGTTTATGGATATCTTTTCAAATAACGATATTTTTCTAAATAGGATTTCAATAACTGAATAATACGTTCTTTAGACATAACTGGAATTTGAGGCTGTAGTCCAAATGTTTTGGATTTTGAAAATACAACTGCATTGGGGGAATCCTTTCCATTTCCCTTCAATTAAAGGTCGTATGAGATAAATAAAATCAATTTGATCACAGCTTTTATCGACGGTAGCTGACGCGGATTTAGTTTACGAATTAGTCCGAAAATGGCACAATAAGTTTCACTACGCCTCGAACCTATTGTTTTTTATAATTTTTAAACAATAACACACTCATAACAGTACTATATTTTATGCAATAAAATTATTTATGATAATCAAACACAATTTGTTAATGAAGAACGACAAAGAACAAAAATAGTGGAAATTTGAGGGTAGAAAATTATTTAAATACGTCGAGTATTCATATGCTACTGGAAACTTTTGGTTAAATCTTGTGTAATGTATCATAATATCTGTTTTAAACCTTAAATATCTTGAAATTTTAGATTAGATTGAAGTTAATCATCACCTCTTTTGTGCAATTATTATCAAAACTTCAAAGCTCAGTAGAGCCCATTTACACTTTTAAATTTTATATTTTTTAAAATTTTTTTACGATAATCTTCGTTTCATTACGCAACTTTTACGGGGTATTGTGTTAGGAAAATCAGAAAAAAGTTTGAACGGGACACCCTACTATACAATACAGCGCTTTGCGTAACAAAATGTTGCGTAAATTTGAGGCGCGAAGTGGTGCGATAAAAACGTCAATTTGATAATATTTGACGGCGCGACTGAATGAAGGAAAAGTGCCATCGGGTTGTTTCGGGATCGGGGCGGCCATCTTGAGGTGGAAGAGGAACGCTGTGAACGTTGAAAGTGATTTTTATTGAAATTCAGTGAGAATTGTAAATTTAAGGACTTGATTGTGTGGTGGTTGAATTACATATCTTGTTGCTATTTGATTAAACGATAAATATCGTACATTGAAAGTTTTGATTTCGGCAAAAGACATTCCCACGCCATAATGAGTGATACAGATTTGGAAAGTACGGAAGAAGAACCGTATCTACCGCCGAAATATTAATGGTTTTGAGCACTCTACTTCTCTTTTGATTGACGCTCAGGCTGAAACAATAAACCACGCTCGCAAAAAATGTGTCTTAAAGTCCTAAAGTCCCCTTTAAAGAAAAAAGTTATTGTCGGTTCAATGCACGCACTTCACTTCACATAGCAGCACACTCATAGATGTCATATGTACTGACGCTAAGGTCTGCAGTAGCTCAGTCCATCATATAACTGGTTTGGGTGCTCACGCAATGGTATCTATTGATTTGAAAATAAAAAAACCTAAAACCCCGCCCAGGTACGTAACTTACCGGCCTTTACGAAATATCGACATGAGTAGCTTTGATTTAGACCTTAATCGACTAGACTGGCATTATTTACTTACGCTACTTGACGTAAACGACATGCTGAGGTACTTTAATATCAACTTCTTATATTTATTCAACAAACATGCTCCCGAAAAGACGATCATTGTAAAAGAGCGCATACCTCCTTGGATAACTAGTAATATTCAGTACATGATAAAGTTACGTGACGAGGCCCATAATAATTATAAAACTTTAATAAAACTGCGTGACGAAGCCCAAAATGATTATAATAATTCTGATGTGGTCGCTCGTAAGGAGCAATACAAAACCCTTAAGAGCCTAGTCTGTAGTAGTATGTATTATGAAAAAAAAGCATTTTTTACATATCATATTAATAAAAACGTGCATAATCCGAAATTGTTATGGAAAAATATGAAATCAACTATTTTACCTAGTTTTAAAGGTGTTACGGAGATACCGTGTGACATGTTTAAGCCGGAAGAGATCAATGACCACTTCCTGAATATTCCCGGAGATGGTAGGATATCATCTGACGTTTTATCTTACTATGAAACTCAAAAATTTTGTTCGGAGATTTTCACTCTGCGGACTGTCACTGAAGATGTAGTTGGCAAGGCTATTCTTAGTATAAAATCCAGCGCCGTGGGTGTAGATGGTATAGGCCTGGATATGGTAATGTTAACTCTTCCTAAAACGCTCAAGTTTATCACAGCGATTATCAATCGATCCCTTTCTACCTCCATTTTCCCGGACTGCTGGAAGTTTGCATCTGTGCGCCCCATTCCCAAAAATAGTAACCCCACGGAGTTAAAAGACTTAAGGCTTAAGGCCCATAAGCATTTTGCCATTCCTCTCAAAGGTTTTAGAGAGAGTAGTTTATCTCCAAGTTTATAAATATTGTGAAGTAAACAAAATTTTACCAGATATGCAGTCGGGATTTTCGGGGGAGAAAGGGTCGCGGGACCAGCACTGCTCTCTCTGACGTTGTTGATAATATACTTGCATCGGCCGACGCTGGGGAGGGTACCTTGCTTACACTGCTTGACTTTAGTCGCGCTTTTGATTCTCTGAGCATTCCTTTACTTTTATCAAAGCTGTCTTATTATGGATTTGACAAATCTGCTGTGGTATGGTTCAATAGCTACTTATCCCATCGTAGTCAACAAGTTCTGCTTACCAAATCGGATGGCAACAGACTCACATCAACTTTCAGATCTGTCAGCAGAGGTATTCCGCAGGGCTCAATCCTTGGGCCATTGTTATTTATACTTTATTCTGCTGATATAAAGAATTGTATATCACACTGCAAATTTCATCTATACGCAGATGATGTACAAATATACATCTCTGTAAATCCAAATTCTAATCAGGCTATGGACATGATAAACAATGATCTCAAGAATATTCATGATTGGTCCGTGCGAAATTCTTTGGTACTTAATCCTTCGAAGTCGAAATTCCTAATTATTGGAACTAGACATCAAGTTGATAATATTCGAAATCTTCAACCCAAAATTTTTATTAATGGCGAGCCTATAGAAGAAATTGATAAAGCTCGTAATTTAGGCCTATTGATGGATAATGGACTAAAGTTTCATGATCATGTGCTTGAGCTGGTGAGAAATTGTTTCTTTAGGCTCAAAGTCCTATATAAAATAAGAGATTTTCTATCATTGGATTTACGTATCACACTTTGCGAAACACTTGTTTTATCAAAGTTGAACCACTGCATAGCCGTTTATGGACCCTGTCTATTAAAAAAGTCCCTCGCACTTGCTCAGCGTATTCAAAATGCTTGCGCTCGATACTGTTTTAAGATTCCTCCTCGTACCCATGTAACTCCATTCCTCAATGGGGCAAATATCCTTAGAATGGAAGGGCGTATAAAATTACATTTGGCCTGCTTACTATTCGATGTAATTTTGACAAAGCAACCGGAGTATCTATATCGCAAACTAACCTGGCGTTATTCGGATCATCGTTATGTGGCGCGTTTCTTGTCTATTGCGTTGGAAATTCCTAAGCATAGAACTGCGCTTTTCCGGGGTAGTTTTAGGTACGCGGCAACAAAAATCTGGAACGATATACCGCCGCCTATTCGTTCTATCACTTCCAAAGTCACCTTTAAACATCATTACCGTAAATGGCTCATGGAAGCACAAATGCTACGAGCGACGCGTACCTAAAAATAAATTACTATAACGTTATTTCTTTATTTCTTCCATTTTTTGATAATATTTGTTATAAATTGTTTTTAATTAGTATTTAGTTTTACGGTTTTTCTTATTTTATTTTTGAATTTATTTTTAAAATTTAGCCTGTTTGCTCTGTGACGAGAGAGAAGTTTACGGTTCTGGCAGAATATCAGCGCTGCAGTGCCGTTGCCGGTGCTGTATGCATTATGCTGAGCCAGCGCCTATACAATAGGCATACCACATACAGCATGCAAAAGGTCGGCTGTCTTCTTGATGTTACGCGCGACTAAAATGTGAAACTACCTAATCTACCTATTTATTTTGAGTTGTGTATGTTAATATTTGTAAACTCCTGTGATCTGTTTTATGTGTTATGTTTATTGAATAAAGGTTTTATCTATCTATCTATCTATCTATCAATGTTTACGTTGTCGGGAAGCGGTTTTCTGCTGCTCGTGTTTTTATGTTTTAAGTGATATATTTTTCATATTTAAGCTCATTACTCGGTGTTGTGACCAGGATCATATATCCCTAGTGATGTGTAGTGCATAATTATGGCCTTACTTGTGAAGTTTAGTGTGCAAAATGTGTTTGTGTCTTCAAAGTACTGGAACAGGGTAGCCGGTTTTCAGCTGAAATATTTTAAGGTGAGTGGTTATCTTAAGAACCTTCTCTAGCTATTTTCAAGTAAAAACTTTGTCATTCTTGTAGAAAATATACACTTTATGACAACTCCAATAGAAAAAAACCATCAAAATCGTGGCGTTGCAAAATTTTTGCAAAAGCGGCCATTACGGCTGTGGACCCCTAACGCTGGAGGGTTGGTGCCAGGGGGTGGTGGCAAACGCTTGAGCGGAATAGGACTTGTTTATTTTTAACTTTTTATTGTTTGCTAGGTAATCCGCTATAATAAAATAACGCATATGGTGTGAAAGTTTTATATATAAGGCTACTACGGTTCAAAAGATACAGCTCTTTAAAGGTCGGACACAGACAGACAACGTAGGCTTATTAATAAGGTCCCGTTGGTATCCTTTGGGTACGGAACCCCAAAAAGTAGTGTGATTTTAAAAACTTAATAAGTTAAAATTTTAATCAAATATTAACGATAATTTTCGCGACATCGTCTTGACTGAGAATCAGTCTATGTACTATTTCGTTTTTTGGTCAATTCGTTTGGTAGCCGACTACATAAAACCATTTGGCAAAAACAGAACAAAGCTAGGGCAATGATGATGATGGTCAATTTGTCGCTGATCTGACGTTACTATTTGTACTAAACTATAATCGTTATCGTTACTACAGATTGTAACGTTGTACAACGTACATGTTTTTTAATACAGTTTTAAACCTAATTTTTACTCCAAAAAACTCTGGCCTTAATGTGAACGAGCCACTAGAACACTAGCTGCCGTATTCACCTTCCTATTGGTTCATTCAAATCAACTTACGGCGCACGCGCATGCGCCCTTTGAATGACCGCTGACCGCCACTGCATTCCAGTAACGTTCATTTGCCATTGCTCGATATTGATAGGTTCGGACGTTTCGTACATTTTACGTCGTCCTTTGTTAATTATCCCAGTTTTATTTAAACTGAGATTTATAGTATATTTTACTCATTTTAATATAATCAGTGTGTGATCGTTCTAACAACCACTGTAAGAAATTATTTATTTTTGGATTGATAAAACCCCATATTGGGTAAGTGTTGAACAGATACCTTAGTTTTAGAGTAAAATGTAGTTGCAATCGTAGTTTGCTAATTATTTAGTTTTAGATAGATAGATAGATAGATAAATTCTAGTTAGTTTTAGTTATTCTTTCCCATTGGATTTTGAAGGAAACAATAACATTTTGATCAAAATTGTAATAACTGCTTAGTTCCTTTGTCTGCAAATCATTTCACATTTACCTACCTTCATATTTTTATTAGGTTGAAATAATTTTCATTTTTAACTAATTTCATTATTATTTTGTCATTTAGGAATCGTTTATCATTGCATTTTGCTTTTCAAATATTGTAAACTCTGCTCTGGTTTGCGATCACTGCACTGCTACTGCTACTTTTGTCAGTCTTCCACTGCTAGTTTGCTTTGCAGCGTGACCGCCATCCAGAGAATGGTTTTCGAACATTCTCTTACGCACTGGACGTAAATTCCAGGGTGCGACGTTTGGGGTCAAGCTGACCAACACCATTTACAACGACTGCCGATCCCGCAGTACGTTCCAGCCCTCGCCTGCGGACCCGCCTCTTCGTTGCAAGACTTCTTCTGGCTACGGAGGGAAGTACTGGCCTACTGAAGTAACAAGAAATAGACGGGCAAAAGTAATTTTTATAATCAATATTTTTTGTTTTACTCAATTTTTCACGATTCGTTACACTTGTTTTCTACAGTCATTTAAACCGACTTTTAACAAACCACAGCATAAGTTTTTTAGCACTTTCATTCAATTTTTATCAAATAAAATTAGTAATAAATTATTGTGATCTGTCAATGTCCATTCGGCTAGCTCGGAGCGGCGCGCACTTTTGGTTGATTTTTTCGTTGTTAAATCGGTTTTTTTGTTAGTTTTGCAACAAGTGCGAGGTCCGCTAGGTGTGTTTTGTGGTGTCTGTGCCCGGGAACAGGTTTTGGGAACCGTTGTCTTTTGTGTGGTGGTATTATTGGTGTACTAACTAGTTTTGCGAGACTCGCCGTCGACTCCGTGTCGGTGCGAGCAACCGGGATGCTGCAGGCTGCAACTCGCCGCTGATTTATCTCGCTGCGTCGCATGATCTCTTCTTAAGTTGCGAGGTGGTGTGCGTGCGTGGTAGTGGTGTGAGCGTGATGACCACGGCCGGGAGACGCTTCTTACAGCGCCGGCACAATGGCCGCCCTTTCCTGCTACCAGCCGTGCCGATCGCACCTCGCACAACCAGCTAGGTGCCTCGACGACGACGAAGACGAGCTAGCTTCCTTTACTATCCACCGGCGGCAGTTTATAGAGAGATGCCACGAGCCGCGCGCGCGCCGCTCCGAGCTAGCCGAATGGACATTGACAGATCACAATAATTTATTACTAATTTTATTTAATAAAAGTTGAATGAAAACGCTAAAAAACTGATGCTGTGGTTTGTTAAAAGTCGGTTTAAATGACTGTCGAAAACAAGTGTAACGAATCGTGAAAAATTGAGTAAAACAAAAAATATTGATTACAAAAATTACTTTTGCCCGTCTATTTCTTGTTACTTCAGTAGGCCAGTACTTCCCTCCGTAGCCAGAAGAAGTCTTGCAACGAAGAGGCAGGTCCGCAGGCGAGGGCTGGAACGTACTGCGGGATCGGCAGTCGTTGTAAATGGTGTTGGGCAGCTTGACCCCAAACGTCGCACCCTGGAATTTACTTCCAGTGCGTAAGAGAATGTTCGAAAACCATTCTCTGGATGGCGGTCACGCTGCAAAGCAAACTAGCAGTGGAAGACTGTAAGTGGAGTGACACAATGTAACGTTGTACAACGTACATGTTTTTTAATACAGTTTTAAACCTAATTTTTACTCCAAAAAACTCTGGCCTTAATGTGAACGAGCCACTAGAACACTAGCTGCCGTATTCACCTTCCTATTGGTTCATTCAAATCAACTTACGGCGCGCCGCTCCGAGCTAGCCGAATGGACATTGACAGATCACAATAATTTATTACTAATTTTATTTAATAAAAATTGAATGAAAACGCTAAAAAACTTATGCTGTGGTTTGTTAAAAGTCAGTTTAAATGACTGTCGAAAACAAGTGTAACGAATCGTGAAAAATTGAGTAAAACAAAAAATATTGATTACAAAAATTACTTTTGCCCGTCTATTTCTTGTTACTTCAGTAGGCCAGTACTTCTCTCCGTAGCCAGAAGAAGTCTTGCAACGAATAGGCGGGTCCGCAGGCGAGGGCTGGAACGTACTGCGGGATCGGCAGTCGTTGTAAATGGTGTTGGTCAGCTTGACCCCAAACGTCGCACCCTGGAATTTACGTCCAGTGCGTAAGAGAATGTTCGAAAACCATTCTCTGGATGGCGGTCACGCTGCAAAGCAAACTAGCAGTGGAAGACTGACAAAAGTAGCAGTAGCAGTGCAGTGATCGCAAACCAGAGCAGAGTTTACAATATTTGAAAAGCAAAATGCAATGATAAACGATTCCTAAATGACAAAATAATAATGAAATTAGTTAAAAATGAAAATTATTTCAACCTAATAAAAATATGAAGGTAGGTAAATGTGAAATGATTTGCAGACAAAGGAACTAAGCAGTTATTACAATTTTGATCAAAATGTTATTGTTTCCTTCAAAATCCAATGGGAAAGAATAACTAAAACTAAATAATTAGCAAACTACGATTGCAACTACATTTTACTCTAAAACTAAGATATCTGTTCAACACTTACCCAATATGGGGTTTTATCAATCCAAAAATAAATAATTTCTTACAGTGGTTGTTAGAACGATCACACACTGATTATATTAAAATGAGTAAAATATACTATAAATCTCAGTTTAAATAAAACTGGGATAATTAACAAAGGACGACGTAAAATGTACGAAACGTCCGAAGCTATCAATATCGAGCAATGGCAAATGAACGTTACTGGAATGCAGTGGCGGTCAGCGGTCATTAAAAGGGCGCATGCGCGTGCGCCGTAAGTTGATTCGGATGAACCAATAGGAAGGTGAATACGGCAGCTAGTGTTCTAGTGGCTCGTTCACATTAAGGCCAGAGTTTTTTGGAGTAAAAATTAGGTTTAAAACTGTATTAAAAAACATGTACGTTGTACAACGTTACAAGATGAAGGTGTTTTCAGGAAGGTGGCGATGAGGAGGAAGAAGTCCAGGGCGGCATGAATGTGGAGGGAGAGGGAGAGCATAAAGTAAACGAGAAAGGTAGGTTACTATCCAACTACAAGTAACAGTTGCGTGTGGTAGAGGAGCCGTGATGGATTTTTCACATGACAAACAGAGCGTCAAAGAGTTGTCTCTTCAGGAGGCCATTTTCTGGAAACGAAAAAGGACAAAAAACCGTGGTCTTCAGCAAAAACAGTTATTCCTGTAATTACTACTAGATACAATCTTTTCCTCAAGTCATAAGTATTGCCAAGGTCTGGTTCTGGAACTGTTCGTTCGCGTTACGTACGTAACGTTCTTTACTATGGTGCACAATGGCCGTGAGTTGAGACAGCCATCAATCTGACATAAAAGAATTTGTAAGTTCTTCGTATGTTGTATGTTGGTCACCAATCACTCGTTTAGGTGGTATTTCATGCATGTCACTGCGGATTCCCAAATTCTCCCTCCGATAGGCCGTAGGGGTGTATTAAAGTTCCAATTCACTCCTACTTCCGCCACTTTACCCGAAAAGATAGTATAAATGGTCTCCACGATGCTAAGTAGTCCCTCGTCGAGCATTAAAACTTTTGAATGCCGCTAGAAATGCCATGCTGCTTAATCATAAAAAAAAGTGTCAGGTATTTTCCTAGACCTAAGCTCTGCTTTTGATTTAGTAGATCATTCGATTTTGATTTCTAAACTAGAATATTATAGTGTTAGAGACAGTAACTTGCAACTTTTAGGTCGTATTTGAGTAATCGGAGGCAATATACTGAACTACAAAGCATGTCTTTTAACGGTAGCCTAGAAAAAAGCACATCAAAACTAATATCAGTCACGAGAGGAGTGCCACAAGGCTCACTTTTAGGACCTATTATTATTCATTATCATATCAGCCGAAAGACGTCCACTGCTGGACATAGGCCTCCCCTAAAGATATCCATGACGACCGGTCCTGCGCTGCTCGCATCCAGCGGCTTCCCGCGACTATTATTAACTCATAATTGTTAGTAAATCTTAATCTAATGTTAGTAGCATAGACTGTCATAATATAGATGTCAAAATCACTATTATTATTTTCAGAAAATGACATAAACAATTGAAATGACAAAGTGAATACTGCCTTGACATACTTTCATAATTGGTTTGAGACAAATAACTTAAAAATTAATATTGAACAGACTATGGAAGACGAGGGACTCAGACGTCAAATATCAGCTGTTACTTGTTTTTTAATTATTTTAATATTTTTAGTGGTTATAATGGACGTTTTTGTTTAAAATATTATACATATAGAGAATTTGTGTGCCTGTACTGTAAACCGCCTGTGAAGTATGAACTAGGTATATTCTTCTACTTAGTGTGGCTGACATCTACCAACGGACGACGGATTTGAATCATCAGATTATCCCTGGGAGTATTGTTTCCATATTAACTTTACGAAATTATAGTATTGTTTTATGATATCTCCACTCATTTATGATCTTAAAAAACATAACTGTTCATCTACAAAATCTCACTTTCGTGAGAAACGTCCATCCACATAACACCGGCGCTTTTGTTTTGTCTCATTTTACTTGACGACGATTGTGGAAGTAAATTCGATGATTAAACGTAGCCGAACACCACAGTTAAATACTTTACACTATACTGTAATACAGGTAACCGCTAAAGTGTTTATATTTTGACCAAATATCTACTTATCAATCGATTTGATAGGTTACTTTAAAGGTAGGAGGAAGCATAACAAGTAAAGATAATTTTAGTATACCGTTAGGCTTAAACTAATAATAATCCCTAGGTATATTTCTACTCTTTACCTACACTTTTATTGTATCAGTCCTTACCTTTTATTCTACAGTTTTAAACTTCTTCCTTTTTTATACCTACCCATTTACTTTACTTTATTTTCTATTATTTTTCTTCTTTACCATTTCACTTTAATTTATGAAATAAAGCTGGCTACATTGATGGCATATAATATATCTGACTCTGTTATAGGAAGTTATACATAAAAAACTTCTATAATTAGTAACATTACTAACACCAATTCTTTAAATTAGTTCATACGACAAAAGAGGGTTTTTCTAAACAAAATTTTACTGAAGTAAATGAATAAAAACCTTCTGGCAAAAAACTTCCTATAGCAAAGACAAAGGAAAAATCTAATATTATAAAAAAAATACATCAAAATATTCAAGGTTTTTCTGGAAAAATTTTAGAATTAGAGTTATTCTTAGAAAAAACAAAATTTGATATCATTTGTTTGACAGAACACTGGCAAAAAGATTATCAAATGTTGATAAATTATCAAAATTATTGTATAGCCAGTGCTTTCAATCGAAAGTCTGCTTTACACGGTGGATCATTGATTTTAGTTCGTAACAGTTTTAAGATAAAGAACCGTAAAGATAATGTTCGAATTTGGGTTGAAAGATGTATCGAAATATCTTGTTTTGAGCTGGACAAGCATGGTGTAGTATGCGTATACAGACCTCCCGCTTTTCAAAATTTTTAATGTTCGAGTTAGTAATGGAAGATGTTTAAAAAATAGTGACAAAAGAAAATAAGTTTGTGATAGTGATTAGTGTGTTGTGACTTTAACGTCAAATCTTAGAAAATAATACCTATAGAAGTCTTTTCAAATGTTTTAATTTAGAGCATGTATTTTTTGAACCTACAAGGGTGACGTCATCCTCGGCTACCTGTATTGATAACGTCTTTTGTAATTGCGATTATTTTAAGAAAAGTATCAAAAGTATCCTAAACTCGCTTCAGTCTGACCACTCTGGTCAAAGTGTTACTTTTAATTATTCTGAATTGATTCAGAAACCAGGAGCCTAACGAGCGGTAGGTTAGAAAAGTACAAAACACGTTACTAGAAAAACTGCCCTGTCACAATTATAATACTAATAACTCATATGAAGATTTATTCACATTGATCAATACTGAATTCAGTAAAATTTTCACTATTAGAAAAAAGCAAATTATTGTAAAATTCAAATTCAGTGACTGGGCTACCGCTGGTATTCGCAAAAGTAAAGAGAGACTTTTTGAATTATATGAGCTAAGAAATTATTCAAATGATGACAATTTCATTGAATATGTCAAAAATTATTCAAAATTGTTTAAATAAGTTTGTTCAAAAGCAAAATCATTTTTTCTACGAAATAAAAACAGTCTGCTGATAACAAAATTAATGCTGTATGGAATGGTATAAACAGTGAAACTGGAAAAGTGAAACCGCGTGACAATCAAATCACACTTCATACAAATCGCGGAACTATTAGTTCAAACGTAGAAGTGGCTCAAGAATTCGAAACCTTTTTTTACTTATATTCCTTTGAAAACAACAGAGTCACTCAATTCATCATCTTCATTTGCTAGCGATTTACTTCAAAAGAATGTGGACGCCTGCGAAACTGAATTTGGGTTCAATCATATCACCCCTAACGAAATTGTTAAAGCCTTTAAAAGTATTAAAATGAAAACTACTGAAAACCTATGGGGAATGTCAGTAAAAGTCATAGTGCGATCACTGATTCTATATCTCCATATTTAGCTGTCATATTCAATTATTGTGTCGATCATGGTACATTTCCTGCCTTAATGAAAAAAAGTTAAGTAGTTCCATTATTCAAAGCTGGTGACAAAAAGGATCCCAGTAATTTTAGACCAATATCAGTCTTACCTGTACTTAGTAAGATTTTTGAGAAGCTCATACACAATCAAATGCTTTCACACTTCAATAGAAATAACTTACTACATGACCATCAATTTGGTTTCACGAAAAGGCGCAGTACAACGGATGCCAGGACTGCACTTTTAAAATACATCTTTTGCGCGTGGAAAAAATCTGAAGATGCTATTGGTATCTTCTGTGATCTATCCAAAGCATTTGATTGCGTAGATCATAGCACATTTTTGCTAAAACTTGAACATTACGGTGTTAAGAATAAATTCACTTAAACTACTTAGGTCATATTTGGAAAACAGGATTCAAAAGGTACAAGTAAACAGGACGAAATCACTGGGATATGTTTGTCAAAATTGGCGTACCTCAAGGGTCCGTATTAGGGCCATTTTTATTCCTTATTTATATTAATGACTTTCCTTCTGTGGTGAAGAATCTGTCAAAGATTGTGTTATTTGCTGATGATACTTCATTAATATTCAATGAAAGTAGGAAATCACAAAATTATAACGAAGTCAATGATGCACTTGGGCAGATTCATGCATGGTTTACTGTTAACAGTCTAGTCCTAAACGCCAAAAAAAATAAATGTATAAAATTTGCACTACCAAATGTAAGGTCTACTTCACATAACATAGTATTGAATAATGAACCATAAGATTTTGTAAATAGCACAGTTTTCTTAGGGTTAACACTAGACTCTAAACTTCAATGGGGCCCTCATATAACGGCTCTTTCTGGTCGATTGAGCTCGGCTGCATATGCTGTCAGGAAAATCAGACAACTTACTGATGTAGCTACTGCAAGGCTGGTTTACTTTAGCTATTTCCATAGCATTTTGTCTTATGGCATACTGCTTTGGGGCCGGGCAGCTGATATACATTCAATATTCGTTTTACAAGAGGGCTATAAGAGCAATTTATTGCCTGAAGACTCGTGATTCCCTGAGAGAACTGTTCAAGGAAACTTAACATTATGATAGTGCCATGCCAGTATATCTATGAAAATATTATGTATGCTAGAAAGAACATTCATCAATTACCAAAAATTTGTGACGGGTATATTTTAATACTAGAAATAAGCACGAAATTGATCAACCATATACTAGATTAACTAAAGTCAATACATCTTTCGTTGGTCTGTGTATACGATACTACAACAAAATACCTGACAATATAGTGCAATTACCTGAGAGAAAGTTTAAAGAATGTGTGAAGCAAACGTTATGTAAAAAAGCTTACTATAGATTGAAATGACTATATGAATGACAAAGAGGTATGGTGCTCTGATATTCCAGCGAAACACAAGAAACACATTGTAAAAAGCCGACTCTTAAAGTAGGCCGTGCTGCAGTGGTTTCTTTCCGTTTCTTTTTCGCTGCCATAGCACGATCCGAAACGGCGTAGACTCGCTCTATTTGCATTGTATTCTGCATGACATGCAGTAAGTATTCTGTAAAGAATCTACATTGAATAAAATTATCTGAATCTTCTTCTTCTTCTTTCGTGTCGGCAAGAAAACGGGCTAAATCTTACTTGCCCAGAAAGCGGCTACCGTGGTAGCCCTCTGGTTACCATCAAGTAAGTCCTCACGCGAGCAGGTGGTTGGGCACGCGGGACAGTTGGTGAGGTTAGTTGGTGAGTTCTCCACATTCACAGCTGGCGTCTGCGCTACTTAGGAACCCCCACCGGCACAGGTTATCCTTGCTTCGGCCAACCTGGGTCCTCAGCCTATTTAGACTTCTCCAGGTTGGCCAAGGTTCCTTATAGCCAGGAGGCAGGTTTTCATTGGGGGGGTACAGTGAATGTGGGTACTCGCTTGCCCAAAGTCTGCACCTCACGTTGGAAGGGTTTTGGTCGGTAGGCTGTGTGGATTGCAGGAAGCTTTTGCGGCTTCGCAACCGACCTGCAGCGGGAGAGAGCCCGTGGAGTGGATGTTTTGGGTCTCTTTCCTGTTTTTGTTTTTCTAGCGAACAGGTCACTTCTCTACGGACTCTGGGAGGAGCTATTCCCGCAAGAGGGAACAGCATACCGACCGGAGTTGGCTTAAGACAGCCAGTCACGATGCGGCAGGTGTCATTTAGCTCCGCGTCCACTTCTCTGGTGTGAGCTGACCTAGCCCATACTTGACACGCGTACTCTCCTGCTGAGAAACACAGAGCTAGCCCCGTAGAGCGCATAACCGTTGGGTTTGCTCCCCAGTTGGTGGAAGAGAGACGGCGCAGCAGGTTGTTACGGGAACTAACTTTTTGTTTTGAATTTCTGCAGTGGGTCTTGTATGTCAGTGAGCGGTCAAGTGTCACTCCCAGGTATCTAGGGCAACTGCAGTGCTGGATGGCGGCGCCTTTCCAGTAAATTTTCAGCTCCCTGTTTGCTTCCCGATTGCGTAGGTGGAAAGCGCACGATTGGGTTTTGCTTGGGTTGGGCCTTAGAGCGTTATGCTCATAATCTAAATCTGAATGTGATATTGTTAAGAATGAACGCACGAAATATGTATACACTTAAAATTAAGAGGAGAAAAGATAGAAATCGTTAGTTTGGTTAAGTCACTTGGCGTACAAATAGACGAAAATTTAAACTGGATAAATGAATTGATGGAAATTGAAGGGAATATTAGTTCAGCATGTTATGCTCTTCGCAAATTAAGTACTGAAAATTGATCAAATTAAAAGGGTCTATAATGTTCTTGTTGAGTCAAGATTTAGATATAGTATCAAACTCTGGGGTACGAGTTATGATTATAATATGAAAAGAGCCTTTTTTTTTGCAAAAAAGAGCAATACGCGTAATTGTTAGAATCCCACCATGGGAACCATGCCGGGACCATTTTACAAACTAGGGATATTAACCGTACCATGCCTTTATGTCTTAATACTAGTAACATATTTTATAAAGAACCGACAAAATTTTGAAACTTCATCTGAAAAAGAAACTAGGGAAAAAACAAGGCGAAAAGATTTTAGATCGCTTATTACACCTCGCTTAAACGTAGTTGAACATGGGGTATTGCACCAAATGACAAAATTCTATAATGTGCTACCTGTTAAGTTGAAGCTCGAAAGCAATTTAAATTTTTTTAAGAGAGAACTATTTTATTAAAGAAATGCTGTTATAGCGTAAGTGAATTTTTGGACATTGATAATCATTCTTGACATGTAATTTTGGACATTGATGATCAATAATTGACATTTATTTTTAGACGTAGATTATAACTATTTACATACATACATACATAACATCACGCCTCTTTCCCATTGGGGTAGGCAGAGACCACAGTCCTCCACCTGCTACGATCTTGACATACTTCCCTTGCTTCCTGTACTTTCATCAATCCTTTCATACATGCTCGTCGGTTTAGGGTACTTTTAACCTGGCCTTTATTCAGAACGTCCTGAATTTGGTCCTGGTACGTTCGCCTAGGCCTTATAATAACTATTTACATGTATTTTTTTAAGAAAATAGGATAAATTTTAGTAGTATGGTAATGTCAAACACAAACGTATTTTGTTATTGACTAATAAATAATAATAATAATAGTTTGTTCACTAACTCGAGATGTATAGCTTTCTAACTCGAGATGTATAGGTTAAGGGTGGGTTGCACCATCTAACCCAACCACAGCCGACCATAGGCCTCCCGCTCCCCACAAGGTGGATAGAGCAAGAGGCGTACACTCGGCAACGGCTAAATCAGATGGCGCAACTGCACCTAACCTAATGTAGAAGGTAACTAATTTAAATTTAAAATAACATTTGAAGTTTTGAACAGGTTAGGAAAACCTAATTTAGTAGATAAGAAAACCTTAAAGCCTAATAAGTAACTTATATAGTAATAAATTGAGGATTGTTTGTGTACGTGCGTTTGAGTGCGTGTGTGAGTGTATGTGTGTGAGTGTGTGTAAATGAAAGAATGAAGGTGTGTGTATGGTATGTGTGTGTGAGTATGTGGGTGAGTGTAAGCTATGTGACACGTTCCAGTAAAAGTTCAGTTTCTTCATATGATTTAGTCAGAAGCCAGGTCATAATAAGTTTTTTAGATTCATAATACGTTTTGTCATATAAGTATATTTTTTTATTTATTTTATTATATAAGAAAGCTGAGCGGGAATTATATTGCCTGCTAGCAAACGTAGTTATAATGGATGATATTGGAGCTACGATATCTTTACGCCGCTTTTTAGATATAGAGGTATCATAAGGTAAGTTCTTATGTATTTTAAGAATTGTCATGGAAATGTACAATTTCTTCTTAGAAAGCAGTCCACTAAATCTGATATAACTCAGAGAACAGTGGAGAATAGTCTTTTCTTAAAATACATAACCTTGATTAGTGTTCTTTGTGCTCGTCCTAAGTCGATAAACTGCGTTTTCGCTGCACCACCCCAAATTGGAATACAATAGGTTAGTACTGATTGTACAAGGGAAACGTAAATTTGATTAAGTATAGGTTTTGGGGAATCATTTTTTTCCGAGTGCTCAGGTAAAACATGTTTGAGTGTTTTAAAAATCCATGTCAGTTTCTAGTTCTGGTAATAACATGTTCTAGTTGTGTGTACCATGATAGTCTCTGGTCAACATGAATACCTAGGTATTTAACACTACAGACTTTTTTTTTAGTTGGGCAGTTACAGGTAGTTTTGTTTACAGTCCCAGAACAGTCATGAATCTTAATGCTAAAATCATCCTGTGGCTGCAAGTTGTTAAAAATACTAAAACAAATGTAATTTGTTTTAGATGTGTTTAGTGTTAGAAGGTTTTCTTGCAGCCACAGGGCAACTTGAGATTGACTAAGTTCAGCGCTTACCCTGACTTCTTCCCAGGATGCACCAGCAAAGACAACGGCCGTATCATCAGCGTACGACAGGATTTTAGCGTTTCTAATTTTCATGTTACAAAGGTCGTTGATGTAGATGAGAAATAGGGTAGGTTCTAGTACGCTCCCCTGTAGCACGCCGTATGACACACCCGCCTCTTCACTAGTGCATCCCGGAAGCCTAACTTTTTGCTTCCTGTCAGTCAGGTAGTTTTCAAAAAGAGCAAGTGGAGTCCCTCTTATGCCAATCCTTTCCAACTTGTGTACAAGGATAGGGATGGAGACGGTATCAAAAGCTTTTTTCAGTTCAAGAAAAACCGACAGGCACTTTTTCCTATCATCCAATTATTGCTCTGTTACAAAAGAACTAAGCTCAGAGATTGCATGCTCTGTCGATCTTCCTTGTCTGAAGCCAAATTGTGTGGGGGATAAGATATTAAATTTGTTCAAGAATTTTATTATTCTTATATTAATAAGTTTTTCTAACTTTTGAAAATTGCTGGCAAAACAGAAATAGGTCTATAATTACTAATTTCGTCTCTATCCCCACCCTTGTACACAGGGGTAATAATTGACTGTTTAAGAGCGGCTGAGAATAAACCTTTGGCCATTAGGGATCCCGCATACGACCGAGAAACGGTGACCGATTTTTTGTCGGAATCTCGCTTTGACGTGTTGTCACCTGAATCTTCCGTCCTTTTCCTGGCCGATAATCGTCCACCGATTCTCGGTCGTGTGCGGGCAGCCTTAAGGTCACCGCCTATGTACTTCAATTTTACAGGGGGAATGGAGTTAAGTGGATCATCAAAATCATCCCAGAATGCCTGCTTTTCACTATCGATTCACCCGGTCTGCGGTGCATAAACTGAAATAATATTGAGGGGTGGTTGCTTTTCCATGGCTAATTTCACCATTTTGAGTCTGTCACTTCTTCTGTCGATGTTAATTATACGTCGTTTGAGGTTCACATCTAGCACTATAACAACTCCATTGCGAGTGTAAGTTGTGCCGTTTTATAACAGTTGGTAACCAAGTCCTATATCCCTTGACTTCGACCCTTTCCATTCAGTTTCCAGCAGGCAACAAATGTTAATTTGTCTCGTATGCAATGCTTTTGCTAGCTCTTGACTTCGTCTGGTCCTTTGTCGGGTGCCCAGATTCCACGTGGCCAGACTAAATTGTTTGCATGTTTGTCATCTCTTTCGTCACTTACGGGGGACGCCCTTGCATAATATTCATGAGTCGCATATTTCGCATTTCTGTCACCAACGTCCCTTGGGGGGACGTTTTCGTGTTTTAGTGTTAGGTGTGGAACTTCAAGAGTGACGAAAATTATGAATGAAGTTTGTGTATCTGTTACCGTTAATGTGCAGAAATCAAACAAATCAGGCAACAAACAAACAGACAACACAGGCAACAAAAAAATCAGGCAATCTGCAGATCATCTGGTTTATATGCACATTAACTTACTCCGCACTTCAACGATAACCATAGTCACTAGGAAAACAGGGAAAATATTTGGTCAGGTGTGGCGAAGCAGTTTTGGTGAAAGATTCTGTTTTTATTTTGAGCAATCAAAGGACGTGCGAATTGTCATAATGGCCGTGTCGGGTAAACTTCCAGGTCATGAGTTCGGTTCTTGTGATAAAGAGCATTTATTTGAATAGAAGTTAACTGAAGAGTGGTGTGAATGTAAGTGCGCGCCCCTTCCCTGCTTCCATTTTGAAGGAGTCTATGTGCGACAGCCGAGCGAATTACTTGGGTCCTGACTTGAATCATTTGATAATTATGTCTTTCTATGTCAATCAATCAGCCCCGAGTGGTGCCGGCAAAGAATAGTACCAACCCTTAATTACCCGTGGGTGTCGTAAGAGGCGACTAAGGGTTAACTAGAGGATGCGCAGCAGCATCCTCCTTTATATCTTACTTACTGCGGTCACCTAAAACCGCGGTCCATAGTGCCAGCCGTAACGCTAACAAGCGAGGTGACTATGGTACTTCCCCTCCACATTTTTCCCAGCAAAAGCTAGAATTCTGGAGAGAGCTCCCTGTCCTGTAGTGGACGTTTAATGGGATGTTATGATGATGTCAATCAAGGGGTCTGATATGACCCATCAGGAGAAATACGCAAGTCTGACTTCAGTGAGGTGCAATGTATTGGTTAGGATGATGAGTGACTATAAAATAAATAAATAAATAAAATAAAATCAATTTATTTCGAGCATTGCCCATAGCGTGTTAGTATGTTTTTATATCTATATTAGTAATTATTAAAATCTAAAACCCTATAACTAATTTTAGTTTCTTTGGCGAGCTGGACGCGGGTCCAGTGCTGCATGATAGCACTTTCCACGTCCAGTCTCGCCGCAACAGTCTGCAGGAGGCTGTTGGAGCTGCCCCGCACCCGATGGATCAGTGATGCTATGCGTTTTCTTACAATAGCTGAGAAGCTATCAACACCAGCTTCCGCTAGCATCCCCGAGGCACTGCAAAGACGTCGCAGCCCCATCAGCCCCCGAAAGACATTATTGTACTGCGTGCGCAGAGCCCTGTAAGCTCCTTGGGTGTAATTTGTCCACAGGCTGCACGTGTACAGAGAGTTACAATAGGCTTTAAAAAGTTTAACCTTTACCTGTTGTGTACAACGTGCGAACCTGCGGACAAGCATATTCGCCCTAGCGAGCGCCATTAAGCCTAACAGTTGGAACTTTGTAGGTCTTATTTTTAGCTTTGAAAACAAGCAGCTCACTTTTGGCAGTGTTGTACCGGAGACCGTGGGCCAACGCATACCGCTCACAGATGCTAATAAGCTTAATGTTCAAGCCGTAGTGCCAAAGAAATTAAGACACTAGTAACAAAACCATCGCTTCGAATATTTGCCTTCTCTTGTCGAACAGGCGTATCGAGTCAATCCTTCGTTTTTGCGTAGTCACGCACTCACTCTTACAACAGCCACGGCCGCAATAATAGCATTTTTCTTTGTTGTAATGTTTTATCTTTAAAATGGAAGATTTTTACTTTAATACCATCTTTTATTACGCCCCATTCATGCTAAGCTAAAACACTTAATTAAAACACTGATCGATGGACACAGCAGCACCATGTCATCGGCGTAACTTATGTTGTTGACAAAGGTGCCGTCAATAGAACAACCGACGCCGGCGCCGCTGAGCTCACCGATCAGTTTGTTCATATACAGGTTGAAAAGTGCTGGCGAGGTTATCCCACCTTGCCTCACTCCACTTTCCAACCTGTACAAGCTCGAAAGCTCTCCTGACCATTTAACATAATTCTTCGGATGAGAGTTCCAGTACTTCAATACCGAAATATTTTCATGAGGCATATCGGTGTTATCATACAGCTTTTTCCACAGGACTTCATATTGAACTAAGTCAAATGCTTTTGACAAATCTAAAAATACAGCATATACAGGTGTTTCCCGCGAAGTATAGTACTGGACAGTCTGCTTGAGGCAAAGAACTGCAGCTTCGGTAGAAAGACCGGGTCTAAAGCCAAATTGTGCATCGTGTAGCTTTACACGAGTTTGCAGCTGTTTGTCAAGCAGTCTGTCCAGCACTTTAGCGATAGTGGTTGCCAAGGATATTGGCCTGTTATTTGATTTGTCACCAGTATCACCTGTTTTATTTTTAGCAATAGGTACGACTAAGGTTTTTAACATGTTGTCTGGTAAGTAGCCGTGACTCAAGCAAAGAGAGAAAGACATTGCTAAAACTCGAGGTAAATGCACACCCGCAAACAGCAGGTGTTCAACACTTAAATGATCGTGTCCAGGAGATTTCCCTCGACTCATCTTCTTCAGCACAGTTTTTATCTCCTTTGCTGTAATCACCGCCGCCTTTTTACCTAGTCAGTTATCATTACTGCCACTAGAAACATCCGCAGAGTTGGCAAAACCTACTGGTGGCTGTACCCGAAAATGCTCTTTGAACATTTCCGCTATCTTCGAAGGTTCATTTAACCCCTCTACACTCACTGGAATACTTGGCTTTGGGTTAAGCCTTTTTGTGTGTTTCCAGAAACTCGAAAACTTTTTATGTGAGTGATGCATACCTAAAATGTCCATTTTAATTTGTTGTGCATAAGTTTGACACCATTTTAATTTGGCTTTGAAAACGTTTCTAGAAACACACATCTTACTATACACATACCCCTCCCGCGGTTTGTTGTACAGAACCCAGTATTGAAACCATACACGCGCTTCACTATGCGCGGCCTTCACGTGTTTATTCCAGCCACAAACATATTTCTTTTTGTTGCTATGTTTTCTCATATTAAAGCTGTATACGGAGGCCTCCTTTAAAACGTTTACAACACGATCATACAAATTTACTAAAACATGACTGTGATTAGGGTCCCTACACATTGAATAGGCACACTCTGAACACTCAGACGGAAAATCAATTAGTTTTAGCTTGTCATTACAATATTCGGTATACTTTGAGACCTGAACTTCATCCCTTTCTCCCCATAAAATAGCATTAATGTTATAACTGTTGTAAACAGTTTTCGCTCTAAGTATATTGAGGTTACACTGTATTTCTAAGGGAAAGTGCTCTGACCGAAACATTATAATTAATTGACACACTTTCAATTGTATTCCTAGCCGCCTGGGTTACTATATTTCGTGGCCGTTCCGTGGAGTTTTCGTGGCCGTTCCGTGGAGTCGAACCTACTTACATTCACAAACCTTTTACATCAAGCTATGGACAAAAACTTACAAGTAGACGTCATGTATTCCGACTTTTCCAAAGCGTTTGACAAAATTAATCACGATTTGCTTCTAGAGAAACTTTGGAGGGCCGGAATACATGGCGACCTGCTTCGCTGGGTCAAATCATATATATCCAATAGATCGCAAGCAGTATCAGTGCGCGGATACATTTCAGACTTCAAAACTGTCCCGTCTGGAGTACCCCAGGGATCCCACCTTGGGCCTGTGCTGTTTTCGCTCTATGTGAATGATATTAGCGATTGTGTCACAAATAGTGAAATCCTACTTTACGCGGATGACGCTAAAATATTCAGAATCATCAAAAATTAATCCGACTGTTGTAAACTTCAGAACGACATATTATCATTATCTAATTACTGTACACTAAATCAACTTTTTCTTAACCCTGATAAATGCTACATAATATCGTATACCCGTAAACGTAAACCTTTATTATATAATTACACCTTATTAAACACATCCTTGACACGCGTAGATAAAATCAGAGACCTTGGCGTCATCTTAGATTCAGGCTTGACTTTTAAATTTCATTACGAACACATAATTAATAAATCATTGAAACTGCTAGGCTTTATACTTAGAATATGCAAACCCTTTACCATGAAATTAACGTATAAAATTTTATATTTTAGTCTAGTACGTTCTTTGCTGGATTTCTGCTCTGTAGTTTGGAACCCCCACTATGCTTGTGATATAGATCGTATAGAAAAAATACAACGGAAATTCCTGAGGTGTCTAGACTACAGGGTAGGAACCCAACATCTTAGCTATCCTAATTCTTTAAAACAAAATAAAATGTTACCGTTGAGCTTAAGGCGTCAGCAATTTTACTATATGTATCTTTATAAGATTGTCAATGGTTTCGTGGATTCCCCGTACCTCTTAGAACAGATACAATATGAAATCCCTTATAAGTCTATTCGAAACACAAATCAATTGTTTGCTGCTCCTTTTTTCTCAAAAAATTATACTTTTAACACATACTTTCGTCGCTGCTTGGCTGGTTATAACAATAATCAAATCAAAATCAAACAATTTATTTTCAGAAAATTGGATTCCAGAATTTGTTAGTAGAAGCTTAATCTAAGTTAGTACCTTACATAGTCAAAAAAAAATTACAATATTACAATTAATGTCATAAAAAAGTAAAAATTCAAATTTGATTTACCAGAAAACGTCTGTCTTTACTGGCTTGTGGAGTTGGAGCCTTCTTTTACTGGCTTGTGGAGTTGGAGATTCTCTAACTCTCTTCCTACATTTAAAAAGAATGTGATTGAATACCTAAGTACTAACATTTAAATGTCGCCGTATACTTATATCTAATAATAATATACTAAATACTAGCTGTTGCCCGCGGCTTCGCTCGCGTGGATTTCGTATTTATGTTGTTACCGGTTTTCCAAAGCAATGAGATGTTTTCCCGTCATTTCGGGGTAATTTTAAACTAAGGAAAAACAGGACTAACCCTGCGCAAATCAATGAGTATAATTCAAGATCCAGCTGAATTTTATATAATAAACACACGTTACTCATAAGTTACTCAGAACAGAGGAACTTAGCAGCAGTATCCTAACAAATGTAAAGAGAGAGATGAGAGACACCTTTATGTAATATTTCAAAACAGAGCCAATTCGCAGAAGTAATTGAGAAAAACTAAAACCCTCTCCCTCTCTCTCCCTCTCCCCCTTCCTCTCCCCCTCCCTCTGTCCCTCCCCCTCCCCCTGTCTCCCCCCTCCCCCTCCTCCCTCTCTCCCTCCCTCTCCCTTTTCATCACCCCCTCCCCCTCCCTCACTCCCTCCCTCTCCCCCTTCCCCTCCTTCTCCCTCTCCCTCTACCTGTACCCCTCTACCTCTCTACCTCTCTACCTCTCTACGTCTCTACGTCTCTACGTCTCTACGTCTCTACGTCTCTACATCTCTACCTCTCTACCTCTCTACCTCTCTACCTCTCTACCTCTCTACCTCTCTACCTCTCTACCTCTCTACCTCTCTACCTCTCTACCTCTCTACCTCTCGACCTCTCGACCTCTCTACGTCTCTACGTCTCTACCTCTTTACCTCTCTACCTCTCTACCTCTCTACCTCTCTATCTCTCTACCACTCTATCTCTCTACCACTCTACCTCTCAACCTCTCTACCTCTCTACCTCTACCTGTCCCTATCCCTACCCCTTACGCCAATTTAACCGCTATCCCTAACATAGAAATGACACCCATATTTATTTTTAGACATTTCAAACCTATCGCAACCCAACCCCATCCCCAGGGGACGATGGTATTTCACGTCCACCACGTTGGATTTCAAAGTTGTTGTAGCTTTCGTAATCAGCGACCCGATAAACCATACAAACGACACCCATATTGATTTTTAGACATTTCCAACCTATCGCACCCCAACTCCATCCCCAGGGGGATGATGGTATTTCACGTCCACCACGTTGGATTTCAAAATTGTTGTACTTTTCGTAATCAGCGACCCGATAAACCATACAAACGACACCCATCTTGATTTTTAGACATTTCAAACCTATCGCACCCCAACTCCATCCCCAGGGGGATGATGGTTTTTCACGTCCACCACGTTGGATTTCAAAATTGTTGTAGTTTTCGTAATCAGCGACCCGATAAACCATGCAAACGACACCCATATTGATTTTTAGACATTTCAAACCTATCGCACCCCAACTCCATCCCCAGGGGGATGATGGTATTTCACGTCCACCACGTTTGATTTCAAAATTGTTTTAGTTTTCGTAATCAGCGACCCGATAAACCATACAAACGATACCCATATTGGTTTTTAGACTTTTTCACCCCATTTCCCTTTTTTAGGGGTTGAATTTGGGGTGGAATTTCAATAACAGTGATGAACGTTGCATAGAATTTCATCATTAATGCCTAAATAATAAATTATGTGGATTTTACATTAAGAATAAAAAATTTTTAACTTCATCCCCCTTTTCACCCTTAAGGGTGTCGAATTTTCAAAAACCCTGAGACACGTAATTATTAATTTTTAGTCGTCAGCCTAAATACAAATTTTGAAGATCCTAACTTCAAAACTGACGGACTTTCATACAAACTTTCATCCCCTATTTTACCCCCTTAGGGGTGGAATTTTGTGAAACCCTTTCTTAGTGCACCCCTAGGCCTCATAAGGAACCATAAGGAACATGCCAAATTTGGAATCTCTAGACCCAGTGGTTTGGGCTGTGCGTTGATATGTCAGTCAGTCAGTCAGTCAGTCAGTCAGTCAGTCACCTTCTTCTTTTATATATATAGATAAACTACCTTAGCTATAATATCTTAAATCCTGCTTCCGTTGAAACAAATAACTACACTAACTTACTTACTCTTATATGTAGCTACGTAAAATTTTCATTGTTATTGTTACACTCCTGCTTTTTCTGGGCTACGACGCGCTCTGCCCGTTTTGAGCGATTTCAGCACTGTTAATTGCAATGACAATGACCGATCAATGTTATAATATGTTAAAGACACCTTACTAGTGTATAAAAATAATAGTTGACACTCTAGGTTTGCAGCTTGTATTCATACCAATATAAACATGTACTTTTTTAAGTTAACCGTCTGTTGTCAAAATAAAATAAATAAAATAAAATCAAGCCAGCTACTAGTTCCATGACTGTCGCTCACATAGGTGTAAGAGGCTGAATGCAAACCTAGTAATTCCAAGTTGTGACGGTCACGGCCTTATGACCCTGTGATGGGAGTCGAACCCATGTGTAAATCGAAATGTATTATCGCGATTTGTTAGTCTTAAATTTTTGATCGTCTTTTATTGGACCGATTGATAAAATAATACTTCACGGTTTTGTCTAGCCAAGCACTGTGCTGTGCGATACTAATAAAATGGCAAATTTACTTGTAAATGGCAAAGTTTTAGAATAGCTCGGCTTATTAAGTTAGGCAAGAGTAGATGCTTACCTTTGGACCTGAAGGGTCTCGAATTATTATTAGTTAGAGAGTAGGTAATATGTTGAGAGAAACAATGAATTTTGTGGTAACAAACGATAAATATTTTATTTACCACATAATGCGCCTGCATCTTATGAAGTTTACTTTACTTTACGCCAACGAAACCGATGCATATATTTATGGAGTATAAATATAAAGTTATTTAAGAATGAATTAACGCGATTTGGCGAATCGGTATTCGTTGGCTTTCGTTTGGCAAAACCCAAATGTGGCAGGAGAAGGAGGGAACAAACGAAATAAACAAACCCCCCCTTGGTTCTACCCTAACCATACAATTCATACATGAAATATAGATAAAATCAAATCATTATAATTATCGCTTACTTTTATTGTGGCCACAATAACACCTTAAGTTTGCCGTCTCAGATTACGGTTGGCACTAGGTTCGACATTGCAATTTATATCAATTGGTGCAAAATATACTAGTAAATCTAATCTCAAATGGCAAACGGTAAATTATATCTATAATTGTCAAACGAACATGTTGGTATGCTTATCTGGTAATTAGGCGTTCCAAACAATTCGCCTTTAGTACTCGTATACCACTGACTCTACGTATTCGTATACCGAATCAAAAAAACACACCGAATGCCCCTCTTGGCCGTCCACCACTTGCCCAACCCCGCTGGCGCGAGCGACGCCGTTCCATTCGTAACGTCATTGGCCCTCCATGCCAAGACGCGCGCTTTCTTATTCGTCGAAAACCCATACGCTACATTTACGCGCCAAAACTGCCTGACCTGAAACTGTTAGTGTGTGTGTTTAAATGTTCCTATACAGGAGCAACCAGATGCGCTTCAAGTCTTAGACCTAAGGCTCTGCTTTGCTAAACAAGATAGTGGCACTTACGCCTTTTTTATAACATTTGCAATCCAAAGTCAATCCGCGCTTCTTGCGTCTTTGTTCTGTCGAGAGAGTTATAATTTCTATTGAAATGATAAAAAAAAATATGGTTGGCGCTTTATTTTTATTAGCGGCAGGCTTGTCCTATTACAAAGTCCACACAAATCCAGTCCTGGTCAGAGCAGAACTCTTGTAGTTCATTACCAAAACGTCTACCCGGGTGCGCATTAAAGTCCCCAAGGATATAACTATACTCAACATCACAGTTCTCAATAATGGCGTTTATTTCACTCAAGCAGTGTGTAAACTCCACTAAATGCATAGTGTCATCAGTAGGCATGTACACAGAGAACACTAGAAATGAACAACCCGCTATAGATATCTTTACGGCTACGAGCCTATCACTAGCGCACGGCACAACCGTTACGGAACGAAATAATTTTTTCCGCCAGAGAATAGCGGTTCCACCGAATGGATGTCCACGGAGGATTCCCGCTGATGTATCGACTATAATCGAAGAGTAAGCCTTTATAGACATCTAGGACTATCGCGTGTGTCTTTTTTTATTTTTATATATTGTGTTTTACGGCTCTGAAAACAAGTCCTTTGAGCCACTCGTTAAATTATCCATTTTTTGACCAGTGTGTGTTGCCAGTGATCTAATTAGAAATGAAGAGATCCGCAGAAAAACTAAAGTAACTGACATAGCCCTGAGAATCGCTAAAGTGGCAGTGGGCAGAAGCCGCTGGATGCGAGAAGCGCAGGCAGGACCGGTCGTCATGGAAATCTTTAGGGGAGGCCTATGTCCAGCAGTGGACGTCTTTCGGCTGATATGATGATGATGATGATGACTATCGCCAGCATCTTTTCCTGATATATTTAAAAACAAACAAGGAGAGGTGGTCCCAAGAATCTTATCATAAGTGTCTTATTTTTTTCTGTACGTGTAAGGATTGCAAAAAATAAACACATCTTTTGCAACCTTATAGAAAAATTACCATACGGAAATTTAAAAAAGAAATGTTAGGTTGCTATGCTTTTTTATTTCTTAATTTGCTTTCAGACATAAAAGGGCTGTTGTTCAAAATGTGGCGTGACTTTAACACTCCTCCTCTAGTCTGCCTGCTGATGGGAGACTACCACCAGCTCGGCGTGTGGATTTATCCCACAGATAAGATTGTGGTGTTTGATCCTGCGCCGACCCTCGCCAAGGGGATTTTGACGCCACATCGCATACAGAAAGGTCATTTTTATTTTTTTAGGGTTCCGTACCTCACTATGAAAAATTAACGAAACGCTTGTAGGATCACTTTGTTGTCAGTCTGTGGGTTAAAATGTACCCCCAAAAATGGTTTTACTATTATATCTCATAAAGGACTAACAATATCAAAAACTGGTTTGTAAAGGGTGTTTTTTTTAGAGGTTTAATTTTCAAACTGGCAACACTTGTTCTCGTGATTGTCAATTTGACAGTTGGCGGTATATTTGTGGTCAGTATGATTTGCCATTTCAAAATGAATAGACTTACTTCAGAACAACGCTTGCAAATTGTGCAAATTTATTTTCAAAATCGTGGTTCAGCTCGCCAAACTAACCGTGCGCTACGTCCATTTTGCGGTTATTTTTTACGGAGAGCTAAATCTCAAATTTGTGTACGTCTAACTTAAAAAATAAAAGACTTCTAGACCAACAAACTACTCGCACACATCACCAAAATATCCAAATCAAGTTAAGATTTGGTTTTAAATTATAGTAGTTAGATAGATAAAAAAAAATATTCTTACACGTTTTTCACTCACAATATACAAAGTTTTCCGCCTTGAGTTAAGTCGCCAACATAGCCCGCCGACTAAAAGTTGCCAACATTGTCGGCGGGTCGGCGACTTTGCTGTGTAGTGCCCTACGTGTACAGTGACCCAACTGCCATTGAATGGTGATGACGCGAGGACTGGGATGCAGCTAGGTTGATAAATAATTATATTGTGGTTATGCAGGTGATGAGCTCCGTAAACAGAGGATCAAAGACGAGAGAGGGACCGAAGGTGAAGAGGAAGCAGAGGATGAAGATGCTGGTGGTAAGTGGTGATAAGAGTATCTATCCTCCCGGCGAATAATGTCAGGTTCGCAAAATATCACACTAGGCTTTACAATTGCACATTTTCGTGGCATTGTGCGAACGTGACATTTTACTAATGTGACATTCTACAAACTTGATATTTTGCCGATAGGATATCAATACCTACACTTCTTCATACATGTTAAAAGATATGTACGAGGCGGCCAAATTACGTTCGCGTTGTGATACCATCGAATCTACACGAAAGAAGAAGAATAGGTACTTGTGTTTTACTAGAGCGGCCCACCCCAGCTTTATATGGGAAGCTCTATATTTTGGTTTCTTGCAAAAATCCCATGAAAAAAAGCACTTTCAGTATTTACCGATTTTGTGAATTTTCTAGGATATTTTATAAAGGGCTTGCTCAATAGATTAAACTGAACAACTTTCCCCGATAAACGTCATGTGCTGAGAAAATATAAAAAACCGGGCAAGTGCGAGTCGCGACTCGCGCGCCGAGGGTGCTGATATACCTATAGTATTTGTAGGAGCAATAAAGTCATTTTTTAGGACCGCAGAACTTAATTTGTTTGTAAAGGTTTTTTTGAACATTTCTAAAAAACTGTGCAACTTAGAAGACCTTTTTATTTTTGCTGTGATATATAAGGTGTTTTTTAATTAGACCCAAATATTTCTAGGGGTGCTGTTACTATGATAAAGAAAAAGGTTTATCAAAGTTTTAGAAAAATCCTCCCGCTAGTTTTTCTACACTAATATTATAAAGAGGAAAGATTTGTACCTATTTTTGTATGTTTGTAATGAATAGGCTCCGAAACTACTGGACCGATTTGAAAAATTATTTCACCATTAGAAACCTGCATTATCCGGGATGAACATAGGCTATAAAATATTTTAAAAAATTTAGGGTTCCGTATGAAAACTTCGATAATGTAACCCAAGGTGTGAAAAAAATACTAAATAGCATCCTTATATCGAGTACGCTGCCGAAACTATTAACAATAGAGCAAAGTAATGTAGTACAGAATTATAGAAACCATCAATATCTACAAAAAAGTCCGCAATACCATATGTCTAACTATTACAGTTATGTCACAATAACTACTTTTTCATGTTAAAATATGTAATAGTAACGCCGGTACAAACTATATAGGCCACATTATTCGTACCTATTAATCCTTATCCAAATAAATGATTTCGTATTCAAGGCTATATCAGTACCTGTAAAAAACTTTTTGAATTATTCAAATCGGACATACCATTCAAAAGTTATCATGAGTGTAATCGTTATCAAAATTGAAATTAAAGAAACAGCGCCCTAAGTGATTGTAATTTGACTGGTCAAGTGCGTGTCGTTCCGTGTGGTAGCGGCAAAGAATAGTACCAACCCATCTCAACCTGTAGGTGTCGTAAGAGGCGACTAAGGGTTTACAAACCGGAAGATGGGCAGCGACATCTTTCCGTGTATCGCACCATCTTACATACTGCGGCTTAGTGGTACGGAACCCTCGGTGGGAGTCCAACTTGCACTTGGCTGGTTTCTTTAGTAACCCCCGATGCAACAAGAACCTATATCTACCCGTGCGAAGCCGGGGCGAACCGCTAGTATTTTATAATTTTCAAACACAAAAGTAATAATTATTATAATCATCCTGTAGTAATGATTTCGACCGTACTAAGAACCCGAAACCGAGCCGAAACCGAAAATAACAGCAATAGTATTCATTTAGGTGCTTGATGTAACCCTTACAATATTTAGGTCTAATTAAAAAACCGGCCAAGTGCGAGTCGGACTCGCGCACTGAGGGTTCCGTACCACCACATAAACATAATTGTATTAGTTGAAATTTCAGTAAGTTAATGTGCTAGATTTTTTGAGTCCGACACGCGCTTGACCAAATTTTATTATTTGTTGTTATTTTATAGCTTATGCACAATAATCATACCCATTTTCAAGTTTGCAAGTGTTCCCGTTTTTAAATAGAACTAAAACAAAAATCGCCTCTACGACCATCCAACTTGACCCCTCTCTTATATGAATGTTCTTGAAACGGGAGCTCACCACAATTGGTTACCATTAGTTGTGAGAGAAGTTGTAATATTTAATGATTTCAGACTTTTCCCATTATTTGTACTGTGAGACCTAGCTTCTTGCCAAATTTCATAATTTTAGGTCAACGGGAAGTACCCTTTAGGTTTTGCATTTTTGAATAAATGTATGGAGATGAGGACATAAAATATCTTTTGATTGCGTAGTTGTAAAAAATTTAAATTTTCAGATCTTGTGTGGTTCATAGATCCTAATATATGGTATCAATTTCAACCTGATACCTATACCCGTTCTTGAAATAAAGGGTCTTGACAGACAGACAGACAGACAGACAGACAGACGGACAACAAAGTGATCCTATAAGGGTTCCGTTTTTTTCTTTTGAGGTACGGAACCCTAAAAACACCTTATATACGTTTTTGTCATTTTTCACGATAACTTCAAAACTAAGAGTCGTAAAAAATACAAATATATAATTTAGAATTTACACAAGTAAGTCCCTTCATTTGATTTGACATTTTGCCCCCCCCCCCTTATTTGGACCCCCTTTACATTAATAATCATATATTTTTTTTATTCTTTCATGTGCAATTAAGTTGGGCAACCATATTCTAAAACTAGAATGAATTATTGCTGAGGTATACATACAGGTGTGACAGATAGACTGACAGACAGACGAAGTCGCACCATAATGGTTCCTTTTTTACCATTTTGGTATCGGAACCCTAAAAATGTCGACATCCATACAAAATTACCGCTTTAAGTATGCCATAAATAGATAATCGGTGGGTGCTATGGGTGTTAATCTGCTAATAATAATTGAGTGTTCATCTGTTTGTTGAGCAGAAGAGGCGCAGCCGGAACCCGAACCGCAGTTTGTCCCGCCCGAAGCTTGTCCGGTTCTGATGGTATTCGCGCATCCTGGAGAGTTCATCGACTGGCTGGGTCAGTGACCTTCCTTCATTACATACACAGACACACCACAGTCACATCACAAACATACACACACCAGACACACAATCAACATTGATTAGAATGTTCAACTACAACGTCGATCAGAGTTATAATAGTACAGCCAAGGAAAGAAATGACTGAGCAGGTTATTTTAGCAAGTTAATGAAATAGCATCATTTTGTGCTGTTTTAACATAGAGCTAGCTCGTTGATTGATAAATATATAAAACAACAACAAGCCTTCAAAAAGAGGTTTTTGTTCATGTATTATTGTTACTATTTGTGGCTTTCGATTACCAACATGTTTTTTTCTTCTATCTAGTATAGCAAATGTATCATTATTATATTTATTATTATTATTTGAATGTTTATTTGGCAACAAATAGTCCGGTCCCTTATAGTCTTATATCGCCAAATTCACCAAATTGCACCAAATTTTTTCAGGGTACTAGTTGGGTACATAGCTCTCAATTTTTGATAGGAGCCAATTCTTGATTTTTCTATGGAAATTTTTTGAAATTAAAGTAGGCCGTGCTGCAGTGGTTTCTTGCCGTTTCTTTTACGCTGCCACAGCACGATTTGGGTATCTACTCTCAAAGTCCGATACATCGAAACGATACTACTCGAATCATGCAAATGCAAAACTTCGTCCCTTGACAATAGAGTAGAATATTGGTTGGATGAATTTTCAAACTGCATCCAACCAATATTCTACTCTATTGTCAAGGGACGAAGTTTTGAATTTGCATGTTTCGAATTGTATCGTTTCGATATATCGGACTTTGAGAGTAGACACCCTGAAACGGCGTAGACTCGCTCTATTTGAATTGTATGCTGCATGACATTCAATAAGTATTCTGTAAAGAATCTACATTGAATAAATAATCTGAATCTGAATCTTTCATACATTTTTTGTAATTTTTGGATGGAAAAATTAAAAGTACCGATTTTTTTTTGGATCTTTTTATGGAAGGTTTGTCTCATATAGTGTAATACCCTAGCAAAGTTTAATCGACTGAGGAATTGTAATTGTAATTGTGCGTTGGGCTATTTTCCGCAACTCGACGTCAATGCGCCTATTTTGCGTGTGGGTAGAACAGCGATTACTCAAGCCACCCGATTTCCTGAAGAAAGCCCAGCAAGCCGGTGACGTTGCTCGCTACTTCAGGAAGGCCCCCGGGAACACCAAGGTACTTTGCCCTGTATGTGGCTAACTCCGTGCACTCCAGAAGGACGTGAGCAGCTGTTTCATCTGTCTTCAAGCAGGCTCTGCAAAGAGGACTGTCAGTAACACCTAATACAAAAAGATGTTTGTTAAAAGATCCGTGACCAGTAATAGCGCCGGTTGCCAGTCTAAGTTGGGATTTACTAAGACGTAACAGCTTGCGGGACAGACGACTGTTGATGCTAGGTAAGGCTTCCCTCGCCTGTGAAAGCAAATATTATGTAGTAGATGTTTCTGTTGATCGAAGGCTGGTAACACTTGTGGTCTGACAGTTGAATATATACTTTTGTAAAACGATTTTGCGGTGGGAAAAAGTTGTCGGCTTAGGTTTTATGTTGTAAAACTGTTCAAAAGTAATTAAATATGTTTCTGTGTTCTATTTTAGATTGTTAATTATGAGCCCCTAGCTACATTGTTCATCTACCAAGCAAGAATAAGTTTTCAATCAGAAGTGGGATACTTACCTACCCACTTACACAAGCGGATGATGATGATCCCGTTCCCGGACGAACAGCTTCGAGGTACCGTAGTGAATTTTGTACATTTCTTTTGATCGTGATACAGTGTAACGTGTTTTTTTTTTAACGGAGAAATAATGCAAATAGTGATTTACCTGATTATCGTATGTTAATAGTGTCATTTCTGTAGTTAAAACTGAAACACATACCTACCTACCTACATAAGTTCAGACTGAAACTTTTATTACAAGTGTTTATGTGGGTATTGTGCAGTGTAAATAAGTGGTATAGCAAAGTAACCCAAGTGGATTCATCGAAAATAGGTTATAAGTACCTAAATAAACTTTGTTATTTGCTTTATCGTAGTCAAAGTACTCAAGGCCACAAATTGTAATATTTTTGGTGTACATAGTGTAGACAACAAAAAAAAAAAAACAAAACAAGAATTTTGTAAACGTTTTTTTTGTATAAAAAAGATAAAACATTATGTAAATAGTTCATGTAACGCGTATGTATCGGTGTAATACGGTGTAAATATTTTCTTTGTTGTTGTGTGAATACTTTTGTCGAGTATCGCTCAGTATGGGGTCAAATAGGCGTTCTAGATCTCGTCAGCGGCGACATAATTCGGCCGAACGCACGAGATCTCGTAAACGGCACAATTCAAAATCTAATAGACGTACACGGTCACGTAAGCGTCATGAGTCTAAGCGACGTCATCGTCATCGCGAACGTTATGCGAACTCTTCTGATAGACGTAAAAGATCCACGTCTTCATCAAGTTCGTCTAGTTATAAGCAAACGCCTCCCAAACGCACTAAAAATACAAAATCGCGAGATAAAAGTAGACGCGATTTAAACAGGTCACAAACACAAACTCCGCCTATTCCATTTGATACTCAGAAGGTTGGCTCAAATAATACTATTTTAGGTACAGCTGCATGTTCTAGCGCGACGAATACGTTCCCAAACATTTCGAACCCCAATCCTGAGTTCGATCCAAGTGATGGGTCTCAAAGTATTGAACAATGGATTCACAAAGTCAACGAATGTGCACAAATATATGTGTGGCAGGAAACGCAAACTCGCCACTACGCCCTGAGTAAATTGACAGGTTTGGCAAAAAAATGGTATCAAGGGCTACCGTCACTGCTATACACCTGGGAACAGTGGACAGGAAAGTTAAAGGCTGCATATTTATTAAATTTATTATTAAATTACTTTCAATCATATTAAATTATCTTTAGGTTAAATATACTGTGGTATATTTGATATTTATTTTGACATGGCATATTATATTTTAAGTTGACATCAATTATATTGCAAAGTATTTTTTAATTGTTCATATTTTATGTTGACATACTGGAATAGGATATGTTTTCTATACTGTGACATCAAAACAAACTTTTATATTTTCTACCCACACAGTAGGTAGTTTATTATTGCAAAATATTTTGTAAGCAGTGCCTGACGATGTTAACTCGAAACTGGTCGCATTCTGTATAAATTTTACTAAATAAATAGTGGAACTAGTGTGAAAATGGTGTCTAATTACATATATGCTTCAGCTTCGTTGTAAAATTGGTCAGCCTCTAGACGTTTATTTCTACGAAAAAATGATACTCATAAACAAATGTGAAATCACAGGTCGAAAAGCCGTTGGATGTCTTATACACGGAATAGACGATAAATTTGTAAGAATGGGTGCTGATGCCAGTCGTTACGATGAGCCGGAACAGTTACTTTGCTATCTTAAAACATTGCCGCAAAGTGACAGTCTTTTAATGAGTAGACGAAGACTAAATATTAATAATAAAGATCCTAAACAAAACCAAACAAACATTAACTCTTTAACCACCAAAGCGGAAGTAGTATGTTTTAATTGCGGCGAGCCTGGTCATATTAGGACAAAATGCACGAAACCGATGAAGCGCTGTAACAATTGTCACAGGGTAGGACATTTATCTAAAGATTGTCGCAGTGTGAGAACAGCAACAAATAAAAGTATCACAGGAGAAAATAATTCGGTAGCTATACCAGCACCCCTAACTGAAAATTCCTCGAATGTGATGCGAATTCAAACACATAATACTGGCATACAATCTACTGAGGTTGATAGCAATAAATATTACAAGGACATAATAGTCGAGGGATCGAGTAGGCGAGCGTTTATTGATCTAGGAAGTAATTCTATATTAGGTTCGACACCGAAAAACCGCTGCCACACCTTAGGGGTTTTGGAAATTCCACTGTTGCACCTGTAGGTATAGTTAAGGGCACAATCCAGGTTGACGATGTTCAAGGTCATGTAGAGATAGTTGTGGTACCAGACTGTTATATGCCTTGCGACGTATTAATTGGACAAACTTTTACCGAATTACCTAATTTGGTCATGTATAAAACTTCGAAAGACTTAATATTTTACGAAGCCCCAAGCAATGCATGCGCTGAAGAAAATATAAGAATGAAACTTAGTACTATCATAGAAGTGACAATTGATGCAAAAACTACCTCTCCGATTCAGGTACAAACGGTTGATGGGTTTAATGGATCGTTGTATGTTCCTGCAGGATGTTGTAATAAAAAAGAACAGAGTTATATGATTTTACCGGGGTTGTACAGTTTTGAAGATAGCAAAGGCTATGTTATGGTATCAAACATGTCCAACTTTGATTTAAATTTTAAAATCGGGCATACTGTGGCAAGGGGCACTACCTATAATGAGATTGTTGAACCTTGTGTCAACTTAATTGGCAGTGGAAAATTTGATCGGCGAGTACCTTTGCCACAGGAGGAAATCAATGTTGGCGTGAATTTGTCTGATAAAGATTGTGAGGCATTTCATGAACTTTTAGAAAAGTATCGTGATTGTTTCGCGTTAGATTTATCAGAGCTAGGAAAAACTGATTTGACAGAAATGACAATAACTCTAAAAGATGAGACACCAGTGGTTTATAACCCCTATCGTATGTCCTTGAAAGAAAAGGAACAACTCACAGCTATTATTGAGGATCTGCTCAAAAATGGTATTATTAGAGAAAGTTCTTCCTCCTATGCTAGCCCAGTGCTCTTAGTTAACAAGAAAAATGGACAAAAAAGGCTATGTATAGATTACCGTGCTTTAAACAGAAAAACTTTGAAAGATAAGTACCCTCTTCCTCGAATTGAGGATAAGCTGGATTGTCTTGGGGGAAACAGTTTCTTTTCTAGCCTGGATCTAGCCTCAGGCTATTACCAAATCCCTGTAGCTGAACAAAGAAAACATCTTACAGCTTTTATTACGCCGGACGGCCTCTACGAATATAATCGTATGCCGTACGGGCTTGCGAATGCTCCAAGTGTTTTTCAACGGGCCGTTAATACAATGTTGAATGGTGCAAATCGGGGTCTGGTATTAGCTTATATGGATGATCTGTTGGTTCCCTCCAAGACAGTCCAGGAGGGACTTGAAAAATTGGAAAAAGTCTTTATAATGCTAAGGAATGCAAAGCTTACTCTCAATCATAAGAAGTGCTTCTTTTTCCAAGAACGTATAGAGTATTTAGGGTATGAAATCTCAAAAGATGGAATCAGACCTGGATCGCATAAAATTGATGCTGTCGAACATTTCCCGATGCCAAAAAACGTCCATGAAGTTCGGCAATTCGTAGGATTAGCGAGTTATTTTCGTAAATTTGTGCGCAATTTCTCAATAATAGCTAGACCGCTTACAGCGTTAACAAAAAAGAATGAACAATGGCGATTTGGACCTGACCAGGTACAGGCCTTTAATCAGCTAAAAAATATTTTAGTTAGTAGACCGGTTCTTGCACTGTATAACCCACAGGGTCGCCTTGAGGTTCATACCGATGCGAGCAAATTAGGCATTGGTGCGATTCTCCTGTAAGATGATGAAAAGGGCCTCCAACCAATTTCTTATTATAGTCGTCAGACCTCTCCCGAGGAACAGAAATTTCATTCATACGAATTGGAGACCCTTGCTGTCATCACAGCCTTAAACAGATTTAGAGTATATCTTCTTGGCGTTTCTTTTATTCTTGTCACGGACTGCAATGCCATCCGCAGCACAATGACTAAAAAGGATCTTATACCAAGAGTCGCAAGGTGGTGGATTGCTATGCAGGAATTTGACTTTTCTATAGAATATCGTGCTGGGACGAAAATGGCGCACGTTGACGCCCTCAGTAGGAATCCTATTGTAGGTCAGCAGCCGCCAGCTCGTGACGATGATATTTACATTTTTAAAATAGACACTCCATCTCAATGTGATGAAAAATGGTTACAGACAGTGCAACAGGCCGACAGTGAACTGCAAAGGATAGTAGATATATTAAAAGACCCTAATAGCAATAATGTGATAGAAATAAAAAATAACTTTGCATTAAAAAATGGAAAACTTTATAGAATTGTAAAGAAAGAAAACACTGTCAACCTGTTGTGGGTCGTACCGAAATCTGTGAGGTGGCAGATTTTGCGCAGTAACCACGATGATGTCGGTCACTTCAGTTATGACAAAACTTATGACAGAGTACGAAAAGTGTATTGGTTCAAGAACATGCGCAAATTTATTAAAAAGTATTGTCGATCGTGTTTACACTGTGCCCACAACAAAGTGCCCGGAGGCCCTAAAGAAGGCATGCTCCACCCAATCCCAAAATCGATTAAACCGTTTGAAACATTGCATACTGATCACTGTGGCCCTTTTCCTATAAGCAAACGTCGTAACAGCTATATTTTGGCTATCATCGATTCTTTTACGAAGTTTATTTACATAAAACCTGTTAAAAACACAAAAACTAAAACAACCATATGCGTCTTCGAAGAGTACTTTTCCCTATTCGGTGTACCGCGTCGTTTAATTACGGACAGAGGTAGTAGTTTTACTAGTCATGATTTTGAGAGGTTCACGAAAGATAAAGGTATTACTCACGTTTTAAACGCAGTGGCTACTCCGCGAGCAAACGGTCAGATTGAGCGGTACAACCGCTCAATCGTTGACGCTTTAAATGCGTCAAATCATAATAATCAGGATAGTGAATGGGATTTAAAAATCCCTCAGATCCAATGGGGATTAAATAACACTGTGAATAAAACTACAGGCAAAACACCCTCAGAACTTTTGTTTGGAGTTGTACCTACTGGATCTTCAGACAGTGTTATGAATCCAATTGTATCTGAGGTACATGAGTTAGAGAATCGGGAAGATATAAGATCCGCAGCAAGTAAGAGAACTGTACAAGAGCAAGAAAAACAAAAGGCGCGTTTTGATAGTCATAGGAAAGAAGCACAAAAATACAAAGTAGGAGATTTAGTTCGTATAGAAAGGGAAGTTTGTGGTACCCCAGGTCAAAGTAAAAAAATTACAACCTAAGTGTTACGGACCTTACAAAATCATAAATGTTTTGGGCAACGATAGGTACGAAATAGAGGACACACCGATAACTAAAAAGGCTGGAAAAGCACTTTACAGGGCCGTGTATTCCGTTGATAAAATTCACCCATGGCTTGTGTTTTCTAATGACCCTGTAGAGAGTGACTATAGTACTGACGAATGAGGCTCATAAAAGTATTCATACATGTTGCAGTATTGTGCACATAAAATATCTTGATTCTTGTCGTTTATTTTACTGTAAAGTAATAAAAATAAAAAAATAAAATCTAATAGAAATTGATATTAAGTTGTGCTAAAAATATCTAATGTCATGTATGGGTCATAACCAAATATGAAAATGTATTTATATGGTTTCGTTATAGTTTGTAACCTTAATATGTATATTTGTGTAAATTTTGTGTAATTATCGTTTCTAGCCATTATGGCGGTAACTAGCCCTTGTGGCGTTGATGATTAGCCCTTGTGGCGGTAACTAGCCCGATGTGGCGTTGATGATTAGCCCTTGTGGCGGTAACTAGCCCGATGTGGCGTTGATGATTAGCCCTTGTGGCGGTAACTAGCCCGATGTGGCGTTGATGATTAGCCCTTGTGGCGGTAACTAGCCCGATGTGGCGTTGATGATTAGCCCTTTTGGCGGTAACTAGCCCAGCATGACGGTGATGATAAGTCAGATGTGGCGTTGAAGATAAACTGGATGTACCGATCATGATAAGCTCGATGCAGCATTGATGATGAGCCTTTGTGTCGATCATGAACCTGACGTGGCGTTGCAGATTACCTTGTGTTGCGGTAACCATTCTGTGTGGTGGCAAATAACCCAATGTGGCAAAGTATCATCTAATCGGAGATCATTCGAGTTAGGTGGAGGCGAAAGAACGGAAGATATATTGAAGTCCTGCCACCAGCTTAACAAACAAGAAGTAAACACTAGGAAACAAGATTTGTCGATGAAAAAAAAAGTATCCACTTGAGATTAAAACTCGATTGATTGAGTGTCAAACTGCAATAATTTAAGTATAATTATGTAAGTTCAGCCTGTTAGTATAGAAAATATGAGTCTCATACTGATTACATACCTACATAATTTTTTTTTATATTTAGCTAGATTTGACTTGTGTATAATCAAGTATTTGTAATGTGATTAGCATAATTAAGCTTACACTTGTCAGACCTCCAAAATATTAAGCTTTTGGTAAGTCACAAATCTCTTCACTCATGCGGGGACGCATGCTAAGTCAGAATTGGCCGAATGAAAGCAAATATTATGTAGTAGATGTTTCTGTTGATCGAAGGCTGGTAACACTTGTGGTCTGACAGTTGAATATATGCTTTTGTAAAACGATTTTGCGGTGGGAAAAAGTTGTCGGCTTAGGTTTTATGTTGTAAAACTGTTCAAAAGTAATTAAATATGTTTCTGTGTTCTATTTTAGATTGTTAATTATGAGCCCCTAGCTACATTGTTCATCTACCAAGCAAGAATAAGTTTTCACCTGCCTGCACGTGTCTTGACTGGTCCAGTTCGTTCGACTGAGGAATTAATGCGGGGGTCAACTGCTTCGTTGCCTACACTAGAAGACCAAACAGCACCCTGAAGCTTCTGTTGTATTGCGTAAACAGAGAGCGCTGAAGTCTTTTCTGCGAATAATTGATCCATAAGCTACACGTGTAGAAGATTTGGCAATACGCTTTAAAAAAAGGTAACTTTAACCTTCTTTTTACAACGTGCGAACCTACGAGCCAACTTTTTGCACCTTGCTGCCAGCGCCCTACGTTCGCGTTCAATGTCTACTTGATCTCTAAGGTCTTCAGTCAGAAAATGCCCTAGGTATTTGAATTGTGTTACTCGCTTAAGCGGTGCTCCATAATTTAGCTTGATAACGGGTTCGTGGAGCATTTGTTTCCCTTCAGCCTTAAAAGATCATGTATTCACTTCTGTGCACAGTATACAACAGCCCATGTCTCGCCGCATAGGCTTCACATGATCTCAGTAACTCTCTAATTGAGCCAGCCGTTGGACCCAGTAGCACCATGTCGTCTGCGTAACTATAATAACTAGTACACATTCCGTCAATATGAAATCCAATTAGTTTGCTACTGAGTTTAACAATCAGCTCATTAATATAGAGGTTAAAGAGCTCAGGCGAGGTTAAGCCCCCCTGCCTCATCCCACATTCCAACTAGTATGGTTCAGATAACATCGTATCCCCAACGCACCCCGTTTTGCTGATTACCGTACCAGAATTGAAAGACTCTAACTAGTTCTTGTAGAACGCCTGCCTCCTAAAGCTTTTTCCACAAAACAACATAAGGTCAAAGGCTTTGGAAAGATCAAGGAAGCAGGATTACGCCAGAGAAGATATAGTACTGGACCGTCTACGTCAGACTTAATATGGCGCTTACAGTAGAGAGTCCTGGCCTAAACCCAAACTGCGCATCGTATAGGTCTAAATATTGGTCAAGTTGTTAACCAAGCAGACTGTCCAGTACTTTACCTATAACGGTCGCTAGCGAGATAGGCATGTAGTTAACCTTATCAGACATATCGCTGGTCCTTGTTCTTTGGTACTGGAAAATCCACCTATTTTCATAAGATCTCAAGGAACATACGAGTTCGTAACAAAAAGAATAAACAGCCCACAGCACGCTAAGAAGGTGGATACCTGCAAATTTTAGATGTTCGATGCTGAGTCCATCATGACTCGGAGAATTACCTCTTGACATATTCTAAAACTAGCTGCTGCCCGCGACTTCGTCCGCGTGTGTATGAGACTGAATATGACAAATTATTTGCATAATGAAAAATATTTACATCAGACTGATTATGTATTAAAAAGTATATTTTAAGATTAGTTACAGCTCATTTACATGTAAGTTATATTTAAAGAATAATTCAAGACGAATAGTTACAAATGCCGAATTTATTTTTTACTTGTAGCTAATCTAATAACAAAAATGTTTACTAATTTACAAATTTCTCAGTCAACACAGTGTTTGCGGTCTGATGGTTGGTAGTAAGTAAATAAAGTTGCTTGGAGCTGGTCACAGCTCAGAGCAGGCGACGTAGGTAGAGCTTTCCGTATGAAAAATATCCCACCCTCAGATCACCATCGGCAGCCTTGACCAGTTCCCCCTACGACTGGCTGTTTGTCATTTGTTATGTTGTTTGTCATTGTGAAGAAACTGCACGTACCTACTTGAAGTAAAATCGGTCGAAGAGGATGCCTGGTATGAAAAACTGACTCACCAGCAGCGCTGCAACTCATTACAATTTCTGGCTCAGTGAGGTTCCTCTGAAGTAACAATACCTTTAGCCGAGATCCGTTACATCGTTGTACTATTTCATTTATTTTTGGTGATGTAATACAGTAATAGCCTCTCTCAGATTTGAGAAGCACGTTGGAAAACTCTTGAGTGTGAGAGTTACCACTAAGTTGGACCACATTTATTCGGCAGTTGGAGCATATTTATTCGGCAGTTTCAGCCGAAAAAGACGTCCACTGCAGGGCACAGGCCTTTTCTAAAAATCTCCATGAAAGCTAAGGCTATATCGTTTTACATACAATTAGTCTGAAATATCCACATTTTAACACTTTTTACACAAAATTGCGGTTATAGTTTTGTTTACAAAACGTGACGCTCTTTCGTGAACACTGGTATTCTACTCCACGTATCCACTACTCCACCATATTACGCCTCTCTCTCACTCGGGAGAGACCACGCGCTGATGACGCACTGTCGACGTACCGGTAACGCGCCGTCGATAAGCTTATAACGCGCCGTCAATGCGCTGTAAGAACACGCCATTGACGGCGCGTTTGTATCACTACCATCGATAACAAACTGCTCTGTGAAAGGAAAAACGCGCAGTTGACGCGTGTTCGCAAAATACGTGATGTGGCCCTTAAAACAAATGCAGAACATCTTTGCAGAAATGCGATTGATATTTTCTCCATAGATTTGCACAAGATTGGTGAGCCCACAGAACACAGCATCACAGCAAAGACCCCTAAAATGACTTGGGCCATAACTGTGCCTATAACTTACAATTGTTTAAGATAATTATCTAATCCAAAAAGTTTTAACACAAATTATTGTCATGCAAGTTATTTCAGGTAACCATAATAACGATATTATGAGCTAATTAACCATGGAGTTTTCCATGGAGTCAAGCGCCTCTCTATATAGTTAGGGTGCTGGCTGCCATTTGGGTATATGATTTGCTTATGATTTATATTAATAGGGATGATAGATCAGCTCAATACGAATCGATTTGGTCCTTACAAGTTTTTCTGTCCGTCGCTGCGTTTTTGAGTTAAAGCAAAAAAAAATTAAAATAAGATACTAAATTTTTATTTTTTGTAAGCCTTTGTGTCCGCTGTTTAAAATACTTCTGAAGATGTAGATAATCAAAGAAGCAGACATGCAGGGCTCTGCATTATCACGGGACGAAGTAGTGGTTTTTTGCATTTTGAAGCGCTGTAACTTTACATCGCAGCAGCGGATGGCAGACCATTTTTCTGTGGTCCTATACATTGTGTTTAATCGGACAGTCATAATCTGCCAGGTGTACGTTTTATAGTCAAATTTCAAAATGTAGGGGTGTGGATGTCTGCCAATATTTTTTGTATCTTTTAGAGGATGCTTCTAATTATCAGTCAAAGAGGCAGAGAGACAGGCAGTCAAACAAACAGACAAACAGACAGACAAACAATCAAAAATTTTAAAAATTGTACAAACTTGTTCAGTTAATCATTTTAAGTCGCCCTGGTTGGTTTTTTCTCAATATGTTCAATGTACAGACTTTTTTGCCTTTACGATTTTTATTATATGTATAGATTATGTTGGACACTTGTTTTGCCGTAAACCTACTAGGAGGTTTTTTTCTGAATGATTTTGCGATTAATATTGACGGCATACCGTTTAATTTGCCGTTTACAAACTGCCAGCAAAGTATAAGGGTTGTTTTCTATAAGTGCTATGCGAGTGAGCTAAGCTGTGAGGTAGGAAAATGTCAACCAATAGGATTGCTCCATTTTTCTAGCTTGTCAAATGTAGCAATCTTATTGGTTTAAATTTTCCAGCTCACAGTGGAGCTTTCTCGCACAGGTCTGGTGGAAAACCACCCTAAAACAGCGGCGGCAAGTTGTAAATAGGTTTAGATCACTGGTTAGCCAAGGAAAACCCATTTGGCGTTGGTTAGGTTGGGTTAGGTTATCCTGCGACCACAACGCACGAGCTGAGCGTGCCGTGGCAGCGGCTGGCGAGTGCTAGAAATGAATAGCGCGTTGTTTTGTAAAATGCCTAGTTTTTTTGTAAAGTGGCGAATGATAGAATTAGCCTGCGACATTATTATTGTATTGTTTTCGACCTGCTTAACAATTATTTGTTTCACCCTTACTATAAATCTAAAACAAAACCAGCTTTTACATTTCCTGAACGCTCAACTGTAGAATGCAGATTTTTGTTGGTACTTTTGAGTTTTTATCAGAATTTGTATTAATATATTAATAAAAAGTCGAAAATCTTAAAATTTATTAAAATTATTTATTTATTCATACATTCATTTATTTATGGAATATAATTTATTCCTACAAATTTATTTGAATCATTTTCCGTTACTACTTCACACACAACATCAGGCTGGACCACGGTAGCCTCTGCGGTTAGTGCGTTAAATGCGTCTTCAGAACTGACTAACAACACGTAGCTTTGGACCCTGACTGTGGTTGTGAAATTTTGATGTTTCCTAATGTAGAATTATCCGAACATAGATAATCGTGGTTTTTACAAGTGCATAAAACATGACTTTTTATATTTAAGGCTTACGTATTCGCACTCCCCTAGGGAGTGCGTATATTTAAGCCGCGGATATAAAGTATTTTATGGTCGAGTGCCTCTGCTACAATTTTACTTGGTACGACTGAAAAACAGCGTCCGTCTCTTCGAGATGGACTTTTTGCTGAGTCGTTCACCTTTTCGCTATTGCGCCACCTTGCATACCTTAGTGCAGTTATTTTATTTTCTTTTGTTTAACTGTTTACATATTGTTTTCTTTTATATGTGTACTTTATTGTACTTTGGTTTGTAGTGTCACAATAGTTGAATAAATATAGTTTTTCTTTCTTTCTTTCTGCTTTTCACTTTGATTGCGAGGAAATAAAACGTAAAAGTAGTTTCGAAAAATAGTAAATGAGAGGTTATTTCTTAAGAATTTTATAGTATCACTTGCTAGAAAGTCAATTTAGAAGAAGAAATTACTGTTTTGACCAACTGCATAAAATAAAATTTTAGGCTGCCTATACCCAGCATAAACTACAATTTTTCGAGCATGAGAAGTGAAAAATATTTTTTTGTGTCGCTATGTTGTCAGTTAAAAAGGGCCCGTTGGACAGAAAGCAGATGATTGCGCCGTACTGGCTGTATCCAGTCACAGTCACCAACGAGCTGACCAGGGTCCTCAAGGAGATGAAGCCGGGAGCCGCCAAGGGCGAGGGCGAGGCTGAGGCTGAGGCTGATGATGGTACGGAAAAATCATAATTACTGTACTGTTTAATTTAAAGCATCATCTCTTTGCCTATTTTGAAGGTCGTAGGGCTTATATCTGTTTCTGCCGTAAAGCAGCATTGTTTGCACTGCTGTGTTTCGGTTTGAAGGATAAGGAGCCAGCGAAATTGCCGGAACATGAGACATTCCATCTTGGTACTCAGGGTGGGTAACGCGCTTTGCTGTTTCATTAGTGTCAAATTAATCTACTAATAGGACAGTGGGTGTCATGAGGTGTGGTGACCACATACCACCAGGTGGCCCACCTGCCCGTGTGCCCACTGGTAACAAAAAACAGGATTGTACCAGGGCGACCAAGCTTTGCCTGTATTCTTATGTAGGGATTTGAAACGCGCTATTTTCTAAAGATTTTTAAAAATGGAGAAAACGCATTTTCCCAGACATAAGACCTTGCTAGATCGTTTTTTCGGCCCCGAAAACCCCTGTTTTTATCAAAATCGTTAGAGCTGTTTTTGAGAAACCGATTACAAGAAATAGTGAAAAAAAATTAGAAATATTAATGAGAACATGAAACTAAACTGCTTTCCCAAAGAAATATAGGTCGAAATACGAAAAACCAAATTTGACCTTCCAAACAAAATACGCTTTCAGCTGATGCAGTTTCTATGGGAGGTCAAAAATAGGTTATCGTATTTCAACCTATGTTCCAAAGATTTCGGACCTCCTTGCTTCGCTCGGAATAGATACCTTGCTAATTTATTTTACTATGGGATGACATCTGCCAACATGTCCCAATATTTTATGTCAAACTATCAGTGATCACTAGGAAATATTCAAAATAATCCATAGAACGACGCCTTCGCTACCTTGTGACGAATTATTTCTTTAATCCTCCGTGCTATGTTCCTTTGAGAAAGTTTTTCTATGTCATGGGCTGATTATCAATACGTAAATTATGTTTACTAATATATCATACTAGCTGTTACCCGCGGCTTCGCTCGCGTGGTTTTCGTATTTAGGTTGTTACTGGTTTCCCGAAGCAATGAGATATTTTCCCGTCACTTCGGGGTAATTTTAAACTAAGAAAAACAGGACTAACCCTGCGCAAATCAATGAGTATAATTCAAGATCCAGATGAATTTTATATATAATATACAGACGTTACTCATAAGTTACTCAGAACAGAGGAACTTAGCAGCAGTATCCTAACAAATGTAAAGAGAGAGATAAGAGACACCTTTATGTAATATTTCAAAACAGAGCCAATTTGCAGAAGTAATTGAGAAAAACCAAAACCCTCTCCCTCTCTCTCCCTCTCTCCCCTTCCTCTCCCCCTCCCCCTCTCTCTGTCTCTTCCCCTCCCTCTGTCTCTCCCTCTCCCCCTCCTTCCTCTCCCCCTACCCCTCCCTCTCCCTCACTCCCTCCCCTCCCTCTCTCCCTCCCTCTCCCCCTTCCCATCCTTCTTCCCCTTCCCCTCCTTCTCCCTCTCCCTCTACTTTACCTGTACCTGTACCTCTAATACTACGTCTCTACCTCTCTACCTATGATGGTATTTCACGTCCAACACGTTGGATTTCAAAGTTGTTGTAGCTTTCGTAATCAGCGACCCGATAAACCATACAAACGACACCCATATTCACATTTCAACCCTATCGCACCCCAACCCCATCCCAAGAGTTAACTTTGAATTAACTTTGTTGCCAATAAATTTTTCATTTTCAAGGGAATGATGGTATTTTACGTCCACCACGTTGGATTTCAAAATTGTTGTAGTTTTCGTAATCAGCGACCCGACAAACCATACAAACGATACCCATATTGGTTTTTAGACTTTTCACCCCATTTCCCTTTTTTAGGGGTTGAATTTGGGGTGGAATTTCAATAACAGTGATGAACGTTGCATAGAATCACATCAATAATGCCTAAATAATAAATAATGTGGATTTTACTTTAAAAATAAAGAATTTTCAACTTCATCCCCCTTTTCACCCTTAAGGGTGTCGAATTTTCAAAAACCTTGAGACACGTTAATATTAATTTTTAGTCGTCAGCCTAAATACAAATTTTGAAGATCCTAACTTTAAAAATGACGGACTTTCATACAAACTTTCATCCCCTATTTTACCCCCTTAGGGGTGGAATTTTGTAAAACCCTTTCTTAATACACCTTAAGACCTCATAAAAAACCCACATGCCAAATTTGGAATTTCTAGACCTAGCGGTTTGGGCTGTGCGTTGATATGTCAGTCAGTGAGTCAGTCACCTTCTTCATTAACATTAAATGCGTTTTTCTGTGGGAATGAAGTGCTTTCCCGCGGTAAAAAGTAGCCTATGTGTTATTCCACGACCTAACCTATATGTGTGCCAAGTTTCATTAAAATCCATTCAGTAGTTTTTACTTGAAAGAGGAACAAACATCTATACATACAAACTTTCGCGTTTATAATATTATAGTAGGAAATAGGATAGTAGGATAGGAAATAGGATAGGATAGGATACTATTAAACGAGCAATATTTGTATATATATATTTGTAATCGGTTTCTCGAAAACGGCTCTAACAATTTCGATGAAATTTATCATACGGGGGTTTTAGGGGACGAAAAATCGATTTAGCTAGGAAAATTCGTTTTCACCGTTTTTAGGGTTCCGTACCTCAACAGAAAAAACGGAACCCTTATAGGATCACTTTGTTGTCCGTCTGTCTGTCTGTCAAGACCCTTTATCTCACGAACGGGTAGAGGTTGATACCATATATTAGGGTCCATGAACCACACAAGATATGAAAATTTAAATTTTTTACAACTACGCAATCAAAAGATATGGCATTTTATGTCCTCATCTCCATACATTTATGCACTAAAGCAAAACCTATAGGGTGCATCCCGTTGACCTAAAATTATGAAATTTGGCAAGAAGCTAGGTCTCACAGTACAAATAAAGGGAAAAGTCTGAAATTATTAAATATTACAACTTTTCTCACAACAAATGGTAACCAATTGTGGTGAGCTCCCGTTTCAAGAACATTCATATAAGAGAGGGGTCAAGTTGGATGGTCGCGGAGGGGATTTTTGTTTTAGTTCTATTTTAAAAACGGGAACACTTACAAACTTAAAAATTGCTATGTTTATAGTGCATCAGCTATAAAATAACAACAAATAATAAAATTTGGTCAAGCGCGTGTCGGACTCAAAAAATCTAGCACATTAACTTACTGAAATTTGAACTAATACAAGTATGATTATTTGGTGGTACGTAACCCTCGGTGCGCGAGTCCAACTCGCACTTGGCCGGTTTTATTATATTACTTTGCGCGTTTAAGAAACTAACAGCGCCACCTGTTACTTTTAGTTATTCTCGAGTAACCCAGAAGATAGATATAGAAACCACGAGCCTAACGAGCGGTAGGTATGTGAAGTACAAAAACACGTTACTAGAAAAATTGCCCTGTCACAATTATAATACTAACAACCCTAATAACTCATATGAAGATTTATTCACATTGATTAATACTGAATTCAGTAAAATTTTCACTATAAGAAAAAAGCAAATAATTGTAAAATTCAAATTAAAAGTGACTGGGCTACCGCTGGTATTCGCAAAAGTAGAGAGAGACTTTTTGAATTATATGAGCTAAGAAATTATTCAAATGACGGCAATTTCATACATGTCAAAAATTATCCAATTTTTTTTAAATTAGTTTGTTTAAAAGCAAAATAATTTTTTCTTCGGAAAAAAATATAGTCTGCTGATAACAAAATTAAGGCTGCATGGAATGTCATAAACAGTGAAACTGGAAAAGTGAAACCGCGTGACAATCAAATCACACTTCATACAAATCGCGGAACTATTAGTTCAAACGTAGAAGTGGCTCAAGAATTCGAAACCTTTTTTACTAATATTCCTTTGAAAACAACAGAGTCACTCAAGTCTTCATCTTCACTTGCTAGCGATTTAGTTCAAAAGAATGTTGACGCCTGCGAAACTGAATTTGGGTTCAATCATGTCACCCCTAACGAAATTGTTAAAGCCTTTAAAAGTATTAAAATGAAAACTACTGAGGACCTATGGGGAATGTCAGTAAAAGTCTGTAGTGCGATCATTGATACTATATCTCCATGTTTAGCTGTTATATTCAATTATTGTGTCGATCATGGTACATTTCCTGACTTAATGAAAAAAAGTAAAGTAGTTCCATTATTCAAAGCTGGTGACAAAAAGGATCCCAGTAATTTTAGACCAATATCAGTCTTACCTGTACTTAGTAAGATTTTTGAGAAGAAAACAGGATTCAAAAGGTACAAGTAAACAGGACGAAATCACTGGGATCTGTTGTCAAAATTGGCGTAGCTCAAGGGTCCATATTAGGGCCATTTTTATTCCTTATTTATATCAATGACCTTCGTTCTGTGGTGAAGAATCTGTCAAAGATTTTGTTATTTGCTGATGATACTTCATTAATATTCAATGTAAGTAGGAAATCACAAAATTATAATGAAGTCAATGATTCACTTGGACAGATTCATGCATGGTTTACTGTTAACAATTTAGTCCTAAACGCCAAAAATACTAAATGTATAAAATTTGCACTTCCAAATGTAAAGTCTCATCATCATCATCATCATCATATCAGCCGAAAGACGTCCACTGCTGGACATAGGCCTCCCCTAAAGATCCCCATGACGACCGGTCCTGCGCTGCTCGCATCCAGCGGCTTCCCGCGACCTTGACAAGATCGTCGGTCCACCTTGTGGGGGGCCTGCCAACGCTTCGTCTTCCGGTACGTGGTCGCCACTCTAGAACCCTTACGCCCCATCGGCCATCAGTTCTTCTTGCGATGTGCCCTGCCCACTGCCACTTTAATTTAGCGACTCTCAGAGCTATGTCAGTTACTTTTGTTCTTCTGCGGATCTCCTCATTTCTGATTCGATCTCGCAGAGAGACTCCGAGCATAGCCCTTTCCATAGCTCTTTGGGTGACCTTGAGCTTCCTGATAAGGCCCATCGTGAGCGGCCACGTCTCGGTTCCATATGTCATCACTGGCAACACACACTGGTCAAAGACTTTCGTCTTGAGACACTGCGGTATTTTGGACGTGAAGATGTTGCGGAGCTTCCCGAACGCTGCCCATCCGAGTCGGATTCGACGAGTAACCTCTTTCTCTAAGTTGGATTTACCCAGCTGGACTGTTTGTCCCAGGTATACGTATTCATCGACAACTTCGAGCGTAGAGTCTCCAACTTTGAGTGGAGTGGGTACAACAAGGGCGTTAGACATAATTTTCGTCTTATCCATCATCATCATCATCAGTCATGTCTCACTCATCCCATCTCACTTCTGAGCCATGTCTATAAGCTGTTCTCGAGAGTCATTACGAATCGTCTCGCACGCAGGCTCGACGACTTCCAGCCTCCCGAACAAGCCGGTTTCCGTAAAGGCTTCAGTACCATAGACCACATACATACGCTACGGCAAGTTGTACAGAAGACCGAAGAGTATAACCAGCCACTTTGCCTAGCGTTTGTGGACTATGAGAAGGCCTTCGATTCGATCGAGACGTGGGCTGTGCTACGATCTCTCCAGAGGTGCCAAGTCGACTATCGGTACATTGAAGTGTTAAAGGATCTGTACAAAAACGCCACTATGTCAGTCCGTCTTCAGGACCAGGACTCGAAACCTATCCAATTGCATCGAGGAGTGAGACAGGGAGACGTCATATCTCCTAAACTGTTCACCGCTGCATTGGAAGACGTCTTCAAACTCCTGGACTGGAAAGGACTTGGCATCAACATCAATGGCGAGTACATGACCCACCTTCGATTTGCCGACGATATTGTCGTAATGGCTGAGACCCTGGAAGATCTCGGCACGATGCTCAATAACCTCAGTAGAGTTTCACAACAAGTGGGTCTTAAAATGAACATGGATAAGACGAAAAATAAAGTCTACTTCACATAATATAGTATTGAATAATGAACCATTAGATTTTGTAAATAGTACAGTTTTCTTAGGGTTAACACTAGACTCTAAACTTCAATGGGGCCCTCATATAACGGCTCTTCCTGGTCGATTGAGCTCGGCTGCATATGCTGTTAGAAAAAAAACACAACTTACTGATGTAGCTACCGCAAGGCTGGTTTAATTTAGCTACTTCCATAGCATTATGTCTTATGGCATACTGCTTTGGAGCCAGGCAGCTGATATACATTCAATATTCATTTTACAAAAGAAGGCTTTAAGAGCAATTTATTGCCTGAAGACTCGTGATTCCCTGAGAGAACTGTTCAAGGAAATCAACATTATGACAGTGCCATGCCAGTATATCAATGAAAATATTATGTATGCTAGAAGGAACATTCATCAATTACCTAAAATTTGTGACAGGCATAATTTTAATACTAGAAATAAGCACAAAATTGATCACCCATATACTAGATTAACTATAGTCAATGCATCTTTCGTTGGTCTGTGTATACGATACCACAACAAAATACCTGACAATATAGTGCAATTACCTGAGAGAAAGTTTAAATAATGTGTAAAGCAAACATGTAAAAAAGCTTACTATAAATTAGATGACTATATGAATGACAAAGAGGTATGGTGCTCTGATATTCCAGCGAAACACAAGAAACACACTGTAAAAAGCCGACTTTTAAAGTAGGCCGTGCTGCAGTGGTTTCTTGCCGTTTCTTTTACGCTGCCATAGCACGATCCGAAACGTCGTAGAATCGCTCTATTTGCATTGTATTCTGCATGACTTTCAATAAGTATTCTGTAAAGAATCTACATTGAATAAAATTATCTGAATCTGAATCTATTGGCGAGTGGCTTAGCTTGCTCACCCGATGATATTTTCAGGTTGAGGTGGCTATTAGAGCGAAGCTCGGTCGCCCAGGTACTTAGGACCTTATACGTGTAGCAGAAAGATGTGATAATACTAATGGGTGTGAGTGAATCTGCCCATGAAACTGAACAACTTTTCCCGAGGAAAATATGTCAAAGAACAAAATACATTTTTAACCTTCAATGGAAACTGCATCAGCTGATAGCGCATTTCGTATAGGAGGTCAAATTTGGTAAGAAATTGTTAGAAATTATTTATTTGCAAGAATTCATGTTGAATAATGTTAATAAATAACAAGGTCATAAATAAATGATCGTGTTTCGACCTATGTTCCTTGGGAAAAGTTGTTTAATTTAATGGAAAGATTCACACCTGTCAGACTTTCAGTATTATACACCTTTAACGTTACACGTTGTAATATTTTCTCGTTTAGTAGTTGCCGAAGAGGTGGCGAAGTTTTATAACAATCAAACGACAAAAGCTTGTATAATGACAACGTGGTGAACACTTGCGAAACCTTTGGCGCACTTAGCCGCTTTTTTATTATGATACAGCACGTTCAGGACAAGTCTGTCTATGACGGTTATTTTTCGCGCATGGGTGACAGGCGGAGAGCCAATGAACGATTAGCTCGCCTCCTGGTGGGAGCCGCGCTCACCCACGCGACTCATTTTTTGACTTTTGCGCATTACCGGTCACAGACGAAGTTATTTTGTACGCAGTATACTAAATGTTATTATATAAAATATAAATATGTAGAAGCGGAAGACCTACTTGTCGAAGCGTTGGACGACGCGGCGATGGGCAAACACTTCGAGCGCAAGAGTCGCACCGTGGCGTCTATGAGAGGCTGCGTGGCGCAAGACGAGCCCTACTTCGCTGAGGATCCCAACAGGGACAACCAGGTACGAGAGTGCGCCCTTATACAGGGTGTAAGGGACAGGTTGGCAAATACTGAAAGTGCATGATCAGTCAACGTAACTGAACAACTTTCAGCGAACAAAACTTTCAGGAAATGAAAAACATAATCGGCTTCTCCATACAAACTGTCCAATCAAGTTAGCAATTTTCTATGGAGAAGCCGATATTTTTTTTTCATTTCCTGAAAGTTTGTTCGCTGAAAGTTGTTCAGTTACGTTGACTGATCATGCCCTTTCAGTATTTGCCAACCTGTCCCTTACACCCTCTATTGCGCTGACAGTATTTCAGTACTAGGAGCGCAAGACGACAGATTGTACTTCGGAGAGTGTGCCCAAGAGCTCCATGAGCTTATTCCGCCACCCCTCTTCTACCATCGGGAATCCAGACGCACTGCAGGATATCACCCATACTTGATTGATATTCCTTACATCCGCACAAAGTGCTTTGAAACATTCTTTATAATGCGCATGGATAAAGAGGGGAAGTATCTGCCTGCGTCTGTGTTCCCGAGCTCTTATAACCCGAATCTAAGTCCGAGTGAATAGACTTCTTCTGGGCAAGCTCTTTCCATCATCGACCTCATCTCTGTCCTCAGGGTTAGATCGAGGTCAAGAGTAAGCCCATATACAGTAAAAAAAAACGAAGGTCACACGTTCACTATTGCATCAGTTCAGTTGATGAGTATGGTAAGATTTTAGGGAAGCAGATATAGGAACAAAAGAGGAAGCTATACGTCTATTTCTATAGGATGAACCTCCGCGGTGTATCCCAACCCAACAGGGTCAACCAGGTACGGGGCATGTCTCTAGATGGCGCTGACCTAGTATTTTAATACTACGAGAGTAAGACAAAGGTTGCACGTTAAGTCTAGCATTAGTTCAATCCATGAGTCTGATAAGATTTTAAAGAAGCAGCTATAGAAATGAAAGGGTAAAATACGACTATTTCTGTAAGATGAGCCCCACTTTGCGGAGGGTGCGGCGCTAGATAGCGGTGACGAAATTCTAGAACAAAGAGTTTTATTTACGCAATGCATCGTTATTAACATAATTTGCAATTAAAGATATGTATAGATCGTGCAGCGAAAGATGAGACAAACATGAAGACGCTTATGTTGGTTAAAAAGTGATAGATAGCACTACTCATTTGCTACAATAATATAAAGATACAAACATGTGTGCTGTTGGCTTCGACTCCATTCAGGGAGCCAATTCTTGAATATCACCGGGTGAATTTTAAGAGTTTAAAAATTGAAACCCATCCTGATAAACTGACGAATCTTCACTATTAAAAAGAAAGATATGTAATATTTTACTTTTTGATATTTTTTGAGCGATATTTTACTACCCGGTGATATTCAAGGCTCCCAGGTGGACTGCAAGGTGGCCTCCGTTCAGGAACTGAGACAACGATTCAAACGGCAATCAGCTGCTCAGTAGTACACACGACCGCACGTTGGTGGAAACCCTTCGACCTGAGCGGGTCTCTGGTTTCGGGCATTCGTAGCGTAGCGCCGCGCACCGGTTCAGCTTACACTGGATTTTTTTGAGATGCGTTTGCTGCCTATTAGCTACTGTATTAAGATGTAGGTACTAAGGTTCGCTAGGCCAGAATTCGCTATGGACCGTGACAGTTGGAGGACCGAAGGGAAGGCTTTTGCCCAGCAGTGGGACAGTATAGGGCAGCAAAAAAAAAGTTATATTTTGTTTCTGCCAGAATTGACACCTCTCTTCGAAGTAGACTATGTTTATTTTCATCGTTAGTCTGAGATAGATCCCCATCTTATTCTATGAAGTAATGTTGACTGTTTGACTGTCTCTCCCACATTCAGGACGCGGCGATGTCAGTGATGGGTATAATCGTGCACCACATCGAGCCCTATCAGTACTGGAAGCCTTCGCTCGTTGACGCCGTGTTGAAATACGGGGACAGGTGAAAATAGTCAATATTTAATGTTGACTAAATAACCATTTGAGGCCTTAGAGTTAGACAAAGGGCAAAAAGAACTTTAACCTAAAAACTGGAAACGAATCTATTCAAGTCACGAGTGAATAGGTTTCTTCAGGGCAATCTCGTTCCATCGTCAACATAAATCTCTGCATTCAGAGCCTTAAAAAAATATAGACCTTAACCCACATTAGGCTTTGCCAAGTTAGTGCAGAGTTTTCAAGCCACGAAATGGCCTCTGACTTGGCTCAACGACTACTATCCATGACAGTAGCCGGGCCTCACTTTAACGTGCTTTTTAATGCACGGAATATACTCGAGATTTTACCACGAAAAAGTGTTTGCACTGCTGCGTTTTGGTTCCAAGGGTAAAAGAGCTAGTGAAATTACAGGCACATAAAACATACTATCTTAGTTCTCAGGGTGGCTAAAGCGCTGTGCTATCTTATTATTGTCTAGTAATGCCAATAATAAGACAGTGAGCGCTATGGTTGGTGGTGACCACTTACCATCAGATGGTCCAGCAGCTCTTTTTCCCACTTTTGATTTAAAAGAACGATCGCCTATCTAGGTTCTGACCAGGCAGCCAATATGGCTCTAGCTGTCGTGATCGAAAAGAAATATTTACCACAGCATAGCCACAGAACATATTATAAGTAAAGGGTGTTTTTTTTAGAGGTTTAAAGTTTAAAATGAAATAAAACACGTATAAATAAATTTCAGTATCATAAAATTGGTTTTACTTAAAAGATATTCTTATGCCATTTGTGTTTAAAAATGATTTCGGGCATATGGGCGCCACGGCTGGCACGAATGAAGCGTAAACGAGAACTCCAATTTTCGACCACTTTTTCAAGTAACTGCGGCCGTATATCGGCAATAACGCGGTGAATATTGGCTTCCAACTGGTCCAACGTCTGAGGTTTATCTGCGTAGCCACGTGACTTCACATATCCCCAAAGAAAGTAAAGTAAGTTAGTAAAGTAATGAACCAAAAATGTGCCTCATCGCTGAATAAAATTTTGCCTTGAAAAAGTTGGTCAAGCTGAATTTTGTTTTCCGCCCATTCTCCGAACATACGGCGCACATTATGGTCCCGCGGTTTCAACTCTTGCACAAGTTGGATCTTGTAAGCACGCAAGCCAAGATCTTTTCGCAAAATCGTCCAAAAGTGGATGGGTACAGCTCCAATTGCTGTGCACGATGGTGAATCGACTCATTCGGGTCTTCTTCAACACTACGCTCCACAGCAGCAATAACTTCTTCTGTGCGCACTGTACGAGTATGGCGTCTTTGTGGATGCGTATTATCAACTAGAGTATGCGTGGTACGAAAACGATCCATGGTATACGAAATAACTTGCTCGGACGGACGATTATGTCGACCGTAAAATGGACGTAGCGCACGGTAAGTTTGGCGAGCTGAACCATGATTTTGAAAATAAATTTGCACAATTTGCAAGCGTTTTTCTGAAGTAAGTCTATTCATTCTGAAACGGCAAATCATACTGACCACAAATATACCACCAACTGTCAAATTGACAATCACAAGAACAAGTGTTGCCAGTTTGAAAATCAAACCTCTAAAAAAAACATCCTTTACAAGCGTAGCTGAGCTCAACCCTTTCGTGATTAAGGGCTAATAATTTCAGCTAATGTAATCTATATAATAAGTCAAGAGCAAGTTAAGCTTAGTTCCTACGGCTATCGAAGTAAGGACTGTGGGTCGAATGTGTCAAGCTTGACGTGCTCTTGACCGTACTATGTTTGTTGGCGTCAGGTTGTACACGATGTCGATTCCCAACGCTAAGAACCCCCCGCGGCTCTGCCCGGAGGAGGTGGTCAAAGAGTTCCACGTCACCAACTTCAACGTAAGCTTTCAACTTGGCGTACCACTCATAAACACTCTCACCCACTCACACATAAACACACACACAAACACATATTGCCACATACACTCGAGCACCAGCCAAATTAGAGCGGAGCCTCCTAACACAGGCAACCCGTTTGCTTAAAAGGAGGTTCCATTCTGTAATTTTATACTAGAGTACTAATAAAATATTTACTTTGTAGCTATATTTCCTGCTGAGATTTCTCAGGAAATGAAAAGAGGCTTTACTTTTGTCATCCAGAAAGATAATTTACAGCAAGCTTACACACGCTTGCTTACATCGGCTAGTGAGCTTTCAACTGACAACTGGGTCTAACAACTAGCTTACACAAGCTTGCTTACATCAACTAGTGAGCTTTCAACTAACAACTGGGTCTGACAACTAGCTTACACAAGCTTGCTTACATCAACTAGTGAGCTTTCAACTGACAACTGGGTCTGACAACTAGCTTACACAAGCTTGCTTACATCAACTAGTGAGCTTTCAACTGACAACTGGGTCTGACAACTAGCTTACACAAATTTGCTTACATCAACTAGTGAGCTTTCAACTGACAACTGGGTCTGACAACTAGCTTACAGCTTGACCAACTTTTCTGTAGAATGGCCAAAAGCGGAACTACTTACGTCATTTGAATGAATGAATGAATAATTTATTCACATATAATGGGGTACCTGTAAAATTGGAACAGGATACAATAAAAGTTCAACCACATTAAGCTGTTACATAACAGCATGCAAATATGTCTTAAACATTATGAAATATTTATCATTATAATATTAAATTTAATAAGTCAAAAAATGTCATTATAGGAACAACACATGGACAATGAGATCATAAATTTCTAAGATTAAATCTATTCAAGTTAATTATATAATAAAAATTATTTGTCAGGAAAAAATTATTGAACGCTATAATAATTCTTGATCTGTAGCCATTGGTATAATTCTTTTTTAAATCTGGGCTTGGGAAGTGTTTTAATAGAACTAGGTATCTTATTGAAGATTTTTATGCACATATAAAAACAGTTTCGTAAGTTACAAGTAGATTTTGGGACCACACCAGGCACAAGTCTATCCGGATAACGAAGTTGCCTATAGCATACATCACCTGCCTCTACAAATAAATTAAGATTCTCCTTGACAAAAGTAGCTACTTCTAGAATATACAGGCATGGAAGAGGTAATATTTGCAACTTTTTAAAAAGGGGTCGAAATGAATCAATAGGGCCTGCACCACATATAGAGCGGATACATCTTTTTTGGGCCAAGAATACTTTATTTATATCTGACCAATTGCCCCATAAAAGTAATCCGTATCGTATTACGCTTTGTACATATCCATAGTATGCAGTTGTAGCAGTCGATCGAGAAGCTACCTTGGTTAATTTAAATAATGAATAGCTAAAACGTTTTATTTTGTTACATACGTGTTTTACATGTTCTTTCCATTTAAGTTTATTATCAAGGTAAATGCCTAAAAATTTAATACTATTTACAGGTTTTATAGCTTGGCCATCGTAATTAATTATGTCATTATAATTTATGTAATTGATTTTATCTATGTTAACTTTTAAATTATTTTTGTTTAGCCAATTAATTATTTCATATATTACATTATTTATTGTGGACTCATGTTCAACTATATTTGTTTTACATTTAGTAGAGATTATTACTGATACATCGTCAGCAAATAGGAATATTTTATGTTTAATTATTTCAGGCAGATCATTTATGTATATTAAGAAGAGAAGAGGACCTAATATACTTCCCTGTGGTACTCCGCAATTATTACCAACAAAAGGTGATCTGTACTTTTTTATTACACACTCTGTATCTATCTTACTTATCTCTACAGATTGTTTTCTGTTTGATAAGTAGCTTTCAAGCCAAGATAGAGCAAGTACTCGTATGCCATACTGATATAATTTAGAAAGCAACTTAGAATAAGAAACAAAATCAAATGCCTTTGACATATCAAAAAATATTGCAGTTGTCAAGCATTTGTCATTATTTTGTTGCAATATTTCATTGACTATAAAAATACTAAGATAAGAGTTATCGGGCGATAGTTATCTAATACTTCCTTCTCTCCTTTTTAGGGTTCCGTACCTCAAAAGAAAAAAACGGAACCCTTATAGGATCACTTTGTTGTCCGTCTGTCTGTCTGTCTGTCTGTCTGTCTGTCTGTCTGTCTGTCTGTCAAGACCCTTTATCTCACGAACGGGTAAAGGTATCAGGTTGAAATTAATACCATATATTAGGATTATTACCATATAAAAGGTGGAGAACCACACAAGATCTGAAAATTTCAATTTTTTACAACGACGCAATCAAAAGATATGGCATTTTATGTCCTCATCTCCATACATTTATTCAAAAATGAAAAACCTACAGGGTACTTCCCGTTGACCTAAAATTATAAAATTTGGCAAGAACCTAGGTCTCACAGTACAAATAATGGGAAAAGTCTGAAATCATTAAATATTACAACTTTTCTCACAACTAATGGTAACCAATTGTGGTGAGCTCCCGTTTCAAGAACATTCATATAAGAGAGGGGCCAAGTTGGATGGTTGCTGAGGCGATTTTTGTTTTAGTTCTATTTAAAAACGGGAACACTTACAAACTTGAAAATTGGTATGTTTATAGGGCATAGGCTATAAAATAACAACAAATAATAAAATTTGGTCAAGCGCGTGTCGGACTCAAAAAATCTAGCACATTAACTTACTGAATTTTCAACTAATACAATTATGTTTATGTGGTGGTACGGAACCCTCAGTGCGCGAGTCCGACTCGCACTTGGCCGGTTTTTTTTTATGTAAAAGTTTGACTACGGCTAGTTTTAGTTCATCAGGAAAAGTACCACATTCAAAAGAAAAGTTTATCAAATGTGCTAATATTGTTGCAATCTCGTCTATACACGCCTTTATTACTTTTGTACTTACATCATCTGGTACGACCGCGTTTGTATTATTTAATGTCAGGATTTCCTTTTTTATATCATTTTCATTTATTGGTGTCAAGTAAATAGAATTAATAGTTTTATTCTTTGAAAGTGTGGTTTCTGTGTCAGGCCTTGATGTTACCTTAGTTGTCAAATTTATAAATATTCATTAAAATAAGAAGCAATTTCAAGTGGTTCTGTAACTATTTAATCCTTATATCTAATTTTCTCTACATTATTTTGGGTACATGAATTATTTATTTCCTGATGTATAACCTGCCAAGTTGCTTTGCAAATGTTTTTGCTTCTGTGTACATATTTACTATTCATAGTCTTTTTAGATAATAGTATACATTTTTTCAGCATTTTTGAATATGTTAGATATTTAGTTTTTACTTCATTTGTTTTTAATTTATAGTATCACACTTCGTCCGCATTATACACTTACGAGGATAGTGGGCGACCTAACAGTCCATACGCGAACAAGTGTATATACATTTTAGTATGGAGGTCCCTCGCAAGAAATGGGTACGGTTATGGCTCTCTCCTTAGCAGAAAGAGCTGCTACCTAAACCTCCTTGTGTCAGTCAGTATTGTCTGTGCTGTTCTTGTTTTTTTGCATATTTCCAAATTTTTTATGAGAAAATCATGCCAAAAGCGATCGAAAGTGGTATGCGAGAAATAATTCTCATTATGAAATCATTCTTTGATGCATAAAAGGAGCAAGAATCTCCAATAGCACCATTTGTTCATGTATACAAACGCATTGCTGCCGCTACAGGTCAGTGTTACCCAGATTATTATTCAATTGATTCAGGAACTTTTAACGTACTTATCAAGCAATCTACATGCTTGCGAATGCTTGGGCGGTGGTGACCACTTTCCATTTGTCACATAAAAAAGAGCATCAAAATTTTATTTAATTACTGTGTGAAAGTTTATCAGTAAAACGAATAATCCGGGTCTTCGTTTGCTATAAAAAAATTGCTATAAATAAAAAGAGCTATTTTGATATGTTCATCATAACATCCCGTGAAATGTCCACTACAGAACAGGGAGCTCCAGAATTCATTTCAATTAAATTAATTTTGATATGTTAACAATAATAAAATACCTAAATATTTAATAAATCACTTGTATGCTTTAGTGATTCCGAGGCCAATTTGCTTAAGGTCTTTATCGTTGTCTTTATCATCGATCTTTAATACAATCTATTAGTGATGTAGAATCACCCCCAAGAAGAATCATCGTACTTTTTTTACACCCTGTATAGGTATATCTTTTGTCTTTGATAGCGAGCAAGAAGGCAAACAGTAAAAAGTCATGTTTTCAATATTTCATCATGTAGTTAAGAGTATTATAAAAGGCTGAAGTTGTTTATTTTTGTAACAGGTGGCAACCCTTTTCGATCGTGGCGCCATCACAAAATTCTACAGATAAGTTGGTCAAGCTGTACACAAGCTTGCTTACATCAACTAGTGAGCTTTCAACTGACAACTGGGTCTGACAACTAGCTTACACAAGCTTGCTTAAATCAACTAGTGAGCTTTCAACTGACAACTGGTAGTCTTAGAGGATCGTGTTACTCGTATCTCGCAGCGTTACATATTAGGATTGTGTAACTTCGTACACTTGTTTCTTAGTCCTATTAGACTAATATGACTCGGAGCACCGGAAATTTACTCCAGTAAAATTACGAGAGCTTGTATGGCGAAACGGAAATAACTTATAATAGCCGAGTTTATTTTTTAAATCGATAGATAATATTCCTGTGTAAAGCTTTTTAATGGAATCCACCTAAATTTACCACATTTCTTTATTCATTTTGCCGTTCAAAGATTAAAAAAATATGGAATTTCGGAAAAAAATTTTAATAGATTATTTTTTTAATTTACGGCTTGCTATATATTAATAATTTCATATTATACACCTAAAAATATTACCTGTTTTGTAGTATTTAATTTTTATACCACGAAATTTAAATAAAGTTTATCTTCGCAACCAATAGAGCCGTAATAGAGCCGTTTTGCTTTCTAATAATTTTAATAGTGCTAAGTACTCAAATTTTTGGCAAATCCAACATAAATGTTTACAAAATCTTTGTAAACCACCGATTACAAAAAACTTTTTCTTAATTTCATATGGGATTTTTGTGAATATATATAAGAATGACTTACATTTAAAAAGGTTAAGTTTAGCTCAGTTTATTTCTATCATTTTGCCTCGACTTTATTGGGCCTTACTATGTGAAAATAAGAGAATGTTTTATATATTTTTTTTTTTTCAATTATGTTTATGGTGGATTTTGATGCATATGTGTAAAGTATACGTTTCTCTATGATAGAAAGTATATAATTGTCTATTACTATTTTTGCCTAAGCTGTATTTTGAAAAAAAAATATCCGATTTAAATTTTAGGTGGATTCGTTTAGATAGTGTCTTAACATCATATTTGAATACGATATACACAATAAAGTAGCTATTAACATTTAATGTTTTGCAAAACCGTATTTTTACTGGAGCAATTCCATTATGTATGGGAGAGTTATGACGTCATAAATTTTTTGTATGGAATTTTTTAATTTTTTTTACAGTAACCTATCATGTGGGGTATCTAAGGGCTTTTTGAGCCAATTCTAAAAATATAGTACATCTTTATATTTCAGTCACTAGTTTCCTATAAATTTGAAAAATATTTTCAAAACATACCAAGTTTGGCCTGGTAGGAAATGGCTGAACAAAGTTTTGAAAAATATGAATCAAATGAATCTTTTTATCCTCATTTCCAACTTCCTAAAAGCATTTTGCAATATGGTAATCAAAACTATGTTTTTTAGGGTTCCGTACCTCAAAAGAAAAAAACGGAACCCTTATAGGATCACTTTGTTGTCCGTCTGTCTGTCTGTCTGTCTGTCTGTCTGTCTGTCTGTCAAGGCCCTTTATCTCACGAACGGGTAAAGGTATCAGGTTGAAATTAATACCATATATTAGCATCCATGAACCACACAAGATCTGAAAATTTCAATTTTTTACAACGACGCAATCAAAAGATATGGCATTTTATGTCCTCATCTCCATACATTTATTCAAAAATGAAAAACCTACAGGGTACTTCCCGTTGACCTAAAATTATGAAATTTGGCAAGAAGCTAGGTCTCATAGTACAAATAATGGGAAAAGTCTGAAATCATTAAATATTACAACTTTTCTCACAACTACTGGTAACCAATTGTGGTGAGCTCCCGTTTCAAGAACATTCATATAAGAGAGGGGTCAAGTTGGATGGTCGCTGAGGCGATTTTTGTTTTAGTTCTATTTAAAAACGGGAACACTTACAAACTTGAAAATTGGTATGGTTATAGGGCATAGGCTATAAAATAACAACAAATAATAAAATTTGGTCAAGCGCGTGTCGGACTCAAAAAATCTAGCACATTAACTTACTGAAATTTCAACTAATACAATTATGTTTATGTGGTGGTACGGAACCCTCAGTGCGCGAGTCCGACTCGCACTTGGCAGGTTTTTTTTTAATAAGACTCGTACCGACGCGATTGGTGGGAATTCGCTCAGGACCGCGATGGTTGGAGGGACGAGGGGGAGGCCTTTGCCCAGCTGTGGGACAGTACAGGATAGAAGAAAAAAGTAGGGAGGAAACCTGTTTGAATTTTAGTATGGAATTTTATATTCTTTTTTACAAAAACCTATCATTATGAGTATCCAATGAAAGGGCTCCTCAAGCCGATTCTAGAAATATAGTTTCTCTTACATTTCAGTAACTGGTTCCCAAAAAAAAAAAGCAAAGAAAGTACTCAAAAAGCTAATAGCCTTCTTATTAAAAAAAATATAGTTCTTATTAATATTTTCAAAAATGCTTTCATGACCTTGGATATGAGAATATTATGAGTCATTTCATGAATATTTTACGAAAAATTATTCAGCCATTTTCTACCAGGAAAAGCCCAAACTTGGTATGTTTTGAACATATTTTTAAAATTTTTAGGAAATTAGTGACTGGAATGCTAAGATGTGCTATATTTTTAGAATCTGCTCGTACAGCCCTTTCATTAAATACCCCACATGATAGGATTCTGTAAAAAAAAAAATATCCATACAAAAAATTTAAAACATTATAACTCTCCCATACATCAATTTAATTTCCGGTGCTCCGAGTCATATTGGTCTTATAGGATTAGGAAACAAGTTTATGAAGTTACACAATCCTAATATGTAACGCACGCCAAAATAATCCCGATTTTCGACACGATCCTATTAGACTGTGGGTTTATTTAGCATGCCTACATTTGCTAGAGCGCTTACAAAGACAGCTGGCTTACACAAGCTTCCTTAAATACATTAGCTAAGGAGCTTACAACTGACACCCAGCTTCCAAAAGCTTGCTTACATTAGCTAGTGAGCTTACGACTAACAACTAGCTAAGACCGCCTTTGTCACCCTAGATTTAAGGCTCTCTTTTGTAATTGTTAATGTGTTATGTGTGTGACAATAAAGTGTTTATCTATCTATCTATCTAGCTTACAGAGGCTTGCTTACATCAGCTTGTGAGCTTACAACTGATATCTAACTAACACGAGTTTTCCTATATCAGCTGAAGATCTTACAACTGACAATTATAGCCGTACAAGATAATTGAGAGTCGGTCGGGGTAAGCATGAGGTGCGGGGTGGGAGCTAAGGTGACAGTCGATGATGAAGTCAATGTAGGTGTCAACTTGTTGATCGACTAGTCGAAGCCAAGGACATAAATTTATATGCATTATAATAAATAACTTCCGCCATACTTACTCTATGGACGCCTCTATTTTCAAACTAATTATGACAACTTGAACAACAGATCTGTCTGAAATGGAACTGATTCGTTGAGGATTTGATACAGTTGCAACAAAGTGAAATGCTTTTGGGTTTTGACGTGAATTACGTATGAGCGACTTACACTTTGTACTGGAGCACACGCAAGGTTGCAAATTCTTCCTAATGACGTTATAGGCCACGCAAGTGCCCTCGATTTCTTTTTATTTCGGCCGATTGTCCTTTCATACATCGATATAAATGAAAAAATCAAATTGACAACTAAAAATTTATACCAAAAAAATACATCATTGAAAAAATGTATTCTCTTACATCGATAATATACGTTTGCAATAGCGAAAAAAATATAAACTGTACAGGAATTGATTAATTTGGGGCCGCAAAAATTTGGAGGTGAAAAAATGTTCTCCCTTAGTGCTTACGACTATTACGATCACATTTCATTTTGCAGGTAAAGACAGATATTGAAGGTGACGTGATTACCGGCGACTACAAAGCAGGTGATACTGGAAATCTGCTTAATCTGAAAAGAGGACTGACGAAGTTCTTCGCTGAGGTGAGAGTGGCTCTTGCTTCATGAGCTGTGGTTCCCAACCTTTTCTTGTCCTGGGACCAATACAAAGTCTCAGAAATTAAAGATTCTTTTGTCTTTTATTTTAAAATTTGAATCTGTGTGATTTAAGATTTAAGATGTTTTCACCTTTTTAAAAGAACAAGAAATAAGTAGTGGTGTACATACAGTGCAACAAAAAACCTTTACCGGTTTTTTTTATTTTTTATTACTTTATGGTTTTTTTAATTTATGGTTTTGTTATTATTTCTGAATCCTTGTATTCATATAAATGGTTGAAATACAGATTCTACTCGCTTCCATAGTTCATAGTTTTGTCTCGCGGACTTAAGTTTAGTTCTCGCGGACCACTGGTTGGGAACCGCTGTTCTAGAGGATTTTAGGTACGAAGGAGATAGAAGATAACATTATCCTCAGTAAAACGAGGCATGGCCGAGCTGGTGTGTGTAACATTATCCTCAGTAAAACGAGGCATGGCCGAGCTGGTGTGTGTAACATTATCTTCAGTGAAACGAGGCATGGCATAGCTGGTGTGTGCACAATTGCGAATATGTGTTTGTGTTTACAGAACCAATATGCTGTGGTCTGCGCTAAGAACTACTGCGTCGGAGTGTGGAAAGCCCAGGACGATAAGGCTTGGGTATACTGGGACCCGCATCCTGTTGGTACGTTATTTTTTATTTTGACGTATATACCTCTATACTTTCGTTTGGGGGGTATTTTCATGCAAAGTGGATATAGGCCCTCTGGCGGCAATAATTGGTATTATATCGAGCTTGGATGAGTCAAAAGGCGTACCTACCTACATAGACTAGACGTATCCACGTAAAACTTACGGCCGTATCAAGTATAACGTTAGTGATTTACTTGAGCCAACCAGAGATTATTTTATGGGGTTAGTCTCGTTTTACCCCATTTCCGGTTTTACCCGTCCCGTTTTCACCCGACTTCAAATTTTATTGATGAAGTCGATTAAAAGTCAATCCTGCTTTGAAGTACCATCAGCAGGAAAAGTTTTGTTCCAAATTTTTTTTTTTTTTTGTTCACAAACTGGATACAGCTCAAGAAAATGAGATAATAAACAAGCACAAATAAAACAGGTTTTAGAACGTACCCTACTATGAGTGAACACAGCATGCAAATAACAAATATACACTAGTAAAAATTATTGCTTAGTAACTAACAACAACGATCTTAACTACAAACTTAAACAAATATCAGAGAATTAATCTGGTTTAGGTCTTGTGAGGCAAGACCTAACGGACTTCTTAGCAGAAACCACAGAACCATTGAAAATATCAAAGTCATATCTAATAGCATTATAGGCAGTGCACATGCGATGCAATGGGCTATGTTGACCTAGGTTTGTTATACAGGCAAGGGGTGAGAAGTTCGTACGATTATGCACACGACTACCAACACGAGGAATAGTGAAATTAAGCTGTTGCAGAATATCCGGCGCGTCAATGAAGCCATGAATGAGTTTAAATAGAAACATCAAATCAAGCATTTTGCGACGAACATGTAACGAAGTGATTTTGTAATGTTTTAAACGTGATTCATAAGAATGTAGTTCTTTACATTGAGAGTCATTATATGTTAAATGATAGATGAATCTTTTCTGAATACGTTCAATTCTATCAGAATGTACAGCATAGCTAGGACTCCAAACAACAGAACAGTACTCAATTATGCTTCTTATTAAAGAATTATAAACTACAATCGAAATTGTAGGATTTTTGAAAATTTTCATCTGTCGTGAAACAAAACCCGAGAGCCTAGATGCCCTACTGATAATATTATCGAAGTGATAACGGAAACTTAGACTAGAATCGAAGAGAACTCCAAGGTCGTGAATGGTATTTACTTCAGTCAATGGTACACCATCAATGGAATAAACAGCAGTGATGGGTGTCTTCCGTCTAGTGAATTTTATGTGGTAGCTAGTATTATATAACATACTTAACATTAAGGATCAAGAATTTAATGCTAAGTCTAAGTTCTAGATTATGGTTGAATTATATGTATGGAATAAAACTATTTACATTCTAGTGGAGTATAATCACAGGTTTTATTAATGTGACTAGGATTTAAATTATCGCAGTCATTAAAACTTATGGTAAATTGAGTACTTACATAATCAACTTCTCAAATAATAATTAAATAAATCAATATACTGTTTAAATAACATAGCTTGAAAAATTTGAAAGATGGTGTGAGAGTAGGACGGAGCTATAAGTACTGGTGAATGACAGACACGGATCGCTCCATCCTGCGCTCACTCACAGCTCTGTCCACCTGTCAAATTAATCCAGATAGATTAGTTTCACTTTATAACTCTAAATGTAGAATATACAATGTATAAATAAACTCTAATAAAAACCTTAGAAGGATGCAAAATCAGTCATATTCTCAATATTTTTTCTCGTTATAGTCCAGCAATAATCAACAGTAAACAAAATGATTTTCAATAATCAAATCTAATTTAACACTAAACTATAAAATATTTCAATTGTTTTTTTTCAAATTCAACTCCTATTAAAACCTTAAAAGCTTGCCTAATCACTGTTATTTTTCTCGTTATAATCTAGCAATACAAATAATCAACAGTAAACAAAATAATTTTCAATAATCAAATTTAATTACGTTTTGAGAAGTCTCAGAGAGGTTGTTACCATCGATCAATTAAAGATGATATATCATGCTATAATTGAGTCCCATCTCTGTTACAGTATAAAATTGTGGGGAAATAGTTATCATTATAACATTAAAAGGCCATTTGTAGCGCAAAAACGTTCCATAAGAATAATTTTTCGTTTACATCAGGAAGAATCTTGTAAGGAGTACTTTAAAAAACTCGGAGTCTTGACTGCCCCGTGCCTTTATCTGCTTGTTTTACTCTGCGAAGTTGTCAAACATCCTGAAAATTTTGAGACAGAATCCGGAAGGAATTTGAGGATGTCAACTAGACGTACAGATATACTCATTATGGATGGCACGGTTTCATCAAAGCTGAAAGTTTTTAGACACAGTGCTCAGTTCCAGACAACAAGGTTATTTAATAACCTCCCTGTGGAATTGAAGTCTGTTAATAGTTTCCCTAGTTTTAAAAATAAACTTAAAGGTTGGTTGTTGAGGAAATGTTACTATTCTATTAATGAATTTATTGAAGACAAAAATAAATAGACATATAAATAAATATTTTATGAACTTGACATTATACCTAACTACACATTATATTGATGTTTTTAAATTATTCTAGTCTTTATTTATTTTGGTATTTTTTAACAGATTCTTATTTTTATTATCTGTATTAGACCTTAGTTTAAGTATATTGGATGTAAAATGTTTTGCTCTGAATAAATGCATATAGAATTTAACACTTAAACATACAATATTGCAGTTAGTTTCTTTTCTTCTAATTAAACTCAAAATAAAACCTTAATAGCCTGCAAAATCTGTACTATTTTTATTTTATTTTTTTAACAAATAAGTAAAAAAATAAAACTATAAGTACTAGGTTATTTTTTGGACCTGATTTGCGTATGTTTTTTTCTACGAAAGAAAAATAAATGCATTATTTTACTTTGAAACACTTTATGTATACGGTACCAGTTGAAAACGATAGAAAAAATAACGATATAAAATGTAATCAAATTTATCAAAACCGGCTGAAAACGGGACGGGTGAAACCGGGAATGGGGTAAAACGAATCTAACCCATTTTACGTATAGTATCATAGCATTCAAACATTATCTAATCTGTGATACAACGTGGACAATCTGCCCCCCGCAATATTGGCTACCTCGCCTTCCCCGCTTTTCTCGTGCCGTTCAGTAAGAATAAGTTACACCGAGGAGGAGTAGTACTTGACAAGGCCGTATAAGACAGGTCTATGAAAGTGTGTGTGTCTGCATGCCAATTTGACTATCTGTGTGGTGAAGGTCCGACGGGCAAGCTGTCCCCAGCGAGTGCAGCTGGTATAGTTCTGTTCTCGACGCTGGACGAGCTGACGGAGACCTTCAAGACTAATCTCGACAAGCTGTGCCGGCCCGGAACCAACAAGTAAGCACATGCGCAGTTGCCCACATGATTTAGATAGTTATATTCAATGTAGATTCTTTATAGAATACTTATTGAATGTTATGCAGAATACAGTGCAAATAGAGCGAGTCTACGCCGGTTCGGATCGTGCTATGGCAGCGTAAAAGAAACGGCAAGAAACCACTGCAGCACGGCCTACTTTAAGATGGAACAGTAACTGAGCGATTGAGCTATGCTCGAAAGAATTTTATACCAGAGCAGACTAACGGTGCCGGTTTTTTGAATTGCGCTATACTTTTCCCAAAGTAGTACGCGAAAACACAGAAAAAACAAACGGTCTCAGACATGTCAGATCTATTGTAAATCAAATTAATATCGTTAAAAGTATTGTTGCGCGGACGCGGTTCAAAATGTACCTAAAAAAGAAATATTGCTCGTTATAGTAAGGGTGCTGACGGGCAAAATTTCTATATTTCTGCCACCATAATAGCCCTGCGTTGTAAAATTACAGAGCTTCAAAATGCAAAAAACCACTACTTCGTCCTGTGATAATGCAGTGCCCTGCATGGCTGCCTCTTCGATTTTCTACATCTTCAGAAGTATTTTAAACAGCAGCCACAAAGGCAGACAAAAAAACATTATTTAGTATCTAATTTTTATTTTTTTGCTTTAACTCTAATACGCAGCGACGCACAGAAAAACTTGTAAGGACCAAATCAATTCCTGTTTTTTTCGTATTGAGCTGATCTATCATCCCTATTAATATGAATCATGAACAAATCATATACCCAAATGGCACCCAGCACCCTAACTAATAATCGATCGAATCGATTTAGTCGTAACCAGTTTTTTTCGGGAACACAGAAGCAGGCATAGAATTCCACTGTTTAGCCGTGCGCGTGCGCATTATTAAAGATGTTTTAAAGCGCTTTGTACGGATGTGCGGAATATCAATCGCGGTTGGTATGCGTAATATCCTGCGGTGCGTCTGGACTCGCGATGGTAGAAGGGAGATGGTGGAATTAGCTCGTGGAGCTCTCGTGAAACCTTTTATAGGGAGTTTTGTAGGTGTGCTACTGTGTTGTCAATGTTTTCCGTGTGCAGGTACTCGATAGCGTCGGTAAAGGTGTCGTGGGAGTTCGCCCCGGTGCCGGCGCCGGTGCCGCAGCCCGGGACGGTGCCCGACGAACCCTACGAGTGGAAGGTACGAGCTTTGTTCATACAAATTAGAGGAAGTGGTCCCAACATTCAAATCACATTTTTGTTCATTTTAATTTAAATTTTAATTAATAGTACTATTATGCAGAACGGACCCCCCCCCCCCCCCACCTACGTCCCTTGCAATCCACTTGCAATTACCGTTAAGTTTGCATTGTTTCCGGGATCTAAAGGTACGATAGGAATTTTCCCGTCAAGTCTGCGCCATTATTAACAACTTTTATTCCCGATAACATTAGTAATTGTACGGGAAGTTACTAAAAGGTTTGTTTTAAACTTTTGCACTTTTCAAATATGTTTATTTTATTTCGGGTCTTAGCGCGATAATAATTATTAGGCAAAATAAATTACCTTACTATTCCCGACGTTTCGGCTGCGTTGCAACAGCCGTGGTCACGGGTAGACTGAATGGAGGTGAACTACGCAGATATTATGGTGAAGGTAGACTAAAATTATCATTGTATCGCACAGGAAAGTCACGACACACAACACTCACAACGTCCGCGGACCGGTCCGAAGATGCTATGCGCGGTTTTATGCGATCTATCACTGTGTTCCATGTCACCGATAATTTAAAACCATCAGCCCTATTGAAAGTTTTGTATTTCTTTATCTCAATAGCTTCACGAACCATTCTAGGAAAATATTGGCGGTCAGTGGAGAGGACTTTCGGCGCATGTAGCTTTAGTTACTGAAAGAATCCCCATTGGGATGATAAGAACGGCTCATTTGTCATCAGTCCGGTTAAACCAAGTTAGAAACCGACCGGGCTGTCAAAGTTTTTAAACCGATAACTGGTTTCTTAACTTAGCTTAACGACCAATGTCAGAGAGAGTTCAAAAATTCAAATTCAAAAATTTATTTATTTCCAGCTAAGTAAGTAGGTGTTCTTACAACTAATTAAATGGTAGGTTGGTACTTACTTACTAACATTAATGAGATTCCTGGTCCCCAAACTAGGATACCCTGTACTATGGGTGACCAGGTCTTTCAGTCCAAGCAAGGTTTTAATGCAGATTCTAAAGTTCACTGTGTTTTTTCACCTTTTATGAATTGGTAAAAGCTACAACCAGTGCTAAACATTGCACTGTGAGGGTAACTTTGAATAGTACAACAAGTTTATTTATACAGAGAAATAAAAAGAGTGGCTTATCGTATCTTTGAACCACAAAAAACGCTAGTCATGTTTTAACACTAGTGGTCTCCCATCACTGTCCAACCTCTAACGCTTCCTTTTGTTAGTATATTTAAATTGTATGTACCTGCAATAAAATAAACATTGATGTGGGTGTAAAGGTGCTGACTGCGTTCATGCAATGCGGACGAGGGCGAACGATCCTGCGGGGAACGAAACCAGTCGACGTGCCCAAGTGAGTATAATTGATGATCCATTATTTTAGTTTATTCGCAGTGTATTATTTATTATTTATGTCCAGCAGTGGACGTCTTTCGGCTGATATGATGATGATGATGATGATTCACAATTTGCAGCTATGTCAAAAGCAATCGGCTCAAACCGTCAGAAAAAAACAAATTTGTTAAACAATGTTATTCTTTCCATCAAATAACTCTAGTTTTAGTGTCATGGCTGCAAAATGTGTTGGTTGGCGTTGGACTCAACGAAACAATGATTTATACAGGTTTCCAATAGTGAAGGAATGTTCAGAATACAAAAGGTACCTTGAGGTTTGGGTGTGATGTGTGGGGCGCAAAGTACAAATTGGAAGGATAACCATCCTCTCCAATTTGTACTTAAACGCCGCACCCTAAACATACATATTCGTGAGGCAATTTTTTTGAAATATGTTTTACTTTTCCAGCTGTCTCGGGTAGTGAAAATAAAATTTGGCCGGTCCATACAAATTGATTGAGCAGTTTGTATGTAGCGGCTGATTCTACTTTCTGAGATAGATACCTATTATGTTTTGCGGAGAAAGTTGATCACTTACGTTCACAGATCATTGTGGTATGCGTAGAAACATAGCTTCACGTATGTCACGAACCAATATCAAGCAGATAAATTAATAATGTTATCTTAAGGGCAATACACACCAAAGCCGCCGGCCCGCCGACACAGCACGCCGACACAACCCGGCGGCCTATTAAAAAGAATCATGTCGGCGACATTTGCCGCCGACATGTCAGCGACTTGCATACATACAAAATATCGAGCCGCCGACATGTCGCCGACAAAGTTTTCCGCAGTGAAGTCGCCAACATAGCCCGCCGACAAAAAGTTGCCAACATATATCAGCGGGCCGGCGGCTTTGGTGTGTAGAGCTCTTTAAAGAGATTCCCTTCAGCACGTAAGGTACATGTTATAAGTTAGTATATTAGGTCTTTACCTATGAAATTGCCATTTTGTATGGCGAATTTTAGGTAAACTCAATTTTCAGTACTAACATTTTTGCATTTTTCTTAGGAACTATAAATCCAATTTTTGTTAATTCTTTTTAAGCATTATTGGTAAGACATTAAGCTAACAGAAGCTTCAATTTTATTTTCTAAAAATATTATCTGTAAAAAAATATAACAAATCTAATGATGAAATCGGACGATATTTAAGACGAACAATTTTCAAACCTTTAATTTTATATATAAAACCAAAAATAAAAACTTTATTTTATGCGTAAATTGATAACCTTGAAGTCAACTTACAGATGAGGGAAAAATTAAAAAAATAGCTGTAGAATTATAGGAATTATGATCTCATTAATCTGTAAGAAAATTTCGGCAATTTCATAGGTAAAGACCTATTATAAGGTATGTTTAAGAGTAGAAGTGGGGAGCGATTGGTGAACGAGTGAATAGTAAAGTTCTGAAATAGACACGAGTAATTTCCCTACACCTCCCATCAGTACCATTAGATTTTATATGGCGACCCTGCCAGGATACCTTTTCAGTTTCCAAAAAGCCATCCATTGCATCCTTATAGTTATTTGAAGCTTCGATTCCAAACCGTGTGTATAATTATATTGTCACCAGGTTCGGTCGCGATGCATTGCTGGCATCCGCTCCGTCGGCCATCGTGGCCGCGTGTATGACATACGTGAGGAAACCACATCTCTGGACAAGGAAGACGGTAATACTACCCACACACTTCTTGTCATAAGTTCATGATCCCGCGCTGCTAGGTAAATACTTTGAATTTACAAAACTCACAAAAATGGAGTTAGTAAAAATTATTAAATTGCTCATTTACCATCAATTTTCACCTTTTACTATTCTCTCAGGAATACTGGCGGTCAGCATACATATTGGGAAAATTCCCATTAGGACAAAAATTCAATGGAAATATTCCAAAGAGTACTTTCGTAGTAGAAGTTCAGGTTAAGCGACTGAACTGGTAGCTTTCGGTAATTTAGTAATCAACTATAATATGTATTTGTAATTATTTCATTACGTACGTGCACAGATCGACGACTGCATGTGTCTCGGCTGTCACTTGTTCACGAAGGCAATCAGCAACCTCGGCTACGAGTTCCGCCCTGGGGAGGATATACTACATCCGCTTCAGGTAAACTGCTCATAATATATCCTTTATTTCCCATATTACGCCACTTTGTTTGTTTAACGATGTAATTTAAGCAATTAGTAGTGATAAAAAAACCGGCCAAGTGCGAGTCGGACTCGCGCCCTAAGGGTTCTACCATATGATATACTAAAAGCTTTTGCTGTTTGATTCTAAAAACTCAGCGACCATCCAACTTGACCCCTCTCTTATATGAATGTTCTTGAAACGGGAGCTCACCACAATTGGTTACCATTAGTTGTGAGAAAAGTTGTAATATTTAATGATTTCAGACTTTTCCCATTATTTGTACTGTGAGGCCTAGCTTCTTGCCAAATTTCATAATTTTAGGTCAACGGGAAGTACCCTGTAGGTTTTGCTTTTTTGCATAAATGTATGGAGATGAGGACATAAAAAGTCATATCTTTTGATTGCGTAGTTGTAAAAAATTAAAATTTTCAGATCTTGTGTGGTTCATGGACCTTAATATTCGTTATCAATTTCAACCTGATACCTCTTCTCGTTCGTGAGAAAAAGGGTATTGACAGACAGACAGACAGACGGACGGACAACAAAGTGATCCTATAAGGGTTCCGTTTTTAGGGTTCCGTAGCTCAAAAGAAAAAAACCGGTCAAGTGCGAGTCGGACTCGCGCGCCGAGGGTTCCGATATACCTATAGTATTTTTGGAAGCAATAAAGTCCATTTTCAGGACCGCAAAACTAAATTTGTTTGTAAAGGTTTTTTGCAGATTTCTGAAAAACTGTGCAACTTAGAAAGATCGTTTTATTTTTGCTGTAAAGTTTACATAAACCTCTGTCAACTGTAATTAATTCAGATTTTCCCTTACTCAAACTTCGGAGATAAGGGGGGGGGAATGGTATTTTTTTTGACATTTTTCATCATAACTTGAAAACTAAGAAACTTAAAAAAATACAAGTAAAGCCCTTTCATATGATACCCCATTCGACCTAGTAGCGACAATTTGAAATTTGGCCCCCCCTATTTTGGCCCCCCCTATTTTGGCCCCCTTTACATTAATAATCATACTCTTTTCAAAAAATTTTCATGTGCAATTAAGTTGGGCAACTATATTCTAAAACTATTCCAAATTTCAGCTCGATAGCGTAAGTGGTTGCTGAGATATAGAGGTGTGACAGACAGACGGACAGACAGACAGACAGAGCGGCACCATAAGGGTTCCTTTTTTTTACCATTTTGGTATCGGAACCCTAAAAACGGAACCCTTATAGGATCACTTTGTTGTCCGTCTGTCTGTCTGTCAAGACCCTTTATCTCACGAACGGGTAAAGGTATCAGGTTGAAATTAATACCATATATTAGGATCTATGAACCACACAAGATCTGAAAATTCAAATTTTTTACAACAACGCAATCAAAAGATATGGCATTTTATGTCCTCATCTCCATACATTTATTCAAAAATGCAAAACCTACAGGGTACTTCCCGTTGTTATAAAAACAGTTTGACGGGTTCTTACCACGATATGGATTTTTGATGAGTTTCCGATATTTCGGCGCTGTTGCAAGCACCATGATCACGGATGAACTGAAGTCTGTGGGTAGTTAAAATCCATATCGTGGTAAGAACCCGTCAAACTGTTTTTATAATAGTGTTAGTGACCGCGAAACTCTCAAACAATATACTTCCCGTTGACCTAAAATTATGAAATTTGGCAAGAAGCTAGGTCTCATAGTACAAATTATGGGAAAAGTCTGAAATCATTAAAAATTACAACTTTTCTCACAACTAATGGTAACCAATTGTGGTGAGCTCCCGTTTCAAGAACATTCATATAAGAGAGGGGTCAAGTTGGATGGTCGTTGAGGCGATTTTTGTTTTAGTTCTATTTAAAAACGGGAACACTTACAAACTTGAAAATTGGTATGTTTATAGTGTATAAGCTATAAAATAACAACAAATAATAAAATTTGGTCAAGCGCCTGTCGGACTCAAAAAATGTAGCACATTAACTTACTGAAATTTCGTGGTGGTACGAAACCCTCAGTGCGCGAGTCCGACTCGCACTGGGCCGGTTTTTTTTTATATTGAGGTACGGAACCCTAAAAAACAACCCTGATATTAATTAAAGAGGCAGATGTACCATTGGGTCTGGTGCACAGGCTTGATCAGAATTAATCTCTGATTATCTAGGCAAGGTGATATGAAAATAAAAGTGACTTTTTTATATAATATAAAATATTATGGTAGGTGCCGAAGAAGTTTGTATTGGGCGTAAACTTCGTCCGGTTCGACCTGCAGTCGCTTTACACCGGCCGGTGCGAGCAGAAGGAAGCCAAGGGAATGAACGTCAAGTGAGCACAATATACACCTATAGTACGTCAAGGATCTGTGAATTTTATGCTTTGACAGCAACGCCTTCTTATCACAAACATACTCTTTTCACCCTTATATTTTTAAGAAGATGCCATTATGAAAACCAAGTTTCACAGTCTGTCCCACTAACCAACAAAGTGAGTTGAGGACACGCCACCCCATGCTTAAATAGGTCGATTGTTATTTTTATTGACATATAAAATAATGTTTGCTGCAATCTAAATATGGAGCCAAATCTGTTATAAGTTGTATCATAACACAAAAAATATTTGAACAAAATATGCATTTTACACAGGAATTCTCAGCCCGACTCGGATATCCACTCATATGCTAATGGTCGGTTCCAGATGTGCACTGGAGAGTTTCTTCGAGACCCACAACACGGGCATCCTGTGGGCCCCGCCGCACGCGGTGGCAGTGTGGCGAGTCCCCGGGGCCCCCAACTACTACATGATGGAGCCACACGCGTGCGGACCCACTGGACTCAGGATTGAGGACTTCGCCACGGTGACCACTTCTTGTCTTACGGCCACTTGAAAGTAGTGATAGTGTAGCAGTCTATACGCTGGTACTATTGTCTATGTCACAGCGATATAACATAATTAGGGAATTGGTCGAATTCCTAAGGAATTCTATCAAATCCTGGGAAATGTTTTATTTTAACTTCATAATATGCAGAATACAATTCAAATAGAGTGAGAATACCAACTATCATTACGGATGGGAATGCGAAACGGCAAGTAACCACAGCTGCACAACATATTTTTAGAACCGGCTCATGAAGTTCTTTAATTTGATGCCAAACACGAGTTTCTAAATGAAAACGAATTCAAATCCCAAACAAGTATTTTAGGAATCATAATTGAGAACTGCCGCTCAAAATAATTATTTCAAACTAAAATACCTGTGTACCAAACAGATATCCTCTATATCGATTTGTAGTGTTTTTATTCGTAGACCGACAACTATCAGAGCACAACATCTTTTCGTAGAGAATATACAAGATATAACAGAATGGATATGATATGTAGCAATTAAACACGCTCTTTGGAAAAAAACTAGTCTTATAATGAGATAACCGGTTGATTGCGCAGCGCTAATATAACGATACACATTACTCTTCCACACTTAATTTTGAAACCTATTTAACAACAACATTATGTTACTTCATTAATAAACTAAAAAAAATCCTTAGAACTAAACGGCTTTCTGGGTTTTAATTGACTTGCTTGCGATGGAGACGCAAGCGCTGGCTGAGCAGACACTCCCTGCAACTGGTCGTCGGTAGTGCTCACCGGTACTGGTGGCGGCAGCACCGGTGCATTTACTTCCTTGCTCCCTTGCTCGCACGCCTCAATACAATCCACAAACCCCCTAGTCCTAGCCATATCACCATCACTTTCTGGTGACACATTAGGTTCAATTCAATTCAATTCAATTCATTTATTGATAAAATATTACATTTTACAAGTCAGCAAATTATATACAAAAATTATAATAGAAATCAAAAATTATAATAGGAATCAACATATTATTAAATTTCATTCAAAATTATAAATTATTTGCCACATTTGTCATAGTTTCCTTCGCAGGTTTACAGTCACATTCGCGGATTGAGTAGTATGCTTCCAACGTTAGCATGCTTTTAAGTTTATTAACAAACGAGACATCGGTCTTACTGTTTTTTATTTCACTTGGGATTTTATTATAAAGTTTAGGGCCCATTATATGTAAGCATTTCATAGATTTAGTAAGCCGAGAAGAGGGCAGGCGCAGATCATGATGCCGCCTCGTGTTATAGCTTGAGGTATCACCGACCGTAGGGAACTGTTGGATGTTACGACGCATCTCTAGTATGTAGACCTGAAAGTATGCGGATAGCTCGTTTCTGTAGCCTGAAGACTCTATCCCTATCTGCGGCGTTTCCCCACAGGTTCAAATTAAAGTTACACTTGCGGTTCGTTCCCATTCTCTCCAGCAACATTTTCAGACATCATTCATTCATTCAGTATTTAAGAGCCATGCTTTTGTTGGTGTAGCTTTCTCCATCTGTCTTGTATTTTCGGTTCGCTGTAAGTATTCACCCCCGCCCTCTCCTTCATCCGTTGCCAGTACTCTATTATAGGCCGGCCGCGGCCTCTTCTTCCGTCTACTTTTCATTCTAAAATAGTTTTTATAAATGTGTCATGCCTGACGATATGACCAAAAATTTTTCCTCTTCAGTTTCCTATAACATTTATAATATCATCCTTCATGATTTGTAATTACATCAGGGTTAAAGTTAAGTTTTCATGTGACGAATTTTCATTTTGAAATGACGATGATGAGATTGGATGGATAAGCGAGTGTACGGGCACTTGTCTGCTAGTACAGTTTACTTGTTACTTATTGGTGGTGTCGCAGGAAAAACACGTAATAAATTAAATAAATACATGTAAGAATATTTATTTCTGGACACACTTGCGAGCACAATGACAGTTGCTTATGTACTAGTAATTAAACATACCTTTTGCCGGGTGCGCTTGAAGACCGTGCAGCGAGGTTTGTGACCCCGTACTAAACAGCAAAGAATTGCCTTTATTTCTAATTATATCCCTTAAAAATAGAAAATCGAGTGGGTATGATGATATCACCACAAACATTCTTAAGATTTGCGCTTTACAAATATGCAGCCCACTGGCACATATCATCAATATGTCGTTTGAAGAAGGGGTTTTCCCAGAAAAAATAAAAATTTTTATTGTCAGACCGTTACTTAAAAAAACCGGTCAAGTGCGAGTCGGACTCGCGCGCCGAGGGTTCCGATATACCTATAGTATTTTTGGAAGCAATAAAGTCCATTTTAAGGACCGCAAAACTAAATTTGTTTGTAAAGGTTTTTTGCAGATTTCTGAAAAACTGTGCAACTTAGAAAGATCGTTTTATTTTTGCTGTAAAGTTTATATAAACTTCTGTCAACTGTAATTAATTCAGATTTTTCCTTACTCAAACTTCGGAGATAAGGGGGGGAATGGTATTTTTCTTGACATTTTTCATCATAACTTTAAAACTAAGGAATTTAAAAAAATACAAAAATATATTTTAAAATGTACAAGTAAAGCCCTTTCATATGATACCCCACTCGACCTAGTAGCGACAATTTGAAATTTGGCCCCCCCTATTTTGGCCCCCTTTATATTAATAATCATACTTTTTTCAAAATTTTTTCTTGTGCAATTAAGTTGGGCAACTATATTCTAAAACTATTCCAAATTTCAGGTTGATAGCATAAGTGGTTGCTGAGATATAAAGGTGTGACAGACAGACGGACAGACAGACAGACAGAGCGGCACCATAAGGGTTCCTTTTTTTTACCATTTTGGTATCGGAACCCTAAAAAGAAGACGTCCTAGACGCTACAAATTACAGACCAATTACTTTAGTACCTGTCATATCAAAAATCTTTGAAAGAGCTTTGCATTCTCGACTGAACGAATTTCTAGTAAAATACCAAATCCTTCAACCAGAACAATACGGCTTTCGCAAGGGATTCTCAACAACTCATGCATGCTTTGACTTGATACGAATAATAACAGAGAGTTTAAATAATAAAATGCCTGTCGCGACGATCTTCCTTGATATGAGCAAGGCTTTCGATTTTGTAAATCACTCTAAACTTTTAAACAAATTGAGTTTCTATGGTATCCGTAAAGCGCTTGACTGGATCGAAAGTTTCTTAACAGAAAGAAAGCAATGCACAGAAACAGAAAAAATTGTAGGAAGTAAAAACGTCCTAATAAAAACTACTTTCAAATCGCATTTTAAAACTAATGAAACTGGCGTACCCCAAGGTAGTGTTCTTGGACCTTTGTTGTTTCTTCTTTATGCAAACGACCTTCCAAGAGCCAATAATCATAAATGTGTGCAATTTGCAGATGACACTACCCTGTTATTAAGATGTGACAATAAACATGTGTTTGAGTTCGATGTAAATCTCGCACTCAGGGACATTATTTATTGGATGAATAAAAATGATCTAAAAATTAATGTTAACAAAACTAAATTTATGCAATTCGTCTCTTATAACTCACAACCTATGCCTGTTATTCTTCACTATAACGGTGAAAGAGTCGATGAAGTAGAGAAATTTAACTTTCTGGGTATAACTCTAGACAAACACTTAAACTGGAAGGAACAAGTAGATCTAGTCTGCAATAAGTTAAACCGCATTTTTTTCGCCCTTAAAAGACTGAGACAAACTGTTTCGTTTGAAGCAGCATTGACTGCTTATCATGGATATGTGTCTTCGGTTCTAAGTTACGGATTGATGCTTTGGGGAAATTCTGTAGATATTAACAGAGTTTTTATTCTTCAAAAAATGTATACGTGTTTTGTGAAATGCTTGGTTTGATGATAGCTGCAAACCACTATTTAAGAAGCTCAATATACTGCCACTGCCATGCATGTATATCAGGGATGATTGCGTCTTCGTTCACTCTCACCCACAGTATTGGCAGAAACGTAGTGAAGTAACTGGACGACAAAATATCAGAGCAAAATACTCTAATCTTTTATACCAACCTTGTTGCCAAAAGGATATCTATAAGAGAGATGTATTTAACATGTGTATCTTAATATATAATAGACTTCCTGACGAAATCAAATTACAACAGAATTTTAAATCTAGTTTGACAAAATGGTTACTTCAACATTGCTTTTATAGAGTTAAGGAGTACATGGAATTTAAATAAGTTTTGTTAATTTAGTTATGTACTTATGTTAATATGATTAATTTGGTCTCACAAATATTTGCACGCTTGCACGCAGGCGAATACACAGGACTTTATTATTTTAAGATCATCATATAACTGTATTCTTTGCAAATAAATTATTCTTATTCTCTATTACGGGCAATCACTTTTGTTCGCCCTGAATATCACGTTAAACATTTTAGTGCCCATTTTCAGACTAGTCTGTTTTGACTTAAGTCCCCGATTTTCTTGTCTGGCAAAAATCAGCCCCCATCTTTTGACATAAGGATTGTTTTTGTTGAAGATCACGTTTTTATTTAGTCCTTTTTCGTTTCCAGGCAATGGCCTCCTGAACACCGGGCTCCGGTCTGGAACCTTTAATATAGTTTGCCGTGATCCCTCCCTCACATTCCTTTTTCGCCTTGGTTATCGCGTAAAATTTTATCAAGTACTCAACAGAAAAAAATTAAATCAAATCAAAATCAAATCAAAATCGTTTATTCATTGTTGGATATTAAAATCTCTTAATGACGTCAGCTAAACTACATCGCTTCACAAACAATGTGGCGCCATTGTGGGAAAAAAAAGAAGCGACAATAAAAACCCACGCGCTCTTTTAAATATGTTTGAATGTACAAGGTTGATATACAACATACATAGGTCAGTTTTAATTTTGAATTAGCCTGTTAGAACCGTAGTCTAATCCCATGGATTTTTCTCTTCTAGATAATCTGATATTTTATAATAACCCTTCTTACATAATTTCTGCTTGATTACAGTTTTGAATTTATCTAACGGTAAACTTTCAATATCAGTGGGTACCTTATTATAGAAGCGTATACATTGACCTTTATATGTTTTACTAATTTTGTGAATACGGCTGACATGAGAAGCAAGTTGATTCTTGTTTCTTATGTTGACACTGTGCCTGTCACAATTTTTATAAAAAATATGTATATTCCGTTTAGCATATATTAAATTCTCATAAATGTATTGCGACACAAAAGTCAAAATGTTGATTTCTTTAAATTTATTTCGAAGAGATTCTCTAGGCTTCATTTTATAAATTGCACGAACAGCTCGCTTTTGTAGTAAAAAAATGCTGTTTGCATCCGCAGCATGACCCCATAACAAAAGGCCATATGACATGAGACTATGGAAATAACTGAAGTAGACTAACCTCGCGGTGTCTACATCCGTCAGAGCTCTTATTCTTTTCACTGCGTATGCTGCAGAACTAAGTCTGTTCAACAATTTATTAATATGCGGTCCCCATTGTAATTTGTTGTCTAAGGTAATACCTAGGAACACAGCTGATTCCACAAGACTCAATTTATCGTTTTTCACTAAAAGGCTTGTAGCAGTTGGCTTTACATTAGGCAAAACAAATTTAACACACTTAGTTTTCTTTTCGTTAAGTAAAAGATTATTTACGGTGAACCACTCAACTACATTAGAGATTGTACTATTTACGTCGTCAAAATTTGATTGTTGTCTTTTGACTTTAAAAATCAAAGACGTATCATCTGCAAATAGTACTATCTCATTCTTGTCCTTTACAATGTTTGGCAAATCGTTAATGTAGACAATGAACAGGAATGGTCCCAGGATTGAGCCTTGTGGAACGCCCATACAAATTTTTGATCCTAGTGACCTTTTCCCATTTACATCAACCTTCTGGATCCTTTCACTTAGATACGACTCCAGAAGGCTTAGAGCCTGGTCTCTAATTCCATAATGGTGTAATTTCCTGATAAGAATATCATGATGTACACAATCGAAAGCCTTGGACAAGTCACAGAAAACGCCAATGGCATCACTTGACTCCTCCCAGGCGTCAAATATACTTTGAATAAGCTCAACACCTGCATCGACTGTTGAGCGACCCCTGGTAAAACCGAACTGTTTTAGGTTCATCAAGTTGTTGCGATAAAAGTGGCTCTGAACCTGATTTAAAATTATCTTTTCAAATATCTTACTAAGAGTTGGTAGAACAGAAATAGGTCTAAAATTAGTGGGGTCTGAATCGTCAGGTTTGCGAAATGCGTCTGTCTACTTTCAGATTTGCAACTGGTACCATCCAGTCCAATGGATTGAAGAGGCGAGCAAGGTGATTAAGTGATTGATTCAAACTTATGGCTATTTTTATTAATTTCGGCCTACCTAAAGTCTTAGTATCGGATAGCAACGTAAAAATAAGTTGTAATGAATTTAGAGAATTTTGTTCCAGAAAAATGAGCAACACAGAAACCAGTGTCCTACCTGCATATACGCGTAGAACTTTTGTAGAGGGTTGTTTGGGCGCGATGTTGTAGTGCACGGAAATAATTTTGGTGGTTAGGAAAAAAATTAACAAAAATTCGTAATCGAATGTATAAAATGTATGTTTACAATCTAAAAAGCATTTTGCATCAGACATGTTGACCAGCTAATAATGTTATAAATTTCTGCTGGTGTTACTGGTTTTAAAAATATTGTGTGTGGATTAATTTGAATTAAATTAGAATGAGAAGATGTCATATTAGTTTGATTGGAATCAGATTTATTAGTCAATTCTATAAAATAGTCATTAAATACGTTACAAATGTCAATAGGGTTTGAATACACATTATTATTTAATTAATGATTAAACGAACTTACCTGTAAGTGAAGTTCTATCATAATTATGCGAAGATATTCGTCCGAAGAGATTAGCATATTACTTGTAGTACCGCACACGTATGGCCACTTTCACACGTAGGTTGAGGGTAGCTATAAAATAAAAAATATCGGAAGACCCTCTTTTCGGCTCACATTTGCCAAGCCCTTGTCTTTCTCTTGAACAGTCCTCATTTAGTTGAGCTAATTATTTTATTTCACGATACATTGGGTATTAATTGGGTGGGTGGGATGCTAATCTCTTCGGACGAATATCTTCGCATAATTATGATAGAACTTCACTTACAGGTAAGTTCGTTTAATCATTAATTATACTCGATATTCGTCCTTTGAGATTAGCATATTACTTGTAGATATTGAGAGAACTTATCGTGAAATAATATACAGAGTAACAAAATTCAATAAATTTATTTTTGTGTATCAGATATCTGATAAAATATTATTCTCATTTCTTAATTAAAATAAACTCAATTGGCATTAATGACCATTATTTTAATTATTTACCTAATATACTTGACGCAAAAGAATTTGTTTGACTGTCTATTACAAATTTATGATAAAATTTACCAAAGGTATTTGAGGACCCAGACCACCCGGCTGTCTTTCTGATTTCATCCATATTTACGCCTAAACTGTGTGCCTTCGATGTGGCAGCATGTCTGGTACTGTGCGATTTAAAAATAGACACATCAATACCACTATGAAGTAGAACATCTTTTACCCAACGACCTAAAGTTTGGGAAGTAATGTTGCCATTAGGTAAGCTTATAAATAGTGAACTATGGTTACTTCGATGATGTTTAGTTTTTTCTAGAAAGGATCTCATGGTTAACACAGGACAAATTCTTGGATTTTCGGAAAATAAAGGAAGAATTAGCAAAGGTTGTAAGACGCCAATGCGGGATGATTTAATCAGATCAACAATTTTTATTAAAACCTGGTTTGAAGTGAAGTTAATATTGTCTAGTTGAATTTTAGAAAATGTTTGTGCTGTAGCTAGGACCAAAAGGGTGATAAGTTTCTTTGAAATCTTTTCTAGAGACAATTGTTCATTGGGATACCACTGTTCTAAATGACTTAAGACGATAGATGTATCCCATGTTACGTTGTATTTTGGCAATGGAGGTCTAAGTCTGTAAATACCTTTGAAGAATCTATTTATATGTTCATCCTGCCCAATATGGGTACCTAAAATTAAAGACAATGCAGATCTGCAGCTGTTGAGCTTACCATATTGAGCACCCTTTGAAAATAACTGTGATAGAAAATTTACTACATCAAAAGTTGATGCTTCGTAAAACTCAACTTTGTTCTCATTGCAATACATAAACCACTTTTTTAAACAGCAATCGTACTGTTTAATGGAGTTCTCTGATAGGGAAGCAATCATAATATCCATAGACGTGAGTGGGAAGCCTCTTCTTATTAAAGATTCCCGCAGAGCAGACCTGCAACCAGGGTAATCTCCTGGTGCACGGTACGGCTGCTGGAAAGGGACAAAATAAGGTCATCAGACGGCTCAAAGAGTATAGGCTGACCTACAAGTAAACTGTTGAACAGAGGGTACCATGGCTGCGTAGACCATAAAGGAACTACTAGTATACCTTAGCTTTATCTTGTATAATTTTGCGCAAAGTTTTGAGAATGATGGCAAAGGGAGGGAATCAATAGAAATAGAAGGATGACCATGAAATTGTAAACGCATTAATTGTGTACGCATCAGGGTCCCTTTGCCAAGAAATGTATTTCCTGCCTTTATTGTTCACCCGAATAAAAAAAAAAATATCAATCTCGGGAGGACCATAATATTCTTTGATACGACTAAATGCTTCGTCAGATAGCTCCCACTCAATATCTGGGTGATTTTTTCTCGACTCGGCGTCAGCAACAGTGTTGTCACACGAGCGTATATAAACCGCAAAGATAAAAATACCACGAGGTTCGCATCATTGCCATATTTTCTTTACTGTCTTACTTAGGTGGGGAAACTGAATACTGCCCATGCGGTTAATATATGAAATTGTTGTCGTGTTGTCTAATCTTAAAATAATTTGACTATTTTGATGATGTCTTGCACATATCTATAAACCAAAATAAGTTCTAACTGATTGATGTGAAGTTTTATTTCTTGTTCAGACCATTGGCCACTAGCAGTTTCCCGACCACACGCATAATTACACACACATAACCCCGTAAGTTGAGGCATCAGTGTAGGTTTCTAAATCATAAGTTTCGTCTTTTATTGTATTAAATCCCTTTTTTATAGACTGAATCCACCAACTGAGATCAGAATTTAATGATGAAGGTACATTTCATGTACTCGTCATAATTGTCATCATTCTAAAGATTTTGAGATTTGCACCGTTTAAAGCTTTTTGTATAAATCCAATGCAGGACAAGCAGATGTCAGGAGACCGGTTAGTCTAGCGAACTCTCTAATTTTAGATTTGTGCAGTTTGCTGAACTTAATAAGCTCGTTTTTAATTTTAAACCGTAAATTTCCTAGAATCAATAATATTACCTAAGAATTTACACGAGGTGTTAGGAAAGAATATACTTTATTTTTTTTTGATAATAAATATTAAAGCGACCAATAATCGTCTGGTGTATATGTTTTTTAAACATTCTTGGCGAGTTCTGCCTATCAGAAATATATCGCAAGATTACCCGGCGAAAGAAAGCCAGCTTTTATGAGTAGCCTTAGCACTGGTTTCAATATTTTTGTGAATACATATGGGGCGGTATTTAAGCCAAACGGTAAAACATTAAATTCATACATTTTATTTTCCCAAGAAAACCGTAATTATTTTTTGGAATCTTCATGAATTTTAACTAGTAAATAAGCATCTTTCATATCTAGCGTTGTCATTTAACATCCTCTGCTTATTAATTTTACAGCTGTTCTCTGAATAAATTTATTTAATTGCTTTAAATCTGTATTTACCATTTGGCTAAGGTATGTACAAGAAAAACGCTTGATAGGAATTGGCCCTCTGCAGAATCACATTGATCAATGGCTCCAATAGACAGAAGGTTATCAATAGCTTCTTGAAAGTGCCGTCTTTCAGAGGCAGATCAAGAACGATCACGTGGTGGATTTCTTTGTGTGACACTAGAACTAAAAGGAATTCTATACCCTTCTATCCATTGTAAGACTGCAGGGTCTTTTGTTATTTTAGACCACTGTACCAAATTGTCAGATAATCTGCCCGCGTATTTTACCTCATCTAGCGATGGCTGCGCTTGGCAGGTTGACGAGAGCTCCTCGATGAGCTCACGGGCTGATTCTTGGGTGCAGATGGGTCTTGACGTCTCGTATTCCCCGTCGACCTGCGGTTCGAGGGGAACGACTTCTTGTTTAAATTACTTCGATAAGATGTTTTGTTACCAGTTGGTTTCTTAGTTGTTTGCTTGTTGAATGTTTGGTTTTGCTTATGCTCTGCACCAGATTTAGTGATAGCTTTAACAGATTTTAATGTTTCCACCAAGTCTTATCCAAATAAGAAGGAGTCAATTTTTGTGAGCAATAATTGTTCTTTCATTTCTTTCTTTAATGATGCTAGGATAAAAAAAAAATCTTCTTGTGATCGAGTCACTGTATTGCGAGTCACAGATAAGTCGACTAGCGTCCATCAGTAATTTCAATCATTTAGAATTATTGTCTTTTTTAGAAAGTTCTAAAATCAAGGCCTTCGCACTTGATAGTTGCTTTTGTTTCTGTTCCAAGGCTTTGAGTCTTTTATAAACAGCATCAGAAATTGCCGCTTTTACCTCAGGATTAACCAGAGGAGCATCAATTAGTTTACAGTTGGCTAGAACTAGGTATTTTCACGTAATTCCTTGCGATCTTCTATGGATAGGCCATTTGTTACAATATGTTCGAAACGTGTGGTAAGATTTTATATATTTTTGCCAAAGTTTTTAGGAGCAGATGGATCATCTCCAAGAATTTCTAGTATATCTTCACTTAATTCCACCGGTAATTCAGTCAGGTTATCTGTGTTGGCAGTGTCTGCTACGGGTGGATCACTACTCATAGTGATCAAAGGCTTATCGTCAGAGGAAACCCGTGGAATTAATCAAAGCGAGAAAACACGTCTTTTTCTCAACACGAGAGTGACGTATTTTGGTAGATTAGTCGGTATGCGCGAACACACATTTCTATATTTTTAATTTTGTAAAAAGTATATAAGCACATTTTATTTCACATTAGGAAGGTATGTTGTATGCGCGAACACGCATTGCTTAATCTTAATTTTGTAGGTAAGTACATTTTATTTATTTACCTATTTATTTAGGTACCTACATAGGTTTGTATGCGCGAGCACGCATTACTGGTTTTGATCATAGTAAAGACGTATTATCTCATTCATCGTAAGTTATGCACGAACATGCATTTCTTTTTTAGATAGAACAAATTAGGTAGAACAATAATGTACTGTGTATCATGTGTTATATTTTGCGCAAACACGCAATTCTGGTTTAACATATGATTCAGTAACTACCTATCTGCGTCCTAGTGTGCGAAACGCACTTCGACTTGACGGGGTACCTAGTTAGGTATGTACGAAAGTATGTATGCGATAGTTAATACGAGTAATGTGCGCGATCACGCACTACATGTCGATTGAATAACACTTATTTATATCGCAAGCCCCTATTATATCTGATGAATATCATGTGCAAGTAGGTAGATATGTACCTTGTGAATCCCTTGGCGGCGGTGAAGCGCTGTAGCTGCGGCGGCGAGACGAGCGTGAGCGTGAACGCGAGCGATCGCGCGATTTACGCTCCGTGACGAATCTGAAGAGTCCGAAGAATCCGATAACACCTGCCGACGCCGGCAACCGCGTAAAATTTTACGTTCTCACTTCTTTAATTTCACTTTTAAAACGTTAAACTCGTCTATATCACTTTTTTAGGCATTATATTTTCTGCAAATATAATGAAAAAACAACACTTGCTACGCGGTAAACCGGAAAAAACTCGAAGAAAAAGGATGTCGTGCGAAGTGGCTGAGCACGAAAGCGCGAATGAGGACTGTTCAAGAGAAAGACAAGGGCTTGGCAAATGTGAGCCGAAAAGAGGGTCTTCCGATATTTTTTATTTTATAGCTACCCTCAACCTACGTGTGAAAGTGGCCATACGTGTGCGGTACTACAAGTAATATGCTAATCTCAAAGGACGAATATCGAGTATAATTTTATTTTATTAATGTCATTACAATGAAAATTATACGAAATTCTATCACAAATAGTATTCCAAGTAGCCTAACACTTGTTTTTATGTTTTTTTATGTAATTATTATATTTGATTTTTTGTGCGTGATTCACACATTGCTTTAATATTTTGTTATATTTTTTAAAATTTATCCTATTGAGTCGTTTGTTAGATTTAAGCATAGTATATTTTAAAAATAAAGAGCGTTTTATGTTAAATGACTTTCTCAGTCCTTTCGTTAGCCAATTGAGGATTTTAGGTCTATTGGTTATTTTGACCTTAATAACAGGAAAACATAGATTATAAAATAAACAAAATATTTCATGGAACTGGTTAAATTCGGTAATGACATTGTTCATTTCCTTGATTTCTGAAAAAGAGAGAGCCGAGATACTATTAAAGAACTTGTTTATATTCTCACTGTTATAATCTCTTTTATATTGAAACCAAGTAGAGAATGCGTTTTGTTTTTTAGCTTGTAATGTCAACATTTGGGCAGTTTCATGATCGGAGAGACCAAGATGTGGAACATCGCACTTAATTGCTTTGACATTGCTAGCTATTTGATCAATACAAGAATTTTTTCGTGTAGGTGTTAGAACATGAGGCTCAAGATTGTAGTTATTGAGGACACTCAAAAGCTCTTGTATGAAACTGTTTTGGTTTAATAAGTTGATATTCCAATCACCACATAAAATGATTTTTTTCTGCTTATATTATGAATTTAACGCATACAACAATTTATCTAATTTGTGTAAAAATACACCTACATGAGATTTTATTTGCTTGGGTATTCTATAGATATTAACGATAATGAGTCTCATCCCTTTAATTTCAATCCCACAACATTCAAAATAAAAACTAGCTGCTAAATCCGAAATAAAGTGCAAGGGTTTAAAGTCAAAATGTTTATTAATCAAAATACACGTCCCACCTATACTTTCACTGGGACGACAATAGATTATAAAATATACAAAATATTTCATGGAACTGGTTAAATGCGGTAATGACATTGTTCATTTCCTTGATGTCTGAAAAAGAGAGAGCCAAGATACAATTAAAGAACTTGTTTATATTCTCACTGTTATAATCTCTTAGAATGCGTTTTGTTTTTAGCTTTCAATGTCAATATTTGGGCAGTTTCATGATCGGAGAGACCAAGATGTAGAACATCGCACTTAATTGCTTTGACATTGCTAGCTATTTGATCAATACAAGAATTTTTTCGTGTAGGTGTTAGAACATGAGGCTCAAGATTGTAGTTATTGAGGACACTCAAAAGCTCTTGTGTGAAACTGTTTTGGTTTAATAAGTTGATATTCCAATCACCACATAAAATGATTTTTTTCTGCTTATATTATGAATTTAACGCATACAACAATTTATCTAATTTGTGTAAAAATACACCTACATGAGATTTTATTTGCTTGGGTATTCTATAGATATTAACGATAATGAGTCTCATCCCTTTAATTTCAATCCCACAACATTCAAAATAAAAACTAGCTGCTTAATCCGAAATAAAGTGCAAGGGTTTAAAGTAAAAATGTTTATTAATCAAAATACACGTCCCACCTCTACTTTCACTGGGACGACAATAGATTATAAAATAAACAAAATATTTCAATTTCGCAATTCAGAGTTGAATTTGAACTGCTCTACATTGAAAATTACTGAATGGATTTTTCCATAATACATACCAAGGGACCCTGAATATCCTCTTTATAGTGTCCAAAAATAATGAACCGGATATATAAAAAAATAAAAGAAGTACAACAATTTGAAAAACAGTATCATTTAATGTTTTTACAACAATCACCCTGCGACAAATAAATAGGCAAAAACTTGTTACTGCTTACTAAATCTACCAAGAAATATAGTGGGAGAGCCGGCTGCAAAAATACCTACCTCATCGAGTACCCCAATAGGCTATCTCTAGATCGTTAAACAATGGCAGACCTTTTCTTTTAAAACACTTAAAAGAAAAGGTCTGCCAGAGCCCATCTTGCCGGGTCAAGGAATTTTTTGATGTATTTTTACACAGAAAGCGACCCTTCTTTAAATTCATTGATTTCATAAAATATGGTAAATACATCCTTGAAGTTTTATGAGAACTTATATAAATTTTTTTTTTTTTTTTTTATTAAAGGTGGTCAAGCTCGGGGCGTCCTGAATATTCTCGGGTAGTTTGTTATATACCGGTGGACCCATCGCGTGGATAGTGCGCTTTGCCTTTTCAAGCTTATGCGTGATTAAACACAACTTCTGAGCGTTTCGCAAATTATGAATTTTATCATCGCTTCGCCTCGAGTAACAGTGTATATTCTGATTAGCGTATATGGCAACTTGACAAATAAGTAAGCTCGGGAGCGTCAATATCCCTAGTTCCACGAAGTACGGCCTAGCTGATACATCTTGCGGCACCCGGACGATTGCCCGCAAAGCACGCTTCTGCATCCTGAAGACACGTTCCCATTCGGCAGCGCGTCCCCAGAACTCCAAGCCATACTGCAGAAGCGACTGTACATACGCAAAGTAGCAAGATTGGACTACGTGTGTTGGTAGGGTAGAGGCAAGCCGGGATAGCGCGAAACAGGCTTTTGCTAATTTACCACACAATGTGTCAATATGAATTTCCCACGACAGCGTGTTATCCAGTTGAAAGCCAAGAAAGGATGTCACATTGACTTGTTTTATATCAACTCCTTCGATGTCAACGACCTGCTACGTTACTGCCTACGTTTTCGACCCGATAAGTCAAAACACACATATTGAGTTTTTGTCAAATTCAATACAAGACCGTTTTGGAAAAAACCACGTTCGGAGTTGCTTGGCAACAGAGGTTTTTCCAACATGTCGAGAGAAGATGCGGTTATTATAGCAGCGACGTTGTCAGCATACATAAAAACTTCAGCAACGGTGATCGCGCTTGGCAGATCATTTAGAAGGAGGGAAAAGGCCAGATTGGAAAGGGATGATCCCTGAGGCACGCCCACAACTGTTGTGAGCCCAGTAGACTTTATAGTACCTCCCTTGCCCACTACGAATATATTATAGTTCTTGAATTTATACAAGGTATTACACAGATTCGTAAACAGTACATAAGGATTTTTGTCGTTACAACCAGCTGATAGAACCAGTATTTCCTGTGGTTTTATTGTATTTGCAATGTTATTTACATCTTTGAAGATTTGGGTGCTAGAAGCTCCAGGCCTTACCGTCGCTGTAACATTATACACATCCTTCGGTTTACCGTATCTCGCAGCAATTATCCTTGAAGACAGGCCCCGGACTTGCTCATCTCCAAAAACAAATATAGTTGGTTTCTGTGTGGTTTTGGTTTTAGATTCTGAATTAAGTATGGGTGATATTGGTTCTGAATTATTCTTTTGATATACTGAAACACTAACTGGAGATGTTTTTGGTGTGCTAGTGCTTACATATTTAGATTTAGGCTTGCTTATTCTTGCGGTATTATGTCTGATATTACGCCCATTATTGTTAGGAGTAAGGGTATTAGTTTGGATTCTCGAGCTTGTGTTAATTAAACTTTGATTTCTTATTTGTTTCTTTAATGTCCCTCTGTCTTTTTTTCTAGCACTGTTTTTTTGTGGACTATAGCTTAAAATATTTTTGAGTCTGTTTTCATAGCTTTTAATAATTTCCTTTAGAGTTTTGTTCTCACTAAGCAAATTTTCAATCTCCTCTTCTGTAACTGGTAAGTTTTTTTGAAGCTCTGTAATAACATTTTCCATCTCTTCAGCCTTGTTATGTTTAGAACCAATTTGGGTCTATTCATGTAGGTAGAAAAGAAAATCGGTGTTTATTTTCTGTAGAAGAAATATTAGATTAGAGGCGGGTATTCAAGGAAAATGTAAGGCGCGATGCGAGCGCCGCCCGAGGTTTTGGCACGTCGGTGCGATAAGGAAAGCGGGCCGGCGCTATAGTTGTTAGCATTTAGTAGCAGTCGCAATACGGGAGATCTGGCGAACGGTCGCTTGGGTGCGCGTATCGGATAAGCCACAGCGGTGGTCGCGCTTGGGTTGTTTATTTCCCGAATCTGGATTCGGCGGAATATCATATTGAGGTTGCGCGGGGCAATCAAGTAATTTAGTGGTGAACTATCAATTCGGAGGCGTAAAGGGACTCGTGTCAGTGTAAACTAGACGCCATTTTGGGATAGCGCAAGCGGCGCGTATGGACTCATAATTATTATGCTACGGGAATAAGTGTTTAGTGAATATACCGTTCGGGACAGTTTCCTGGATCGCAGGGAGGACAGGAACTGCGGTTGATGGACAATTGTATATAAGTAACTCGTTTTAATAAGTATCACGCTAGACGGGGCGTGGCCGGTGATAATTTGACTATATCTTGGCAATCCGCGTGGTGTGTGGGACGATTGATAGCAATCGCCGCGGATTTGCTATGGACTTGTGATTGGAAGGCAGATTTCCGGAATATCTACTATAACGGGTGTCGAGTGTGTCGACCTGCGCATTCGGGGAACGCGGCGTGCTTGGAGCATGAGGCCGGGGTTTGACCTGGATGCCTGCTGCGGGAGTGGCCAGCACTAAGATCGGCGCAGGATCCTCGGATCGACACAGTACACATTATAATTTATTATATTTAAGTGTATTTTATTGGACATCACATATTCTTGCACACTGAGAGTAGGTATACCTCCAAATATCCATTTCGACTCGTCGCGATCACGGGAATCTCACCGGTAAGTGAGTTGCATATTATTATGTACAGTTTGGTGGCTCGGTCAAGCGCGAGTCACATGTAGATAGTTTGTACAATGCGGTTCTAGACCACGGGTCCGGACCCGAATTGAAGGTGTATTTTTATTGACAATATTGTGTGTGTATTTTTATTGACAATATAGTTACGGTATTTAATTATAAGTTGAGCGCTGTGTATCGCAGCCCAATTTGTCACGCTCCCGCTCGGGTCTACGAGTGCATAGTTGCACTCCTGGGTACGTTTTACTCATAGGGCCCAGCGGACGTATCGGACCCGGGCCGCGGAGCGGACAAAACATGTTATGAATGATCGTCCTTTCTGGACAACTTAAATTGCACTGACGGTCGTTAGCCGATGAACTTGAGGTTTCAATTGAATTATCATCATATTCTTTTAATAATGATGAAAGATTTTCAAACGAATTATTTGTAGGAATCAATGGTCTATAATTCCGGTGGGTAACACTTCTGATAGGTACTGATTTAACAGTTTTAATACAGGTATTACATTTCCAATTAAGTCTTCTTTCTGGGTCCATAAGGTTAAATCTTTGTATAGAAACATTGTGGCATTCAATGTGACACACATTTTTGCAACAAAAAAATATCAAAAAGTACCTGATTTCTATCAATTTTTTACATCTGTTGCAGTGTAGACTCATTTTTTATGCTATTTTATTCTTTCTTATGCATATGAACAAAATAAATAATAAAATTCAAGAGTAGCTTATAGTGATAACAAATCTACAAAAACGAGACGAATATTTGAAGCCTTTTAGCAAACCAGAAGTAAAATGGTTTTGTATTGAATATTTGATTAAATTGAACGCGATTTTCAGGGCGAATAAAAGTGATTACACGTATTAGAGAAGCATATACTGATACTAAAAAGTAGTTTGTTATCAGTATTAATTTACCCTAATTTACCCAAAAATGCTTAAACACGTTTATTTGGTGGTTTTTATGTGCATTTAACCATTGTATAAAATTTCACATCCGTAACTGTAGGCGTTATGCCTCGGCGTTGATGAATCAATCGGGACATGTTCTGCAATATACTTAAACTCTTCTTAATTGCCTATTATCCCCTCTCAAGATCTTTTCAAGTATTAATTGTTGTAAAAAAACTTTAAAAGTGGTTTCTTAACAATTTTATGTAGAATAATTGGGTCCTAAGACAATATTTTGTATGTGTTTAGTTTTAGACATATTTATGAAAAATAACAAAAGGGACCTTTACACCACTCCCTCCACCGCTACCGTCCATTACTTTTAGTATGTTGTTACGGACACTTTCTTCTTCAATTGTTTCAAAATTGGCTCATTCATGATTTTTTTCCTCTATTCAGCCTTTTCCGGTTTCGCTGGACGGGCTATTGCCATTTAGTAAAGTTTTGCGATGCATTTAAATTTTTACTCGAATCGTTAATGCCTTTTTTTAATCCAATGCTTTTGTTTTGTGTTATAACTGCATATATCCAATCCAAATAAATACTAATAGGTGTGTATTTCATTGTAACAAAAACAGGTTCTTTAACTTGAAGTAGTAAATGAGGTAGAATAATGCGATCATCAAAGGATACGCGAGAAGAGACACCGATAATTTTGTTCCTGAGCATAAGCGGGCCTCCAGAGTCTCCAGGCATCATAGTTTGGTCTTTATTTCTACATTTACTACTTAAACAAATGAATGGAGTCGGGTTTAATCTGGGTTTGCATTTAGTAACAACTGCCTCTCCATACAAAAGAGGTCTTGGTAATTTTCTCTTGCCCTTCTTTTTTTCCTTCTTATTATGTTTAACATGATCAGTCCAGGAGTATGTTGTCCCATATCCAAAATATTTTATCTGATACCCTATGAGTGACTGGTAATCCAATGATGACAATTTTGCCATTGCAGGTATTTCCACAGGCTGTATCTGAGCGAGCGCTATATCATTTATAGAAGCAGAATTGTACCGAGGATGTCGTACTTTGTTTATTATTTTAGATTTATTATAAATCGGTGTTACTTTGGAAATCTGGTAAAGAATCATATATCTTCCAGGACGTTGGAAACAGTGCGCAGCAGTTAAAATCCATTCAGGTTGTATTATGCTGGAAGTACAGATAGATTCTGCTTTTTTCCCCTTCTCCTTTTTAACGATGTGTACAATATACGGATATTCTGACTGTGACGCGAGCATTCCATTGTGAACTCTTAGTCCAGTGTGTCGACTTCTGGAACTTCCTACGAACATAATTTGCAGTAAAATTGTAATGATTACACCGCACACTGAAATGAAGTAGTTTTTAAAATTAATCTCTTTATTAATAATTATTTTAATAAAAAAATTGTAAGATCAAAAATTAAAAACCGACTATTGGCAAATCTTGCTCTAAAAAGTATGAAACAAGAAAATATTATCATCTGAATTGTTATGTACAAACTATGGTATTTAATAAATATTCATCGTGATGTTCAGATAATACACTCACCGGCAGAAATAACCGGCCGGTCTATTTTCTGTCGTATATTTTCATACAAGTAAGGGATCAAATGAAGCGTCAATATATAGGGTGTTAGGGACAGCCTTCCAAATACTGAAGGGGCATGATCAGTCAACGACACCAAACAACTTCCAGTGAACAAAACTTTCAGAAAACGAAAAACAAAATCCGCGTATCCATACAAAATTGCAATCTTGATCGGGCAGTTTGTATGGAGAAGCAGATTTTTTTTGTCGTTTCCTGAAAGTTTTGTTCACTGAAAGTTGTTCAGTGTCGTTAACTGATCATGCCCCTTCAGTATTCGGAAGGCTGTCCCTAACACCCTGTATTTCCGAAACGAAATAAATATCCGTGAATAAACAGTGAGATCATTAAATAAGGTGTCTGACTACCGATTCTTGAAGACTAGACCTGTGCACAGTATCTAGGAAATTACGTGCATCGGTCAGAAAAAAATATACGTCGTTTTGTCAGAAATCTCTTACATTTAGCGAATTAAAATGTTTAAAGAGTCGCACGGGTTTCCTTCAACATTTTAGATATACCTAATCTTTGACAATGTTGTTAAGAAGGTTCCAAATAACCCCACTTTATGGTACCTCATCAATCAAATTTGTATTTTTATTCAATTTAGGTAAGATATTGACGCTTTGTTTGTCCCCATATTTGTATGAAAATATATAAAAGAAAATAGACCGGCCGGTTATAGCTGTGGTCATATTATGCCACCTGCTATGCTTGAGGGCAAAGAGGCATAATAATTCTGGCAGAGCAAGATTTGCCAGTAGTTTTTATTAAAATTATTTTGAGGTTAGTAGTACGTAATAAAGCCCTTTCATTTAATACCCAACATACATACATACATAATATCACGCCTTGTTCTCGTCGGGGTAGGCAGAGACCACATTTTTCCACCTGCTACGATCTTGACATACTTAATACCCAACACGGTATAAAATTTTTTTTTCGGTCGTGGCTTAATCCCCTCTAGAGGGCGCTACATTCAATCAAACGTAATTTTTTGTATCCTTTAACCAGAGAATGATCAATACATTTCTAATGATATCTAATTTGTCTTATTACGATTAACCTCAAGAGGTTTATAGAGTGTTAAGTTTTATAAATTTGTATTCAATTAATAAAAAAATATAAAAAACGTAGCTTAAGAGTTACGAGGGAACAGATGAAAATACATACATACAAACATACATACATACCGGTCATCATAACCCTCCTTTTTGTCGTTGTCTGATATAATCCGAGTGCGTTACTGAAAAGAGGAAAACAAGCTGGGATCCTAAGATCTATAGGATTTAGGTACCTTAAAGTGGGGTTATTTGGAACATTTTTTAGGGTTCCGTACCTCAAAAGAAAAAAACGGAACCCTTATAGGATCACTTTGTTGTCCGTCTGTCTGTCTGTCTGTCTGTCTGTCTGTCTGTCAAGACCCTTTATCTCACGAACGGGTAAAGGTATCAGGTTGATATTAATACCATATATTAGGATCCATGAACCACACAAGATCTGAAAATTTCAATTTTTTACAACGACGCAATCAAAAAATATGGCATTTTATGTCCTCATCTCCATACATTTATTCAAAAATGAAAAACCTACAGGGTACTTCCCGTTGACCTAAAATTATGAAATTTGGCAAGAAGCTAGGTCTCACAGTACAAATAATGGGAAAAGTCTGAAATCATTAAATATTACAACTTTTCTCACAACTAATGGTAACCAATTGTGGTGAGCTCCCGTTTCAAGAACATTCATATAAGAGAGGGGTCAAGTCGGATGGTTGCTGAGGCGATTTTTGTTTTAGTTCTATTTAAAAACGGGAACACTTACAAACTTGAAAATTGGTATGTTTATAGGGCATAGTCTATAAAATAACAACAAATAATAAAATTTGGTCAAGCTCGTGTCGGACTCAAAAAATCTAGCACATTAACTTACTGAAATTTCAACTAATACAATTATGTTTATGTGGTGGTACGGAACCCTCAGTGCGCGAGTCCGACTCGCACTTGGCCGGTTTTTTTGTATGAAATCAAAATCAAGTCTTTATTCGTCAACATAGGTAAATTAGTTGTTATAAAAATATAATGTCTCACTATGTTGCACCTTCCGGCATACGAATTTACATAGAATTTATTTACAAATACAACACATTCAATATTTAAAATTTTTCAATTTACATAATATTTCAAGTTAAACTATTTAAAATTACAATTTGTCATTAAAAAATTCGGTAATAGAATAAAATGTATTTTCAATTAAATAATTAGTCAGCTCACATTTAAATTTGATAATATTATCACATTGTCTTATATCTAAGGGAAGTTTACTATATACCTTTGGGCCCATGGCAAAAACACTTGCGCTGTATAAAGCTGTCTTGCCAGCCTTTACTTGTAGATTATCCCTACGGCGTGCACTGGTTACTTTACTGAACATATTTTTGTTTCGTCTAATAAATAAAGATATTTCTAAAATATATAAAGATGTTAATGTCAGAATTCTTAATTTTCAAAAAAAAGGTCTACAACTTTCAAATTTCTGCAATCCACATATCGCTCTTATACATCGTTTTTGTGCTTTAAACACTTTTACTACATAAGATGCATTTCCCCAAAAAATGATTCCATATCTTATCCTTGATGCGACGAGACCATGGTATGCAGTTAACAATGTTTTTGTACTAGCTTTCTTTCGAAGGACATATAGTGCGTAAGAACACTGTGAAACTTTAGTACAGATTGAATCAAGTTGTACATTCCATTTAAGCTTAAAATCAATAAAAACTCCTAAAAACTTGGTAACTAAAGCGTCACCTACCTCATTATTTCCGAATGCATCTGAATTACTTGCCGTTTGTTTAAAACTTACTATTTTTGTTTTACTGTAATTTAAAGTTAATTTATTATAATTCATCCATTTAGTTATCGATTCTAGACTAGCATTAATTTCTGTACGATTTTGATAAATTACTGTGCAGTCATCTGCAAAAAGTGTCATGGGATATGGCGTACATTCAACAATGTCATTTATATATACCAAGAACAGTAGCGGGCCTATAACACTTCCTTGTGGAATACCTCGCATTACAATTCTTTTGCTCGACTCATACAGTTCTTCTGTTTTTGATTTGACGCATATTCTACTTATTTTTGTGATTTGAGTCCTATTGCTAAGGTAACTTTTTATTAAACCAAGAGCATTGCCTCGCACGCCATATATTTGTAATTTATTCAACAGGATAGTATGATCTACACAGTCGAATGCCTGACTTATATCCATAAACATTGCATATATTGGTTTTCTAATATCAACTTTAGAATATATTTTATCTAGAAATTCATAAATTGCTAGTTCAATAGACTTTTCTTTCCGAAAGCCCTTTTGTTCATCTTTTAGTATTTTCTTTTTTTCCAAGTAGTTATATAGATTGTTAGCTATTACTTTTTCAATTATCTTTGAGAAAACAGGGATAAGTGCAACTGGTCTATAGTTTTTAATGTCAAGTAAGCTATCTTTTTTGTGTATAGGTTTAATAACTGTTACTTTAAGTTTTTCAGGGAATTTACCTTGCTCCAGGCACAGATTTATTATATAAGATAGGACAAATATGATGACTCACAGACTTTATAACTAAAGTTGTTATATCATCAACTCCCGTGCTGTTTGTATTTTTTAGACTTTTTATTATTTGGCTTAGTTCCTCAGGACTAGTAGGCCTCATAAACATGGAATTTGAACAGTTGTATGTACACGTTTGTTGATATTGCGGGTTGTTTGATGTAATAGTCGGTGCCCCATCAATATAAAAGTCATTAAATGCCTGCGCAATATCTATAGGAGCTGTTATCCGCTCATTATTACAAATTATTTCAGTGATATCAGCTTTAGGAAATGTCGCCCGATTTCTGTTTATGATTTGCCACGTTGCTCTTGACTTGTTATCGGAACGTGAGATATGGTGATCATTCTGGCATTTTTGCGTGAGATTTATTATTCTGCTATATTTCGCAGCGAAATTTTTAAAAATTTGTCTGTCTTGCTCGCTTTTTGTTGATCTATATTTCCAAAGAAGAGAACGCTTGCGCTTACTACAAACCTTAACACCTTTTGATATCCATTTAGGCTTAGCAACTAAAATAGATCGAAAAAAACAATAAAAGCATCATTTCCATCTGCCGTTTCAAGTACATCTGCAAAAGAGAGCCGCGCAATACAATCTACAAATTTTGTCAAGTTGTCTTTACTATAATCCCGTTTAATTGAATACCAATATTTGTGATTGCAGGATTTTTTCACAGGACATGATATAATTTGTGTTAATCAGAGACAGCAAAATTTGTTTGATCACTTTTGGCTCCGCGGACATTATGAATAATATTGTCAATACATGTGCCACTAGCTGGTCGTGTCACCTCATTTATAGAAAATTTAAGATCGAAGCTGTGACGATACTTTGAGAGTTGAGACATTTGAACCCAAGGATATATTTTTAATAGACAAATTATACCTTGCACAGCATTTCGCTGTTCCTTACTGAATTAAAAACATATTTTTCAAACTGGCCGTTCCTAATCTTACCACACTTTAAATTTTTGGGATTCCTTCAATCTTTGCCTTATTTTGCAATTAAGGGAAAGGTTTTACGTCACAGTTACCTACCAACGGCTTTCTTTGTAAAAGACTAATACGCAGAAACTTTGACGCAGAAAGGATTATATAAGAAACATCGCTTCTAAACTGAATTTAGCAAAACACAGGAACCGAATTTAATGAGGTCAACCTTTTTAACAAGCTGCCAGTAGAGTTGAAGGTAAACATCACGCTCACTAGTTTTAAACATAATCTGAGGATCTTCTGAAGAAGTGTTTCTATTCAGTTGATGAATTTATTAATGCAAGACCTGAACCGCTTTTACTTTTTAGTTATTAGTTGTAGGTTTCAATGTTTAATTTTATATTATTTGTAAGTGACACAATAATTGTTAGATAAAAATTTTAAACTGTGACATATAATTCGATATAAGTTTTAAACGGTGACATACATTATTTAATTATTTTTGTATGATTAAACATAACCTGTTTGGCATAGTTAAAAAAAAAAGTTTTTCTTATTAGTAACATGGGGTCAATGTTGTGGGTTTCACGATTATTTTTTTTTATGTCTACTTTATAAGTAATAACTTATTGTGAAACTGTTTGTTGACCTTAATAAATGAAAAAAAAAAAATGATTTCGAACACCAATTTTTTGGTTACCGAATAATTGAAATGGAATATATCAATTTGAACATTTATTATAAAATAAGTCACAAGCAGCAATGATAATTACAACTATTTTAAAAGAAATAGAAAAAAAAAGTAATAGCAGCACTTACAGTCTTTTAAACTCTTATGTTAAGTACTTTATAAGTACTAAAATAGAAATCAAATCTACGGAAAATTATACTTACATAAGAACATCATCATAAAATCCCACGAATCGTTCACTGCTGTGCACAACAGGAACTGCCTCCAGCAATCAGCAAAAACGCGAGGTCGCGAAGGATTTTTCACGTGATAATCAGGGCGATAAAGAATTGTTTAAGTAGATGGGGCTTTATATAAACCCGGTGTTCAGAAGGCCATTTTTTGGAAACGAAAAAGGACAAAAAAGCGTGATCTTCAGTAAAAACAATTCTCATGCCAAAAAAAACCGGCCAAGTGCGAGTCGGACTCGCGCACTGAGGGTTCCGTACCACCACATAAACAAAATTGTATTAGTTGAAATTTCAGTAAGTTAATGTGCTAGATTTTTTAAGTCCGACACCTGCTTGACCAAATTTTATTATTTGTTGTTATTTTATAGCTTATGCACTATAAACATACCAATTTTCAAGTTTGTAAGTGTTCCCCTTTTTAAATAGAACTAAAACAAAAATCGCCTCAGCGACAATCCAACTTGACCCCTCTCTTATATGAATGTTCTTGAAACGGGAGCTCACCACAATTGGTTGCCATTAGTTGTGAGAAAAGTTGTAATATTTAATGATTTCAGACTTTTCCCATTATTTGTACTGTGAGACCTAGCTTCTTGCTAAATTTCATAATTTTAGGTCAACGGGAAGTACCCTGTAGGTTTTGCATTTTTGAATAAATGTATGGAGATGATTACATAAAATGCCATATCTTTTGATTGCGTCGTTGTAAAAAATTGAAATTTTCAGATCATGTGTGGTTCATAGATCCTAATAAATAAAATAAAAAAATAAAAATAAAATAAAAATAAAATAAAAAAGCTTTTATTTTCCCTAACACAATATGGTACATTGTTAGTGTATTCTTAATCTATAATTAGTTGTGTTAGTTTTCTGTGTAAGGACCGCTTCTTGCGGTAAAAGCCTCCTCCATTTTAGACCACTGTGTCCTTTGTCTTGCTGCTCTACTCCACAGCTTTCCTGCTACTTCTATGATGTCATCACTCCACCTTTTATATGGTAATAATCCTAATATATGATATTAATTTCAACCTGATAACTTTACCCGTTCGTGAGATAAAGGGTCTTGACAGACAGACAGACAGACAGACGGACAACAAAGTGATCCTATAAGGGTTCCGTTTTTTTTTCTTTTGAGGTACGGAACCCTAAAGATGGAGGCTGATGAATTATGATATAAAAACTTTGAACAGACAAGAAAACCAAGAAAAACGCGGGTCATATCTAAAATGCGAAATGAAACAGGCCTAACCCCACCTGCAATATTTTAAAAAAATTAAGTAAACCAAATCCTCGGATCCTAGCTTGTTTACCTAACTCTTTTCAGTAACGCAATCGGGTTTTCGCTTTTCAATCTTTTTGTTTTTCCCATTTGTTAAGGTAGTTTTCCTTGATGTTTGTCAACTACGTTTTTTAAGTGATTTGTACGTTTTTAGGGTTCCGTACCTCAAAATAAAAAAACGGAACCCTTATAGGGTCAATTTGTTGTCCGTCTGTCTGTCTGTCTGTCTGTCTGTCAAGACCCTTTTTCTCACGAACGAGAAGAGGTATCAGGTTGAAATTGATATCGAATATTAAGGTCCATGAACCACACAAGATCTGGAAATTTTAATTTTTTTGAATAAAAAAATATGGCTTTTTATGTCCTCATCTCCATACATTTATGCAAAAAATCATAACCTACAGGGTACTTCCCGTTGACCTAAAATTATGAAATTTGGCAAGAAGCTAGGTCTCACAGTATAAATAAAGGGAAAAGTCTAAAATCATTAAATATTTCAATTTTTCTTTTTTTGCTAGCGGGACTTTTAGCGTCTAAATGGTAAAATTAATGAAATGTTTTTAAAAGAAAATATATGACGGGCTTTGACAACAGCAATCAAACTAATTTAATATTTTTGGGGTTCCGTACCTCAAAATAAAAAACGGAACCCTTAAAGGACCACTTTGTTGTCCGTCTGTCTGTCTTTCTGTCAAGACCCCTTTTTCTCACGAACGGGTAGAGGTACCAGGTTGAAATTTATAACGAATACTAGCTGTTGCCCGCGGCTTCGCTCGCGTTGATTTCGTATTTAGGTTGTTACCGGTTTTCCGAAGCAATGAGATATTTTAGTACAGGGAAATTATTATTTATTCCATCATTTCGGGGTAATTTTAAACTAAGGAAAAACAGGACCAACCCTGCGCAAATCAATGAGTATAATTCAAGATCCAGCTGAATTTTATATAATACTCGTATACAGACGTTACTCATAAATTACTCAGAACAGAGGAACTTAGCAGCAGTATCCTAACAAATGTAAAGAGAGAGATGAGACACCTTTAAGTAATATTTCAAAACAGAGCCAATTCGCAGAAGTAATTGAGAAAAACTAAAACCCTCTCCCTCTCTCTCCCTCTCCCCTCCTCCCTCACCTCTCCCTCCCTCTCTCCCTCCCTCTCTCCTTCCCTCTCCCCCTTCCCCTCCCTCTCTCCCTCCCTCTTCCCCTTCCCCTCCTTCTCCCTCTCCCTCTACTTTACTTGTACCTGTACCTCTACCCCTCTACGTCTCTACCTCTCTACCTCTCTACGTCTCTACCTCTCTACCTCTCTTTCTCTCTACCTCTCTACCTCTCTACCTCTCTACCTCTCTACCTCTCTACCTCTCTACCTCTCTACCTCTCTACCTCTCTACCTCTCTACCTCTCTACCTCTCTACCTCTCTACCTCTCTACCTCTCTACCTCTCTACCTCTCTACCTCTCTACCTCTCTACCTCTCTACCTCTCTACCTCTCTACCTCTCTACCTCTACCTCTCTACCTCTCTACCTCTCTACCTCTCTACCTCTCTACCTCTCTACCTCTCTACCTCTCTACCTCTCTACCTCTCTACCCCTCTACCTCTCTACCTATACTACTCCCTATCCCTGCCCCTATCACTACCCCTAACGCCAATTTAACCGCTATCCCCAACATAGAAACGAAACCCATATTTATTTTAAGACATTTCAAACCTATCGCACCCCAACCCCATCCCCAGGGGATGATGGTATTTCACGTCCACCACGTTGGATTTCAAAGTTGTTGTAGCTTTCGTAATCAGCGACCCGATAAACCATACAAACGACATCCATATTGATTTTTAGACATTTCAAACCTATCGCACCCCAACTCCATCCCCAGGGGGATGATGGTATTTCACGTCCACCACGTTGGATTTCAAAATTGTTGTATTTTTCGTAATCAGCGACCCGATAAACCATACAAACGACACCCATATTCACATTTCAACCCTATCGCACCCCAACCCCATTCCAAGGGAATGATGGTATTTAACGTCCACCACGTTGTATTTAAAATTCTTGTAGTTTTCGTAATCAGCGACCCGATAAACCATACAAACGATACCCATATTGGTTTTTAGACTTTTTCACCCCATTTCCCTTTTTTAGGGGATGAATTTGGGGTGTAATTTCAATAACAGTGATGAAAAATGCATAGAATTAAATCATTAATGCCTAAATAATAAATTATGTGGATTTTACTTTAAAAATAAAGAATTTTCAACTTCATCCCCCTTTTCACCCTTGAGGGTGTCGAATTTTCAAAAACCCTGAGACACATAAATATTAATTTTTAGTCGTCAGCCTAAATACAAATTTTGAAGATCCTAACTTCAAAACTGATGGGCTTTCATACAAACTTTCATCCCCTATTTTACCCCCTTAGGGGTGGAATTTTGTAAAACCCTTTCTTAGTGCACCCCTAGGCCTCTTAAGGAACCTACATGCTAAATTTGGAATCTCTAGACCCAGCGGTTTGGGCTGTGCGTTGATATGTCAGTCAGTCAGTTAGACAGTCAGTCAGTCAGTCAGTCATCTTCTTCTTTTATATATATAGATAATGCCTAAATAATAAATTATGTGGATTTTACTTTAAAAATAAAGAATTTTCAACTTCATCCCCCTTTTCACCCTTAAGGGTGTCGAATTTTCAAAAACCCTGAGACACATAAATATTAATTTTTAGTCGTCAGCCTAAATACAAATTTTGATGATCCTAACTTCAAAACTGGTGGACTCTCATACAAACTTTCATCCCCTATTTTATCCCCTTAGGGGTAGAATTTTGTAAAACCCTTTCTTAGTGCACCTCTAGGCCTCTTAAGGAACCTACATGCCAAATTTGGAATCTCTAGACCCAGCGGTTTGGGCTGTGCGTTGATGTGTCAGTCAGTCAGTCACCTTCTTCTTTTATATAACGAATATTAAGGTCTATGAACTACAGAAGATCTGAAAACTCCAATTTTTTACAACGACGCAATCAAAAGATATGGCTTTTTATGTCCTCATCTCCATACATTTATGCAAAAAAGCAAAACCTACAGGGTACTTCCCGTTGACCTAAAATTATGAAATTTGGCAAGAAGCTAGGTCTCACAGTACAAATAAAGGGAAAAGTCTAAAATCATTAAATATTTCAATTTTTCTCACATTTAATAAACTCAAACTCAAACTCATTTATTGGTAATACTTATTACATGTCAATTGAAGCAAATAACCATTATTATACTTGAGTATAATCTTATTAAAATTATGTCAACAAATAATTAATTAGAGTGTCATTGGCAAATACATAAAATCTTTATAATCATAAAATTGTTCCTGTAGTAACCAGTTTTTTAATTTGGTCTTAAAAACGGGAAGTGAAGTCGCATCACGCACATTATGTGGCAACCGGTTGTACACTGCGGGGCCGGTAACGTAGACAGATTGCTCAGACCTTGACATCCTGTGTTGCGGTACAGACAGACGGTCTTTGTGCTTGTTGCTACGGAGGTTTCTTGTAGCGTTTACGCCCATCCGCTCAAATGACTCCAGGTTATTTTGTGTGAATATAGCCATTTGGTAAATCCAGATGCTAGGTAGGGGCATAATGCGAAGTTCCTTGAAATATTCGCGTGCAGAGACATCGTCGGGCGCGCCTACCACTGCTCGCACTGCGCGTTTTTGCATCGCGAACACGCGTCGCCATTCGGCAGCGCGGGCCCAGAGCTCCGTGCCGTAGGTTAGCACAGAGTGCACAGTTGCGAAGTAGCAGCGCCTTACGACTTCCCTGGAGGCGGTTCTTGCTAGGCGTCGCAGTGCGAAGCATGTTCGCCCCAGTCTAAGACAGAGATCGTCAATGTGCTTGTCCCACTTCAGTGAGCTGTCGAGGTAGAAACCAAGCAGTTTGGTGGCGTGGACTTGCTCCAGTTGACGATCAGCCACGAGCACCTGCAAGGGCGTTGGAATGTGGCCGTTAAGGCCCATTTTCATAAAACAGGTCTTTCCTTTATTCAGGGCTAATCCGTTGTAGCTGAACCACGCATGCAGCTCCTGAATAGTTTTATTAAGTTTTGCTTCGAGTTTAGCGGTTGTAGGCGCAGAGACTACCGCAGTCACGTCATCTGCGTACATAAAAATTTCAACGCCAGAGAGAGCCGGAGGAAGGTCGTTCAGGAGGATGCTGAAAAGGGTGTTTGAGAGGCATGAGCCCTGCGGAACACCCATAGTATTTCTTATTTCCGATGATTTAATCTTGCCCTTATCTCCCACGACGACCTGGACTCTGTCCGACATGAAGGACATGACGAGTGCAAGAGCGAGGCCGGCAATACCGAGGTGCTGCAGTTTATCGGCTAGCAGCGAGTGGTCGGCGGTGTCGAACGCGCGCGAAAGGTCGCAGCAGACGACGGCGACTTGCTGCGCTCCCTCGCGCGCGCTCACCACGCGCCACACCACCTCGCGCACTAGGTCCGCGGTGCTGCGACCACTGCGGTATGCGTACTGCCGTTCGGACATCACGCTACGGCTCTCCCAGAAGGATAGGAGTCTGCTGTTGATTCCCACCTCAAATATTTTGCTGATACATGGTACCAACGAGATTGGGCGGTATGAATTTACAGCAGACTTTTTTCCCTTACCCTTATAGAGTGGCGATATCTTGACCCTCTTCAGTGAGTCAGGAAAAATTCCTGATCAGAGACACTCGTTAAACAGATATGATAAGACGTAGCTAATTGTCGAACCAACGCTCCTCAACAAGCTAGCAGACAGATCGTAGTAGTCTGTGCTCGTTTTGGGTGCTATTTTCATTTGAAGTATTCGCGTTATCTCAGCTGGCGTCACACAAGCGTCACTGGGCTCCCGATGGGCCGCGAGCGTTGCGATGGAGCGCAATACGTCCGCTCGGGGGGCTCCGCACAGCAATGCCGCACACACAAACTCTTTATTTAATGAGTTTACTAGCTCATGTTTTGAGTTGAACGGTTTGCCTTCACTATTTTTAATAAGATCTGTGAAATCGACGCGATCGCGAATTTTTCGCCCCAATTCGGTATTGACAACCCGCCACATACATTTGTTTTTATTATTATTACTATCAATAACATTGTCGTTATAAAGTTTTCGTTTATTTTTAATCGTTATGGCGTACTTAATGCTTAATTCATCTGATATCTTCACGAGATGCTGATTATTAGGATATCTGCCCGCTAAGTGTTTAAAATCGAACATCAACAGTTTTATATTGATAGTTTCCACGTCTACCCACGGCGAGGCATTATTTCTATCATAATATTTACGCTCGGGGCAATAAACGTTAAGGTTGTTAGACAGAATTGTTAGAATTGATTCCGCTAGCGTTTGACAATTAAAACAACAATAGTAACCAATTAAGGTGAGCTCCCGTTTCAAGAACTTTTCTATAAAAGAGGGCTCAAGTTGAATGGTCGCGGAGTTTTTAAAATAAAAGAGCAAAATCTTTTAGTATATCATATGGTAGATAGGTACGGAACCCTAAGGGCGCGAGTCCGACTCGCACTTGGCCGGTTTTTTTATACTGCGCTTTTTTTTATACTGCGGTTTTTTTTATACTGCGGTTTTTTTTATACTGCGGTTGAACCGTCAACGCTCAGTATCAGTGTTTCTATTTTCCAAGTGCTAAATAGCAGCGCTATCTAACTGAACTTCCAAAAGCTAGTTGAAAACAATCTATTTATTTCTAAACAAAGTTAAATGACCGTCTCTTAATTTTGATATCCCACTTTATAGAAAAAAGAGACAAACAAAATTTTCATGGTGCTCGATTTGGAAAAAAAAATATAGACTTTTCATTATTTTTGTATAAGAACCCATGTTTTTATATACCCATTGTCACTCGCGCTATTTATCGAATTTAACGACAAATAATTTATCATTTTAATAAATTTTTTTATAAATTCATCATACGGCATATGAATTTATAAAAAAACATCATGGAAGGAAAAGTAGAAGAAAAGAGAGGAAGAGGTGGACCAAGCATAAGATTCACAGACCAAGTAAAAGAGAAGGCCGGCGTCATGTCGTATGAGGAGGTGAAGAGGATTGCTGAGGACAGAGAGGCGTGAAAAAAGTTGCTACACCCAAAAGAGACCGTCTGTTAAAGTGGATGATGATAAATTCATCAAAATCGGTCCAGCCGTTTACTTGTTACGAGGCAACATAAGAAGTCAGCTTGGGAGCGGGAGTTTGCATCCGCTCCTCATAATATAGCAGGTGTTATTGCTGGCAAGAAGAGATCACTATAAAATTCACAAGTTAAGAGTAATTTGATGTAACAAATCTGAAAACTTAAAACGTTGAAATAAAAAACTCGACTGCGAAAGTAATAGAAAAGTGGAAAACAAATCTAAGATCTGTGACTTGGTTTATTTGAATATAATAAGATATTGCAGGTGGAGACGAACAAAATTATGTGAACCACACAGATAATTTACGTATGCATATTATAATTTTGTGGTGAACCACCGCAACACGTATTTCCGTCCCCGCCTACTTACATAAATTCAACTTATTACCTAGCCAAATCATAAATCTTAGAGCTAGTTTTCCTCTTTTTAATTATGGTCGGTTTTTTTAACTTACTTTTTTGTTGCAGGCAGCTTTCACAATTTCTAAATAATAATAATGAATCGAAACATAATTCCATCAAGACGTATTTTATCGTGTACTATTTTTTATATAAGCTTACGACTTGGTTTTGCGCAATAACACATCCATATTTTATCGCTACCTCCGGCGAATAAAATGGTTATCAAAAGTATAGTAGTAATGTATAAAACTAAGTAGGGAAAATTTGTATAGGCTTCTATCATGAAATATTGTTTTCCAAACCAGGTACTATGGTGATTTGCGTCAGACTTTTGCGGAGTTCAATATGGACTTTAAAAATTTTTAAGAATTTTAAACTTAGAATAAAGTTTAGTTAATAATTTAAATTTTTTATTGGAAATTATACTAGCAAAACGCCCATTTAATACAATGTTAGCACAATAAAATTTATTATAAACTTTACTTTTTCCCACACTCAAACGTGACAAGTCATATTGTCATAAGGTCTGTGCCGGTATAGTCGGCACAATAAAAGATTTAATTAGTAATATTTACTATATTTTAGACAAAATCTAGTTTTTACAGAAAATAATCGAAAACATAAAATAAAACGTCAACAAACGTCAGCAACGATCAACTTCAAAGAAGAAGATGGTTTTGCATGCAGCCTATGGAGGTGTGCGAAAACAGGTCGCTACATTACTCCCCCTCCAGTGCACTGCACGATACATAAATAAGTAGGTATTAACGTTAAAATAGAATATGATACAATATTAATAATCAAACAAAATAAACTAATCTAATTAAAAGTTAATATTAATATTGGAGGAAATGTAAAATTAAATATAATACATAATTAATTAAGAAAAACTAACACGTTTAGTTTTATTATTTACAATAGGGTTTGGTTCATCATCTAAAATGTAAGCAGGTTTCAATCTATCTATAGAAATATTTATGAATTCGTTTTTAATTTGTAAGGTAAAATATTTATCAAAACGTTTGATGATTAGATAAGGTCCTTCATAAACTTGTTCTAAAGGTGATTTGATTCTGTCTATCCTGACAAATACATGAGTGCATGTTAGCAAATCTTTATGTACAAAAATATTTTGATTAGTGCCGCGTTTTCTTTGTCTTGGTAACAACTGATCCATTATTCTTTGTAAATTAGCTACAAATGTATTAGGATCTCTATTAGTGTTTGAGTTTTGGAAAAATTTGCCAGGCACTTTAATAGTGGTTCCATAGACCATTTGACTTATAGTATAATTTTTATCTTCTCTAAGGGCAGTACGGAGTCCCAACAGTACAGTCGGTAGTGCGTCTGTCCATTTGATATGATTATGACATTTAAGTGCGGCTTTAAGTGTCCTATGCATACGTTCTATCTTTCCGTTGCTTTGAGGGTGGTATGCAGTTGTGTAATTAATTTTAAAACCGCAGATTTCTGATAAGTCTTTGAACAATTTTGATTTGAATTGAAGGCCTTTATCACAAATAATTGTACAAGGTACACCAAATCTAGAAATCCAGCTAGTGTAAAAAGATTTAGCAACTATTTCCGCTGTTGCATTTGGCATTGGAATTACTTCTATCCAGTCTGAAAATCGATCAATGCATGTAAAACAGTACATATTGCCATCCGAAAGAGGCAAGGGACCTATTAAGTCTATATGAACTGTCTGAAAACGTTCATCAGGCTCGTCATAACAAGCATGTTTACTTTTAGTATGCCTACTAATTTTATTTTTTTGGCAGGAAATACATGTTTGTGCCCAATTTTTGCATTCCTTTTTAATGTTCATCCAAATAAATTTACTAGCCATTTGTTTGACTGTTGACCTAACACTTGGGTGAGATAAATTATGAATTGAGTCAAAAATAGCTTTACGAAATTGAATAGAGATATATGGTCGAATATTATTTGTTGAGATGTCGCAGTGTAGTATTTTACCTGAACTAAGAATATGTGGCTTAAATTTAAGTGATTTTGAATTTTGTAAAATTTTTAGTTCGCTATCTTCAATTTGTGCATCACAAATTTGATCGTAATCAATCGTTTCGATTGAAGTAATTCTTGACATTGTGTCTGCTATAATATTGTCTTTTCCTTCTACATAACGAATGTCTGTTGTAAATTGTGAAATGTATTGCAGGTGTCGTAGTTGCCTAGGACTAGCTTTTTCATTGTGTTGTTTAAATGCGTAAGTCAGTGGCTTATGGTCTGTATAAACCATAAAGACACGTCCTTCTAAATAATGTTTAAATTGTTTTATAGATAAATAAATACTAAGTAGTTCTCTATCGTAGGTACTGTATATTTTCTGTGCGTTATTTAATTTTTTTGAATAAAATGCTATTGGCTTCCAACAATTATCTTCATATTGTTGTAATACAGACCCAATCGCAACATTTGAAGCGTCTGTAAATAAAGCTAAAGGAAAATCGCAATTTGGCAAAGTAAGCAGGGCAGTGTTAGATAAATCTTGTTTGCATTTATTAAATTTTTCTATTGCTTGTGAAGTCCATTGAATTTTAGTGTTGTCACGTTTTTTAGCTCCTTTTAAATAGTCGTGTAATATTGCTTGCGTATCAGCTGCATTTTTCAAAAATCTTCTATAAAAGTTAATAAGTCCTAAAAAGGTACGTAATTCGTGTACAGTTTCTGGAAGTTTGCAATCTAAAATGGTTTTAACTTTATCGGGTAGTGGTTTGGTGCCATTAGGTGTAACCAGGAAACCTAAAAACACTACCTCCTTGAGACCAAATTCTGATTTTGCAATGTTGATTCTCAATCCATATTGATTAAGCCTATCAAAAACGGTTTTGAGGTGCAATTCATGCTCTCTGAAGCTATTAAAATATCGTCTAAATAAGCAAATACAAAAGATAAACCTCTTAAAACGGTATTTATAAATCGCTGAAAAGTTGCTGGTGCGTTTCTAAGACCAAAACTCATAACATTGAAATGGAAAAGTCCAAATGGCGTAATAATAGCAGTTTTATGTTTGTCTTCTTCTGCCATAGGGATTTGGTAATATGCTTTAAATAAATCAATTTTGGAATAAATATTCTTACCAGGGAGTATTGTCAGGAAATCGTCAATTCTTGGGAGTGGATACCTGTCTGGAACAGTTAACGCGTTTAATCGTCTGTAATCTCCACATGGACGTGGCGAACCATCCGGCTTGATAACAACATGGAGTGGACTTGCCCATTCTGAGGTCGATTGTGAAATTATGCCATTTTCCAACATGAATTCAAATTCTCGCTTGACCAATTCAAGTCGTTTTGGATCTAAACGTCGCGGTCTGCAAAAGACAGGATCTCCTTTTGTTTGGATATGATGTTTAATATCATGTCTTAGTGAAGTAGGTAGAAGGTTCGGTTTAGTCAGTTCTGGATATTCTTTCAGCAAATTGTGGTATTTATGGCTTTTGTTTACGGTATTAATAATATCATCTTCTGATATTGTTGCTACTTTAGCATGTACGGAAAGCTTCGTTGTTCCGTCTATTAAACTCTTGTTGCGTATATCTATGAGAAGGTTAAAATGGTTTAAAAAATCAGCTCCTAGAATGCCTTTATCAATTTGAGCAATCACAAATGGCCATCTAAATTTTCTGCGTAGTCCCAAATCTACATCTAATATTTTAACACCGAAAGTTTGTATATGAGTACCATTTGCTGCAAAAAGAGTGATTTTTTCGTTGTTATTCGGTTTAATTTTAGTCTCTCCTTTTTCTCTATGCGTGGCAGGAACTATAGAGACATCTGCTCCACTGTCTACTAATAGACGTATGCCAGTTTTGCGATCTGTTACAAATAATCGATGTTGACGGCTGAAAGTGTACGCAGTAGAGTCAGCCGTTACTTTTACTGCATCCTTCAGTTTTCCGTTTCTGGGTATTTCCAGGTGCATGGTTGCTTGCATTTTTCTTTTAGGCATCTTTTGCCATATTTAAAATGATAAAAACAGTATTTTCCGTTTGGATTCAAGCGTTTAGTATTTTGGCGTCGATAGGGTTGGTCAGATTGGCTATTTGAAGAGTTTCTGCTACGGGAAGTCGATGGAGTTCGGCTACGGGAGCAGTTTCGCTTAAGTTGCATTGTCAAATTTGTGATTTGTTGTTCTAATTTCGATATTCTATTTGAAAGATTATCTGAATGCAAAGATGTATTGGCCGCGTGTGCATTGTGTATCTCATTGCACTGATTTAAATCACATATCTTGTCTGCCATGACAGCTAGCTTAGATATATTTTCGTCACTTACCACTAGAACGCTTTTAATTGCATCGGGTAGTTTGTCTAGCCATAAAGTTTTTAAACCAGCCTCGGAAATATCGCTTCCAGCTAAAGATTGCATTTTCCTAAGTAATTGTGATGGTTTCTGGTCCGAAGAAAATTCTATTCCTGTCAGGAGCGTCTTCATCCTTTTGTTCTCGCTATCCTTAAATATGTTCAATAACCTTTCTTTACTAACTTGATATTTGTTTCTTACTGTTGTATCTGTAATTATGTCCCAAATATTTTCTATAAATTTTGGATCTATTTGTGAAATCAGGTAGTCGAATTTTGTAGCATCGGCTGTAATTTGCTGTACTGAAAACTGTGCTTCTATTTGGAAAAACCATATTTCCGGTTTCTCTGGCCAGAAAGGTGGAAGTTTTATTGAAACTCGATTGGTTTGCAATGTTTCAGTACCACGCGCTGCTTGCTGAGATGCAGGCGGATTGACCGTGTCTTGATTCATCTTTGTCCGACGAAAAAATTTTTTTGGGTTCGATGTCTTTTGTTTTTGTCAAAGTCCTTTAGAATTTTTATATCACTATCACGTATTTTAGAATCACGTCGGGGTCACCAATGTGCCGGTATAGTCGGCACAATAAAAGATTTAATTAGTAATATTTACTATATTTTAGACGAAATCTAGTTTTTACAGAAAATAATCGAAAACATAAAATAAAACGTCAACAAACGTCAGCAACGATCAACTTCAAAGAAGAAGATGGTTTTGCATGCAGCCTATGGAGGTGTGCGAAAACAGGTCGCTACAGGTCTATCACCACCAGCTAATACCTAACCTGCATGGAGACTCTACTTCACGCCCCCTTAACCCACCACATGTATAACATGCATCATATGCACACACTGCAGTTGATGGGTCAGTAACCCACAGCTAAAGTTACTACACGAAGAGCTTTCCTGAGTAGTGGCGTAGACTAAGGCGATCCAATCAGTGTCCGTACCACTAAGGGTACTGGTCATCGTGCAACGAAGGGGTACATTTGCCTGTTTTAGTGCATGCCCATGGCCACTGGCGCTATTCTCTTAGAAGTGGTCAGTCACATGATTTCCGAGACCTTTTTGGCTCCTACAAGCGTTTTTTTTGCCCGAAGAGAAAATTTGCTGAGCTTTGGAGCGACAACGGTACCACCTTCGTTGGAAGCTCACAAAAACTGAAGGAACGGTTTGATTTGGAAAATTCTAGTATTGCAGCAGAGATCGTTAACTGGTTAGCTAGAAATAGTACGGCTTGGCAGTTTATTCCTCTCCATGCTCCAAATTTCTGAGTACTGTGGGAAGCTGAAATAAAGTCCACCAAGCACCACCTCAAAAGAATCATAAATGCCTGGAGAATCATTCCTTACCTTCGAAGAAATCACAAATATATTGTTACAAATTGAGGCTTTCCTCCATTCAAGGCCTATTTTACAGCTGTCAAATAATCCTGAGGATCCTAAACCGTTGACACCAAATCACTTTTAGTTGAGAAACCATTAATGATGGTGCCTAATGCCAACTACGAAAATTCGAACATCAGCAGCCTGAAGAGATGGCATCCTACACAAAAAATTGTCCGGTATTTTTGGCGGAAATGGTCACAAGAGTATTTACCTAACACAACTGTAACATCGATATCAATGGTCTGAACAGTCCTCTAAACCAGAGGTAGGAAGTGTCGTGCTATAATATTGAAGTGGCTTTTTGAGGTAGTCGTTGAAATATATCCTGGTATAGACAATCTTAATCTAGTTGTACGTCTCCAATACAATATTGCGGCCGCTTAGTAATTTCTACGTGGACACGCCTTATAAATGCACCAAATATTTTGCAGGTACTAGTTAGGTTAGGTTAGGTACTAGTTAGGTTAGGTCTCAATTTTTGATAGGAGCCAATTCTTGTATTTTCAATGGTTACGATTGCGAGTAGACTCGCTCGTAGACACTCGCGTGTCGCGTGTGAGCTACATATATTCCGTCCAGATGATGACGCGCGTTTTCTCACTCGCGCGTAAAACGCTGGTGAGCGAAACTCTATCTGGACGCCTAATCGCCACAAAACGCCTCATCTAGACAGGCTCTTAGGTTTTGAGTCAGACGTCCTTTAAATACTATCCACTCGCTTATTTTATAATTTAATAATGGCAAATTCCCAATGTACGACATTTGTTTGTATATCACACGCGCGGGTAATCAACAATCAAAATCCAACGTTAGTTTTGTAGGCTAGTTTATTACTGAGAGAACCGGTTGTCGCGGAGCGCTAAAATACGAGTAACAATACACATCAGTATACCAACCCAGAATGATGTGAATCTGTCCATGAAACTGAACAACTTTTCCTTCGAAACCTAGGTCAAAATACGAAAAACAAATTTAACATCCCCATAGAAACAGAATCAGCTGCTTGCGCATTTTGTATGGGATATCGAAATATTTTTTTTCATATTTCGACCTATGTTCTTTAGGGAAAGTTGTTCAGTTTAATGGGCAGATTCACATGCTTCAGGGTTGAAGCATGTTCTGTTACATCCCTTCCTATTACACCTTATTTATAATTATTACGCTAAAGCTACTTACTGTCTCTATAGTCTGACCGCAACCGCTGTACTGCGCGTTAGGTGTGCGAGCGGCGAGACGGGGGGGCCATCGCTCGTCATCGCTCACAGCGGCAACTACTAGTTTTTGCTCTTTCCTTCCCACTCCCCCACCTCCCCGCGCACACCTAAGGCACGTTACAGCGGTTGAAGTCAGCGGTTGACTATAATTTAATTTCATTTTGGTGCAGGATAATGCTGCGGCGTGCGTTCAGACGTTCTCTTCGCCGAAATTGATGGCGTTTACGTTAGTCATGTCTTGTTATATGTATTTTGATGTAGTTTCATTCAGTCAATCGCCGTGTATGCTTACAACCTCTAAGAGTGCCGCAACCACAAGAGATGTGCGACGTAGCTACAGGGCAGAGAATATTGATGCGCGTCGCACCCCGCTATCAGAGACGGCACGATCAACACTTTCCATACAAACCAAGCGTGTCAGTGGACGTCACCTATTTACGCATACTAGTAAACGTACTACTACATGAAAGACAAATCTGTAGTCAAGGTATAGTCAACTATTGGCCGACAGTCGCATCACCTCACTATTGCATTCACGGATGACTCGCAACTCATGCACGGTTGAGGTTTTGTGTTCCAAGACACTTAAAGAAGCATATTTAAACGGCTAAAAATTTTAATTTACTTATTTGTTATATGATACGCCGTAAGTTTATTTTTTCACGTATGTACTTCGATTTTTACATCAATTCACGCCAAAGTTTGGCAGGTTTACTCCACAACGCGCAAACAGCAACTGGCGGCCAGTGGGCAGCGTACTGAGTTAATGCCCGTAAGCGGCACGACTATTGTTGTTACTGCCGTCTCTAGTAGCGGGCACCGCGAGAAGATTATGATCCCTGCTATGTGGAGATAGCTACGCCGTGAGCTGGAAAAATTCCAACCAATAGGATTGCTCTATTTTCTAGCAACGCGTACGCAGCTCTAAGTCCTCGTACAGCTCTGGTGGAAAAACACCCTTACTTGTGGCTATTTGATGCCAGCAAAAGTTTCCGTGTCAATGGTGCCAGCAAATAATTGTGCCAACTTATCTCTACCTGCAGTGGTCGTAAGAGGCGACTAAGAGCTTATGCTTATGAACCGAAGGATGGGCGGCAGCATCTTTCAGTGTATCGTACCATCTTATGTACTGAGTGATCACAAGGATTAGATTAGATTAGATTTATTTATTTCATATTATCAGATACAAAAGTACATATACATTGTTCAAATGTCAGAATCAGAATCAGAATCAGAATCGTTTATTTGCGAAAACATGGTAAGGATTACAGAGGTGGTACAAAAATATAAAGTGAATCAGTGAATAATATGATCGTCAAAAATTTAACATAAAGATAATAAAACAAAATACAAACATGTCAAAAACTACAGAAAAAGGGGTATGTGAATGGAAAAATCGAAAGCAGAAAGTTTGACTTAAGAACTTTGTTAGAGCTAGTTAGGAGATAAACATACTAAAAGTCCTTGCCCCTCCGAGGTCCACTCGAGGGGGGGGGGGGGGCACAAAGATGGACCCGTTTTTTTGTTTTTTGCTAACATCTCAAAAACGATGCGTCAAACGAAATTTTGTTGTACTACATAATAAAAGCTGATAAAATTCTCTACAACTTTGGTTTTCATTTTTTTTATCTATCTCTTATCTTTGCCTAACTATGAGCTTCGACAAATGGTCGATTTTCAAAAATGTTTTCTATAGTCTTACGTTTTTTGTTTGCTTCATAACTTTTCTCAAGTGCTACCGTAGATTTCAGGATACATATCTAAATTAAAAAATGTTGACTCTGTATGTCCGGTCTCATAATCTCAGCCTTTCAGCCAGGAGGCCGTTTTTCGGAGCTCATAACTAGGCAACGATTGGAGATAGATTAAAAATGTGAAAGGCAAAGTTGTAGAAAATTTTATCAGCTTTTATTATGTAGTACAACAAAATTTCGTACGACGCACCGTTTTGGAGATGTAATCAAAAAACAAAAAATGCGATCTTCTTTGTGCCCCACCCCCCCCCCCCCCCTCGAGCGGACCTCGGAGGGGCAAGGACTTTTATTATTTTTATCTCCTAACTGGTCCAAACAAAGTTCCTTTGTCAAACTTTCTGCTTTCGACTTTTCCATCCACAAATTATTCGTTGCCAGCCGCAACGCTTACAAGCGTGGTGACTATGATAAATTCCCTCTAAGGACGAAGACGTTTCAAGGGATGTAATGATGAACAATAGTTACAAAAGACTCATTAAATTAACTGTGGGAGGTATAGTGGCTTGAGGAATCACTTGCAAATGCTGATGTCACTTATCCCCCCCCCCCTTCCAACGTTCTTCACCTTATCTGTAGGAAGGTCGCGCTTGAAGTAATCGTACTAATTCGGCCATTCACTCAACACGGCTCGGCTCGGCTATTGCACGTGAGTAGAAAAACTTTGGACTTTATGGCATGGTAATAAAGTTGCAAATATTTTCACTCACTGCGGTTGACCGTACGTACGTAGTATTTAAAAATCCTGTGGATACATCATCATCACGACTCACGAGACGGCATTCGGGTGTTGGCTGTGGTATTGGCCACCGACGAGACGTTACCTATACAACGAGTAACTGTAATTATTTTTACTACACAACCTTGTTCATTCTCCCAAATGAAATTATTGTTTGTATAAATACAGGTACCTGCAGAACTTGTGTCCTTACATTCGTTACAAGCGCGACTTTGTAATGTACGTGATGTCTGTGGATATAACGCCGATCAAGAAGCTCGGGAGTACTGATCCTCCTCTCGTCAGGCCGCAAAAGGGTCTACCGCCGGGCACCTTGCCTGTGCCGGCCACTAGCAAGGTATTATCATCATGTGACACACTTACTTGCAAGGATATTATCATAATATCATTAGAGATAATATACACACACCTATTTACTAGACGATATTATCGTATACATTTTATTTATTTTGATACTAGTCGGTTATATTATATATAAAAGTACATGTTTATATTGGTAACATGTTGCAAACCTAGAGTGTCAACTGTTATTTTTATATTAACACGGTGTCTCAATTTAAAAAAATTATAAGTTTGAATTTTATTTTCGGCGACCACACTGGCAGACTGTCAGACATAATGTCTGCCTTCTGCGCTGCCTCTTACACACCTACTGGCAAGATAACTATCATCATTATACAAGTTTTGATCCCCAAATTGGCCCCATCTACTTAGACATATCGTTTTTACTTTGATTAGGTAAGTATTACGTAAAAAGCCTAGGAAAAAATCTTCTCGGCTCTCGTATCATCTAAGATGCGAAAATAGGTAGATAAAGAGTCAACGACTGAATTAAATTCAAAATCTATGCAAACATTTTAGTCAGATAGTGTTGGGACAATTTATAGCGCCTTAATATCTAATTGTAATGAAAATAATTACCTCTTAATATGGCTTGATAGGTTCCTCAGGGAAAAATTGCTTCAACTGCATTCTGAATTCCGAAGATACTCTAATTCATATTATTTTACCGTATCAGGTTGACATATACGGTGAAAAGCGTCGTGCAGCCGAGACGGACCGTGTGCACCCGCCGGGAGATGACACGTGGGTGGACGTGATGAGAGCTACAGAAGAGAGAGATAAGGGAAGCACGAAGTTCAAAGGTAAGTGAAGTGTTGAGGCGCACCTTGTGCACCCGCCGGGAGATGACACGTGGGTGGACGTGATGAGAGCTGCTGAAGAGAGAGATAAGGGAAGCACGAAGTTCAAAGGTAAGTGAAGTGTTGAGGCGCACCTTGTGCACCCGCCGGGAGATGACACGTGGGTGGACGTGATGAGAGCTGCTGAAGAGAGAGATAAGGGAAGCACGAAGTTCAAAGGTAAGTGAAGTGTTGAGGCGCACCTTGTGCACCCGCCGGGAGATGACACGTGGGTAGACTTGATGAGAGCTGCTGAAGAGAGAGATTAGGGAAGCACGAAGTTCAAAGGTAAGTGAAGTGTTGAGGCGCACCTTGTGCACCCGCCGGGAGATGACACGTGGGTAGACTTGATGAGAGCTGCTGAAGAGAGAGATAAAGGAAGCACGAAGTTCAAAGGTAACTGAGGCGCAGAACACTCAAGACGGACCGTATGTTAAGACGGACCGTGTGCAGCCACGGGAAAACAACTTGTAAGTGGACGTTATGTAAGGTGGACGTCATGAGAGCGATCGAGGAAAGTTAGTGCCCACCGCAGCAAGCGTGTAGAGAAAAAAACAGTATAAAATGAACCAGCGCTCTACTACAAACGCCCGCAATCAGAGACCCGCTCAAGGTCAAAGTGTTTTCACCGACGAGCGGCCGTGTGTACAAAGGTTAGAGAAGTTTCTAGCAGCCAAGATAGACCCTATTCTCTCGAGAACCTCCCATGTGCAACTGACTGGGACCCTGTAGACCCACTAGAACATACTCGTAACACGTTATTGGTAAGATCGGCCAAAAACGGGACTAAAGAAGCACTAAATAAGAAGGTCAGTTACGAATCTAAAATTTCCACCAATTCCCGTGAAGTTTAGGACCAGGGATTTTGCGAGAAAATATGTTTCGTGGGTGTTTTTTGTTAACAGCGAATATTTGGGTATGACACTAGGTCCATAAAACTGAACATCTTTCCCTTTGTAACAGAAACCAACGGCTTAATTTACCTTTAGAAGCACGGAAACGCTTTAGTTTTCGCACAACTGTCAGTAACCAACCATTTTGTGACCGCGGCCAACGTTTCTTAATTTTGAAAATGATTTTAATTTTAACACTTCCTGTGTTCGGATAAATCTACGACGCAACCAATCACGCACGCAATCTGCAACGTTGGAATGCGTATAGAGGTCGCAAAATTTCACAACATCGGGCAGGACCACAGTAGCCTAGTTGGTAAAGCGTCTGCGGTACTTACGCAGAAGACGCAGGTTCGAATCCTGCCTGTGGTTGTGAAATTTTGCGATTTTCTACTTTGTTGCTTAATTTTCTTGAAAGAAAAAAAGAGAAAATACCACTCAGCTACGAGCACTTCAAAAAAGGTGTAAAATAAGGATAATAGTCCTAAAATAACAGGTTGTAATGAATGCACTGTGTTGCCCAGGTGTCCGCAACAGCAACGGCTGGCTGGTGCTGGTAGACGGGTCTCAGTACCTCTCCGCGTCACACTCTCTGGCCTGCAAGAGGTATCCGTACGCCAGCAGAGGAAACCAGGCTAGTGTTTCACTTGTTCTTCTAGTATACAATAACACCTTTATTGGGTCCCAAGTTCTCAACGGCCACTGCGGCCAAATATCTGTTGTCACCCACCTTTTGTCACTACCAGACCGACAACTTTAGAGAAACTGACAATTTATTTATTTACATACAAAACAAAAAGATCCAAACTGCTACGTTAATCTTAAAAAAAAATCGTAAAATAATAACATTATTGGCGTTATCAAAAGGACAAACTTTATTAAAAGATTATGCTTATGCCGGCCGGTCATTCTCAGGCAGCAGTTTAGGTCAGACGATACAAGGTTCACAATGGCTACAGTGCAACCACAGTATATGCCATCCTGTTCCTAGACAGATTAAAACCCCCGCCATAATCTCCATCTCCGTCTGTCAAATATTTAACGGGTTATCTACTGAGGTTCAAAAGGAGAAACCCTTTAAAGGTTAGAGAGACAAACAGACGGACAACAGCTTAGTAATAGGGTCACATTGGCACTCTTGGGGTATGGAACCCTAAAAATGCAATGTTATGGTGATGTGTTCTGTGCAGGCCCTCGCGTGCTCGGTGATGGCGGTGGCGATGTCCGCCGTGGAGGAGGTGTGCCGCTGGTGCAACACCACCCTCGACCAGGTGCTGGACTCGGGGGACCAGCTCTACCAGGACAGCTACCTGCACTACCACCCCGCCGGCACCCCCGTACTGGCCATTGAGCAGGTGCAGCACACGTCACACACGAGACTAGTAACATCCTACCAACACTCCCTTACTGGCTATTGAGCAGGTGCCTGCCACGACACACTCGTAGACAAACAGACCAGATCCTGGACTCGGGAGACTAGTAACATCCTACGAACACCCATATAGTATACATTTAACAAGTGACTGGCAACCTCACACACGTACACAAACAGACCAGATCCAGGACCCAGGAGACTCTACTAACGTCCTACCAACATCCTACCAACATCCCTATACTGTCTATTAACTGGCTACTTAACAAAACAAACTTGATTGCCAGTGAAAAAGTAGTTTATGATACTAAAAAACATTAGCCCACAAGAAAGCCGGGAGTTTTAGCTAAAACAAACCAGCTTGAAAATCTAGAAAAAGCCTCCTGAACACCTAGCTCTGGTCTAGAACATATTACATGTTTTTTTGTGATCCTCTAAAAATCCTCCATCTACTAAGACATCTCATTTTTGCCCTGATTGTCACGTGAAAAAAAAACCATTTTGGCCCCCGGTCCATTATTTCAACAGATTAATACCTTTCAGAGTTGTCATGCACTAAATCTTATACCATAGAGTAATAAAATAGTGGTGCCTAAACAACATGGTTATCAATCAGGTAACTGAAGGAGTAGCCTCCTCCTAAAACGCATTTTAAAACGCTTAATCAGATTCAGATAATTTTAGAATACTTATTGAATGTCATGCAGAATACAATCCAAATAGAGCGAGTCTACGCCGTTTCGGATCGTGCTATGGCAGCGTAAAAGAAACGGCAAGAAACCACTGCAGCACGGCCTACTTTAAGAGTCGGCTTTTTACAATGTGTTTCTTGTGTTTCGCTGGAATATCAGAGCACCATACCTCTTTGTCATTCATATAGTCATCCAATTTATAGAAAGCTATTTAACATAACGTTTGCTTTACACATTCTTTAAACTTTCTCTCAGGTAATTGCACTATATTGTCAGGTATTTTGTTGTAGTATCGTATACACAGACCAACGAAAGATGTATTGACTTTAGTTAATCTAGTATATGGTTGATCAATTTTATGCTTATTTCTAGTATTAAAATTATGCCTGTCACAAATTTTAGGTAATTGATGAATGTTCTTTCTAGCATACATTATATTTTCATAGATATACTGGCATGGCATTGTCATAATGTTGATTTCCTTGAACAGTTCTCTCAGGGAATCACGTCTTCAGGCAATAAATTGCTCTTATAGCCCTCTTTTGTAAAACGAATATTGAATGTATATCAGCTGCTCGGCCCCAAAGCAGTATGCAATAAGACATAATGCTAAAGTAAACGAGCCTTGCAGTAGCTACATCAGTAAGTTGTCTGATTTTTCTAACAGCATATGCAGCCGAGCTCAATCGACCAGAAAGAGCCATTATATGAGGGCCCCATTGAAGTTTAGAGTCTAGTGTTAACCCTAAGAAAACTGTACTATTTACAAAATCTAATGGTTCATTATTCAATACTATGTTATGTGAAGTAGACCTTACATTTGGTAGTGCAAATTTAATACATTTAGTTTTTTTGGCGTTTAGGACTAGATTGTTAACAGTAAACCATGCATGAATCTGTCCAAGTGCATCATTGACTTCGTTATAATTTTGTGATTTCCTACTTACATTGAATATTAATGAAGTATCATCAGCAAATAACACAATCTTTGACAGATTCTTCACCACAGAAGGAAGGTCATTAATATAAATAAGGAATAAAAATGGCCCTAATATGGACCCTTGAGGTACGCCAATTTTGACAACAGATCCCAGTGATTTCGTCCTGTTTACTTGTACCTTTTGAATCCTGTTTTCCAAATATGACCTAAGTAGTTTAAGTGAATTATTCTTAACACCGTAATGTTCAAGTTTTAGCAACAATGTGCTATGATCTACGCAATCAAATGCTTTGGATAGATCACAGAAGATACCAATAGCATCTTCAGATTTTTCCCACGCGCAAAAGATGTATTTTAAAAGTGCAGTCCCGGCATCCGTTGTACTGCGCCCTTTCGTGAAACCAAATTGATGGTCATGTAGTAAGTTATTTCTATTGAAGTGTGAAAGCATTTGATTGAGTATGACCTTCTCAAAAATTTTACTAAGTACAGGTAAGACTGATATTGGTCTAAAATTACTGGGATCCTTTTTGTCACCAGCTTTGAATAATGGAACTACTTTACTTTTTTTCATTAAGTCAGGAAATGTACCATGATCGACACAATCATTGAATATAACAGCTAAATATGGAAATATAGTATCAATGATTGCACTACAAACTTTTACTGATATTCCCCATAGGTCCTCAGTAGTTTTCATTTTAATACTTTTAAAGGCTTTAACAATTTCGTTAGGGGTGACATGATTGAACCCAAATTCAGTTTCGCAGGCGTCCACATTCTTTTGAAGTAAATCGCTAGCAAGTGAAGATGAAGAATTGAGTGACTCTGTTGTTTTCAAAGGAATATTAGTAAAAAAGGTGTCCATTTCTTGAACCACTTCTACGTTTGAACTAATAGTTCCGCGATTTGTATGAAGTGTGATTTGATTGTCACGCGGTTTCACATTTCCAGTTTCACTGTTTATAACATTCCATACAGCCTTAATTTTGTTATCAGCAGACTGTATTTTTTTCCGAAGAAAAAATGATTTTGCTTTTGAACAAACTAATTTAAACAATTTTGAATAATTTTTGACATATTCAATGAAATTGTCGTCATTTGAATAATTTCTTAGCTCATATAATTCAAAAAGTCAGAATAAATCTTCATATGAGTTATAAGGGTTGTTAGTATTATAATTGTGACAGGGCAGTTTTTCTAGTAACGTGTTTTTGTACTTTTCTAACCTACCGCTCGTTAGGCTCCTGGTTTCTATATCTATCTTCTGGGTTACTCGAGAATAATTAAAAGTAACACTTTGACCAGAGTGGTCAGACTGAAGCGAGTTTAGGATACTTTTGATACTTTTCTCAAAATAATCGCAATTACAAAAGACGTTATCAATACAGGTAGCCGAGGATGACGTCACCCTTGTAGGTTCAAAAAATACATGCTCTAAATTAAAACATTTGAAAAGACTTGTTACTATAGGTATTATTTTCTAAGATATTGACGTTAAAGTCACCACACACTATCACAAACTTATTTTCTTTTGTCACTATTTTTAAAACATCTTCCATTACTAACTCGAACATTGAAAATTTTTGAAAAGCGGGAGGTCTGTATACGCACACTACAACATGCTCGTCCAGCTCAACACAAGATATTTCAATACATCTTTCAACCGAAACAATAATATCTTTACGGTTCTTTATCTTAAAACTGTTACGAACTAAGATCAGTGATCCCCCGTGTAAAGCAGACTTTCGATTGAAAGCACTGGCTATACAATAGTTTTGATAATTTATCAACATTTTTTGGTATTGAGAAATAAATCCCGGGAATTACGATACCGGTAAAATTGGGTAGTTATAACAACTAAAAGTTTTGTCCCGTCGCGAATCGTAGATAAACTTAGTCAGACAACTGTCACTCCTAACGTCAATTCATTACCTACAAGATAATAACGAACATATTTTTTTTTTTAAGATATTGCGCAAGTTCTACACTCCCGGCAACTGTGTGTGTCGCGTGTGTGTGTACAAAGCACGACAGGAAGGAAAGCTTCAGACAGATTTGCTTCCTAAGGTGAGTCGTAAGTTCAATCAAAAATGAGGGTCAAGTGCGAGTCGAAGTCATGCACCGAGGGTTGTGATGGTAGGGGTACCATCACACAATATTTAAAAATATAGTGCCAAGTTTTTTGGAGTCTGACTCTTACATGAAAAGATTTTAACTCCCCCAAAATACTTCGTGAAATTCTATTGGCTCCTGAATTATACTTAAGTAAACACGTTGCGGCTGGCGACCGCTGTTTGTGGTGACTGCAGTATAAGTCCACAAAGGTCTGCACAAGTCCTTAGGCGCCTCTTGCGCCACCCACGGGTAAAGATGGATTAGTACTATTCTTTGCCGGCACCACATGACGGCGCTTATAAGCGTGTTGACTATGGTAAGTCCTCTCCTAAGTACCACGCGTTTGTGCTTGAGTTCTGTAGGGAGCTCCCTGTCCTGCAGTGGACGTTTATGATGATGATGAAACCACGTTTGTAGTCACAATTTTTATAGTAACCACGAGTAGGTATAAGTCTAGAGGTCACTTTTGTAGTCATAGGACGTTAAGATGGTGACGATCTACTTACTATTTGTTGGTTGCAGCTGAAAGAGTTCTTCCGGGAGGAGCGCAAAGGAGTGCTGGTGTGTTACGGCGGAGAGTTCGCCGTCGCGCTCTTCAAGACCGGCAGAGGTGAGGATAGCTTTCGTTTGTGGTATAAGGTGCCTGCTATGATATGTAAAAAACCCGTTAGGCATGTATGGAAGGGACGGTGAGACTAGAAGACGATTAAAAAGTACGTCAAGATCGTAGCAAGTGGCAGGATGTGGTGACACTTGTTCGAGAGTGGGCGCCCCAGTCCTTGGGCTGCTTTCCCATCAAAGATTTGCGAGGGAACTAAACACTAAACTGTGAGCTATGAAATTCCAACCAATAAGATTGCTCCATTTGGCAAAATGGTGGCGTTATTATAAGCACCAATTCTAAAAAGGACATTGAGAAACTTAAACAGTCGAAACAGCTCACCTCCTCCGGCTTTACTGTGGATGATGCCTACAAGCGCAGGCCTAGAGTTGTCGTTATCGGAGTACCCTCGTGTATGCAGGATACGGAAGTCTTCAGCTGCATATTTCACCAAAATTTAGCAGAGAAAATGGAAAACATGACCTTGGAAAACTTTTTGGCCACCATCAAACTAAGCCATAAATCAGGAAAAAAGGATGCTGCGACCTGTTATTACGTTATCGAAGTATCAGCACTGATACGTAAGGCCCTTTTATCGAATGACAGAGTATTTGTAAATTGGTCATCATGTCCCATCAAAGACTTCACTCTTGTAACTCGGTGCTTCAATTGCCAGCAGTACGGCCATGCGACAAAATCATGCAGGGAGGAGACAAGTACCTGCGGCCATTGCGGACAAGTAGGTCACACATTCAAAGAGTGCTTAAAAAAGGCTGAGGAACCAAAGTGTGCAACCTGCTTGCACTTTAAAAAGCCGTGCAACCTAAAACAGGCGATGCCGACTGCCCTGCTAAAAAACTTGCCGAAAAAAGGTATATTAACTCAATAGATTATGAAGGCACCTAAAAACGCCACCCGTGCGTAGCTAATTAATTATTTTTAAGATTTTTGTTTTAGTTGTTATTTAACGCACTATGACAAGAACCATAGAATACATGAAACAGAGTTAGAAAGGCAATGCTGACAATTTTGTACGGGAACCGGTGTCGCCAGTTTGCACACATTTACACGATAAATTATATTTTCACTACATAAAAAAACCGCTAGCTATTTGTCGTCTACTGGTGAATCGAAAAAGTCAAAAGAGCCAAATCCAAGCAATCAAAAATTTACCGTATTACATTAGGTTATAACATTATTTTCAAAAACGTCAAAATCTGACATTTTTGGGTGAGAAAGAGACAAAGATAAAATGTGGCCATACTAATAAAGTTTGCACAAAACGGTTCAAAAAGTAACCATTGGATCTTTCTTTGTTTTAACTTTCCTTTTAAATATTTCCCTAACAATATATTTATAAATGTGTGCAACATTATGCATAATACTTAAAAAAATAATTTAGATTTTTCTTTACTGAAAATAGAAAGTTAGCGATTTTGAAATATTAAATTGTTGTGTTATACTGGTATCATTATTGTGCAAATGCTAGGGATGTATGTTTCATTGGGCAAATTATCGATAAAATGGATTATTGTACTCTGGATTACAACTTTTCCACGAAACATAGGTTTGTTTTAGATTCGTACAGCTTGCAATAACTAACTCTAGCGATGGCGGTTAATGCGCAGAACACAAAAAACGAGTCGCGGGGGTGCGCGGGGTATGGTGGGGGAAGGACTGCGAAGCGTTCATTGCCTCTCCGCGTGTCACCATGCGCAGAAACTAATCGTCACGCTAATGCTAGGTTGTGCAAGCTGTTTTATTTTTTATATCTCACTAAAATCACAGATTAAATAATACTAAAGTAACGTTTACAGATCCGATTCTCAGGCGGCGGGGTGAAGAAGGACGTACCTGATGATAGGGAATCCAGGCGCTGGTTCTTATTAGAGGTCACACTGCATCAATCAATCTTTACACAAAATATTGTAAATTCAAAGTCACTTTGTATTATACACAGGTGTTTTTGTCGTTTTAGATATTATTTTCATGAGAACAGAATTGCGCGCGCGGCCATTGCTTTTTCATTGATGTTTCAGGCAGGTACGGGGGGGGGGGAGGAAGAGAGGGACGGAAAGGATGCGTTCTTAATTAGTTTTATTGTGTTGTGTATTGCCTGGAAACGCATCATAATAACTTTTGTTTGAGAAGCCAAGTATTTACTTACACCTTGTATACGAGTTTTAGTTTTATACTCATTCTTTATTAGGGTTTCGTACCGAAAGGGTGAAAAACGGGACTTATTGATATGCCTCCGATGTCTGTCTGACTGTTAGTGGGCTGTATCTCATGAACCGTAATAGGTAGAAATTTGAAATTTTCACAAATTGTGTTTATCTGTTGCCGCTACAACAACAAAATTTTGTTTGAGCTGTATCTAATGAACAGTAATAAATATATAAATTAAGTGTGGCTCCGATACTAAAGACCTTTTTTAGGCGATTTTTGTTTATGCTCTATCTTAAAAACGGGAACACATGAAAACAAGAAAATTGCAATGTTTATAGTGCATAAGCTATAAAATAAAAATTGCAATGTTTATAGTGTATAAGCTATAAAATAACAAAAAATAATAAAATCTAGTCAAGCTCGTGCCGGACTCAAAAAATCTAGCACAGGAACATACTGAAATTTCTAATACAATCGTGATTATGTGGTGGTACGGATCCCTCGGTGCGCGAGTCCGACTCGCTCTTGGCCGGTTTTTTATTAGAAGATCCCTGCGTGTAAATATTCTTCAACAATAAAATAGATCATGAAGCATTGTTTTGTTTTATTATTTACATGATATTTACATTTTTCTTATTTAGATCTCACTAATATTATAAAGATAATTTATTTTAGTTTGAATTTTTATATGTTTGGATGTTTGTTACTGTTTCACGACCCAGCCACTAAACAGAATTTGATTAAATTGGGCAGGAATATGGACTTAGACCTAGAAAAGCATAATATCTACTCTTTTTTCGAATCCCACCCAAATGAAGTCGTGGGCAACTGCTAGTCAGCAATAAGAAGAACCAACAAATTAAATTAGTATACCAGTAAAGACGTGTGTGGTAAAGTTGGTGTCCCTCCGGGAAGTGATTTCGGTTTCTAATAGGTATAGCGTATAGCAAGAAGCTTTAAATGTCTTCTTTGTGCCGAAAAGATGATGTCACTCTCCAAAAAGTGTTTGGAGCAAGTAGAACTTGTTTTGGTGGCTAACCAATCTTTTTGCCCTGTGGCATCGATCCATCTTTGCTTTTCTTTTGGATCACCTGGGTAGCTGCCAAAAATCTCTTTCTAAAGTTGGGATTTAGTATGAGTGCAAACAATTTTTAATTTTTTAATTATTAAAAAATTATTGGTTAACTTCAAAGCTAAAAAATATATACAAGTAAGTATTCAACATTACAGGAATAATTCCAGTATACAGAAATTTATCGATATCGTTGTATTTTTGGAAGCACTTTTGCTCTGGTTTCGACCGGCTAAAAAATATTTTTGTTTTAACAAATATAGTGGATAAAAAGGTATTCAAAATGGTTATCGGTGGTACAATAGGCCTCCATTTTGCTAATTTTTATCTTTGCTGTGAGCTCGACGTGATAATATCGCACAAAACGGCATTTTCTTAAAAAATACGTCGCTGCTCTTTACGCCATTGAGTCGGGCAAATGACTGAAGGGGTCATTTTGAGGTTTTGACGTTTGTTTGTCCTACGGACCTATCCGTGGCACGCGGGGCCCGCCTACTTCGCCTTTCTAATGACAAGAACAATTCAGGTCACAGCAAGAAAAATTCAATGCATCATCAAAATTGTTTTATAAAGATGTCAACTTTTACATCGTCTGCTCTTATTGCTGACGCGTCAATTTAGGTTAATTTGGGTTAAGCAAATTTCTTTATTTTAACGTTTTAGTATAACTTGTGTACTGATTTAATATGACAACTGGTACCTAAAATACAAGTATTCAATATACTTAGTTAAGGTTCCTCCGTCATTATTACTAGTTGTTCATGTAAATACCTAAGACTAAGTGTATCTGTATTTAGACTAAGTTTTTATGAAGAAATAAATTTATCTTATCTTATTTATCTTATCTTTATTTTCGTAACTTTCAGCTGAGCATGCGCTAAGCAATTTCACAAAAAAATTGGCTTTTTCGTACGTTGGGTCGGCCATATGATCGATTTGCATGAAGCAACATTTTTATGCTAATTTATAAAAGTCGTAGAACAAAAGTTGTTCAGTGTCTAAAGGTTCCATCTGAGAGGTTTAGCGCCATTAACTCAACACTTTGTAGTAAGACACGATGTGTGATTTAAGATGATGAGTGGTCTTAATGGAATTATTTTGTAGTGCAGTTTCCCATATAGTCTGTCTGTCTATAGTCTGTCTGTACATTAGTCTGTCTATTACCTCGAGTGTCTTTTCTAGATAAATATACAATATGAACCTGTTAACTAGAGTTCATTAAAGAACGTGAAGTTATGAACGAGATAGACTTTTATAACCACAATTCATACATAGAAAAACGCTTAGACTCTCATTTTACATACCTACAGATAGGTAGAAATATTTGAATTTTTTTACACATTACATTTTCTTAAGATTTTTGTTTTGTTTACAAAACATCACGCTCTTTTGCGAACTCTTATATGGTTTGAAAATGCTTGATTTTATTGTTGTCAGGTTTCTACATGTTCGACCCTCACGACCGGGACCGCTATGGACGAGCGGTCGCGCCGCAGCTCATCGGCAGAGCGAGGGCCTGCTTCTCGGAGTATCCTACTGTTAGTACAACAATACAATACCTATGTAGAAAGTCTTGTCTTGAGCGGTTGGCTCTTGATCTGAAGGTTCTAGGGTCCATTTGAGGAAATAGTCAAACAAAAATCACTATAAGATATTGCAAAGGATAATGCCGGATTGCCCCAAACGACAATTTACCATTGGGCAAAAACGAAGTCCAGACCTAAATGCAGAGCAGTACAATCCGATCGTGAGACGGGTCTTTAAGACAGTTTTACAGGCTGGGCTTATTCGTATTCATATTCATATTTTTTCAGTTTTAAATATATGTTACGGTTAAAGTAAATAATCGGTGATTATTAATAATAACCAACAAAGGCGGTTAGAGTGATAATTTTATCACATTGACCGGTTATTATTCATAATTCCCTCATTCGTTTGATCTATGTGATAAATTATACCTATAGGTCCGTTAGGTAAGGCAACAACAATAATATGGTTAGGTACTCTTGCATCCACAACGCACGAGCTGAGCGAGCGAAGCGAGCGTGCTGCGGCAGCAGCCGGCGGGTACCAGAAGCGAATTTGGTAATTTGCCGAAATGTAGTGCGTTTTGTTGCCTTACCTAACGGACCTATGGGTATGTTTTATTACTTTAACCAAAACAAGCTGAAAATTATTGATAATAAACGGGTTAAGTGATTATTTCTTCGATATTTATTACATTAACCATTTCATGCGGTTATTATTAATACTAACTGGTATTTATTAATACTAACCAGATTTATTATATTGACCATAAATATATATTTAAGACCGACAGCGAATTATATAAAAATTGAGATGCAGCGTCGGTTTGGATACCTCAATTTTTTGGCATTAAATATGAATTTAAACACCGATTATTTGGGTGGACTACAGATGAGGTTGATGTAATACATTCTTTTTGTCTGTTCTTTTCATTGTTAAAGAACTGATTTGTGTAAGATTTTGTAACAAAATAATCACGGAATTTATTGAAAATAATCTCAAAATCCCGGGATTACAAAAAAGACCGGGATCGAATTTCCCACGACAAGTGCGAATACTTTTAAATTAAAAAGTTAATGAAGGGTTTTAAGCATTTGTTTGTATTTGTTGTTTTTGTTTGTAACCTTACATGTAACTTGCCGTTTGTCTCTGAAATCTATTTTGATCGGTTTATAACTCGCGGTGTTACTTGCTTGCTCGTTTGGCTGGACTTAAAGGTTAAATAAAAATAAGAACAATGCATTCATGAATGACGCAGAATCAACCCTGTAAAGGATGATCGTGTTCTTTGTCCTAATCCTGTACTTAGTTTTTGTGCAACTCCATTAAAAACCAACGGTTTCTCCTCAGGTTAAGGATCTAGCCGAAAAGCTGGGAGCAAACATTCCTCCACCAGACCCGAACAAACCACCACCAGAAATCGATGTTAGTATCTTGTTATTAATTTTTCTTAGTCCATATGGTGTCGGCTAAGAATAGTACGGTCAACTGCACGTCAGTGGGAACATTTGCAACTCTATTACCATGCCATAAAGTCCAAAGTGCTTGTACAGACGTGCTGTTAGGTGTACGCACAGTATCAAGTAAGTGGAAACAAAACCAGTGCTTACGCATAAACGCCCGAAGCCAGAGACTGGCTCAGGTGTTTTACAGCTGACGTGTTGCGGACTGTCCAGTCATTAGCAATTAAAACGGTATAAAATCCAATGTGCTACGCTTGGTATGCTCTAGACTGTACCACCATATCTCCTAGAAGGCCTCTTTAAGGCTGTTTTTCCACCAGTGCTGTACGGGGGAGTTAAGCTGTGAGCTGGAAAATTCCAACCAATGGGATTGCTCCATTTGACAAGCTAGGAAAATGGCGCGATTCTATTGGTCAGCGCACAGTACTGCCGCGGTAGCAAGAACCCTTAGATAAACGCTCTTCTCTTTACTCATTCGTGCGAGAAAATTGACGTTTGCTTCATACATTTTAAGTCAAAAAGTGACATTTGGCCTTGAATATATATTTTCTAGGGGTTCTTGCTGATCGGGCTGGTAGAAAAGCAGATGGACTGTCCCAATGGCTCAATTTTCTCGAGGGAGTAAATTCCCTTGTTGTCCACCAACCACTGCTGGACTGGTGCAATTAGACCAAAAAGGGCCTAACCTTGACATCCAAAGTAAAAGCATCATTCCAGCTCCAAATTGTTCTATACAATCCACATATTGTTTGGTAAAAAGTTACACCATTTTTAGCGTTGGGTTCGGGGGGGGGAGAAGTTGGGTTTATCCACGGAATACAAAACACAAGAGGAAGGGGCATGTTCAAGCACAAGTAGGTGGCTGAGTTTGTCGCAAGTAGTAAAAGTTTTGCTTACTTTGTTCTGTAGTGTATGTGCATACTCGTAGTATGCGTAATAAGTAAGTAACTAGGTTAAATTAGACTAAGCATTATATGTCTTGTAACGCGCATCGTAGATTTAAGAGAGACTTCATTTAGAACCCATTCTGTAAGGACGTCCTACTGAATAACTACTTATCAACATGTGACGAGTTTCTACTGTTGCCATCACCATCTTCAATCCACCTCACTGACACATCCCGACGGCATCCGTCCTGATACCACATGGCGACCCTTGCCTTTCGAGCTACAATGGAAATTTGAAGACAGAAAAATAATGAAGTAAAACGAGACAGAAGCTTCCACTAACGACACAGTTCCCACGCTTCGGTCAGTTTGAGTTTTACGCAAAGCGAACGTGACGTGTGGACGCCACTTCTCGAAAATTAAATAAATCTGGAAAAATGCCCAATTGCGCAATATTTCAATGCAAAAATAAAAGCTGGACTAATAACTGACAGCAAGGTGACATTTCATATCATATATGAGTCTTTATTCTGTTTTATTTTATCTATTTGTTTACAATTTATTTACAATTTAATGGCTCAACTACAAACAAATTTCCACCCTATCACGACGCAATAAAGTCGATATTAGAACTCGTGCTGACTCGTAAGGCACCAGTTCCTTTCTAGATTGTTCGGCGCTACTCAAAGAGAGACGAGTTCGTGTATATCGATATCGATTTTGCAATACATAATTTAGGCATTGTATACGCTAGAAAGAATCTTTTTCCTGTTTTCTGAAAAATCTACTTAAATTCTTTTGAGTAATCAGGGTTGTTACTTTTTCCAAATGTAATAGTTTTTATGTGGCATTTTGTATTCAATAGTTTACTTCACCTCTTTTTAGGGTGCCGTACCGAAGAGTCTTAATGGAGCCATATTACTAAGTCGTCTGTCTGTCCAAACTTTAATGTGCTGTACCTACTGATTCGGACCTTATATTTGGTTTCATATACTAGCAGTTACTCTTGATTACATAATCGTGGTCGTGAGTGTCACAAAAAATCTGTGGATTTTATGGCTATTACAGGTCCATAGTCTATCTTTTCTGGAGGGAGCTCCCTGTCCTGTAGTGGACGTTTCATAGGATGTTATGATTTCATGGGATCTTTTATAATGCGCACGGCTAAAGAGTGGAATTTTCTGCCTGCGTCTGTGTTCCCGAGTTCATATAACCCGAATCTATTCAAATCGCGAGTGAATAGGCTTCTTCTTGGTAAGGTCGTTCCATCGTCGACCTCATCTCTGTCTTTAAGACTAGATCGAGGTCAAGAGTAAGCCCATTTTCAATAAAAAATTAAAAAATTATGATGATGAGTATCTTTTTACCAAATTGTATAAAAATTTTGTCCAACTATGTTGTCGTGAAAGAACATTAAATAGGCTAAATTTGGGTGGGGAAATAGGAAGGAACCAGGGCCTAGAGCCAAGCGGCTTTCTACAATCGCAAACGTTAGTAGAATAGAATGCAAATGGATGGGATTGACATTAGCTAACGAAATATTGCGTGACTGCTAATGTCAATCCCATACATTATTATTCTATACTATAGCGTTTGCGATAATAGAAAGCCACTTGTCTCAGAATCCTAAAGACCAAAAGTTCAAGGAAAACATGAATCTTCAAGAGGAGGACGGCTACTGGGGGGTTAAAGAGGCATATATTAAAAATATTAAAGTACCAAGAGAGCATATAACTAGGTGGTCAGAAAATGGGGGTTGGAAAAAAAGTAGGTACCAAGATAGCAAGAAGAAAAAGGAAAGTACAATTATTTTAGAAGAGAAAACAGTGTAAATAAAAAAAAAAAACCGGCCAAGTGCGAGTCGGACTCGCGCACTGAGGGTTCCGTACCACCACATAAACATAATTGTATTAGTTGAAATTTCAGTAAGTTAATGTGCTAGATTTTTTGAGTCCGACACGCGCTTGACCAAATTTTATTATTTGTTGTTATTTTATAGCCTATGCCCTATAAACATACCAATTTTCAAGTTTGCAAGTTTTCCCGTTTTTAAATAGAACTCAAACAAAAATCGCCTCAGCAACCATCCAACTTGACCCCTCTCTTATATGAATGTTCTTGAAACGGGAGCTCACCACAATTGGTTACCATTAGTTGTGAGAAAAGTTGTAATATTTAATGATTTCAGACTTTTCCCATTATTTGTACTGTGAGACCTAGCTTCTTGCTAAATTTCATAATTTTAGGTCAACGGGAAGTACCCTGTAGGTTTTTCATTTTTGAATAAATGTATGGAGATGAGGACATAAAATGCCATATCTTTTGATTGCGTCGTTGTAAAAAATTTAAATTTTCAGATCTTGTGTGGTTCATAGATCCTAATATATGGTATTAATTTCAACCTGATACCTTTACCCGTTCGTGAGATAAAGGGTCTTGACAGACAGACAGACAGACAGACAGACAGACATACGGACAACAAAGTGATCCTATAAGGGTTCCGTTTTTTTCTTTTGAGGTACGGAACCCTAAAAGTACCAGAAGAACATGAATCTGCAACAGAAGAACAGAAACTTCAAGATATTCCTTCTCGCGCGACAAAATTGACTTTTATTCTGAAAATTATTTTATTTTAACACTTCTAGTGTTTGGACCACAGTAGCCTAGTTGGTAAAGCGTCTGCGGTACTGACGCAGAAGACGCAGGTTCGAATCCTACCTGTGGTTGTGAAATTTTGCGATTTTCTACTTTGTACTTTTATTCTGTACATTAAAAGCCAAAAGTGAAATTTAGATCTCGGATATTTATTTATTTATTTATTTATTTATTAGATATAAAGTTTATCTAGTGGATCTAGTGTAGGCAACGAAGCGGATCGTTGTATGAAGACCCCCGCATTAAATTCTCAGTCGATGAAACTTTGCTGGGGTATTACACTAAATGAGACAAACTTTCTATAAAAAAATCCAAAAAAAAGATCGATACTTTTAATTTTTCCATACAAAAATTACAAAAAAATGTATGAAAATTTTTTTTTGTAATTTTTTTTTGATATTTTGAATTAACATTTAATTCATGATTCTTTATCATCCTGTCAAATAAAATCTGCCTGAGAAATTAATGTTGGGGTCAACTGCTTCGTTGCCTACACTAATCGTGCTAGCGCTGCTGCTAGCTGGTCCAAAAACTGAACAACATACCCTTTCTGTTACACCTGTTCGTACCGTCTGAGTAGCATAAAGTTTTTCGCGCATCGTTACATCTCTAGAGCCGTCCACTAAACTCGCGCGGGCTCAGTGCTCACTGAGCGGGTGGCATGTCTTGGCATTCACTGCGTGTCACACAGCACGGCGCTTACATAATTTTTTAACTAAGCACGCAGTGAATGCCGAGACTTGCCACCCGCTCCGTGCGCCCGCGCGAGTTTAGCGGACGGCCTAGTGGATTCCCAATTTCCTCCTATTAGGCAAGTTAAACTAATATTAGTCTCTCGCCATTAAGGTACGAATTCTTATGCAGCTTGAAGAGCGTCATCTAGTGTCGAGTGGCTGAACTAACATGTAATCTCTACGTAACTAGAGTTAATGACAAAAAGGCTTATTAGGTGTTTTCCGGCATGCAAAAAGTTACTCTATTCTAAGGAAGTTGAGCGTTTATTGCAATAAGAGAACATTAAGATACATCGTTCTGGTTCCGGAAAAATGTGACCGCTCTGATTGGTTTCTGCGAAATGTGTTAGTGTGAGTTTACTGTTAAAACATGGCTGTCTATGTGTGAATTTGGCGACACCGGTTCTCTAAGAAATAATATTCATGCCCCTTCCTCTACTATTTTATATTCCGTGGTTTTATCAGTTTTTCTTAAATATTACGAAAACAGTGCAGTTTAGCGCAAAAGTGCCAAGGAAAAATTTAAACTACATCAAATGGCGAACAAACGTGGTCTTTAGCGTAATCTTGCCAAAGTGAACGGTTTCAGAGTTACGGGGGGTGTAAAGTAGAAATGTCACTAACATACCAACGGCCAATGATGTCGCAATTTGTTTTAACAAAACAGTTCTGTATGAAAAAAATAGTTTCCTTATGATACTCGTAATGTCATATTTTTCCATGAATCTAAAAACACGAACAATTGCTACTTACTGTACACCTAGTCCAGGCCCTGGCTAAGGCTCTGTAGGGAAATGAGTATACATCAAAAAAATTCAGGAATGTTTAGCAGGTGTCCTAGTTAGTATTTTACACTTGGGTGATAATCCGTCACACGGTCCATTTTCCAACTATGAAGTCATAAATTTTTTGTATGAGACTTAATTTTTTTTTTCTAAATCCTATCGTGTAGTATATCAAATGAAAGGGCTTTAGGAGCTGATTCTGGAAATAAACTACATTGTCACATTTGAGAGTCTGGTTATATTCAAATTAAAGAAATATTTTCGAAACATACTAAGTTTGAGCTCCTCCAGGGAACAAAGGGCTGAATAACTTTTTATAAAATATACGTCCAATAACTCGTTATATTCTCATTTATAAATTGTATGAAAGCAATTTTGAATATATTGAAACCGAAACTAGATAAATAGGATAAGATTTTCGATAAAAAATGGTCCTACTAATGGGATTTCAACTTAATGGTCCTGAAGGCAAAAAAATACACAATTTTTGTTCGCAATTTAATGTAGATCACTTTTGTCATTGGCACTTTTGCGCTAAACTGTACAGTTTTTGAAATATTTAAGAAAAACTGATAAAACCCAACTTCTCCCCCCCTCCCCCCCCAAACCCGACGCTAAAAATCCTGTAACTTTTTACCACACAATATGTGGACTACACAAAACAATTTGGAGCTGGAATGATACTTTTACTTTGAATGTAAAGGTCTGGGTCTAACTGCACCATACTATGCGTTCTATGGTGCCCTCCCGATGCACTATGTCACATTTACATTATGTCACGTTCGCAAAATGTCACACCTTATCGTTACATTGTGCGAACGTGACATTTTGTGAACGTGATATTCTGCAAACGTAGCATTACTACTACTCCAGGGAATGGGAGTATCAATGAGGAATTTATTTTTCTAATAAAAAATAATAAAATTTTAAATTACCACGAACCATCTTTACCCGTGGGTGGCATAACAAGCGACTTACGGAATGTAAACTAGAGCAGCAATGTCCTTCTGTGTATAGTACTATCTTACATACTGCGGTCACCAACAACAGCGGTCCATGGTGCCAGCCGCAACGCTAACAAGCGTGGTGACTATGGTCCTTCCCCTCCACGATGTTTCAGCAAAAGCTGGAGTTCTGGAGGGAATTCCCTGTCCTGTAGTTTACGTTTCATGGGACGTTATGATGATGATGTATACCAATAACTAAATGTCCTGTTTCCTTATTATTTCCAGATCACTGGTGACAAGGATGCAGAGGTTAGTTGTTCAGTTTACTATTGTTATTATTGTTTTTACTACATTCATATCAATAATAAGAAATTCTAGCCTGTATACGAAAGTAGTCGTTAGGGTCGAAATAATATACAGCTTGACTAGAATGACAGCAGGAAAAATTATGCGTGAGAGCAATTCGGATTGAGTGTCTCTGTCACTCCCATGTGAAGCGCATCGATCCGTCCTGCTCTCACACTGCTGACATTTTAGTCAAGCTACGTTACGTCGACTGTGGTGAGCCAAGTCAGTGAGGCATTTGGCGGCCTTAGTAGGCGGCTCGGTAACTCTGAAAACAGGATTTCCAAAATAATTTTATTTTTCTTGTTTTTGGACCCACTTGACATTGGAAGTTTTATGCGAAGAACATGTGGTTTAAAAATTACAATTTCCTGTATACCACGCACTTTCTGTCCAGCGTTTGTTTTGCATTTGATCTTTTGCTAATAAAATAATATTTTGTTGTTAACAGAAAAAGTCAAAAACTGGTATATTAGCGGGCACAGAATCAAAACATCCTGAGTTCGCGATCTACGGTATGGCAGTGTCCAGTTTGAGGAGGCTCAACCAGCATGAGAAATAGTTACGAAAACGATAAACAAAAATATAAATGATCTTGTGACAGCAAAATTCTCACAAGAAAATAAAAACAATTATTTTGGAATAAAATAATCTAAAAATTATAAAATAGAAACTATCTCGAGAAAACAGAAATTAACGCAAGAAAATGGAAATCAATACGTTTGGTTTTAAATACTGATAGAAAAACCAATACGTCTGGTTAAACACTGATTCATAAGCTTGCGTAATTTAAACCAAAATCGAAGATTTTTTCACATAAAAGAAAATTTTTTTGCTTTCAAATGTTTGTGTCGTATTGTGCAGGGTCTACACATTTCATGAGTTTGTTTTTTGAGAAAATAAAGTTTTTACTCGTGGCCCTTTGTTTTTTTTTTTTACTGGCTGCACTTGATACAGTCAAAAGTACATCATTCTTAAGGGTCTAAATACGCTTCACTTGATACCTGCTCGAATAGAATAGAATATAGTTTATTTAAAAAGTCCATTAAAATCTAATAATATATAACTGTGACTCCTGCACTAAGCTCCTTTCCTGCATTTATCGCAGGAGTCGTTAGGTTAGGTTAGGTTAGGTTAGGTTAGGTTTTGCCAGAGGGGCCAATTATGGCGAAGCGGCACAATTTGCATCAGATGGAGCCGAGATTGTTGTGTCGCGAATCCAGCGCCTCGGCTTAAGGGTGGCTGTCGAGAAGACAGAAGCTCTCTGTTTCTATGGGCCGCGGAGGAGGCCGCCTGCTGGTGCGAGCATTATGATCAGTGGATTGAGTGTCGGGGTTGGATTCAAGATGAAATATCTTGGACTCGTCCTCGACAGGAAGTGGGACTTCCGAGAACATTTTCGGCTGCTGGCCCCGAAGCTCATCGGGACGGCAGCTGCTCTCGGAGGTCTACTCCCAAATGTGGGAGGACCGAATGTAGGGTGTCGCCGCCTCTACACTAGTGTAGTGCGCTCCATGGCACTTTATGGAGCTCCTATTTGGGTTGATGCCCTCTCTACCCAAAACAGGGCAGAGCTGCGCCGCCCGCAACGCATAATGGCGACGCGGGTGATAAGAGGGTACCGCACGATTAGTTGTGAGGCGGCGTGCGTATTGGCAGGGTCCCCACCGTGGGATCTGGAAGCGGAGGTCCTGGCAGGTGTTTATGCCAGGAAGGTGGAGGCCCGTAATGCGGGTGCACATCCTCCTCGGGAGGAGATCGAGGCCTGGAGGGATGAGGCGCGGATTGTTCTGCTCCAGAAATGGAGTCTCCGCCTCGAGTCTCCCTCCGCAGGTGTCAGGACAGTAGAAGCGGTTCGCCCACTCCTCAAAGAGTGGGTGGACCGTATATTTGGCGGGCTAACCTTCCGGCTGGTGCAGGTACTGACCGGACATGGTTGTTTTGGCCGGTATCTGCACCACATAGCTGGCAGAGAACCAACTCCAGCTTGCCATCACTGTGACTGCGCCGAGGACACGGTGCAGCACACAGTGGTGGAATGCCCAAGATGGGCAGAGGAACGTGCTGCCCTAGTGGCGGTGGTGGGTGGAGATCTCTCGCTGCCGGTTGTTGTTCAGGCAATGGTCGGCAGCAAGAGGTCTTGGGAGGCCGCGGAGCGGGAAAGAGAGGATAATCCCCTGTCTCACCCGCTTCGCAGAAGGCGCAGGGGGCGCAGGAGACGGGAGTACGCCCGTCCTCCGCCCGCTCCGTAGGCTTGCGTGCGTCGGGCTGGGGAGCCCGTCGCTCGCTCTAAAAGGCCAGTGAGGGGGCGACGTCTGATGTGTGCTCAGACGTCGTCTAGGTGAGGGAGCCTCTCCAGAGGCTGTCGCAGGGTGGGTTGCGAAAGTAGTGCGAACGTACAGTGCTCGTGACCCACCCGAAATGCGAGAGTGGCACACGGTGGAGTTTTTAGTGGGTGCAAGTCCCACATAACCGTACCATTTCCCCGAACGGTGCGGCATGCGTATGCATTTTCTCCATCACAAAAAAAAAAAAAAAAAAAAAAAAACCTAACCTAACCTAACCTAACCTTTTTTTTTTTTTTTTTTTTTTTGTTTGTCGCTGTTTGTCCTCTGACAAAGGTCGGAGTCTTTTTCCAGCTGAACACGGACTTGTAATCTTTTTTTTTTTTTTTTTACTGTCCATAATGTGTCAAGGGGTGACAGGACTCCGGATTTTCATACGGGAGTCCTGCCAAACTAAATCTACACAAAAGTTATATATAGAGAATTATAAAAACAACAAGGTAACAATTTTAAGTTTCTTTTTTTTTTTTTTTTTGATCAGCGTATTCTTTTGCTGTTTTCTTCTTTTTTTTTTTTAATTACCATATTTCTATTTTTTATACAATATTCACATATTCCATAATATGCGATATTATAACATTTCTTGTTCTTAACTAAATTATATATCTATATATACTGATACTTATGTATTATTTTACACATTGAATATACATCTATTTAGTCTTGTTGGTTTTGATTATGTAAAGAGCTACTTCAGTCATATAATTTTTAAGCATGTGCATTGTTTCCTTACAGGCTAACAGTTCTTTTATTGTATCCAAAGTCAACTTCCTTTCGGAGCATATTTCAAATTCTGTTCTTTGTCTCTCAAATATTGGGCACTCTAATAATATATGTGGTACTGTTTGAGCCCTTGCTTGGTCACATATGCAGCCTGGGTCAGTTTTTAATTTAAATCTAAATAGATAGTCTGCGAATCCACCATGTCCAGTTAAAATCTGCACCAATACTGGTGTCAGTGACAGGTGTCTAATCACTCGATAGGCGGTTACTGCTTCAGGCAGGAATATCCTTGTGTTATGAGCTGTATTTCCACTTACATATCGATCATTCCACTTTGATACTGTTTCATGTCTTAGTTCTTTCTTCACGAACGAAACTGGACATTTATCATAGTGGGCTTTCGTCTTTATGCGTAGTGCCGCTTCTTTTGCGAGTTGATCTGCTCTTTCGTTCCCGGGTATGCCTATATGGGCTTTTATCCAGAATAGGTTTACTTGCTTGTTCTGTTCTCGCAATTCAGTGATATCCTTTCTGATAGCGAATGCGAGTGGGTGGAACCCGTCATGGTTTTTTAGCAGTTCGAGTGAAGATCTTGAGTCACTGAAGATATTAACGACGCTTTGTTTTCTTGCTATCTGTACGGTTAGGTTAGGTTAGGTTAGGTTAGGTTAGGTTCTACTGCTTCGCAGTGAGGAAGATTAAATAACAGAAGAAGGGCACGAGCACCGCGCGAGGGTGACACTGGTCGCGTTCCTCAGGAGATCCCAGAGTCACCCGTCATGCGCCGAGGATGGTCACCGGGGGGTTTTAGTCAGTAGAAGTCTGACATAACCCGGCCACTGCCCCGAGCGACCGGGTATCCATTGAGGATTTCCCCTCGTCAAAAAAAAAAAAAAAAAAAGGTTAGGTTAGGTTAGGTTAGGTTAGGTTAGCGTGTGGAGTTCTGGTTCTCCCATCGGGCGCGTCCCCAGGTGGTGGATAGGGGAATGCCTCCCAGATATGGGTGGTACCGGGTGTCTACCCGGCGCGAACCATAACCAGCTGGAGGTGGCATGTGCGCAGCACTTTCCAGTACTGGGCTGGAGCCGATGACGACAGACTCTGTCGCAAGGATCCTGCACCAGGCAGCGGCCGGCGAAGCTTCAAGCTTCGGCGGGCGTACTGCAAACCGACGTTAGAAAGGAGATGATAAAATGGAAGCACATTTAGAAAACCAATTACCCCAGGAGGGTACCGCTGCTAGCGGAGAATCCCTCCCCGAGCACAGCTCGGGCTGCCCACCGTATTCTGGGGGGGCAACGGATTTGCTTACATTATACATAAACAACAACAACCTGGCAAACTAAGTAATGGACACCGAATACTCACAAAATGACGAACAGAAGGCGCCAAGACGAGGGAGTGTAAGGACTCGCTCGCAAACTTCTCGTGCAGATAAGCCTACCAGCTGGGTGGAGGACAGCGACGGGGAGGACTCGGACAAATCTTTTATGTCCGTAATTTCTTCTGCCTCTTCTAAGTCACAAGGACGGAAACGGGCGATGCCTCAACGGGATGACAGCTCACCTGATTCCAAGAGGAAGCCTGGCGCAGATAGCGAATGCTTCCCTGTGCCCAAATATGTTCCAAAAAAGACGATGGCCAAACTCTCACTGCCTAGGGCTGAGGACCTCTGCAAAGAAATGAGGACTCAACCTACCGCTGATCTAGCAGCTAAGGTAATGGAGAGCCTTAGCACGGTTGAGAGAGTTACGGATAAGTCCAGCAACATTAAAGGTGATTTTGTGCGGGCTCTTAGAATGGCGGTCAGAGTAGCCCAGGCGGCGACTACAGAACTAACACAGAGACTGGAAACAGAGCGCCTAGAAAGGGAAAATGAGCTTCTGCGTTCAAAGGTAGACAGTCTTTCTACGCGGATAGCCTCGTTGACAGCGGAGGTAGACGAGCTACGCTCTCAGAAAAGTGAAGAGGTACGGCAATCACCAATGACACCAATCACCAGTAACCATGAACCTATCTCGTTAGAACAGATCAGAGTGATGATCGACGGAAAGCTGGAGTTTTTCCGTACTCAGCTGTTCCCTGAGGGAGTGATAAGACCTCCTCTGGGCAACAAATCTGGAAACCCACAGTCAAACAAAGCCAAGACTGCAGGTGCCAAAAAAGCCGGCAAAAAAAACGAAACGGAGGTACTTCCGACTCCTTAAGAGCCAGCGCGGAATCCCGAGCCCCAGGCTCAACAGATCCTATGAACAGAAGTAGTGCGCAAAAAGGCCAAGAACAAAACTAACGAGCCCACTGGTCGGACTGTTCCTTTGCCTACCTCTAAGAATAAAAAAAAGAAGAGTAAGAAGGTTAAACCACAGAAACCACCTCGAACTGCGGCCATCTCGGTTACGATTCCAGACGGAGCTACTATTACTTACGCGCAAGCTATGGAGGCTGCTAAGGAACACATAAAGCTGCCAGATTTCGGAATCACCGATGTCCGCCAAAAGCGAGCCCTGAATGGCGGACTGTTGCTTGAGGTGGCTGGGGCTGACGGATCTGCCAAAGCTGATGCCTTGGCCATAGCTATGAAAACAGTCCTTAATGATATGGGAGTTCTTATTGCGCGTCCGACAAAAACTGGCGAGCTGAGGATATTAGACTTGGATGAATCAGTCACTGTGTTGGACGTTGCCAATGCTGTGGCACAGTCGGGTGGCTGCAACGTAACTGAGGTGAGGGTGGGAGAAATTCGCCGTACTAAGGCTTCGACCCTAGGGTCAGTGTGGGTCAGATGTCCGTTACCAGCTGTACGCAAGATTGCAGCGGATAAGCGGTTAAGAGTGGGTTGGGTCTCCGCCCGAGTAGACGTGCTAGCAGCGAGGCCTCTGCAGTGCTTCCGCTGCCTAGAATTTGGACATGTCCGTGCGCAGTGCAAAAATACAGTGGACCGTAGCAAACTATGCTTCAAGTGCGGCCAACCAGGCCACGGGGTCCGCGAGTGTTTAGCTGCAACGGCAAAATGCCCACTCTGCGCCGATGCTGGTCTACCTGCAGATCATCGAATGGGCAGTAAAAGCTGTTTGCCTCCTAAGAAGGGCAATGATAAGAAGGGAAACGCTGGAAGACCAGTGGCTAGAAAAGAAGGGGATGCCGCACAAGCGAGGGTTGTGGGATCTCAAACGGGTCCAAACCCGCCACAGGAGGCAATGGACTTATAAAATTCGATCAGCCTCTTAAAGTTCTTCAGGGTAACCTAAATCACTGCCGCGTCGCACAGGATTTACTTCTACAAACCGTCGCGGAGAGGTCGGTTGCCCTGGCTGTGGTGGCAGAGCCGTATAGACTCCCGGACCATCCTCGCTGGTTCGGCGATGATACTAGTTCTGTCGCCATATACTGGGCTGGCAGCAGTGGCGATCCTCCTTGCCTCAAGCTGGCATCAGATGCAGGCATAATAGCAGTAGAATGGGGATCCTTAGCAGTGGTAGGCTGTTACGTCTCCCCAAACTGTAATCTCATGGAGTTTGAGACTTACCTCAACAAGGTAGAGAGTTGTATCCGGCAATGTCTGCCTCGTCCGGTGCTTGTCCTTGGGGATTTTAATTCCCACTCTAAAGCTTGGGGTAGTGCCCGGGACAATATCAGGGGTGACACTGTACTGTTATGGGCTGCTGCACTTGATTTGCAGCTCTTGAATCGCGGATCGGTCCCTACATGTGTTCGGTGGCAGGGCGAGTCAATCGTAGATCTTTCGTGGGCAACTCCCGCAGCCGCACAATTGGTATCAGACTGGGTCGTGGCGGAGGACGCAGTAACACTATCGGACCACCGCCATATCACTTTTCATGTCAATGTCTACCGTGCGGTTGCCACCCAACGAAACGACCAATTGGCCTGGGCACTCAAACGACTGGACCAAGTGGCCTTCGCCAGAAGGGGAAGCAGCTTGGTTCCGGGGAACAATGACGTCGCTTTGCGATGCTTCGATGCCCCGAATCAGAGCTATGCTTAGAAAGCCTTTATACTGGTGGTCAGAGCATATTGCGCAGCTCAGATCGACCTGCCTGTCTACCAGACGAGGGTACACCAGGGCTCGGAGACGGCGGCGGTCTACAGCAGAGGAAAGAAAAACTGCGTACGAAGCATACAGGGATGCCACAATGGCACTGCAGCACGCAATCACTGATGCGAGGGATAAGTCATGGGGTGAGCTGTTGAAAGACCTTAACAGGGACCCTTGGGGGCGCCCGTACCGAATGGTCCTTGGTAAGTTGCGTCCCTGGACGCCTCCACTGACGGAAACCCTAAATAGAAATTTTGTTAAAAGTGTAGTTGACACTCTTTTCCCAAGACTGGTGGAAACGATTGAAGATCTTCCAGAGCCAGTGATGTGGTCTGACGACTTAGAAATTTCAGAGGGGGAGATGAAATGGGCTATCAAACGTCTCGCCGCACGGAACACTGCACCCGGTCCCGACGGTATACCCGGTAAGGCCTGGGTAATAGCCCTCACTGTTCTTGGAGATAGACTAAGGCGCCTCTTTAGTAGCTGCCTCCACTTCGGTACCTTCCCGCTGAGTTGGAAGGAGGCAAAACTGGTGCTTTTGAAGAAAGAAGGAAGGCCTGTGGATTCACCCTCAGCGTATCGTCCCATATGCTTGTTGGACGAGGTGGGTAAGCTCTTCGAGAGAATTATTGCCCGCCGGCTCGGTAGGCACTTGGTGGAAGAAGGCCCGGACCTGTCAGATAGTCAGTTCGGCTTCCGGCAAGGACGATCGACAGTTGACGCTATCCTGCGCGTCCGTACGCTGTCGGAACAGGCTATATCCCAGGGAAAGGTAGTGTTGGCTATAAACCTGGACATAGTCAATGCCTTCAACTCACTTCCCTGGAGTACAATACGGGAGGCCTTAACCTACCACCAGGTGCCCCCCTATCTGCGGGCAATCATCACAAGCTACTTGTCTGACAGAGGCATCCGGTATGTGGGACGTGACGGTACCCTAGAGCAAAGAAAAGTCGTGTGCGGGGTCCCTCAGGGATCGGTCCTAGGCCCGACTCTGTGGAACCTCGCATACGATGCCGTTCTGCGAGTGGAACTTCCCAACGGAGTCAGTGTCGTTTGCTATGCAGACGACACTCTTATCCTGGCTGAAGGGGAGTCCTTTGAGAGGACCATCAGTCTTGCCGAACGGGGCGTTGCACTGGTGGTGGACAAGATCCGTAACCTAGGATTGGCTGTAGCCCCTCACAAGACCAAGGCGCTTTGGTTTCATGGCTTACCCAGACGGCTTGAACCCCCACCGATGATTGTTCATGTGGGCGATGCGGAGATCCAAATAGGGCGTCATATAAAGTACCTGGGTCTCACTTTGGATGGACGTTTCAACTTTGAAGAGCACCTTAATGGTCTTGTCCCCCGGATTCAAAAGGTAGCAGGTGCCCTGCAAAGACTACTGCCAAATCTCGGGGGACCAGAGGAAGGCATCCGCAGACTCTATGCTGGGGTCATACGCTCCATCGCACTGTATGGGGCACCAGCGTGGTCAGATCGACTGACATCAAAACGGCGTTGTGTAGCAAAATTAAATGCTGTGCAGCGCCTGATGGCGATAAGGGTTGCCCGAGGGTATAGGACCATCTCGTTTGAGGCGGCTACTCTCCTGGCACGATTTCCTCCGCTGGACATTCTGGCGATAATGGACACTAAGGTGTACCTTATGCTGCGCCGAAGGGATAGGGCCGCGCCCGAAAGAGAAGTTGAGCAGCTGCGAAAGAGGGCCTACCAAAGAGCGCTGAATTGCTGGCGGGAGCGACTGCATGAACCACGTGCGCTTCGCCAGCGAGTGGTTGCTGCCGTCTTGCCGTGCTTCCAAACATGGCTGCAGCGGAAGGGTCGAGTTACTTACCGCCTGACTCAGGTACTCACCGGACATGGGTGTTTCGGTGAGTACCTGAACAGGATCGGTAGAGAGCGTACGGCAGAATGCCATCACTGCGAGGCCGATCAGGACTCAGCGCAGCATACGCTTGCGGACTGTCCTGCCTGGGAATCAGATCGGCAGGTCCTGGTCGAAGAAGTGGGGCATGATCTTTCTCTACCGGCCCTAATAGAGGCAATGTTAGAAAGAGACAGTACCTGGGATGCAGCTGTTTCCTTCTGTGAGGCAGTCATGGCCCGGAAGGAAGCAGCTGAGCGGGATCGGGAAAGAGCCGACCCCGCAAGGAGGAGACGACGGAGGGCTCTGATTAGCAGAGCCTCTTCAGTACGTCCCAATATGCCCCAGGTGCGGGCGCCCCAGGTCGCGGGTGGTCAGGGTGGGGGACCTGACCACCCATCTCAAACGGCCAGCGGAAGACAGTAACGCGATGTGACCTCGTATTACTACTGCTTCGCAGTGAGGAAGATTGAATAACAGAAGAAGGGCACGAGCACCGCGCGAGGGTGACACTGGTCGCGTTCCTCAGGAGATCCCAGAGTCACCCGTCATGCGCCGAGGAAGGTCACCGGGGGGTTTTAGTCAGTAGAAGTCTGACATAACCCGGCCGCTACCCCAAGCGACCGGGTATCCATGAAGGATTTCCCCTCGTCAAAAAAAAAAAAAAAAAAGGTTAGGTTAGGTTAGGTTAGGTTAGGTTAGGTTTTTTTTTTTTTTTTTTTTTTTTTCAATACTTCTACCTCCAACATAATCGGAGTCTAATTCTAATCTAATTCTCTTTATCACTCCAGTTCCATCTTTAATGCTTCTCGTACTTTCATGCTACATACTTGGTCTTTCTTTTATCCATCCACATTCTTTCTTTCTTCTTGAGATTTTCATCTCATTTCGATCTAGCTGTCTAACTACTTCTTACTTATCTAGTTCTCATCGTCTCTTCTCAGTGTCTTCTTCTTATCGTGTTTTGGGAAAATAAATCTACGTACCAGTTTTATTTAATGACAGGATAATTTATGTGGCAACTTAATAATATATGTGGCACCGTCTCGGCCGTTGCAGGATCACAAATGCACGATGGGCTGTCTTTGCATTTAAAGCGGTTCAAATATTCCGAGAAACCACCGTGTCCAGTAATAATTTGAGTAGTTATATTGTTTATTTTGCAGCTTTTGATAGTTTTGTACGCGGCCACCGCGTCCGGGAAGAAGATTTTTGTGTTTGATGCTGTTTCTCCAGTCTTGTATCTATGATTCCATTCCTCTAGGGTGGTCATGCGAATGCTGCGTTTGACAAATGAGACCGGACACAGGTCGTAGTCGGGCTTTCGTTTGGAATTTGTAGCAGCTTCCTTAGCTAAATGGTCAGCTCTTTCATTCCCCTCTAGGCCAGCATGTGCTTTAATCCAAAACAAAGTGGCAACTTTGTCTTGAAGAGACAGTGATCGAAGATTGTCCCTTGCTTCCACTGCCAGCGGATGGAGACAGTTCGGGTTCTTTATGGTTAAGAGGGCTGCCATGGAGTCGCTAAAAATTCCAAACGATTTCGCTTTGTGTCGTAGGATCTCTCTGGTCGCCCTACATATCGCCAAGAGCTCAGCCTGGTAAACTGTGCAGTATTGTGGGAGTGCAAGCTTGATAGCTCTAACCTCTGTGTTTGCATTCCAAATGGATAGCGCCGCGCCAACTTTACCACCGATTTTGCTTCCATCTGTAAAGATACGAATTTCATATTCGTTCTGAGCATCAAGTTGCTCTTGATTTATGAGGTTTACTAGCTCCAAATCGACGCGTTCTGCTGGATGCGGCGCTTCCATTGCCGACGCCATTTGCTCCACCCTTCTGTCACAGAGTGCTGGCTGGGGTACTCCCCTCCTGGCTTCGTATAACGATGCCGCCTCCTGAACTCGGAGATCCAAGGGGAGTATCCCGGTCAGCACGAGCGCAGCATTCAGGGAAACTGTGCGGTATGCCTTGCACATTTTCTGCGCTATCCCTCGCTGCACTGTTCCCAGATGTTTTATTACTCCTAGCTTTTTAGCGGCTGGAGCCCAAACTGCGGCAGCGTACAGCACAACTGGTTCGACAACTGCCACATAAATTATCTTAATAACTTCCGGCCGCAGTCCCCAACTAGTTTTAGCGGCTTTTGACAACTGCTTGTGAATGTTGATGGCCTTCCTGCAGACATTTGCGACGTGCGCATTAAAGGTCAATTTGTCGTCGATGGTGACGCCTAAAATCTTCATTTCTTTGGATATGGCAATGTCGATCCCGCCCATGCTCAAGTGAGGGGTGTCATATTTTAATTTACGCGTAATTACCATTGCTTTGGTTTTAAGTGGAGCAAATTTCAACTTATTTTGTACACCCCACACTCGAACATGTTCGAGAGCGGCATTCGCACGCCTCTGAATGTCCAGGGAAGTTTCTCCATCAAAGACCAACACTACATCGTCAGCAAATGCCTGGCAGTAGTCTCCCCTATTTGTAAGACTTTTAAGTAGTGGGTCCAACAACAAGTTCCATAAGATGGGTCCCCCAATGGAGCCTTGGACACAGCCTTTGTCTGTGACCCTGCCATATTCCTCTCCCGCATACCTGACCTTGACCCTTCTATTGCTAAGGTAGCTATCCATGACCCTTCTCAAGTTTATGGGGCACTTTTCCTCAGCCAGCCGGACCCTTATGGCTGGCCACCAGGCACTGTCGAAGGCTCCCTCTATATCCAGCGACACTACTGCGACAATCTTCTTCTCTTCCAGTTTGTCACATATGTGCTGCACTAGTGTATAGAGGGAGTCCTCTGTGCTCCTTTGTGGCATGAACCCAAACTGGCGAGTACTCATTCTCGGAAGTAGATGAAACTTGAGGCGAGCCACTATCATCTTTTCGAATATTTTGCCTAATATAGGCAATAGGCCAATCGGTCTGTAAGCCTTGGGAGTGGTATAATCCCCTTTCCCAGGTTTCCTTAGCACTATTACTGTTGCTTCTTTCCAAGGCTCTGGGAAGTGATGATGTTTGAGGCACTTGTTTAGTAGGGCCAGAAACAAGTCGGGGTCGCATCCAATGGCTTGGCAACATATGTCAGCGGTGAAGCCGTCCGCACCTGGGGCTTTTTTAGGATTTAAGGACCCACACGCTTGCTTTAGTTCCGCCATAGTGAACGGTGGATCGCAAAAATCATCTTGTTCGCCATCATTAACGTTATTGGCCTTCTCTCTTATTTGCCGATGGTAGGTGGTGTCGCTGTTTATGAGGTCTTCCGGGTAGAACGTTTCGGCCAACAGCCTCACGGAACCTTTTGCATCCAGCACCTCTCCATCTTTGACCAGCGGCAGGTCCTCTCCTCTACTATTAGTTCTTCCTATCACCCGGTATATCCCCTCCCAAACACCTTCCTTGTCTTGTTTGGCGCAAAAGTCTTTCCAACTTTCGATTTCGGCCTTGGCTGCTTCCGTCTCATACTCTTCTTTTTGTTTCAAGTACTCTTCGATGACCATTGTTCTGCGTACTGGAGCTGCGCATCTGATCCGGCGTTTTCTGGTAGCGACCTTCTTTTTCAACTGTTCAAGTCTCTCAGACCACCATGGCAAGGTGAATATTTCATTCGTCTTTTTTGTAGGTATGGCGGCTAGACAAGCATCTTTAACTGATTTTGTGAGTGTACTTATAACCGTATCTATTTGTTCTATAGTGCAAATTTTGTCAATCTCCGGCTTGGTTAGGTTGTTATCCAATAGTAATTGGCTAAGTTTCTCACGAAATTTTGACCAATTAGCTTTTCTTGTGTTAAATTGTCTAGTCGTTCTGTGAATTTTAATGCCTTTTGATCTCTGTAATCGAATGTTGAAAAGTATGCCATTATGGTCTGAGCTCGTGAGACCTTCGTCCACCCTCCAGTCGTCTACTATATCCAGGATATCAGTTGAGCAGGCCGTGATGTCTACATGACTGCTGTAGCGTATTCCTCCTCTAACAGTATCGAAGGTCGGTATTTCCCCTCTATTGAGTATGTTGAGACTCATTTCTTCGAAGGCCCCAGATATTTCATCCCCTCTTTCGTCAATGGTTGGACTTCCCCACCAGGTACTCTTCGCGTTGACGTCTCCTCCAACAATCCATTTTCTGGGTCCTAATTCTTCTTCTATTCTTTTAAGGTGTTCCAGATATGGTGTAATGGGTTGGTCTGGCTCGAAATAGAGGGAGACGAGCGTAATCTTCCAAGCGCTAGTCTGGATGCCCACCACGACGATGTTATTTGTGGTGAGCTTAGGGTACTGTATTACGTTTAGGTCATTGTCGAAAACTGCTATTGCAGCCTTTACAGTCCCGTCTCCTATAATAGCGCCTTGGAAGACCCGGACGCCCCTATGACTCCTCATGATTTTTGCACCACCTACGTACGGCTCCTGAAGGAGTGCTACAGCGATCCCACGATTTTCCGCCTCTAATAGGAGTTCATTAGTCGCTAGCTTTTTTCGCTGGAGGTTTGCTTGCACCAATTTGTAGAGTTTTGGGTTGCCTTGGGCGCCTTTAGCAGTATGCTACCGTCAGCCTCGCTAACTCATCCCATTTTCGTCGGGTTGGGCAATCGAGGCTAACAGCATTGTGCTCAGTGCTGTCCAATTTTGCCTTCATGCAGTTTTGGCATTTAGGTGGTTCACCAGTGAGCCGGTCGGCACATTCTATGCTCATATGAGGGCCACCGCAGTGACTACATAAGTCAGCTGGTTCTTTGCAGAATCGTTTCCCATGTCCAAAGCCAAGGCATCGTGTACATTGTACCAACGGAGTTTGGTCTTCCACCCTGACACGCTGCAGATCTATATGTAAGTAGCCAGCCTCAGTTGACCTTTGCCAAATGACCGGCGAAACGCTGACGATTATGTGGGACAAATGGGGGTTTCTTACTCTTCTTCTAAATTTGACCACTACCCTATCCTCCTCCTTGTCGAGGTCATGAAAAACGTTTCTATTTTGATTTCTCATGGCTTTGACCACGTCTTCATCTGTGTTAACAGAAAGAACGTTCCTGAGTATCAGAAACGGATCTTTATTTCTCATTTCCTCGACAGTGAGGTCCCCCTTTTCCAATCTATCTTTAATTTTACTCCTTTCCTCCTTTGTCCCGAAACCCATTATTATTTTTCGGTCCTTTGCCTTCCTAACTTTTTCCACTGTTATCCAACCTTCTTTTGCGTCCACTGTTTTCCTCACCTTATCCAATACTTCTTCGCCTGTTTCTCTTTCGTCTTTTGAGGTGACGACAATAGAATGGAGTGTACTTCGTTTTGGTACTTTTGGCTCTCTGCTATTGGACGCAGTTATGCTAGCATATGTTGGCATTGTGACTCGCTCTAAGGTATTATTCTGCTTTTCCATTAGCTCTTTCAACTCTTCTAACCTCTTGTTACTCTCGTGTAGCAGCTTCGAGTGCTCCTCAATGCTCGTTAATAAAGGGTTTGGGTCTGGGTTGACTGAGAAGGTCATGTCGGAAACAGACAGGGCATCAATCTGCTGTTGCTCTACTTTTTCATTCTTCTTCTTTTTGCAGTCTTTTCAGCTTCTATCTCCTTTATCAGCTCATATAACCGGTCGATCGCTTCGATAACATTGGCTTTAATAACCCTACTTATGTTTTGAGAACTGTTAAGGTTTGTTTTGGCTTTTTCCAGGCAAGCCTTTGCCTCCGTTTTTCGATCCTTATATTTATTTTTTGGAGAGGATTTTGCAGCTGTAGCAGCTTTACTCTCCAACCCAGTGTGAGCAGTAGGCTTTGCTGGCTTCGTTCCTTTGACGTCAAATGACAGAGTCAAAGGTTTGATTTTTGCAGGGCCAGCCTGCGACGTCGCTGCTTGTGACATATTGGTTGACTCAAAAATTAAAGATTCCAAGCTGTCAACGCTGCGTCTAACATTGCTTGTAGTCTCCTCGGATTTCGATGGTGACCGGTCAGTATTGACCTGCTTGACAGGAGTCCTAATTCCAAACATGATGGAGGTATGCGTCAGAGATAAAAAAGTAAAAGTGAGAAATATAAAGTTTGTAAAAGTTGTAAAAGTAATAAGATCTATATATATATAAAATAATGATTTAAAATAAATTAATTCGTCACTTACAACTAAAATTTAAACCTATAATAGCAGTCACGAGTCCGCTATGTCTTGCCAAAATTTTTGTCTTCCAGATATGGATTGGGGTAGTTTTTGGAACCAGGAGACCAAGCTCGATGTCCTGATCCCAATGACACCTGTTACAATATATGCGAAAATTCGGGGGTGGGGATTAAGGGTAGGGGGTAGGGGGTAGTTTTTTGGAACCAGGAGATCGTCCTCGTTCTCCTGATTCCAAAAATACCACACAAGGTATTCTCAAAATGAGGGGGTGAGGGTTGAGGGTTGAGGATAGGGGGTGGTTTTTGGGACCAGGAGACCGTACTCGCTCTCCTGATTCCAAAAACACCTCACAAGGGTATTGTCTATTTTTTTAAGGGTGGAGGTTGGAATTAGGGGTAGGGGGTAGTTTTTGTAACCAGGAGACCGCAATTGCTCTTCTGATCTCGAAAACACCGCACAAGGGTACCTTTGTATAAAGTATAATTTAGGGGGTGGGGGTGGAGAGTTAAGGGTTGGTGGTAGTTTCGGAACCAGGAGACAGTATTTGCTCCCCTGATTCCGAAAATACGTCACAAGGGTGTGTTCCAAATGAGGATGGGTGACCGGATGGGTGACCGGGGAGATAGTTACTTAGGGGTAGGGGGTTGGGACTCCAGGGGTAGGTTCGGGGTGGTCTAATTTGTGGAGGGCCTGGGTGGAAAGTGGTTGGGACTCTAGGGGTAGGTTCGGGGTGGTCTAATTTGTGGAGGGGCCTGGGTGGAAAGTGGGGGTGGGGTCAGGGGAGGGGGGGTAAATTTTTCGTTATTTTTGAGCTACGACGCGCCGTTTCCGAGATATCTGGGTTTTTTCAAAATTCCCTTATCTCAACTATCTTAACTTTTGCGCTTGGGTAGTTCAGCCTTTACAATTTTGAAAACCCAATATCTCCGCAACGAGGGGTCGCAAATTTACGGGGTGAAAAGCACAAGCAAGCCTGGAAGACACAGTTTTTGGGAAAAATATTATTACGGTATTTTATAATAAGGTTGGTATAGCAACCCTGCGCGAACTTAGGGGGTGGCTTTTTTTGCCAGCTTTGAAAGCTTGGTTTTGGAACTTCGGGTGGAGTAAAATTCCCGGATAAATTTTGATGTGTAGGGGACGGTCTAAATTAACTGTCAGAGCCCAAAAATTTTCCCTGAAAATTCGGGAAACTGAAAATATTTTGGGGTTTATAAACGATTTTGGGGTGGGGGTAAATTTGATATAGCCTAACGATAGGTTACCCACAATATGTTTTTACACAACATGGTGTAACCACAAATCCGATGTTATTTTTTCGATAAAACCATCCCCTGAGGCGCTAGGGGGTGTGCAAACTTAACTGGTAATGGCCACCGGTGCCGCTTTTTACAAGAAAATTTACCAAAAATCTAATGGTTAAAATTTTTCAAAATTCTCTTCGGAATTCTAATGCTGGTGAAGTCTTCCTCCTTGGGATGGTATTTTCGAGTTAGCAAAAGTCGACGAGGGCTGATAAGGGTTGCTCGAAGACGGGGGTTGGAATTTTTTTTTTTTTTTCCGCAAATAGCCTTGTTTCTGCTCCAAATTTTAACAAAAAATTCTGAAAATGCTAGTGAGTGCTTCTATTCTATATTGCTTCAAAACCTCATCAAAAGTTTAGGGGTAGCTACCCCCCCCCCCCCTTTAAGGGTGAGGGGTTATTTGGCCCAATACTCAGGATTTTTTTTTTTTTTTTTTAATTTCAGGAACCAATAGTCAAACTTCAATCAAAATTTTTTCGCTTCAAAGCCTATAAAATGAAGTATTTTATGATGCCAAAAAATATATAGGTCATCGATCGTTTTCAGGATTTATGGATGAAAAACTAAAATTTTTACCAAACCGAAAATTTTCGGGGGCGATATCTCTTAAAGGGGTTGTCCTATTTTGATGATGAAAAATGCAACCGTCTTCTCTTGATACAAAGTATGAATCCTGATGGTAAGAAATTTCCGGGAGTCACCCTCGTGGTCTTCTTGATTTCTTCCCTCTTGGATAACTTCGAAAGGGGTGGTGTGAAAATTTTCAAATTTGTCCAGATGGTGGAAGACCCCAGTGTCAACGATGTGGTCAAATAAAATTTAGGGGTCGTCGATCTTGTTTTTGCAGCGCACGAGGTGAAAGAATTCCTAACCTCAAAATGTTGAGGTTTTTGGTCAGAAATGGCCAAAAATGGTCCGTTTTCAAAAATTTTTTCACTTTTCACATACACTTCAATACGCGCAACTTTTCACAAACTTTAAGAACGATCAAAGCACTTTTACTATTTTTAACGAATTTTTGCGTGCGGAGCGACTTGTTTTAGCTGCGAACGGCGTGGGTAGCGGAACGCGACTGGGTTAGGTTAGGTTAGGTTAGGTTAGGTTAGGTTAGGTTAGGTTAGGTTAGGTTAGGTTAGGTTAGGTTAGGTTAGGTTAGGTTAGGTTAGGTTAGGTTAGGTTAGGTTAGGTTAGGTTAGGTTAGGTTAGGTTAGGTTAGGTTAGGTTAGGTTAGGTTAGGTTAGGTTAGGTTAGGTTAGGTTAGGTTAGGTTAGGTTAGGTTAGGTTAGGTTAGGTTAGGTTAGGTTAGGTTAGTTAGGTTAGGTTAGGTTAGGTTAGGTTAGGTTAGGTTAGGTTAGGTTAGGTTAGGTTAGGTTAGGTTAGGTTAGGTTAGGTTAGGTTAGGTTAGGTTAGGTTAGGTTAGGTTAGGTTAGGTTAGGTTAGGTTAGGTTAGGTTAGGTTA